>JADMNL010000030.1:66632500-67847500 GCA_016271365.2 Neoceratodus forsteri
GGGACTTGGGAAGGAGAGAGTTTGGGTGTT
The DNA here is from genome assembly GCA_016271365.2 of Neoceratodus forsteri. Lineage (NCBI taxonomy): Eukaryota > Metazoa > Chordata > Ceratodontiformes > Ceratodontidae > Neoceratodus > Neoceratodus forsteri. The sequence continues at coordinate 66,632,531 of JADMNL010000030.1, forward strand.
AAGATGATGGGTTTGGTAGGGTAGTGGGTTCACCATTGAATTTGCATATGTACAGGGTGGGGAGGTGGGTGACTATTACAATTACAGGACTTTGTGAGGGTTGGGGAAATGGATTACTAATGCTAGCCACTGCTAATTATATAGAAAACGTTATCAGGAGTCTTTGGGGGAAGGAGGCAGTAGGTGCTAGAGGGTAGCAGGATGGGGGCATCATTCTTAAAGGTCTCAGCATTGGAAGAGGGAGGGTGTCTAGGTGCTACAGGGTGGCAAGTTGGGGGCACTGTTGTTAAAAGTCTTGGCATTTGAAGGGGAAGGGAGTCCTGTGCACAATGGGTGGGAGTGGATTATGTGTAAAATGGGTTTTATTTAAAACAAGAAATTCACCACGTGAAGTTGGGGGTGAACTTGGTAACTTCATTACGCCTATGCATAGGTTGATGTTTCCAACTTCACACCAACTGTGTTGGTGAAGCTAAACTTCCCAACATCTCTATACGTAAGCTTTCTACATTTGAACAGTGTTGTTGTAGAGGTAGCCATCCTAATCTTTCCCATTACCACAGAACAGTTTATTACACTGAAGTACTGTATTACTGCCCTTCCCCTTACTGCAGTATAAATCAAGGTTCCACATTAGCTGAGTTGTCACCTTATTGTGCTAAGTCAACAGAATATGGTAACACTTAGCTAATGTGGTACCTTGAATGCACTGCAGTAAGGGGGTAATGCTGTAATGTAGTACTTTAAAGTAAAGGTGCGATATACCATTTTGGGCTTCATAGCCCGCTACCCTGGGGCGGCGATAGCCCCTGTGTGTTAAAAGTTTAAACTTTAATGCACTCTTTAAAGTTTGGGAAGGGATCGCAATTACGGCCGAACTGCCAGCCAGCAGATCCCGTCCCACTTCCCGGTCTGCCTGCTCCACCCCTGCGCTCTCACGTTTTGTGACGTGGAACCAGGGAGAGTGCGGGGATACACCCCACACAAGTCTATGGGGCTAATTTTCAGAACAACTTTACTAAACGTTAAACTATCTCTTGATAGAAATGAAAGCCACCGCTCAACTAATAGGGTCCCTATTAGTTGAGTGATGACTTTCATTTTTATCGAAAGCTAGTTTAAAGTTTAGTAAAATCGTTCTGAAAACTAGCCCCTTAGACTTGTATGGGGCACATCCCTTTGCTCTCCCTGGTTCCACGTCACAAAACGTGAGAGCGCAGGGGCGGAGCAGGCAGAGTGGGAAGGGATCAGCTGGCTGGTTGTTTGGCAGTAATTACGATCCCTTCCCAAACTTTAAAGAGTGCATTAAAGTTTAAATTTTTAACACAGAGAAGCTATTGCTGCCCCAGGGCAGCGGGCTATGAAGCCCAAAATGTTTAAAAAATAAATCACATCTTTACTTTAATGGGATAAACTGTTCTGCGATAAAACAGAAGATTACAATAGCTACTACTGTATAAGACTTCAAACTTTGTAAAAATATATGCTTAATCAATGTTGGAAATGTTTGTCTCTGTAATTATGTTAACTGTAAAGTATAGACTGTACCGCCACATTGGTCCACTGAATCCCCTTGAAAATTGACATTTCACCTAAACAACACTAGCCTGATGTGCAAAATTCGAAATAAATAAATAGTCCTGATTGAGCTGAATATTAAATGTATTGATTCTCCATGGAGGGAAACATTTGCTTTTTCTATTCATGGAGGCACAAGAATGCTGCCAGTAAAACTATTGCTGGAAGACATACTATAGGTGGGATGAGCTCGGAAATGAGCCGCGGTAGTTCCAGCAACATTGCCATTTCCTTATGTAGCAGGTCGACGTTGAAGTCAATATACTACCCCTGCCTTATGGGCTCAAATAAGGTTGAGGGGCCTGGGTTAATAACTCCTGCGGGATCTGTTATCAAAAATTGTTATAGATGAAAATTAGTTGTGCAGTACATCCACCCAGGGAAATACAGGTGACTGATCATCTTCAGAAGCCACGAACCCAGGTACATTGATTCCTATCTGTTTTTTCCTAGATTTTGTGTTCTGAGTCTTGTATCGCTGTACTTCTAGATATTATTTCACTCGCTGTGTTGTGTAACTAATGAAATGCCTTTTATGTGTGGTATGTCTTTGTGATATGTACTGTGTTATTTCTGAAGTCCCTTAATAAAATATATTTACAAAAACCCAGGCAAAGATTATATGGGATATGCTGTAATACAGTACTACCCTCTGGGCAACAGTACTGACCCACTCTGGTCCCCGCTGGCATGTCCCTCCCAGCTCCCACTCAATGCAAGCACAATTGCAGCAGAATATGAAACTTAATACTCAATTAATAACATGCTCACAGCACAAGGATTCAACACGTAGCAATGGGGTGTATTAGGGATAAGCAGGATTAGGGGGTCTGGGGAAAAAAATGTAATGCAAGTATGCAGTGCCCTTAGCTAACTAATTGGCCGCACCTGGCCACAAGCCCACCCCAAACTCTGTGCATGTGCATGAAAAAACTGTTAGACGACTACCCCCAATTCCCTTTTGGTATCAGCATTATTACTTAGTTCTTAGACAGCTCCCTGGTGCTTTGCTAGTTACTCAGCCATTAGATCAATGTAGGCCCCTCACACGTGGTTAGTTGGCACTGGTGCACTTAGACTGCAATTAGACAAACCCAAATGTAATGTTTATAAATACTGGCTGGATGGCCTAGACTTTGGCCCTGTGCAAAGTACTGAAAGACTGTGGTGTGGAACCTGAAGGCCTGGTATGTACTCATGGAACCTCCATCCAGCAGACTTCAAGATGCTGGCTCTTCTCTCGCTCTGGTTCTGGCTCAGCTCTCCAGTCAGTCTCTCAGCTGTGTCTCATGAAGTCGTACTCTCATGTAGATCAGTGTGACTCTGGCATCTCTCTGTCAGTGCAGACGTCTCCCTCAGATGATCGTTTCTCAGTTGGCCTCTGTCCCTCTGCCGGTCACTCTCTGGCAGCTCACATAGATCAGATCCTCTGGATACAGCTTCAGCCCAAGCACCCACTCACCTGCCAGTGCAGCATTCCCTGTCACTGTGGACCAGTCACCTGGCTACAGGATCTGGTGGTGATAGTGTTCCAGATACTCAACTGCAATTCTGAGTCAGCAGACCCCTTCGGTCAGATCTCAGGCAGGGCATTTGGTGCACTAACCAAACCTCCCCTTCTTTGGGTTTCTCTCTGTTGTCTTCTCCTTTTTGGTTGTTAAAGCCAAGTAGCCACTGCCTGTTTCCTGGCTGTGGAAGCCTCCATCAGGCCTCTGAAAGCTGTCAGGATCAGGCAGCAGCTCTGTCTGCAAGTTGTCTCTCACACAGACTGCCCAAGTTCAAGAAAAGCTTCTGCAATTCACTGTGGAATCCGTCCTTTCTGCTGGTCAATCCCAGTTGTCAGTCACTGTGGAGAGCTGTCTGGCTGTTACTCAATGCCCTATTGGTTACAAAATCAAGGGCAAAATCAGTGAGCCCTCCAGTGTCTGATGAGCCCTCTCTGGCACCCTCTGCAGGGTTTGGAGCTTTACAGGATGTGGTGCTAACCCCTAACCCCATTCCATGGTGATGGGAGTCAGGGTGGACAATGATGGCTTCTGCCCTTGTAGTCTTTTGAGCCAGTGTCCCTAAAGTCCTTATCTGTATTTGAATGGCTCCTAACCTTAAACATTTATTGTACCCAAAGTGTGACTGTGCACACAATAGTGCTGCAGTCTTGTCTGGTCAGGTAGCTGATCAGGGGACTTCCCACTTGGGCACCAGTCATGCCGTCCACTGCTAGCAGTGGAGCTGCCTTTGATGTACATCGGGAAAGCAAAACTACATGGCATGGAAAGCATCAAAGTTCTCCTCCTTCTCCAGTCCCACTTAGGTCCCCATGTCAGCAGCCCAGGTTCTTGGGGACAGAGGGGTCCAGTGGCATGGTGGCTATGCAGAGCCTGGTATATCCCACATTCTTGGGGTGGTTACACTTACAATAGGGGAGCACTCAGTTTAGAGATAGAGATCCCATAGAGTACCGAGGCTCCTAAAGCTCACAATTTAATTCCAGTACTAAATAAAATATAGCTAAAACCCATTCCTAGTTAAGGAAACATGAAAGTTTCAGCTATGTGCCACTGCTTAAGACAATTATTTGCTCTCTAAGGAGATCCCCCTCCCATGTAACTCACAAAGGTGTTGTCCTGCGTTCAAAACACAGCAGATGGACTTAGAAACAGTCAGTCACATTTCCATCTAAAGAGCTCATTTTAAAGTTTACAGTAATTAGCATAAATGGTATACATTACAGGATTAAGTGGAACCCCCATATTTATCCCACTAGTGAGGATAAATAGAATAAAAGATAAGAACTCATCAGGACAAGTCTGTGATTCTAGTACAGGATTCTGGTGACATCATAAATCATGACGGCAAGCTCAGATGGTTCGTGATACCACTAGAATCTGAAGATGAAATTACAGGCCTTGTTACTGACGGTGTCCTAGCTGCTATTTTTTTGCATGCAGATGTAATTACAGGCCATATTACTGACAGTGTCCTAGCTGCAGTTTTTTTTCTGAACATGTCTTCCTGTAATACCAGCAACCTGATGTCAGAACAATGTAATTCTCAATTTCTGACGCCTCATTGATGGTATTACAAGATCTGAATGTCATGCTGTCCCCATAGGAAAATGTGACCTTCCGTATATTGCAAGACCTCTTAACGCACTCATGGCTCCATCACTTATGAGTCATAGTTTTATTCTCGCATGTTGGAACTTGCTCAAAATCACAGAACTAGAAGGCATGCCCTATGCAGGTGATGGCGGTGGTGGAGAGGGGTAGAATTCAGAGTACTGTGAAGAAGCATTTTTTCATCTAGAGTTGTAAACCTATGAAACAAGATCTCAAAGGAAGCAGTGCAAGTGATGAGTGAAGACTCTGTTCGTCTTAAGTTAGAACAGTTTCTCATGGAGTATAATAACACTGCTGGGTACAACATTTGATTCAGCGGGGAAGGGTCACGAGTAGGAATGAGTAAAGTCAGGGAAATTTCTGTGGTACTTCACAAAGTGTCCCTTCCCCGACTTCATTTCACCTGCAGCCACTCTTTGCATAACATTACTAGGTACAGTATTTAATTAACTGGGGAAGGGAGGATCATGAGTAGCAAACATTATAGCAGAACTAGTATGTCTGGAATGAACAAGATCACTTGGCCTCAGGTTTCCAGAGGTTTAATTTCCGCCATTGGCAGTTTTCCTCCCCACAGTACCAATATCCATACAATTTACTGATGCCACCTAGCATCATGTATTTATTTCTGTATGTATGTATTCATTTATTCATTTTTGTAATTTTTGACCAGGAAAGGCACATCAAACTATGATAGCTTGTTTCCAGTGCATCCTGGCTGGGTGGGCTACAGGGACCTGTTTACTGACGGGGAATGTTAGCCATGGAAGTGGGGGAAAACTCCCCAATGCTCGTTTGATACACGCCATGGGATCTTTTACTTCATCCTGCACTGTGACCAGAGATGGGCAGAAGGGACCTCGGTTTAACATCTCATCCAAAGGATGGCACCTCACAAGTACAGTACCCCCTCGTACTGCACTACAGTGTCAGTTAGGGGTATTAGCAAACAACTGCAAACTGAAAGTTAGCAGTTAAGGACACAGGAGGTGACACTTATATATCCATAAGAGGCCCTCCCACTAGGAGGACACAAGAGGTGACACAAGAGGTGACACTTGTATATCCACAAGAGGCCCTCCAACTAGGGGGACCCAAGAGGTGACACTCATATATCCATAAGAGACCCTCCAACTAGGGGGACCCAAGAGGTGACACAAGAGGTGACACTCGTATATCCATAAGAGGCCCTCCAACTAGGGGGACCCAAGAGGTGACACTCGTATATCCATAAGAGGCCCTCCAACTAGGGGGACCCAAGAGGTGACACTCGTATATCCATAAGAGGCATTCCAACTAGGAGGACCCAAGAGGTGACACTCGTATATCCATAAGAGGCCTTCCAACTAGGGGGACCCAAGAGGTGACACTCACATATCCATAAGAGGCCTTCCAACTAGGGGGACCCAAGAGGTGACACTCGTATATCCATAAGATGCCCTCCAACTAGGGGGACACAAGAGGTGACACTCATATATCCATAAGAGACCCTCCAACTAGGGGGACCCAAGAGGTGACACTCATATATCCATAAGAGGTCCTCCAATCAGACCCATAAGATTATTACAGACTGCCCAATGTTTTTTAAATATGTACCTTTTTTCTTCTGAATGTTGACAGCATTAGTGACCAGTGGGGATCCTGTTATGACAGCACAGCATGTGAGACACTCTCACAGAAATACGAGTGTCTAACGCGCAACAGAATGAAATGCTATGGATGGTCGAGCATGTCACATGACACTTCAGTTATCTATGATATTAAATACTGCAGAGTAGTGTGATATTCAAGTAAATTTTATCCACGATAAAACTATTGATCAGAGCTTGTTTACAATGGCGTCCTGTTTAGGTAAAACGTCTGATGACAAGTGAACGTGTTACAGATACAAATAGTGGCGGATCCTGGGCTCAATGTTCAAAGCATGGCGCATGGCTTGTGTCAAGCCCTGCACCAAGGCACTTAGGTTCTGGAGGAGTGCCGAACCCTTTTGCCGCAACTGCACCTGATTTTCCAATCTCGGGCGCAGCTGCAACAGTTTCTACATTTTACGGCAGCTTGCACCAAATATCTGGTGCAAGCTCTGTAAAAAATGGCCCACAGGATTGCCACAAGCTAGACCAGAAAAAGTTGGTCTAACTTGCAGAACCTGGCACATGGGATCAAAAATCCCGACTGCCGGCCGAGTGGCTGCCGCAAGCCCCATGCACCATATCTTCAGTGCACCTGGGGTTTGCAGCAATCAGGGCCTTTTAAAATCAAGCCCCCAGTGTACAACTTATGAGGCATTGTATGTTAACACAGACATAGCAAAGTTTTAAGTGCAAGGTATGGCACAGACCAGGGGGTGTAGAAAGGAGGCTTACAGTTGTTGCCAGCTATATTATGCCCCTGGGATGATCAGGTATGTACAAACAGCCAGAGAATATCAAATTTAAGGGGAGATCAATCTAGTTTTCATTGTAATGTGCATAGCTGTAAAGAAAAATGGGATGCTAACTAAAGTATAGACTGTAAGTGGTATATAGGTAAAGGGTGTTAGATTCAGGAAAGGATACCACTCATATATCCAACAGAATCTGTCCTTGCACCAGTCGCCAAACCCTGTCTGATGCTGGACGGAGGGTGGCCAGGAATGATTTCAGGCTGAGTGCTGCCTAGCACAATGTCAGTGGCTGTAGAAGCCAAGGCAGTGCCCAGAACTGCCGGGCTCAACTGCACGTGCTTAGCATGGAGCCCTGCATACAAGAAGGGTTGGCCAGTGGACATGCAGCTGGAACTTAAGTTTTAATATTTTCTGACGTAGATGTGTGCCAGCTCCAGGCCCTCGCATCCCCAAATGCCAATGGCAGGATGCCTGGACACAGTGATGCCAGTGGCAGAGGACCAGAACCCACAGGCTTTGGCTGTTCTGGGATTGGCTTACCTGACCAACTGGATGATCCTGCCCCTTGCTGGACCACTGCAGTATTCACAGCTGCCCCCTGCCCCAATGCTTGGGTTAAACCACACCAGTGACTCGGAACAGGGTGCCACACAATGGATGGGATATGTGCATGCATATTTATCAGCAGCTCACCCAGTTCAAGACCTGACTACCATTACCCACTACACCCAGGTTCTGGATCTCTGCAAACCATGGGAGGCGTGAGAAGGCCAGATCTGCTGTACAGGCAGTGGTAGGATGGGTGATCCTGAATCCAGACTAATGTGTCTGAAAATTATGGGTTTTTTTTTAAATTTTGCCCTGAGACATTGTGTGCTCTTTAAATTTATCGCAACTAATTAACCCCCTCATATCTGTGACTCCCAGGTCCACAGGGTCTGTAATTTGATTTTGTAGCCTTTTATATTCATTTGGAAACCAAATATTACATAAAACACGGGGGCAGTGCTAACTCTGATTTTTTATACATCCTTGATTTTGGATCTCCGTGAAAACCACTCATGCTTGGCTCTGAAGGTTTGAGGTTATCAGTCTCAGTGTGTAAAAATACCTCATCACACACGCCCCTCCCCTGGACATTATTCAATATATTATGATCTTCAGATTCTGGTGACATGATAAAACTTAAGGTGTGATATATTCCTTTCCACCAGCACACCTCCATGTGTCATCACTGCTGGTTATACTGTATATACAGTAAACTGTATCACTCTCCTTCATATATGGTCCTCACATTGATCTGCAGTTACTTAGGCAATCACTGACATCAGATGGGTTACTCTTATTTGACTGGCTAACTGCCAAAAGGACCCTGTTATATTTCTGTTTTCCACATTGTTAGTGATAAAGTTAATGTTTTCCCTTTAATGGTGAACAGAAATAGTCTCACTACTATTATAATAGTAATATATATAGCCTGGATTGCAGGGCTCTCCCAATTTCACACACCTTTAATCTGGATACTAATTACATCTTCCCATCCCTTTTACACGTCTATTTCTCTTTGATATACTGTATGGTAAAGACTTCCCTCCTCCTACAAGTAGAAACAAGTCCTTTATAAATGAGATGTTACATTTCAGTTTTAAGCTATCCTATGTTAATATAACATCGTGGGTGGAACGGCACCCCAGGTGAAGGAGTAGCAGATATGAAGAGATGCTTTATTCTGAAAAAGCCATCATCATTATAAATTACTGTTATGTACAGCTATGTGTGTGAAAATAAATAATAACTGGTGACTCACGATTATGCATATACATCTGTGGCTGTTACACTCCCTTATAAACACCCGTGTTTAAAGGTAGGTGCATAATGGAGTTCATGTGACTCAAAGCTGTCAATCACAAACACGTGAGCTGAACTTCTGACAGTTCTCAAGCACTTTCTTTCACATAATTTAATGGTCTTGTGCTGCCTTCAGTGCTGCTGCCTTTCTGCTCATCAAGTCTCACAGATAACACATTACCCATCAGCCATTTCTTTGTCAAAATTCTTTTCATGCCAGTTATTATATAAAATAAACCATGCAGAAGTCAGTAATTTGGATTTTTAACTTACCCTTGGTATGGGATACCTTGATAAACAACTCAGGCTGGCAGGATATGGCAGTCCATAAATCACTACTATATTCCCATTTGCAAAACATTTTGGTGCAGGATCATGCTCTCCATGTAGTAGAGATGGGTGAAGTCTGCAAAATTAGCGAATTGCAAAGTGTGGAAATTTGCCATGAAGTGTGGAATTTTACCTGCGAATTCTGTACTTCGCGGGCAAAATTCGGCACTTCACAGCAAAAACTTCATGATGCAGGTGAAGTCGAAGTTTCTCAGGTGTGGGGAAGCTTTGTGAAGCTCCATGAAGTACAAGGCACTTCGCCCAAACTTCGCCTGCAAAGTTTCACTTCACAACATCTCTACCATATAGGCACCAAGGGCTGGGGCACATGTAGAGGATTCTGATTAAACCCCCCATACCATTTTGTGGCTACACAGAGGGGTGGTGCATAAGCATTATGGCAGTCCCTCTGTCCACTCTGCCGGCCCTTTGCATCATAGAGTTTGTTTACAGAATTGGGTGCATGAACTGCAGTGCCTATTTGCCTGCTCCCGACCCTGCCGCACACACAGCAGTGTTGGCGGCATGGGATCAGATGTGATAAGTGCACACAACATGGGGGAGGTAGATGCACTGCATGCCTGGAGCAGGACCTCTTCGCTCCACAAGCCCGTGCAAACACCCCTTCACAGGTGCATATCCATTTACAGATAGAGCCCTAAGCTTATTTTTTTCATCACAGAGGCTCTTTGAAGAAGACCTACTGGATGAAATGCAATTTCTAACTTTATTTTCAGCCTGCATTTATGTTAACCCTTTGCTTTACACTGTACTTAACATGGGTCCTTATGTCATGTCCAAGTGAGTCAGGTGGTGAAGAGGGAACTGGGTCTTCCCCACAGGTATGACAGCCACCTTAAGCAGGTGTTGTAGTGGGGGGGGGGGGGGGGGGCACTGTACATTCCTAGGTGGGGTGGATGAAGACACCCAGCGAGGAGAGGCAGGAGTCATGCTCAGAGGTCAAAATGTAGCAAAGAATTTATTTAGCAGGAAAATTGGCAAGGGTCATAGATGCAGGTTTTCATCAACAACAACAATAAGATGCAAGGCAGTAAATAACAAGAGAATAAAAGCAGAATAAATAACCAATAAATAAACTAGATGGTCCACCTTTACTAAGTTAAATACTTTTATGTTACTGCAGCTATGATTACCTACAGTACTGTACATCTTTTTAGGAAAGCCTATCCACATTGCTAACAGCTGCTAAACTGCTGCAGTATTTTTTATTCAGTAATTTTTTTTAAATCTGATTTTATATTGTTTGTAATTTATTAATTGTTTTCTTTTTTACGTTTATTTATCAGTGTATGCTTACCTTACTTGTACAGTGCCCAGAGCCTCTGGGATGGTGCCCTTTAAAAATAAAATTTTACTTATTTATCATTACTACCTGGTCAACCAGTGGTGGGCTATGCTTTTGTACATGTAAACACATTTTACATTCAATGTATCAACTCTGAACAACCATTGAAGTACCATAAGGGCATACATTCAGGATGAGATTCAAGTCACTTTGAAGTCTATGTCAGGATGTTGAGAGGAAATGAGCAGAGAACTGAGCCCTGAACAGGGCACTTAGACCAAAAGGACAATGGTTGCAACAGTCGGATTGATGCCTTGCCAGGGGGCTTAGGAGAGGCTTTGTAAACAGGCCATAGATTCATCGACATAAGCCCCCTCTCTTGGACTGCCAGGACAAGAAGAACAAAATTGATACTGATGGAAAATTCTTTAGCACAAACCCTCCCTTAGGTTGCCGGGACAAGAAGCAGACAGGGAACTTGTAGAATATTCTTCAGCACAAACTCTCCCTTGGGTTGGGGGGACAAGAAGAAGCAGATGTGGAACCTCTAGAAGATTCTTTGGCACAAACCCTCCCTTAGGATGCCAGGACAAGAAGCAGACATGGAATTTGTAGAAGATTCTTCAGCACAAACCCTCCTTTGGGTTGGGGGACAAGAATAAGGAGATGTGGAACCTGTAGAAGATTCTTTGGCACAAACCCTCCCTTGGGTTAGAGGGACAAGAAGAAGCAAATGTGGAACTTGTAGAAGATTCTTTGGCACAAACCCTCCCTTAGGATGCCGGGAAAAGAAGCAGACGTGGAACTTGTAGAAGATTCCTTAGCACAAACCCTCCCTTGGGTTGGAGGGACAAGAAGAAGCAGATGTGGAACCTGTAGAAGATTCAGTGACACAAACCCTCCCTTGGGTTACTAGGACAAGAAGAAGGGAATGTGGCAGTTGCAGAAACCCTTCCTTGGGTTGCCGGGACAAGAAGGAAATGCTGCAGAAAAGGAAAGCAGAATCCCATGTGTTGGTCCAGGGCACTGATCTTCAGATGATGACTCTGGATGTAAGTTTCCAGATGATGACGCTGGATGCTGGTCCTGTAAGAGAAAACCCCATCCCACTGTGTGATGGAGGGGCTCTCTAGTGAGCTGGTTTGGCTTCTATACTTCCTTGACTTCCTAACAGGGTAGGAGCGTTACTTGGCAGGGTGGAAGATAGGGCCTGTCCTGATGGTCACCCTAACACTAAACTGGCTCAACAGACATAAACTGTAATCTGAAAGAGACGGGTGTCACTAGCAGAAGTGCAGAGACAGTCTTTAGTGGATATGGCACCTAGACAGTCTGGAGGTAGTTGCAGAGAGTACCAAGTAACTTTACAGCTAAGACAGGATTGCTAAGCAATGCAATCGTTCAATGCAGGGCACACAGAGACTCAAGACAATCTTTAGGAGGGTACCTGAGGAAATAGTCAATTGCAGAACAGCACGTCCAGATCTGGCAGTCACTAGATTGTTGCAGGGCAGCAAAAAATGATAAGTAGTCCCTTGAAAAGAGTACCACTGCATTTAGGCAGTCACTACGAGGCACCACAAATTTAAGGCACTTACTTTAGAAGTACCACAGATTTAAGGCAGAGTTCAGGGCAAACATGGCACCCTACAAGTTCAAGCAGTTTATTAGGTAAATGGGGTAGCATGCTTTAGCTTTAGTTGAAAAGGCAGTTTGTTGGGCGAACGGGGCACCACACAAGTTCAGGCAATTCATTAGGTAAATGGGGTACTACACAAGTTCAGGCAGTTCATTAGGGCAACAGGGCAACACACAGGTTTAGGCAGTTTGTTAGGGCAAACAGGGCACCACATAAGTTCAGGCAGTACGTTAGGCAAACAGGGCACCACACTGTGGCTTTAGTTCAAAAGGGCAGTCTCAGAAAGGAGGTGTTGTACCTTTAAATGTAGTTCAACTGGCAGGCTTTCAGATAAGGTACGATGTCGCTTTAAACTTCATTAGGCAGGTTGTATACATTCAGCAGTTATTCAGTTGTCTGCCCCTCAGTACTGCCTCCTGTGGAGCTTATCTAGCCCACCCCACTGTATGTGCTCCTACGGAGTTTTAGAACACCCAAACCCATTATGCCAGCCCCTATGGAGTTTCAGTTATTCCACCCTATGGGTGTTTCCTTTACTGGTGCCTTGCTGGGCCTGACTCAGTCCTTATGGAACTGGCTCTCAGCTGCCTCTGCGGGTGGTCCTGAGGTGGGGACACTCACCCATCCACCCACATGACCTCGGCCTCTTGACTTAGCGCCACTCAGCATGATTTATTTAGAATAATATAAAAACCTTGGCTTTGGCTTTATATATAAGAGGTCTGCTCTACCCTCATGGAGCTCTCTTTAATTGAAATAACCCCCACAGTTGCCCATCACTGTTTAGGATCCTTAATGTCTAAAACCATTTTGAGAACCATACTTCTGTTAGTTCATGAGAACCCTGTATAGAATAACTAAGGTCTTTGGCTGTAACTCTGCTTTCATCTACCAAAAAGAAAAGAATGAAAAAAGCTGTGTGACCCATAAGAGGCCATTTGTAACTGTAAAATTATTCCTTGACTTTCGTCAATTCTCTCTCCCAATTCTGTAGCAGTTAAAGGCTGCCAAGTAATAGGCGCTGTAGAGTTTTCTCTTGGGCTGAAGCCAAGGCCGCTAACTCTGCTATTAGATGCCTGACAAGCTTTGTCAATGCAATCTGCTGAACGCCTTGAGTGACAAGCGATCGATATTCTCCACTCTCATGGGTCATCACAGGTGACAGAGGCCTAAGTAATAAAACAGCCCTGGCTGCCTCCTGTAACTTAAATGCTTCCCCTGCCACAATATTTCTTTTTTGTCTAAGCGCCTCTAGCTAAATTTCTCATAGATCGAACCATCAGATGGGGATCGAGGTTCTGAGGAATTGCAATGTGTCTGAATTGATGCTAGCTAGTGAAAGCTCAGTAGACTGGAGAAATGGGCTCAGATAAATCGAAAATGACTGGCTACGGAGTTGTAATCTGCCAGCACTCGGCCCTGTAGCAACAAGCTAAAATGAAAAAGCATGCTGACATTGAGAAGATGTAGCGCCACCTGAAACCATTACAGCAGGAAACTTCACAACCGTGTTTTATATTTTTGAAGGAACAATTTTTGTAATACATTTTATAATCCTCATTTGAACTCCCTGTAAACATGGTATGATATTATATATATATATATACACATACAGTATATATACACACATGTACACACACACACATATACAGTGGAGGCTGCCAGGATGCAAAGCAATGACACATATTCCTGTGTCACAAAAGCGATTCACTGCCAATAACAATTGCACTGCACTGCAGACTCTTTCCCCCATAGGAATCATTATCATGTATTTCACTGTATACCATTTCCCTGTATATGCAATAGCGATTAAAGGTGACAGGAAACAGTTTTTTTTTCACCTCTAGATGCCTTCCTGTTTTCTTGTGCCAATCCAACATTCTGATGTTTTGACCCTTTGTTTTTAAATTAATAATCTATTTTTTTTTTGCCTTGGTGACCACTTTAACTCCCTTTCTCATCAGCAGTTGCTGCCCTCTCTTTTCATTCTGCCTGAACATTTTGTTACATCAGTAACCTCATTCCAGGCCATTCAGATGAATAGCATGGAACGGTGTAACTGATGTCATGGAATGCCACAGAAATATGAAAAGAAAGAACAGCAGTTGCTGAGGAGAGTGGAACTCTATGTAGATCCAAGGGTTCCCCAAAGTTAGAATATTTTTTTTTCATAAAAAATTAGTCAGAGCAAATCAGAATACATAAATGACATGGAACAGTAAATGGGAAGGCAGTTAACAATGCAAAAATAATTTCCTATCACCTTAAAAATGAACAGCAACCATACAAATATATTATAAATGTAACCCCCAGGTGGCGCTATCCCAAGGGCTACTACCCTTGCCTGCTTGGCTAGTTGCAGGTTAAGGGGCCTGGGTACTGAAACAGCTGCCTCCACCTGGAGAACAGGGTTGTTTGTAGCAAGGCTAACCTGGGTACAGCCCTCCGGGACACTGTAACCCCCTCTTTCCCCTCTAGTGGCCTAGAAAATATGCAACAAACACTTTCACAGTAGCCCCTATTCAGCATACAAATCCCCACACTGTTTGCACTTACCACCAGGGCTGCTTCCACCAGTTTGACCCTGGAGACACCCCTGTAAAACAAGGTTAAGCACAGCAAATAACAACAGTGCAGTGCTTTTGGTACAAATTGGAACCACAGTCAGATTAAATGCAAAAAGAGTTAGATCTGATTTATTCAGGGGAATTGAACAAGGAAGGGGCGTAATCAGGTTGATTGATTCTAAAACTGATCTAGTCAGGCAATTATGCATGCACTTTTAGTCCCTGCACAGTCACAGGCCCTGGGTACCCAGTTGGAATTATGGTGGGCTAGCTTGGAATGTTGCCCAGGGTAGGCTGGCATCGCAGCTGGTTGGGGCCCTGTGATCAAAAGAAAAAACATGCACAACCACACACAATTTGTAATCCGGAACCAGGAGGCTCAGTTTGTGAATATGAGGCAAAACAATTAAATCAGATGACACACTTTGATTGAGCTGTTGTTGCAGGGAGCTACCCTGGTGTTTACTCACGCTACCCAGTACAGGACACAGGATGGACAAAATGGAGATTGCAGGATGACGTGCTGGTTTGCCAGGAGAAGCGGGACCCACATGATTCACTGTGGTGTCATTCCTGTTCGTGATGTTGAGCAAGGGGCTGATCCCCAGGCAGGTCTCTCATCGATGGTCTTCTCTGTGGCATGAGTAGCTGGCGGGGGCCAAAGTCTGTCGGCCCAGACCAATTGGAGAAGAATGCAGATTCAGTCCAGTAGGTGCTGGATGTAGCTTCCAGCAAGCAAGGCACAATTAAACAGTGGGGAACCAAATAGCGACCCACTAGCAGGTTGCAGCACATTTATAGTAAAGCAATCACCATACCACCAAACGGATAGCAGTCCGGTCGCAATATCAGTGTCTCTCAGCAAAACCGGGAGTTCTAAGGTGAATGGAAGTCCTGACATGCTGATCGCGTACAGCAAATCTTCGGTCTTCTTCAGGGTTAAATCTGGTCACTCTTCAGTGGCATTGTCATGCTTCAATTCAGATACAGTCCGATTGCTAAACCTTTCAAAGGATTCCCTCTTGAGGGACTGTAGGCAGACAGGTCAAACTCAGCCTTTCCACCAATCTCCCACGCATACACAGAAGCAGCTGCTCGAATCACTCGAGCTGTTCACTCTCCAAACTCTACCTCCAGACTGTCTCTTCTGCTCGCCATGCCCATTAATCGGGGCACAACGAAATGGCTTGGCAATGTGGTCCGAAATAAAGCTTCTCTAATCTCTCCATGCGGGAGAGCTGAAGGCAGGCAGGCCAGACTCAGGCCTTCCCACCAAGTCCCCACGCTACCCCATGGGGCAGCAGCTCACTGAGCTGGAGCTGCTCACTCTTCAGCTCCAGCTCACTTCCACCTCTCTGCTGGAGGCAGCTTGGGAATTTCCCTTCAGTCTAAAAGGTTTGATTCGTTGATGTATCTGTCTGTCAAAGCAAGGGCTCTCCCTCCATGTCTGTTATGGCAACAGAATGTAAAAACTACAATTCCTACAGAAATTTGCTCCCACAAAACCCCTGGGGACAGGCTCCATTTTAGAGTCCTCAGAGGCACTGATTGGTGCTGACTGGCAGTCCAAAACCAAAATGGTGGTGCAATACCAAAAGTCCATGCTGCAAAGAAGGCAGGTTAGACAAACTACCATAATATTGCTACTAAAGCAGATAAACAGTTACAGAGTCCAATAAATCTCCCTCTGCACAATTAGCGATGGCAGAACGGAGTGATTATCTAGCAGTCCAGGTGGGACTCCAGCATAGACACACTCAGCCCCCACCCAGATTAATTATACACTGCGATATAGGCAGCTCTTAAAGAGACAGGACACAGAGGCTATAAAGGCACTCACATGCAATAGCTTTTAAACGGTTAAGACACAGGACATCAGCCTGGCAGTGGGCATTCAGGCACATTCAAGGAAGACTTTCGGGAACCCCCATTTGTAGGGGGTTACATATAAAATAAAACATGGGTAAATCTGCTATATTTGGAACTAAACCCATCAAGGGGTTAACCAGATTATATAGACACATATCCTTCGAGCTTGTGGCTATCTATATATATATATATATATATATATATATATATATATATATATATATGTTATAGGGGTGCTTTAGGGTCCAAGGTGACTTTTATGTTAAACCCAAACTTTTGCACTTTAATAACTTTGCTACCGTTCGACTGATTCATGTGAAATTTAGCATGCTCTGTCAGGGACCAAAGATCTCTTGATGTGACAAGTTTTGTAATGGTCAGATGTGCAGGGGCGGATATACAGAGTGTCCACAAATGTGAAAATTATCATTTTTGTGTAAATTCTTTGTCATGCCATTTCTCAGAAACTGTGTGGTGTTATGGTCTGACATTTGCAGGGTATACAGGTCTTGGGTCACAGATATGCCTTTTGAAGGTTTGGTGAAAAATTATTAATCCATTCAAAAGTTATTAAAGTTGCAATTTTCCCATTATTTCTATGGGAAAAGTCAGATGTGCCATGTGAAACAACTGTTTTGTTGCAGCAAAAGTGGTGTATATATTGTCGCAAATGCGGAACGCAGTGTTGAGATTCCACCATCTTGTTTTCAGTTAGCAAAGCAATGAAAGTTAAATATTTCAAAAAAATGCTGCTACTTGATAAACACAACAGTTGTGTTTACTTATTGGGGGCCTGAGGAATCGGATTCTGGGGTCACTTTTTTTAAACAATGTTCAAAAATTTGTTAATTTCATCCACTGCATTATTTTGCCGCAAATTGCAGCACATTGTTTTGTAAAACAATCATCTTACCCCCACAAATTGTGGAACAGGGGTTGGGTTGTGCCGCGAACCATGAATCCTTTTCCTCAATTTGTGGCAAAACATTTTTTTTTTTACCTGTTTGTCTTTGTCACTTAATGTGCAAGAAACAGTCTGCAGTTTCAGGCAGCAATTTTCAGGGTATAACAAGCTCCTCTCATAGGTGTGCCTTTTGCTGGTTTGCTGACAATATATTGCTTTGTGGCCAAATTAAATAACAAATCCTGTGCTGCTCTGGTGTCTACTGGCGCCCCTTACCCTAAGATCGCCATCTCAATTATTCTTTCTCCCTGATCCCCGATGTACATTTTTTTGCTGGTGATTAGTGGCATTCCCCCACCCTCCCACGTTGATTTCTTGCTGAAAATAAGAAAATCATCCCTTGTTGTATTTTTTGTATTTTTCAATCTGTAAAAAAAAGTCCATCGCCGATCACACCTGAATCCCCCACCCGACCTCCCACTGTGCACCCACCTCCCCCCCCCCGTCACACATCCTCACACTCACCTGAAGAGGTCCCAGGTTTCAGATCCACTCTCCTGATAGAAGACACGTCTTGCTGTTGAAATCAGTTTTGGCGGGGATTAAAAAATTTTCTGCACCAGGTACAAGAGGTGGGGTAATAAAATGGCTGTTGTGACAGTTTGGTCACTGTTGTCCTATAACTGGAAGCGCAGTATCCAGAGGGCTCTGTGCTTCCACAGCTGCATACGTATACACATCTGTGGAGGGATGGGAATGCAGGGCCCAGAGGGTTCTGTGGTCACAGAGGCAAAAAAGGATATGATTATACTATCTCAAAAATGAAGGAAATAAATTGCAAAAAACTTCATTAATGCATCAGTTAGGGTTCCAGTGACAAATGTTTGGAAAATGTGGTGTTAGGGCTTCCAACCCTAACACCCCAACCTGCACACACCAACAGGTGTCGGGAGGATGCCTTGGGGTCGTCAGCCCTAACATGCACCCCATTCTCCTATATTGTACACATCTCAGCTTATTTACTTATGGAATGAGGTGAGTGTTAGGGCTGATGACCCCAAGGCACCCCGCTGACATCTGTTGGTGTGTGCAAGGTGGAGGTGGGGTGTTAGGGTTGGAAACCTTAACACATCATTTCCAAACTTTTGCTGCTGGAACCTTAGCTGATGCATTAACAAAGTTTTTTGAAATATATACAGTATATATATATATATATATATATATATATTTTATGTGTGTGATAACTATGATAGATATATAGAGGATATGTAATAGGTTGACTCAAAATATGCAATTTATCTTCATGTGTGAGGGACAGGACCACAACCCATGAGTGGCAAAGCCATGAGTTATGAAAGTCCTGCCCCTTCACCTTCACAAGTGAAGATAAACTGCATATCTAGTGGTAGATTGTTGCATATTCCATTTATACAAAATCAGATTACTAGTTACAGCTTTTAAATATGCTGTTTGCATGAAGATTTGACTGATTCTCTTTGATTTCAATAACTAGCATCAGTACTGCACATGCCTATTGCAAGTCATCAGCACGGTGATTGCTGCGTGCTGATTGGTTCAGTATGCATCGTGACATACCCAACTTTGCAAGATAGCATTCTCTTGGTATGCTGGGTCAAGATAACACTTTTTGGCTTGCTATTTATCAGCACTTGCATGTTTTATAACTATATATACAGAGTCATAAAATATGCTTCTGAATCCTTCAGAATCCTAGCAGCTTCATTGGTCTAAACACATAACCTGCCCATTTATTAACCTCCGATATAGCAATAGTTCATAACTAATCTGCTCTAGTCTACATAGGAATAACCTAACCAAAGAAAAATAAAACCTTTTCCCATTATAATAAAAGCATTTTCACTGTTTAAACACAAAACCCCACAAAAGGGCAAAGGTTTCTTCAAAATAAATGCACTGCTCGAGTTACTCAAAGGCATTTGGCCTTTGTTACCAAATTCACATATTCTACCTAGCAACAACCTAACTAAAGGAAAATATAGAGAATACTGGATAGGCAACCATGCACAGTCAGTGTGTTCTGCTACACAGGGGTTCTGATTCCTGAAGCTCAAGAGGTCCGTATGAATCAGGACCTCGAGGTGGCAGAACACACTGGTTGTGCATAGAGTTGCACATCCAGCATTTTGTTATGGTGTGTGGTGCCCTTACAAATAATATAAAAACAGTTTGATCTTATCATTATTATATGCTGCTGCTGCATCTTATTTCAAGATTTAAGGCTGGTTGCTAGGGTCCGTGGCATGGTTGTTAGGGAGCAGACATCCCTATGTCCATAGCATGGGCTTCCATTGGTTGTCAGTTGCGTTTGGGAGGGATTTAAAAAAAAACATGGTGGCTATATTTCTCGCTAAGCGAGAGGACTCTTACTATGAGGAATCGGGTTTTATTTTGTCAGCAATTTTAAACATTTGGTTGATCCTGCATTGGATTTTTTTCCATTAAGTAAAAATATCTGGCTGATCTCGTAATTTTTTTGCATCTGGTTGATCCTGCATCTGTGAGTGATGCCACTGCCACTGCCACCATGATTTATCTAGTTGATCCTGCATCTGTGAGTGATGCCACTGCCACCATGATTTATCTGGTTGATCCTGCAGTTTCTGTTGCCACAGCTGTTTTTTAAAATGTGTGGCTCATGCACTTTCCAAATCATCTGAAACGCTGTTGTACCATAGAAAGGTACAATCACGTTCCATGACCTTTGAACTGTGGTACAGCAACGTTTCAGCTGAGATGGAAATCAGGTTGGAGCAATGTTCCACCATACACTATACAACTTTTTTCCTTAAAAAAAAAAAAAAAAACTTTCCCCTTTTATAAGCACAATATCCCACTTCAAGGCATGGGGTTCTTGAGAATTAATGCACTTCCTGAATGCGTTGAAAGTCTCTTGGCCAGAGGACTCATGCTTTTTAATTCACCCATGGCGTGCATTAATTCTCTAAAAATCCATGCCCTGTTGTGGGTTATTGCTGGCATGTATTAGTAGTGCTGTAGCACCACTGTAGTTTGGGTCTGTGTCAAAACTTCCATTGATGACATCTTATAACTTGGTCATCTTAAGACCCAGGGTTTTGATAATTGGCAAGCACCCTCTCAATGCTAGAGATAAATGCATGTCAGTTTCCAAAAACAATAGGTCTGGTAAATTTGACACTCTGAAGTGCTGAAAATGGCAATTTCTTTCAAAATCTGGACTTTTTTTTGAACACAGATAAAAAAATACAGATTTATTTTATTTTTTATTTATTTATTTGTGTCTAGGATTACAAAGTACCTTTGAGCCAAGGCTCTTTTACAAAGGTTCCACGTCATGCTGGTAACAGGGTAACAGACACTAAAACATAAAACAGTTACAGCTACATGGTTTTAGACAGTAACTTTGCTTGACAAAATCAGACTGAGCGATGAGTAACTCAAGAAACAATAGGAGGAAGAGGGCAAGAAGGGGAGAGGGCTGAGGGTAGGGGAAGGTATAGGCATAGAGGGTCAGGGTGAGGCAGCCGAGGGGCCTTGTCAGGACAGACACAGGGCAAGTGCATTAGAAGTTGCATTGAACAGGTAAGTGCAAGAAGAGAGGGCAGAAACGGATACCTATAAGATCAGAAGCAGCGTAGAGAATGAAGATGTTATGGGGTGCAAGCACAGGTGGAGGTGCCAGTTATGGAGTGGCGGAGCTTTTTTTTGAATGCTTCAAGCATTGCTGTGGAAGAGGTGTCACTAGAGAGCTCATTCAGCCAACTTGTAGCCCTGTATGCAAACGACCTTTGGCCTTGAACGGCGGCATGGGGATTTGAAGGATTTGGGGCTTAGAGCTCCTGGTGTTGCGGTTGGTGATTTTGGGTTTGAGGAGGGTGCTGACTCCTGGTGGTGCCTTTCCATCATGATTTTCTTAGCAGCGATGCAGGTTTCGATTTGATTTGGTTGCTCAGTTGCAGCCAGCCTGTTTTGGAGTAGAGGTCGCAGGTGTGGGTGAGACGGTGGGAACCAGTAACGAGCCGGCAGGCTTGATTGAGGGGAGTCAAAACACGCCTGAGAGATGAGGTTGTGGCAGATCCATAGATAATGAGACCGTAGTCAATCATGCTGATGATGGAGCTCTGGACAGAACTTCTGGGATTAGATGTTTCCTATGCCGGAATAGTAGGCCCATCCTGATGTTGGCTACTTTTGCCACATTATTGAAGTGTGGGACATAGGAGAGATTCCAGTCGAGGGTGAGGCCGAGGTATTTGAAGGTATGAACTTGTCTGAAGGTGATTTCTTGCTTGGTTTTAATGGAGAGCTGATATTGTTTGTATTTGTTTTGGGAGCTGCAGAAGATCATGGTCTTGGTTTTTTTCAGTTAAGGATAAGTCTGTGTTTTGTGAACCAGTTTTCGACTACAGAGAAGGTCTGTTGGAGGTTACCTTGTAGATGGACTGGATCATGGTGGGATGCCAGGATGATAGCATCATCCACGTAGAGTAGGATCTGTTCAGGGCAGGATTCTGGCAGTGAGTTCAGAAAAAGGCTGAAAAGAAGGGGGCCCAAGATGAGCCCTGTGGGACACTGGACCGGACTGGTCTTTGGTCTGAGAGTGTGCCAGCAATTATCACTCTTTGGGAGCGGTTGTCTAAGTAGCTTTTGAACCAGTTCACCGAGTTAGGTGAGAGCCCTGCTAGTCGAAGCTGGGCAAGTAGGAGATTGTGGTTGACGGTATCAAAGGCTTTAGTTGTCGATGAAGGTGGACCCAGTAAGATGACTGTTATCAAGTGAGTGATGGATTGCACCAGTGAATTCAAGTAGCACCGTGGAGGTGCTATGACCTTTTCTAAAGCCATGTTTTTCCTTGCACAGGATGTTGTGATTGTCTAGGAAGTCGGTGAGCTGGTCTGACACAATCTGTTCTAGGGCCTTGGAGAGTGGAGGTAGGATGGAAATTGGACGGTAATTCTCAGTAGCTGTTTTGTCACCACTTTTATGAATTGGGGTTACCATGGCAGATTTCCATAAGTCAGGGGAACTGGCTGAGGCTGAGGGAGAGGTTGAAAATCCTGGTCAGTGGTCGGAGTACTTCTTCAAGTGTGAGTGACAGCAGTTTGAGGTCGAGGGAGTCACTGCTGGCTCTGGAGTTGCAAATGGCTTTGGTAACATAGCTGCGGACTTGATGCATTTTTACTGCTTTAAAGTGGAAGGGAGGGTGACTGGAGGTGGCTGTAGGGGGGGCAAGGGGAATCACCTCATCGAAAAAACCCTGTGAGAGTACAGCACTGAGGTCCGTGAAGGTGTCATTGAATGTATCAGCAATGAGTTTCTGGTCAAGTGTAGTTTCACTATTTATGCTGAGTACTGACGGGGGTGATTTAGATTGCTTCCCGGTGACTTCTTTAATGTTATTCCAGAAGTCCCTACGGTTGCCCCATGAGTTAGTGAGAGCATTATGGAAATAGGTGGTCTTTGTATCCCGGATATATTTGGTGCAGTCATTTCATGCACGTTTATAGTTAGCAACATCAACTTGTCTCCCGGTGTTTCTGGCAATCTCCCAAAGGTGGTCTCGAGCTTTTAGTCATCTAAGTAGGTCTCCGGTGAGCCAGGGGTTACATTGGGCTTTGGCCTTGCACTTCTTGAGGGGTGCAAATATGTTGCATGCTTGGTTGAAGATCTTAATGAAGTGTTCCAGTGCGGTGTTCACATTGGTTGCAGTGAGAACTGGGGACCAATCCTGTTGATGAAGGAAGGTTTTGAGATGAGGTAGCTTGCCTCTAGGTAGAACTCAGCTAGTAATGGTTTTGGAGGGGGGAGCTTGATGAATTTATTGGACCAGTAGCAGATGATGGGGGAGTGGTCACTAAGTGTGTCAGGGAAGACAGTGGTGTTTGTGATCCTGGAGGGATGGCTTGTTATGATCCAATCCAGAAGGGTGCTGGTACCCGTTTTATAGTTTGTCCTGGTTGGGGAGCTAACCATCTGAGAAAGGCTTGCCACCGCTATCAATTCCCTGTATGCCTCTGCCTCTGCAGCAGGCCAGTTAATATTAAAGTCACCGAGGAGGATGGTTTCTGAGTCAGGTGAGAGAGATTTGGTAAACTCCAGGACTGCATTGAGCTCATTACCTTGCTCTCTCGGTGTAATGTAGACTGTGACAACTGTGATGGCTTTATTGTGTGCACCGAGAAGGATCCTGACAGGAAGAATCTGTGCAGTGGTGGTTTGGGGGGTTAGGTTGATGAGGTGCCACCGGATCGTGTCCTTAAGGTACAGGGCGCAGTCACCACCTCTTTTTGATGTTTGATCAAGCCGAAAGACATTACACCCAGGGAGGGTGATAGCATGGTCAGGAACCGAAGGTGAGAGCCAGGTTTCTACGACTGCTAGTATGTCTGGGTTATGCTGGCAGGCAAAAGTCTGAAGGGCATCAATTTTGTGAAGAAGACTGCATATGTTAAGTGAGATTATTGAGAGGGATCCTGGTTGATTGGTCTGAGTTGCTCTTACTGTAGGTGCTGGTCCAGGATTGGGATGAAAGTTTCCCGACAATAGCAGGAGAAGAAGTATATGTTTTAGAGTACTGGTGTGAGATACCCATGACTGGCGCCTACTGTTTTGGCCCAGAGAACTCAGAGATTCACCAGGGCAAGTAAACGGGTGGAGCTGTGGGTAAAGTGTGGCAGTAGTAGCGGTGGACAGGGGGAGTACCCAACGGGCATTTGGGGAAGAGGGCCATTTTGTAGTGATTGGAGATGCCCAAGGCGGGTACATGAGATCGAGAGGGAGGGTACCATGGAGGGCGTGAGAGACCATGAGTTGGTAGATGTTCGGGACAGTGGGGAAGCATGAGCGAGGGGGATGTAGGAGCAGAAAGAGGGCAAATAAGGTGAGGAGAAAGGGGTACAGAGTACCGGTGTCATACATGATTCAGTGTGAATGGGGGGGCGGGCACAGGAGCTTGGTAGGTGGGAGGCAGCTAGTGAAAGTGGCAGGAGGTAGGCAGTGAGGTGGAGGCTTGGGGGGGCAGGTGGAACTAGGTAAGCAGGTGGCTGAGGGAGAACGGGCAGAGGGTGGGGCAGTGAGGAGACAAGAGCAGTAGCAAAAGAGGAGGATGTAGCAGACAGGTAGTGGGGGGGCATTAAAGAGTGTAACAAGACAGGGAGAAAGGAGGTAGCAGCTCTAGAATAGAGTTCAGGAGTGAAAGGGTGCGTGGGAGCTATGGAATGCCAAAGGAGGAGGGTTGGCCAGTCACGGAGTGACGGAGTGACTGGCAGTAGGAGATATAAGGAGGGTGTCAGGCACAGAAAGGAGGCAGGGGCAGTGAGGGGACTGAGTTGATTAGTAGAGGGGGAGGAGAAGCAGAGAGGAGGGAGAGTGGGCAGTAAAGAGAGGAGGTACAGGAGAGAGAGTATCCAATAGGAAATGAAAGGTGGTTCCCTAGGCAGAAGTGGGCAGAGCCAAGGCCTATTTAATTAAGGTAGGAGGTGGGAGACGGGGGGTGGGTGAAAATTTTCTTCCGAAACCCACTGAAGTCTATGGGTGCAGAGCCCAGCAGAAGAGTTTGAATCAGTCAAGACTGCAGGGCCAATCAGTGGCCGCACGGAGCACAAGAGTCCAACAGGAGATGGAAGCAACAGGCAGTGGCCAATGGGAGCCTTTCAGCACTTCGCGGTTCGGCCTGGGAGCTTGCCAGCAAGAGGAGGGTTCCTTGGCGGTGAGCAGTGGTGGTGTGGACGGCTGGCCCAGGTAGCCCCGGCCGCTCAGATGTTTCCCCGATCAGGGGCAGAGAGATCTGAGATTTAAAACCTGAAACGTTCAGGATCCTTAGATATTATGCTAAATTGAAGCTTTGTATTCGTTTTGCAATGAAAAAAGGCCAAATTAAAAAGTTGTAAGTGTTTTTGTAGGGTAGCAGCAGCACATGTGTGAAAGAAAAAAAATGGAGATAAAATATACGAAAAAAACCACCAGCCCTTTTTTCATTCATGATTGACTAAACAGGAAGTCAGTCATAAATAAAAAAAGCTTATGTCTTTCCAAGCCTTTGCTAGTTTCTCCTACCCTCCCCCAGTTATTTTTTGACTCCAGGTGCCCAATACCAATGTCAGATCCCCCTCCCCACCCCTTCTGACACTGGGTGCCCAATCCTGGTTTTGGCCCCTCCACCCACCTCTTCTGACACCAGGTAGCCAGTCTCGAAGTCAGATTTAAACTTATTTTTTTTACTTTTGCAGCCACTTGGTTCTCAATCCCAGTGGCTTGCTAACATCCCCCCCCAGCTTCCAGTAATTCCCCCACACACACCCACTATTTGCCATTGATGCCATACTCCTCCATCCCCATGGCCATGTAAATCACTTCCCCCCACCTTCTGAGCACATTTTTCCACCACCCAAACCCTTCATTTAAATTAACACGATACCCTCACCTACCCTCTGACACCCATGCCACCCTGCTCCCCCTCCACGGCCACCCCAGAGCATACTTGTTTGCTGGTCCCATGGTGAGCGACTGGCACTGCCATCCCTCCACCTAGACTAGCCTCTGCGTTCTGTTCCATTGCGCTGGTCTAGCTGTGTGGAAAAAATGGCTATAAGAAAACTAGGTCTGAAATAACAAAATGTTAAAAAATGAAAAAGTTATGGGTGACTGAACCCCACAAAAAAAAAATGAAAGTCCCAATAAACATTTACTGCATATGTACCGGGACTTAGCTTGTGTTTTACTGGTTTATCAATCACCCATGATAAGTAAAACATTTTTAACATTTTATGCCCAAATTTTAGGGATAGGCTAATTACCACCCATCCTCTTGTGGATAACCACCCAAGTGACAACAGTCCTGCCTGATGGCTCTTCTGCTTCACGTAGGTCGTGGAGGGCCAGGCACAAAGCAAGCTGCAGAGCCGGTGTTGTTCCCATATAGGCCTGTTGGTTTTAGAGCCAGCAGGGCCTCATGCAAAGCAACCTACAGGTCTGGTGTCATGCCTAATGGGTCTTCTGCCTTGTGCAGAATCCACTGAGCCCTGCACAAGGCAAGCTACAGGTCTGGTGTCATGCCTAATGGGTCTTCTGCCTTGTGCAGAATCCACTGAGCCCTGCACAAGGCAAGCTACAGGTCTGGCCCCATGCACAATGGAGCTGTTGCTTTGCATAGGGCACACTGGACACTGTAAAACGGACTACAAGGTGCCTACCTGACAGGTCTACTGTTTCACACAGGGCCTGCAGGGTGCTGCTCTCTGCCCAATGGGTCTGCTGCTTGTGGGCTCTAGGAAAAGAAAGCTATGGTCAGTGCCCCTGCCCAACAGGTCTCGTTTCACACAGGGCAATAAGCTATAGGTGTCAGTTTTATTATACAACTTTTTCCAAAAATTAGGGAACTAAAATGACAAAAAACTATGTTAATGTATCTATTAGGGTTGAAGCACAAAGCATATCAAAAGTAGGGAAATGAAAAGTCAGGGGAAACATGCCTGGAGCCTTGGTGAATCTGTGATATGGTGTTCCTCAAGATTTGAATACTCACATGACACAGTACTGGCATTACCCCGACTTCTGCAAAGTCATGTAAAACAAGTTCAGGTAATGGCACCACTGCATCACATGGTCACTGAAACCCTGAGGAACACCACATAACAGATTCACCATGGCTCCAGGGACTTTTTTCCTTAACTTTTCATTTACCCACTTTTTATGTTATGTGCTTCAGCCTTAACAAATGCATTAACGCCGTTTTTTTTTACTATATTTTACAACAATAGTGTACATGCTGGAGTTTCCCCTCCCCAAAAGTACTGTTCACTCCCATAAACAAAAGTGCTGTATCTTCTCCCACTCCCTAATACAGCAGAGTACCTTTTCTAAGCTGTTGACTGTAGTCCTATGTTATAGTTTTCCCATTTTTTGGAACTGACAGTATAAGCCTTCCTCTGTGTGTGGTCTGACCAGATATCATTGCCGGAGTAAGTGTGTGAGCATGCTGACATACACAATAAGGAGATAAAAAAAAACAAAAAAACATTTGGATCAGTAGACAAGAGAAATGTGCAAAGGAGCACACACCACAGCCTGCAAAGGTACCACAGCCAAACAACACAATAGCAGAAATGGAAAAGAGCTGTGCACACACCAACAGTTACATTCAGAAAAACTGTTTTAGCATGAGAATGCAGAGGCAGCTACCCTTACGTATCACCTCTCGGGGAGGCTTTGTCAAGGGGCGCTGATGAAACCTCCCTAAGATGCGATACGTAGGGATACTTGCCTCTCCATTCTCATGCTTTACAACATAATAGTTTTTTTGACTATACCTGTTGGTGTATGCAAAGCTCCTTTCCATTAATACATTTGGATCAGTAAACAGGGCTGATCGTACTGCTTGCAGTATTACACTCTAAATCTCTGGCACAGTGTTTTTTTACATGAATTTCATTTTTTGTTTACTAAGGCTGCGCAAAGTGTGGAAGCAAGATGGCTGCGGGAGCAGATTTACATTAGAAAAGCAGGATTTCTATTGGGTACATTCAGGGCGCAGCTTCGACTGGGAGTAGGCAAAGCTGTATGCCAGTCAAGATGATCTGACATTTAGACGTCATAGACAAGTGAAAAGTATTTGATTTATATTAATAGATTGCTATATTGGGCAAAACTGTATGTCAGTCAAGATGATTACATTTAGATGTCACAGGCAATTTTTCATCTGTATTAACAGTCAGATTGCTATATACATTATATACCTATAATTATACAACATACGTTTTGAGATAACTGGCCAGATAAAAAGTGATATGCATCTGAACATGAAAAGACATTGCTACCTTTTCTTGATGCATTATGTCATAGTGCTATCTTTCCTTGTGCCACAGTATCATAGTACATTCTTAATGCCCCAGCGATGAGCATTTCATCTAGAATGTTCTAACCTACTGCAAAACAGGCATTTTCCTGAAGGTTTAGAATGTTCAGCCTCAGTAGCAGTACCATCCATATTCAAAAATGAATAACTTTAAAATGACAAATTATAGCATGGCAGTATGAGTGTGGAAGTTGTTCAGCACAAAAATAATTACAAAATGAGTGGTGTTTCATTTATAGATACCTTTTAGATCTTGTTATAATCACTAAAAAATAGCAGAATTTTTCTTTTCACTTTTTCGACAAATACCTCTCCCCAAAGAAACAAAACAAAACAAAAAAAAAGAATTATACATCAAACTTTTTCATTATGTACAGGCCATGACGCAAAACTTGTGTTTCTCAAGTGTTGGGGTGATGGGACTTGTCTGACCATAGTGAAAATAAGGAAACATTTGCACTCCCCATTTCCCACTGAGTGCAGATTGGTTTTGGGGTCACAATTCTGAGCACTCAAGCAACCACCTCACAACCAAAGCTGATTATGTCTTAAAAGATACAGTTCACAGCACCATACTGCCAGCATGTAATTTAATAAGAACACATACTATCTATAACATTTGTTACATTTCAAGCAAAAATAAATACCTATTTTTTGTACCAAATGGCAAAAACTACAGAAAATGCTTTTTTTCAGTTTTTTGATAAACAAATGCCCCTAAAATACAAAAGAATTGCACATCAAACTTTTTTCATTTTGTACTGGCCATAACGCAAAGCTACGGGGCTCAGAGAGACAAACTGAAGCAGTAGTAAATCTCAAAACCACTCGCAAACAAACATTTCAACTGTAAAAGAAGCTGAAAGTTAGTCACACATTTCAAAGTCACAGACACTTTTTTTTTTACACATTCCCAATCATGTTTATCCCAAAACATATGTCTGTATAAACAGAACATGACATGGCCTGACTGAAAATATCGCATTTATCTTCATTTAAGATCAAAGACAAAGATATTAAGATATCTCCCTCATCACTTCGCCACTTGTGAGATACATAATATCATTAGCCTCTCATGAAGACAAATATGACATCTTCAGTCAGGCCATGTCATATCCCTTACGTATACACATACAGTACTATATTTAAAACAGTCATTAGTGTGCAAACTACACCCAGACAGTGTTTGCTTTTATTTCAAGGTTATGTCGTCTAGCACATGTATTGTTTATGCAACTACTAGCCAAATAGTGTTTTGCTAAGCACTTCTATTGTTAGGTACAGATAACTTGCTACTGCAGTTTAGCAGGCTGCAAATAGGATTGCCACCTGTCCAGTTTCCAACCAGCATGGCCAGTTTTTCCACTGCCGTGCTGACTGCTGGTGGAACAGTGCAATAAGTTTTTTTTTCATGACAGTGACATTTGCACTGTTTCTGTGCCTGAGCGCCACCACACACAAGTGCACTGTGATGTGACTGCTTGTAGTGGGAGAGCGAGCCATGAGTGAGGAGAGCGACAAGGTGGCTAGTCAGTAGTGCAAGGTGTGATGCGGGCATTTAATCAAACAAAATTAATGCAAGTCTTGACATGGTCATTAGGCACCCCTATCAGTAAGCATCTGGCAGAGCAGTCAGAGCTGGAGATGTGGTGCAAACTAAATGAATACTTGACATTGATTTTGACAACTCTGACAAGTTGACACTCAGCCCGTGTGTGACAGACTCAGACTAGCCACAGGAGTGCAGAGCAAGCAGGGCAGGCGAGAGGAGAGAGACTGCATGACAGGGCAAGTGCCCACTGCCTTGCGACAACTGGAGTCATGTTTGGTTTCTTTTCTGAGACATATTACAGTCAGAAAGATATACTGGTAGAAGCAGAACTCATTGGTTTATAGTATGACTGATGTGCACTTCAAGTAGCTCATTGGTTGGTACCTATCAGGAGGAATCCTATCAAAACAAAAAAATAAAAGGCTGCTGCACTGGGAAAAGGGTGCTAGTGCGGTCATAAGATACAGTCCCAACTAAACAACTTGCAGTGGTGGTGGTGGTAGTGGGGGGAAGGGGGCAGGTGGCCATGTGTTTTGCATTCCCTAGGTGGCAACCCTAGCTGCAAATCAATATTGATTATGTTTATTTTATATAAGTAGGTAGGTTTTTATTTATTTATTTAATCAGTCAGAATACACCTTTGAGCACATGTGCTCATTTACAAAGGTGCCACATAAAGGAAAATAAGAGATATAACACATAATCAACTATCGAGAAAACAAGTCATGCAGTTCAATTGGAGCATAGTCAGCTTAGACAAGTTGTAATCAAAGACAAATTACTGTGGCTCCAAGGAGTCTAGTCAACAGTAAGGGGTGAAAGCCCTGTAAGATGCCTAGATACAGTGTGAACTTCGTTATAAGTTAAGAAGAACAGAAACGTATGTCACATTGGTGTTGTAGCTGGAGCATTTGAGTCTATAGCAACAAGTTCTTTTCGCAGTGCCTTCTTGAAATGGATAACTTATCCTCTGAGCTCACCAGTCTGTCCACCACTGGATTGCACCATGCAAGCCCTGTCACCTACCTTCTCCTAGGCTTACCCTGCCACTACTCTACCAGACCACTGAAGTGGTGGATGGAGAGTCACGTTGATAGTGCAAGAGCCTACCGGGGTGCCCGCATCTCCTCCAGCAGACCACGGAGGATTTTTCTCCTCCATTTTTGCCCCAAGCAGCAGCACTACGACTGCGCTGAAGGTCCAAACCATTCAATGACAGAAACTTGGACTTTGTCAGCAGATAAGGACTGCTTGGCTACTCAGTCTGCTATGTTTGTTCCTGCCTATACTATTACTGCAGACCATACCTGATCTCCAGCCCCCCCCCCCACACACACATACACTTTTCTACTAAGATTCCTTTGTGTCGATTGTTACAAATGCACTCTGCAGGTCAGGCCCTCTGCTCCCACATTGCCCACCCTCAAAGTGCAATATTTGAACAGGAGACAAACAGGGTAACCCTCATGTCTGTTTTGGGTCCGAAACACCTACTAGTCTTGAGTCTTGAATGTAAAATATTAACCCTCTTTCGTTAGCACACCCAGTTAACAGGATCAAATATCACACCCACTTCGGAGAAATACAGTGCAATACTTAATCCAGTGAGCACCCAACCTGGTTCACAATTCTCCCCTTTTTGACTCAATTGAGACCCAGGTATTTTCTTACCTTAGCAAGATAGTAACACACTTTAAACCCTTAACAGTTCAGTCAGCTATATCAACACTGTCTCAGTATTCACATGCAAAAATGAGAAATAACTCAGGCAGAATTAAGGAAATCAAAATGCTTACTAAAATTAAAAAAAATTGTAAATAATTACAAAACACAAAACATATATACGTAAGTGTTTATAGTCCAAAAGAAATGGAAATTTCAGAAACAAAAATGCCTTGTACTTGAATTTCTAGTTATACCTCAGTTTCAATTTGGTGTTATCTGTTTTGACAGAAGTGCCTTTTAGTCAGCACACCATGTGTGTGTGTTCTCTTAGGAGTCCAGATAGAAGAACCAACTCCTTTCAGCCAGAGTGATAAGCCAAAATGTCCCTCCTATTCTGTGAGGTCACAGTTCATGAGGTCACTGTTAGTCCTGTAATTAATTTGTAACCTGACCAAGAATATCCAAAAGGGTGTAATTTTACTGCTTGCTGGAAAGATAGCAATATTAATTTATACAGTCTCTTTCCTCCTCAGAGCATTCCCTTTGATGTTCCGAAACACATCCTGACAAACACTTCTCTTACAGGTGTGAATTGTCACTGGCATTCAACAAACCTGGCTTCCCTCCTGATGTTGATCCTGGATCCTGGTTTACAGAGTGTGATAACCTAGTGTCCTTATAGTGCCAAGAAGTCTTGCAACTGTGTGTCAACACAGAAAAGGAAACTAGCTATTGAGCTATAGTAAGCAACTGCTTTGGGGTCAAAAGGTCAGGCGTCTTCAAAAGCTAGTCTTCCAGATAAGCCTGCTGACTGCCATTTCTCCTAAGCAGACATTCAAATAAACATATGTTTATACCACAAATATGATACAATATAATAACAAACAAATGCTATCCGTCACACCGATCACATACATGTTGGAACCCCTCCACTGTTTTAGCCCCTACCACCTCCACTGGAAGACTGTTCCAGGCATCCACCACTCTTTCAGTGAAGAAGTACTTCCTCACATCCCTCCTAAATTCCCCCCTTCCAGCTTCATTGCATGCCCTATAGCCCTGGTGCACCTTCTCTTCTGAAAAATACTCCACTCCTGCACCTTGTTCACTCCTGAGAGGTGCTTATAGGTCTCTAGCATGTCTCCCATCTCTCCTAGGGTGTACATATTGAGATCATTCAGTCTCCCTTCATACTGTAGCACTTATGATGCAACCCCTGCACCACTTTAGTTGCCCTCCCCTGGACAGGCTCCACCCTGTCTGTCCTTAGTAAGATGTGGTCTCCAAAACTGGACACAATACTCCAGGTGGGGTCTCACCAATGATCGATACAGTGGTAACATCACCTCTCACCTTCTGTTGGTAATTCCCCTTCCTATGCACTCCAACATTTTGTGATGATGCTTTTAAGATTTGGCTAATTGTTTTATTATTTGGCTTAAATGTTTAGGTGATACCAAAACCGGTAGTACAAGAGAGCAGTTCCATGTCATAACAGCAATCGTGGAATAGTGATCGCTGTTACGGCAAGTGCACATCACTGAAAATGAATGTCAGCGATGCACACTTGCAGCATGGACAAAAACGGCACCCAAGACCTACAGGTCTTATTTTTAATGCGGGGGGGCTGAGCCCCCCCATGCCCCTCCCCACACCCCCTACTTATGGATTCTCAACTCCAGGGGGGTGCATGTCGAGGGGGGTGAAAAACTTAAATAAATTTAAAGCTGCCTGCCAGGAAAAAAACAAACAAACCCCACACCACACCAGATCCGAACCCTGCACCCAGCGCCTCCAAGCCAACCACCTTCCCCACCACACTAGCGGACCAGCCGGCCACACCCCCTCCCACATACCATCCTTCCCCTGCCTCTCCCCTCCTGCAGGTGTGCATGCACATATACTTACTACTTCCCATCTCGGTATTTCGACCACCCCAGTATCTGGTGGCTCCCCTGCTAGGCAGCCATGAACACAGGCACTGTAACTGAGTTGGCGTCTTTGTAGGTGCCCAGTTTCAGTTGCCTTGTTCACTGGAAACCCAGGAGAGCCACTTGGGACATCCAGATAGACATCCCAGACATGAGCTCCTGCCCTGTGCTGGTGGAGTCTAGGAACCACTATAGAGGCAGTGTTCCCAGATTTTGGAGGGGGAAGGAGGGGGCCTCCATGCAGTTCAACTGCATCCTGTGGAGGGCTAGGGGTCACAGTGGCACACTGGATATCACAGGTGAATACATAACTTCCAGCACCCCTGGGCCGGTGTGGCAGGGGACTGGCTACTAGAGCAGGGAGGGACAAAACCAGTGACCAAACTTCCTTAAAGATCATGTGCAAAGCCCATTTTCCAAAAGTCACCAAAATCATAATAAGCATAAATTCCTTACCTATGTCTGATGTGTGTTGTTATTGCCCATTTGTAGTGTGCATTATGTGCATATGTTTTGATATTTCTTAAGTTTTTTAAATCCAATTACCGCCCTTTACACTCGCAATCTCCTCAGTTCCTTAGGCACAGAGCCTCCTCCACTGACTTCACTGTGGAGTGGTGCGGAATTCAATCTATTTAACCTGCTGCAGCTGCTGCAAAAGTTATACAGTTCACACAGACTCAGACTGGTTTGTAGCCATCCAGAATATCTTCTGAAGAGGATAGCGACCTTGAAAACATTGCAGATTACATATCTATTGAGCCGTACTCATACGAGCCACTGGTCAGCCAGTCCAAAAGTACTCCTGAAGACAAACTGTCTGACAGCAGCGAGAGTAGCAATGAGGAGCCTGGCACTGAAATGGATGTAGATGAATGGTTAAATTTCTTTTTCTTTTATTTTCTGTGCAGCCATCAGCTAAACATGATATATACATATTTTTTCAAACATGGCTATAAAAGCCAATGTACGTTTATTCTGTAATTGATATGCACAAACGAAATCTGACCACCACGATACACACACCTTCCATGGAGATGTTGTTATCCCCAAATTGTGTGCCAGCAGTTGCTGAATATTTTACTCACACACACACACCTTGTTATCTCTGAAGATAGTATGCCATAGGCCATTTGCCTCTTCCCCCTTTAGTATGGGACGTTCACCCCCCCCCCCCAACAGCACACCAGTACCTGTCTTCCTGGCTGCCTGAGCTGTGCAGTGTCTGATGTGTACCCCCTCACCTCATTTCCATGTAAGCCCCATGCTACATCCAAGCATCCCATCTGCTACTTTGAGCACTACTTGCTGACTATGGCTGACCCGTTTGCACGGTGTGTTTCTTTGTGGGAACGGAGGAGTGGTTTATGCTGATTACAGTACCTCACCCCATAGCCCTGTGTCATTTTTATGTAATGCATTACCCAGTTAGCCATGAGTTAAAAAATTACTGATGCATTAGGAGTAGTATCGAGTCCCCAGTATCAGGCAGAGGAGGTGGAAACAAGTGCATTAGCATGAAAGGCACATCTGGCTGCACAACACAACCTTCCCGCACCCTTCTCTAGCCGCGGTCATGAAACATTTTTTTAAACATCATAAGCCTAAGCTCTGTCTGACATTTTTGTCTCTTTCCCTTATTTTCTGCAGCCCTCGGCAGTGGATCTCTACATTTTTTCCTCTCCAAACATGCCTATTGCAACCTACTGCTCTTGGGTGTATTGCGTTGTCCCAATTGCTGCTTAGGACACTACTCTCCACATTTTCAGTCTTATGTTGGATCCCCTCCCATGCACCATCACACTTACGCCAGTCACCTTGTGAGCCTAAGCTGGGCAGTGAGTGAGGCTACCTCTTCACCTCTACACCACCCTACTGTGTAATCTTTTTTTTCCAGTGGGCACACATCATCGGCTTAGCAGAGGTGTACTCACTCAGTTAGCCAGCCCATGATCGCATTGCCCAGGTCATGGTGGCGGTGGGGTTGGTGGTGGATTTTAGCGTGGGGATGGGTATATGGGATCTGTGTAACTGTGAAATGCATTTTGTAGTACGACTGAAGGCAGACGACGTCCGATCGGTCGGAGGTGCCAATTTCTGTTAGAAGCAGAAGAAACATCGGATTTGGCATGCCGGAGTCACACATAATGAAATTCTACCAGTTCTGCTATCCCCAGTGTAAAACACAAGCGAAGGGAAGCCTCCAGGTGAAGGGTGCATGAGCCAAACAAAATCATGAAATCAAAGAATCAGCAAAGGCTCGCACTCCTAAAATAGTGGTTATAAACAACTACATAGGTGCACACCACAAAATGTAAGTGAACAAACAAAAAATTTTATTTCAAACTTACAAGCACCATGGCAGGCTTCCATCAAAAAACAAGTGTCCCACAACCACAGAACACTCAACGCTATTTTCTGCCCAAATTAGCAATTCCTTACAGCATAAAATGCCGTCAGGTGTTCTGTGGTTGTGGGGCACTTGTTTTGTGATGCTAGCCCGCTGTGGTGCTTGTAAGTTTGAAAAAACAAAGTTTTTATTCCTTCACTACTTATATATGACCACTATGTTAGTAATGCAAGCCTTTACTGATTCGATCCCCAATGTACCCTGTTTACGCATAATTCTATTCTCCCCATTCTCCTGTCCCAGTGGTGGGATTGGACAACAAATCACATTCAGCAATTGCTCGCTCACTCCCCATACCATCACTTACTGCAACAGAGAGACCAATCACCAAGTGAGCATTACCTGTGCAATGTTTGATGCCCACTGCGCCCCCCATCACCCTACTATGTAATTCCCTTTCTCCATTCCTTCATCCCACTGGCTCTTTTGATTATGTCTCTTTGCCCATGTCCACCATTCTCATGGCATGTTGTGTCCGTGGTTGGGTTTGGGGGGGGCGGGCTGTTCGCAGGATCATGTGTTTCACAATATTGCCCTTTGTGAATGTTATGCAGTGCATCACCCAGTGAGAGTGAAAGCTAAAAAAGCACAGAGGATGTCCATTCATTTTAGAGTGCTCCTATCAGCCTGAAGTGTAGGAAAACAGTGAATTGGCAGGCCAGGTGTGTTAGGGTGCACAATTACACTTTCCAGCCACCGCTGTCTCCAACGTTATAAAACCACCATGATTGTGCACATAGTAACCATTGGCTCTGTCAGACATTTATACTCTTCCTCTACAGCTTGTCTGGTGTAAGCACGCATGTGCATACATAACTCTTTCCTCCTGATTCATCTCTCCCCATGCTGGATCAGACACTACACCACAGTTCACCTCTCCCCATTTCTGGTTCTGAATATATATCCCCTTCCAAATCACCCCACACTACTTTTTGTAGAGCAAGTGGGCAGACCTGTGTATCTTTCCCAAAGCAGTATTAGCGCATATCGATCTTTTTATTCTATTCCAGCAGGCATGTTTCCACATCTGTCTCTTCCCTGAATTCCGCTGACCACAGACAAATATTGGGTGAAGGACAACTAGTGAAGCATGTGCATTGATTCAACAGATTGCCCAGGAACTTGGAGTTCATGACAAATAGGTTAGTGTTTTTAGAGTACTGTATTTTGTGGGTCAACAAAAAAGGTTGGTAGATAAGGATAACAGGCTATTTTGTGCGCTGTACCTAGTCAGAAGCTAATTAAATCGGGGGGGCCAGACAATTGGCAGTATCACATTGCTAGAGATTTGCTTTCTACAGGTGGTGATTGGCGAAACAGGTTGGCAGATAAGGAGAACGGGCTATTTTGTGTGCCTAGTCAGATACTAATGAAATCAGTGGATCCAGACAACTGGCAGTGTCAGAGTGGTAGAGATTTGCTTTCTATGGGTAGTGATCGGCGAAAAAGCTACACTTGTCTCACAATGGTCAAACAAACAGCAACAGTTGATGAGAGGGTCTGAGTCACTGTCAGCAGTAGTGACAGTAATTTCTGCATTTGTTAGAACTGGACGAGGTTGCACAAAACACCAAAAATTGCTCTTTGGGATCAAGTAGTGAGGAAAAGTGCAGCGTTTCACTTCCATATATTAAAGGCATCCACAAAGTCTGCAGCACAACTTCAAATGTCAGGAAAGGAAGGTTATATATTGCCACCGCAGAAATTTTACAGATATGTAAGTCGACATTGGACTAAACAGTAAATACAGGGTGCAGAAAAAATACATAAGCAGTCCATTTAGCAAGAGCTCCACAGCTGGCAACTCTAAAATTACATCAGTGCTGAACACACCCCCTTTACAGGCACAGTGTGAGCATGTGGCTTCGTGACTAAGAATGGAAGGGAATAAATCTGAGAATTGAAAAAAAATACTGCCACAAAGTAGGCAAAACTGCACAGATTCACTATCACAGGCACGGTGCTACATATGGTGATGTTTATTCAGGAAAACAAACCTTTGCACATGATCTTTAATGTTACATGACACCTGAAACTGGTACCAGATCACCGTGCCAAGCTTGCTACACTGATTCCTCTCTGGCTGGTCCATGAACTGAAGTATAATCCAGGGCAGGATTTTTCTATGGCCATCTTGCCTCAGGACCTATGTTGAGGAAGGGGGACCTTTGTGGTACAGTCTGCCAGGTAGTCTGGGGTCGAGGGGAAGCAGCTTGTGAGACAGATGGGAAGGCTGTTTAATGGGCAAAGAAGGAGACAAGAGGTGAGCAATCAGGATGAGGGGGATAAAAAGAGAATTAAAAAAAATTCAGGTGACAATCAGCCAAACTGCAATAAGGTTTTGGACTTCCAGCTCAAACATGGACTGCTAAGTGTTAAAAGAGTTGCTAGATGTGTTCTAAAAAATGCTCTTCAGAGGAATGGCAAGCCACAGTGAATGAGACATTGATAAAGAAGTCGACACTCATTGTGGGACTGCAGACAGAAGCAGTTAACAAAAAATACTTACATTTATATTTACAAACATAACCTCTAGCATTAACACCATTTTACTTTGGCTTTACTAACCTGACTGAGCAGCCTCCTAGGTTATTTTTTATTTTATTTATATATAGGTGTTTATCCTCCTACGTCTGGAGGGTGTCTGCATCAGCTCAGCCCCCAGCCTCCCCAGGCCGGCTCTTCACCTCTCCCAGGAATCAACTGGTCTCAGGTTTACTCACATGTTGCCCTCTTGTGGCAGGGCCGAGGAGGAAGGGCCATCCTCCCTTCAAGCACATCAAGTCCAAGGCAGACCAGGTAGCTAACCAAGTGGCGGTGTGGGCTCAGAGATGGCTGGGCCTGGCTTCATAGAGCCTTCAGTGGCTATTTTCCACTATTCTGTCCCAACCCTCCTATGGAGTGTAGGACTAATGAGTGGAGGCACACCCATCCTACAGTCCCGCAGTTTCCTCCCATGCTTTGCTTCCTTGATCTGCTCTACTCACAGGCTCCACCTGGCGGCAGCCAGTGCCGGGACAACAAGCCACCCCCTCCCCGGAAGAAGCAAGAAGTCCCTCGGACACTCAATCCTCTCCCTCCCCAGCTAACTCCCATTGATCTGAGTCCATTCCCAAACCTGGGTCACTGGCGTGTCGGGAAGTAAAGTGCTTTACAGCGTCTCAGCTCTCCATGCTACTGGACTGACTTGTCCCCTGGTATATTTAATGGCACACTGCTGAATCTGGTTAATGAAGGCAAACTAAAGTGCTGTTAATGCTAGAGGTAATGTTCCTGAATATATTGTCTTATGGGTGGTCTGCGTTACTCAAGGGTGCTTCATTTTCTTTCTTTGAGAAGTGTCCTTGAATACAGAAGAATTTTCAGGAGCTGCAATATATGGAGCTGGAGGAGACGTGGGTGTAGAAAAAGTTAATACAAGATCCTGCGAAGAAGGAAGGGACAGAGCACTTTTTCCTCTGAAATGGACATGTAAGAAATGTAAGCCAAATTAAAGTACAATCTAGTGAGATGTACCAATACAGATCATTAGCGAAGATAAAAAAAAGCTTTTTTGAGAACTTCCAATAAAATATTATGGTGATCTTGGAGGTGGAAGTATGATCTAGTGCTGAGAGCATTCAAGCAGCCACACAAGAGATTGCATGTTCAAATCCTACCAATGCTACTTACTCGCAGTGCGACCTTGATCATATTGCTTAGCCCAACTGTTGTCTTCAGTCCCTCTCAGTTATAGAACTGGACAGAAGCAGGATTGTTACTGAAAATGAGATACTTCACCCAGGCCATTAGATAACACCATTCTGGAAGTGTCTGACTGTCACAAATAAGGTAAAAATTTCCAAAATGAAGGGTGAGGAAACATTTGACCCCCAACTGGAAACAAAAGAAAATAAGAAGGCATCTAATTTTTCTGGCAAGGAATTAAAAATTAATGGATATTTTTTCCTACCATTTATAGTGAATTGCAAACCTAAAATGTGTCTCTGTTGAAAGACTGAATTCCAAAACGTGGAACTTGGGAAGTACTCTGACCTCCTGAAAACAACTGCAATAACTTCCAATCTTTGAACACATGTAAGTTTTTGACTTCCACCCCAACAAGTAATTGAACCCCTGATAGCACCTCAGTTTGACTATCCTGAGTAAATAAACTGTAGCAACAGTTTTCTGCATATCACATAATACGGCATTTTTATAAATGACTGTTTTAATGGAGATCCTGCAGAACAATTATCAGTGCCTGCTCTTTAGAGGGTGCCACTGATTAAGAACAGCTGCACTGGTCATCTATTGTAATAAGTAATTTGTGATTAGTGTGATAATCTTTTTTCCATTTTTCTTCCACTTTCTTTCGTCATTCCTTCCCCCATTCAGCTGATAAAGCTGATTTGGTAGGGAGCTTTGCAAAGCCATAAAACTGCTAATTAATTTGACAGCAACACTCGTATACTTAAAGAGCTAATGTACTGTCAAAAATAAATATTATACAATGGGGTCTAAATTTCTAGAAACCTGATTGGCTAATTAGGGTCTTTACATATGGATAAATTCTACAACAACCCAGAGATAAAGATCCAGTAGCCAGGTAAGCCTCTTTACAGGAAAGAGATAAGAAACCCTTCTTCACCTTACCCCATACTATTTGCTAGTAAACGTTCCAGAATGCGGGCCAAAGTTTGACCGCGGCTGTCTCCCCAGTCCACCAAATGTATCAGCAACCCCCTCCTCCACATCCACACTCCAGTCTTCTGGACCCCGACGTCAGCACGATATTCATAGCACACACCGATTACTCCCAAAAGAAACAAGTCCTGCAACCTGTCACAATGCTGTCTGTGGTGTTACCAGCTCACTGTCTTTCCTGGTAAAACTTTTCAAATATATATAAGTTACTGGCCACAGCAGGGGAATGAGACCTAGAAGTCTTGGTGGATGTTAAAATGATAATTCAGAGCAGTGCAGGAGGGCTGCAGTTAGGGCAAATAGGATGCTGGGATGCATCGCTAGGGGGATTATCTCAAGAAACAGGGAGGTGATTTTGCCACTGTACAACAGCCTGGTTAGACCACGTCTTGAGTACTGTGTGCAGTTCTGGAGGCCACACCTAAGGAGGGACATCCATCTCCTGGAGAGGGTTCACAGGACAGCAACCAGAATGATCTGGGGCCTGGGGGATATGATATATGAGGAACGACTAGGGGAGCTCAACCTGTTCACGCTGGAGGAGAGGAGGGACTGGGGGGGACATGACTGAGGTCTTCAAGTACCTCAGGGGAGTAAATAAGGTAAGTTGAGATAGTATCTTTTGACTGAAGGAGGGTGGAATCACCAGAGGACACAGTTGGAAGATTGAGGGTGGTAGGATTAGGGGGGAAAGGAGGAGGAGGAGGTACTTCACCGAGAGAGTGGTGGAACCGTAGAATGTGCTGCCCGGGGAGCTGGTACAGGCAGCTACGGTGGAGGGATTCAATAGAGGGTGGTACAGGTATAGGCAAGGGGTGAAGCAGAAGCTGGTTTGCCTGGGGTGGAGGGCAGGACTGGGGGATGGAGTAACAGTGGAAGGAGACAGATAGAGGGCTACAGTACCCAATCAGAGTGCTGAAGCACGAGCGGACTTGATAGACCAATAGGCCTACTCTGATGGCGTCTAGTATGTTAGTATGTATAATAAAGAAATACCAGGAATCGCACTGGGTGGCCGTTCACAGGTTGTACAACTGACCTCCCAGCTCCAAAAAAAAAAAAAAAGAACTTACAAACTAAAAAAAAAACACACAAACACAAGCTTCGTATGAGTGTGTGTGTGTCTGTGTGTGTGTGTGTGTGTGTGTTTCAGGTGGGGGGGGTGGAACGATGATGGTAGCCTTGTATGTCGTACATAGCAACCCAGGACTATTTTTCTATGGAGGAAGAATATCACTCCAAAAATCTGTAAAAAAAACATTTTTTTTCCAAAATGTAAACTGTTTAATATTTTTTTCTTAAAGTTTTA
Organism: Neoceratodus forsteri; assembly: GCA_016271365.2. Classification (NCBI taxonomy): domain Eukaryota; kingdom Metazoa; phylum Chordata; order Ceratodontiformes; family Ceratodontidae; genus Neoceratodus; species Neoceratodus forsteri. The sequence continues at coordinate 66,674,503 of JADMNL010000030.1, forward strand.
CTTAGTGCCAATTGTATAATTGCAATGATCCACTCCTGGAAGTGGGTTAAGCTAGAATTTACCCAATTCTGGTGTGGATTTGGTCACGAGGCCACCACAAAAGGCATGGGTAAATCCCAGAATAACCCACACCCTGTCATAGAGTATTGCTCAATTAACTTACAAATGTAGCAAAATAGTACTTTTTATATTGGAAATATATTTTACTTTCCTCTTCTATCTGCCAACACTTAATGTGATGTGTGGAACAATACTCCATCTGGAGTTTGACATACCCAATTCTGTTCTTCCTCATACATCATCAGTTCTGTGACTTCTATGTCTGTGACATCACAACTGACCAAAATGAGGCAATCATTTACTACAAGATTGGTTACTTGTGATGTCATAATTAGAGAGGCTGCAATGCTAATGAGGTAAGAAGAGAAATAGAAAGAACAGTTACTGTGACAGTAGCTCTTCGAGAGAATCCCCTCCATTATGTCACACCTTTGTCAGTGTCAGGAACACTCAGAAAGTTTTTGCTAGCCGGGGGTCACCCACAATAACGTGCGGTGTCCATAGAAACATAGACATTGATGGCAGATAAGGACCGCTAGGCCCACCTACTCTGTCCATTTTCCCTGCCTACCATAAAAGCCGCAGACCCTACTTGATCTCTGGCTTTACCTCCTCGTTCCTATTGCTAGGGTTCCCCGATACCTATCCCATGCATGACTGAATCCCCCCACTGTCTTGCCCCACCACCTCTGCTGGGAGTCTATTCCATGTATCTACCACCCTTCCTGTGAAGAAATACTTCCTCATGCTACCCCTTAGTCTACCCCCTTCCAACCTCATGTCATGCCCCCTCATTCCTGGACATCTCCTTTTCTGAAAGATGCTACATTCTGGTACCCTATTTATAGATACATAGACACTGTTGTCAGATAAGGGCCTATGGCCCACCCAGTCTGCCTATGTAAGCTTGTAAGTTTACTTCACGTTTTTCTAGAAGTCTGTTGCCCCTCACCCCTGACCTCCAGAATTCCCTTATGTCTATCCCATGCATTCTTAAATCCCATGATTGTTTCAGCCCCCACCACTTCCTCTGGCAGGGTGCTCCACTTGTCCATCACCCTTTCTGTGAAGTAATTCTTCATCAGGTTTCCTCTGAATCGCCCTCCCTCCAACTTCATCCCATGTCCTCTAGTCCTGGAACATCTTTTGCACTGGAAAATAGTGTATTTCTGCACCCTGTTCCTCCCTGTAAGGTACTTGTATGTCTTTATTACATCCCCTCTCTCCCTCCTCTCCTCCAGGGAGGGCATATTCAAGTCCTTCAGCCTGTCTTCATAGGACTTGTGATGCAATCTCTGTACCATCTTTGTTGCCCTCCTTCGAATCTTCTGTACCCCATCTATGCCTTTTAGATATTTGTAGGTCTCTATCATATCTCCTCTCCTCTCCTCTCCTCTCCTCTCCTCTCCTCTCCTCTCTTCTCCTCTCTTCTCCTCTCCTCTCCTTCAGGGTATACATATTGAGGTTTCCCAGTCTCTCCTCATATGACTTTTGGTGCAGGTCCTACACCACCTTTTTTGCCCTTCTTTGAACTGCCTCAACCCTGTCTACATCCTTACAGAGATGTGGCCTCCAGAACTGGACACCGCATTCCAAATGAGACCTCACCAATAATCTGTACAGTGGCATCACCACCTCCTTCCTTCTGCTGGCGATACCTCTCCCTGTGCACCCCAGCATCCCACTGGCTCTCCCCACAGCCTTGGCACATTGTTTGGCCACCTTTAGTTCATCAGATATGACTACCCCCAAATCTCTTTCCAGTTTGGTGACCATCAGTTTCTTCCCCCCCAATCATGTAATCCTCCCCGGGTTCTTGCACCCCAAATGCATGATTCTGCACTTTTTTGCACTAAATCTCAGCTGCCACACTCTGGACCATTCCTCAAGTTTACCTAGGTCCCTCCTCATTTTTCCACCTCTCTCAGAGTGTCCACCCCATTGCAGAGCTTAGTGTCATCCACAAAGAGGCACACCTTCCCCTCCAGCCCCTCTGCAATGTCAATTATGAAGACATTAAACAGGACTGGGCCCAGGACTGATCCCTGTGGCATCTCATTAGTTACTCTCCTTTCTTTAGATTGAGCATGATTTACCACGACCCTCCATCTTCTATCACTCAACCAGTTCCTAACCCAGTTTACCACCTTGTGACCCACTCCTAGGCAGCTCAGCCTGTTCACAAGTCTTCTATGTGGAATGGTATCGAAGGCCTCACTGAAATCCAGGCAGACCATATACACCACTCCCCCCTGATCCACGAACTTAGTCACCCAGTCAAAGAAATCAATTAGATTTGTTTGACGTGATCATCCGGCTGTGAATCCATGCTGTCTCAGATCCTGTGCTCCACTAGATTCAAGGTGTTCCATGATCTTTTGTTTAAGTAGTGATTCCATAATCTTCCCCACTATTAGGGTGAGGCTGACTGGTCTATAGTTTCCAGCCTCCTCCCTACTCCCGCTTTTGTGAAAAGGGACTACATCTGCCCTCCTCTAGTCCTCTGGAACCACTCCCATATCAAGTGACTCATTGAACAGTGCTGCCAGTGGTGCCGCCAGCATATCCCGTAGTTCTCGTAATATTCTAGGATGTATCCCATCTGGTTCCACTGCCTTGTCCACTTTCAGTTTTGTGAATTCTTTTAGGACTGTCTCTTCCATAAATGGGCTGGTGTCCATCTCCCATATCTGTTCATGTTGCCTAACTGTGGTCCCTCACCTTCTTTTTCTGTGAATACAGAACAAAACTATTTGTTCAGTACTGATGCTTTTTCCACGTCCCCTTCCACACACTCTCCCTCTTCCCCTTTAAGCCTTACTATCCCACCCCTGGTTTTTCTCCTTTCACTAATGTACCTATAAAAAGTCTTGTCTCCTTTTTTTTACCTCATGTGCTGTTTGTTCCTCTGTTTGTGCCTTTGTACTCCTGACTGCTTTTCTTGTCTCACTCAGTTTCTCCAGATACATTACCCTGTCCTCCTCCTGCTGTGCTTCCTTGTATTTCCTGAAAGCCATCTTTTTCACCCTTATCTTCCCGGCCACTGCCTTTGAGAACCATAGTGGCTTTCTCTTTTTCTTGCCCTTGTTTACTTGCCTAATGCAAAGGTTTGTCGCCTCCACTATGGCTCCTTTCAGATGAGCCCACTGCTCTTCCACTCCCCTCCTTTTGTCCCTCCCTGTCAGGGCATGCTTGGGACATATCCCAGCCTTAGTAAAGTCCTCCCTCCTGAAATCCAAAACCCTCACCTATGTGTGGCTTGACTCTGTCACTGTACTCATGCTGAACCACACTGTGCAATGATCACTGGATCCCAGGTGTCTGCCCACCCTGATTTTCTCAATTCTTCCCCTGTTGGTGAGTACCAGGTCCAAAATTGCATCCTCCCTGGTGGGCTCTAGCACTAGCTGCCTGAGGCCTGCTGCTTGCACAGAGTACGGGATGTCCATGCTCCTGGCTGAGGCAGCAGCTGGGATGCTCCAATCCATATCTGGCAGATTGAAATCACCTGCTAGCAGCACCTCCGCTTTGGCTGCCATCATGTGGATGGATTCCATTAGAACCCTGTCCACCTCCTCCCCTCCGTGCTGGATGTCTGTATATCATGCCCATCCATGCATATGTAATGTGAGTAGCCTTATTACTCCTCAGTTCTCTGCTGGATATTAGCCTCGGAAGACCTCCAGCCATGAGGAACCAGGAGATCAGACCAGCGCCAAGCATGCAAGGAGAGGCATGGTGCTGGAGTCAAGATGCTTGGAGTAAGGTTTTAGGCACAGCATCTAATACGACCCTCCTTGAAAGCAAAAGGGGGAAGGAGGAAGGGTTTGGCATGGCCTAATAGAGGAGAGTCTCTTGAAGATTTACTGTTACAGTAAGTTCTTACATAACTGCTCTGTCTTCTTAGAGGATATCTCCTCCATTAGGCCACACCTTTGGAACAACTCCCAAGCAGTACAAAGTACACTGGAAGGATGGGACAGTCTGACATGTAATCAAGACAGATGACCTTGCAGTACAGCAAGCCCAAGACCTGAACATCTATGAGAGTCGATGTCCAGACTGCAATGTTTAGTGAAAGTATGAACAGTGCACCACACCACTGCAGCACATATGTCAGCAGCAGGAACATTTTTGAAATAAGCAGCTGAAGTGGCCATACCCCTTGTGGCGTGATCATGAAAAACACCAGGAAGTTCCTTACTGTACTTTTATAACAGAAAGTAATACAATGTGCCAGCCATTTGGACAGGCATTGTTTAGACACAGGAGCACCCTCTTTCCTAGGATCGAATGAAAATAAACAGCTGAGAGGACTTTCTATATCCCTTAGTGTGAGTAATACAGTATCTTCGTATTCTATGTACATCCAAAGTATGGAGCAGTACCTAACCTTGGTTGGCATGCCAGAGGTAGTAAACAGGAAGGTGTATTGTCTGATCCAGTGTGAATTCGTATACCACCTTCGGTAGAAACTTAGGATTCGTACGCAAAAAGGCTGTCTTTGTGAAAAATCAAATAAGGAGGCTCACACATTAGAGCCTGAAGCTCGGAAATCCTCTGAGCAGAGGTCACTGCAACTAAAAACAATGTTTTCCATGACAGGAAACACGTAAGCTATAGGAGTGTATTCGTTTTATACATTTGCCCGCGATCGGGCAGTGGGGCAATTTGTCACAGTAGGGGCATCGTTGTCCCCATGGCTGCAGTCTGGCAGGCCGCCAGGCTTAAGTCGCTGGGGATGGGCACACCTGCATGCAATGGAGCTGAGTAATGACATGCAACAGCCCCATTTGCGCCTTTGCATGCATTATATACCCCATTTGCTGTGCACCTTTGAATAGCGCGGTTGATGCACCTAGTGCAACGGCACTTGCGCTAGCGCATCCCCCTGCCCCTCTCTATCCACTTGCACTGGTACAGTGCCACTGCGCCATGCGCTATGCGGGTGGCCACAGAGTGATATTCAATGGTGCTGAGCCATGGCGCAGCACCATTGAATATCACCCTGTCAGCGCCCTGGCACATCCCAGTTGCGCTGCGCCCAGGCTTGCGCCACAGCCTGGCGCAATCTGAATATCCCACCCCAAGTGTACATGTTTTTTTTTTTGCAAAGGGCTGCTGCAACTACTGTCAAGCATTTACTAAAGACCAATGACACAGAAGCACAGAAGACAAGCCAAAGGGCAATACCTTGAACTGATAGTGTTTGCCCTCCAGCATAAAACGGAGCTATTGTCTGTGGGATTTCTTGATCTTTACATGAAGATATGCATCCTTCATGTCCAGAGAAAACAGCTAGTCCCCCATTTGCAGATGGATATCAGAGCTTGCTGAAATATTTTATTCAAAATTTTTTCTATTCAATGTACAGGTTGAGATCCCTGAGATCTAACACAGGATGCAGATCCCTGTCAATATTGGAACTAGGAAGTATCTGGAATAGTTTCTCCCCTGAGGAGAAACTGGTTCTATGGCACATTTTTGAAATAATTCAGGTTCATCCTTCAGAATGGATAAATGACTCAGAGGATAAAAGGAAGGGGACGGAGAATGATCTGGAGGGATTTGTAACAGCTCCAGAGCATGTCCTCTTGCAATTAACTTCAGAACCCACTCATCTGTTGTGATCTTCTGCCATTGTCTCAGATGCAGGGAGACTCTGCCTCACACATTCACCCCTGGAGGTAACAGCTGAGGTGGGGGTGGAGATGGAGGTGAGTCAGGCAGTACCAGGGTGGCAGGGCCACTGGAACTGATTCTTTTGGGTGCTCCTGCATGGGCATTAGAGTGTACGGGACCTTGAAGGGGGCCACCTCCCCTATCATGGCCTTGCTGATGGTAGGAACAACTACCTTGGGCAGCAGGTGGAAGAAAGAAGCCCCAACCACGACCTCTAGCAGGAGTGGAATAGAGGAACTTCACAGATGTTAGTCATTTTTTTAAAGTTTGAAGTCCATGTAAGGTCTCTTCAACATCATAGTCAAACAGTTTTGACCCTTTAAAGGAAACATTCAGAACAGCCTGTTGCACATCATTGGCAAAGCCAGCAACTCTGAGTGAAGAATGTCTTCTTATGCAAATGCCAGAAGCTGCAGCCCTGGCAGAAGCATCAGATACATCATAAGCTGAGCGCAGCAAGTGTTTGCCCACCATAGCTCCAGCAAACAATGTTTTAAGCAGATCAGTCTTGGAAGAGCCATAAGGTAAAGCCTGAGCCACAGTATCATCAGCTTTCAACAGGCTGTTCTGATGCTTGATAATGTGGACCTGGTAGTTGCAATCCTAAGGGCCAGTGATGCAGAGGCATAAGTACATTTGCCCATCACCTCCAGCCTCCTAGATTCCTTATCAGGAGGCAAAGTACTCATATGTGTAGGCGTTCTAGACCTATCCTGACCAGCCATCATGACAACAGAGTCAGTTTATGGCTGGTTAGAATAAAGGCTTAGCAGATGGTGCAGGATATTGAGTATAAGCCTTTCTAGGGATGGCAGGCAGTGAGTTTGGTCTGTACCATGCAGAAAACATAGCATACTCTAATGCAGGATATACCGGTGGAATAAAGATGGAGGGGGAGCATGACACCTCCAAAAATTCCACAAGACTCCTTTTAGAGGAATCTTCTTCTTCTATAATAAAATGCATGGCAGACTGCATCTGCAGCATCATGGCTTGGAAAGATGGGTCCTCAGGAGGAGATCTCAGTGTGTAAATCACCAAGTCGCCACTACAGGATGAGAGGGTAGAACTAGAGTGAGGAGGACCCTCCAGAAATTGTTCTCTCTCATATTCCTCTTCTAAATCCTCCTCTTAGTCCATGGGGTCAAGATTATATTCCATTTCATCATCATCATCAAGAGAAGAAGAAGAAGAATCAGCATTTATATAGCGCTTTCCATACACAGTGTATCCCAAAGCGCTTTACAAGCAGTGCTAGACTGGTAGTGAAGTGACTGAATGTGTAGTGGCAGCCATATCGCACATTAACACCCACACAAGCCCAACAATCCCTACCCCTCTCAGTACCCATGCAATGCCCCTGCTGTAGCTCCACCTCCCCCACCTAAGAACTAGCATTCCTTCCCTTCCCTTCCTCCAATTCCTTCCCTTCAGACCTTCCTTTGTTCTCTTACTGTGATTTCTCAATCATCCAAAGTTGTACCAAGAGCCAGTCCCTACCCTATTCTTACACCATTAACCCAACTCTTCCCTCCACTTCTCCACATCCTGATGGGCTGGGATCCTGGCCTCGCTTCTCTCTCACCGTCACCCTCTCTTCTGTCCTTCCGAAGCCCATTCTCCCTTGCTGCCTACAAGCTGCTTCCCTCCTATTGTACTCAACCTCTCACTGCCACAACCTGCTCCCTTCCTGTCATGCTTGACTCCTGCCTTGTGCAGGTAGGGTCCTCAGCATACTAGAGGGGTCAGGCCCGAGCAGACCTTTTTCCTCCCACATCTTTCTTCACCTCCTTGTTCCATCTCCTTCCACCACCAGCCCACTTCTCTGCCTACCGACATACCTTCCTCTCTCTTACCTTACCTTCTCCCCCTTATGTAGCCCTAGCTATGGCTGTCCCCTAATCTCTAATGCACTTGTAGTTAACTTGCACTTCTGTTATACCTTAGCCAACCTGTTCTGTCTGTGTTTACTCCTCACTTACTTCCCTAGATCAAACTACAACATTTCTGTTCAGCCATTTTCTAGCTACACAGTTATGTGTCATTTAGTGTATGCCTAAATGTTATTTTGTGTTGTTGTATCTAACTAGTCAAATAGTGTTGGCATAGTACCTACCTAGTTCAAAACTGTTAGCATCCCACTATTTCATTACTCCTGTACAGTCTGCTCAAATTATTTGAATGTAATCTACTGTAAATTTACATTGTGTACCAAATCTCTATAAATTATCCTCATGGTCCCCTACCCCCCCAGGTCACACCGGGAGATGAGCAACTTGTTGCCCAGTGTGCCTTCCTGGTGAAACATTTCAATAAATAAATACATTTATTCAGGTTCTTGAGTGCTCTCTGCCCTCCTGGATTTGTTATTTTCAGTGCTACTAGCTCTTTAAAGTGAACTGGCTATATTCAATAATGAAATAGTCTGATGTGACGAGCCCCTCCTCCCCTTTCTCAAGTGGACTGTCTTCTTCTTCTAAGGTGGAGTGAGAATGAAAGGCAGTACACTCCATACTGCATACAGATGGAAAACATCCTGAACAGCATTTAAAAATCTTAAATAAATCCCAATTGAACATGTGCCATATTCTGGAACACATTAATGCTGGGTAATTTAAAATAATCAGTATGGGCTACAATGGTATGCTCAAGAATAATAAATACACAAAATGAGACACAGATTAAAATGTTCTTTATTTTGGAACTACAGGAGTTACTTAAACTACAAACTGTATTTTAACTGTTCTCGGTTTCAAATAAAGTGCACAGGGAAGTCAGGAACACAAATGGAGGACAGTGCTGTCCAAATCCCTCAAAGGCTTTATCCAAATGCCAAAAACCTGCTCTTGAAACAGGGCATATTGCTTTTACATACAGTCCAATTAAAAACAAATGGGAAATAGAAGGATAAAATACACTGCGACAGATGGTAGGGGACAATAAGTGGACTCATGGCATTCTAAATCAGTGGGTTTTGTACACTTTCTCCCAACACTGATACTGAGAGCTGATTGGGTTAGGGTTGTTCTGAGTTTTCGAAAGCAGCTAAATCTAAAGAGAGGAGGCTGGAATACAGGCTACTCTGTAATGAGACAGACAATTACAAATATGAAAAAAAGGATTTATGTACTGTTTATTAGTCACACATGTTATAAAAGACAAAGGAAAGGAATATGGATTTATTTTTTATTTTTTTAAGTTGTTTAACCAGGAGTAGCACACTAAGCTGAAAGCTTTTTGACAGGTGCGACCTGGGAGCACAGGGAAGTTAAGTGACTTGCTCAGGGTCACACAGTATGCAAGTGGAAGCTGTGGGATTCAAACCCAGGTCTGGTCTGCTGGATGTCACCAGATTTGCAGCTCAGAGCCTTAAACCACTGCATTATACTGTCTCCCATTTACAGTGTGCTTTTCATATACACTGTGTCACAAAGCTTCATAAAAGACATGATCAGTAGCGGTAGATCAGGGGTTCAGTGAGTTTTGGGGGTTGGTGGTAGGAAAGCTATGGGGAGTTAAGCACAGAGAAAAAGGAAGGCTAAAGTGCCAGCCTGTCAGTGTAGCAGTAGTGCTGTTTCTTACAATGCCAGTGACCCATCCATGAACATTCACCAGAACCACCAAGGTCAGAACGGTGGCCGGCATATCCCTCTGCTCACCTTCTCAGCCGGCCACTGTCTGACATATACTCTGTGACAGTCAGGCGGTGGCTGGCTAATGGGGTGAGGGATGTGCCAACTGCTGATCTGACCTTGGCAGTTTTGCTGAGTGCTAACTGGGGGTGAAGAGGGTGCAGGGCAGGGGGATGCTCATCGGGTGGATGGCTGGGGGTGTCAGTCACATGGGCGAAATTAGTCATGCTCGGTTGGGGGGCACTAGCCCATCAAGGATTTACATACACATGTGACTCAGGGTGATCGGGGGCAGGGGTCCACTAGACTACCAAGGAAGATGTATGCAACTCAAGACGGGGAGACTGGGGGGGGGGCCACTGGACTACTGGGGAAGATGTATGCCACTCAGGATAGGGGTGATCAGGGGGAGGGGTCCACTGAAAACAGGGGCGGATGCTGCAGTACAGTCACCCTGCCTTCAGGGGTGGGGGCACAACCTTAGTGCTGCATCAAGACTTCTTTGGGGACACTGGCAAACAGTATCAATATGGGAACTGTTTAGTACTGCTGAAACCATCTGAATATACCTCTAAGCCGTAACACATGAAGAACTTCCTCATTTGATTTGGCAAAATGGTTTGGTTTGTGCAGTCATGCTGTCATGTTAGGGCAGCACTCCAGGGACCTCTGAATAAAGCCCTGCATGGAGTGCCAGCACTAATTCAGGTTAGTGAGGGTGCTAAACTCAGTTAGACCTGCGCTAACCTTACAAGGCATTTAATTCTTCTTCTGTTGTATTTTCTTTTTCAGATTGTGCCATTTTAGGTGTGTTGGATGCGCATCAGCTTTTTTTGAAAATGATGGTTACAGTAAAATCTGACTTACATATCCATGAGGAAATTTTAGAAATATTCTGTAATTCCATCTTTGTGATGTCTGATTGATGGCATTATCAGAGTCTGACATCACAATGATGGTATTACGGGGCATGGATGTCACTGTTGCCTTATGGGAAAAGTGACTATCTGTGTATGATAATTTACTACCTAATAGAACATTTGAAATATCAGAATATCTGATTGCTTGACTATGAATTATTTGTTGAATCCAAATATTGTAGCATGTATTCATATATTCCTAATGCCTCTTTTGCCTCATGCAGCGTATACGCTGACATCAGCTAAATGGCGTTTTGCTATGCATTTCTGTATTTAACTGCAAATAACATTGTTCACGTGGCCATCTTGCTACTGCTGTTCTGCAGGCAATAAGTTCAAATTCAATGGTCTTATTAAGGTTTGGGCTAAGAGTTTCATCATTTGGCCAAACTGTTCAGGTGAGATTTAGCAAAAAGGCTATAGAATTTTAAACTACCAACTGGAGCACTGCCCATGTATTCCCCGAGTGACGGAGGGTACCTACCTTGTTGTGAAATTTTCACATTTATTTTGACGCTGAAGAATACTATTTTATAAAAATGAAATGTTCTGCATTGATGTGAAAAAGTTGCAAACAGCACTAGAAAGAACTAATGGTTTGAATTCCTCACAAAACCAAACTCCCAAACCAGAGCTAAAACCATGGTGATTGGACAAAACCAAAAACCAGAACCTACCCAGTTTTGTCCAACTTAAATAGAAAGCACTGACATCCACCTTTACAGGTTTCAGTGTTTGCTGAACTGCACAGTTCAATATTTAGCACTGAGAAATAAGCATTTTTAACATGAAGTCCCATTGCATTGTTTTGTCTATAGTAAATACACGCAAATAAAATGCATACAGTAGGAAAGCATGTATCTAAACCCATGCACAGTCACCCATGACCTCCTCAATAATAAATTCTTCCACAAATGATTGGATAACGTCCTAGACTCTGTGCACAGTGAAGATAAACAACCCTCATTGTCCTCAGGGCTAGAAGTATCCATTGTGTAATGCTTGCCCAAAGGATTATCACCGCCATTATTATTTGTGTTCATAAGCTTTTGCAGGAGCTAATTGACCCCTGAACAAAAGCTGGGGTCAGAAAGGCTTTTGTATCTATTAGAATGCAGCAGCATAGTGCAGTGGTTTAAAGCTCTGAGCTGCAAACCTGGAGACCTGGGTTTGAATCCCACAGCCCCCACTTGTATGCTGTGTGACCCTGAGCAAGTCACTTAACTTCCTTGTGCTCCCAGGTCGCACCTGTAAACAAGCTTTCAGCTTAGTGTGTCTCTCCTGGTAAAACAAAGGTAAAAAAAATAAAAAGAATAAGCAATACAGAAAGACCAAGCTTCTCTGAGCAATTGGGCCTCCATATACAGTCCTCTGACTGAGTTTCAGCTGACAGGATCAAGCAAGGCATTTCTAATCTCTCAGTTAGCAGTAAATCAGTCCTGTATAAACTAGTCCACATCCTTATATGTGAGAATGGGACTTGCTGAAAGGTAGCGTGAAATTTAAATACTAAAGGCTTTATGGTGGCACACACTGTTCAAATTGGCATCCTTTTTAAAGTTAGTATTAGCCTTGTAGCAGCAGCAGCTGTAAGCTTTCCCACAAGGAAAATAAAATCCGCGATAGCTCCTACAGCATGCTCAGTCACTATTTTCCAGTTCTGATAGAAGCTGTCCTCTCTCCAAAGAAAGACTTCAAATTCTGATTTTCTTCAATTAAGTAGAAACGTGTTGCATCTACTTGCTATTCTTCAGGTTAATATTTTATACTAAAAAGGATACACAGTAAAAACAAAGTAAAATATTTTCAGACAAAACAAAGTACATTCTGGGATCCTCCTTTTATATAAGGGTATTCCTGCTGTAGCTACCCAAGCTCCCTCTTTCATAGGCTATATATAACCTAGTTTTAATAGCCAAAGCCTTTAATGCAGTCGTGTTCATGAAAAAATGCATTACTGCCCCTATCCTACAGTCCTCCCATCTCCTCGCAGACTTTCAAGCCCTTGCTCTTGTTCTCCCCATGTGACCCCTATTGCTAATGATGCCCTGTCGAACAGAATTTTTGTTGACCTATTTATACCTGCAGCCATCTCTATTCTCCTCAGGAAATCCTCCTGTGACTCTGGCTCGTACTTATTGCCCACCTCCAGCCTCTCATTCCTCGGAACGGTGATTTAGAAAGATGTCATCAATCACTTTACCAATTACCTCTCCCATATCACACTTCTTGATTGCTTCCAAGCTAGCTTCTGAGTTAGTTTTTACTTTTTTTTATTTTATTTTATTGAAATCTAGGATTACAAATACCTTTGAGCAGGAACTGCTTGTTTACAAAGGTCCCACATCGAGGAAATGGAAGGTAAACATACATACAAAGGTCGACATAATTATAGGTACTTACACAATAAAAAGAAGCAAGAGACTGAGGCTTAGTTAATTACAGTGCCTCAAAATGTGCCAATGTTAAGTAGAATGACACAACATCCAAGGGCAACCACAGAAATAAGCGTTGATGGTGAAAGGGTAGGGAAGGTGGGCGTACGCAGGCAGGAATGCCGTTGTTGGAGGGTATGGGGTGATGGTAAGAGCACTCAAGGGGAGGGATAATTGTCAGTAACTGCCAGGAAGGGGGGGTGAGGAAAGGGAGTGGGGGGAGCAGTTAATGTACTAATATAGCTTTACATTGTTAACACACCTTCTTCTAACCCAACCATTACCCCGTCTTGCATATAATATTGCTTGATGCATGACCCATGTGATATTTTTCAACACCATTGTCCGGAGCATCTTAAACTATCTTAAATTCTCTTCCACGGCCTGTATGGTACCTTGTCTCATGTCCTAGTCCCCACAGTCAGCCTGGGTACAAGAAATACCAGCAGTCACTGGGCCCCCGTACTTCAGGAAACCCCAGCTAGTGTTTGCTCAATTTAAATTTGCTTAGTGTGTTTTTTTCACTCACTGTGCCATACTGAATCAACCCGTAAGGGCTATTACTGGGCTTATTAGAGTCTTTTAATGTGGCATCATGATATGCAGAAGCTGAGAGGCATTGTGCTGGGGCCAATGTGGACTAATCTTAACCCCCTGTCCTTAAAAAGACCATCACTGTGGGTTCTGTTTCTAATTCTGCAACCAATATTTAATCTTCTGCAGTGCTTATGCCTCATCCATCAAGGCAAATCACTGCTTATTTATTTATTGAGATTTTGGAATAACACCTTAGAGCTGGAAGCTCATTTCAAAGGTTCCACATCAAACAAAAAATAACACAATACATACTGTACATTTCATAATTGGAAGAGTACAAAACAGTGTAAGTGCAGTGTTACAGGACACAGTTAAGCACACAGGGGAATGCAAGGTTTTTATACCATTTGAGTACACAGCTACAAAACATGAAGGGCTGGATATTCAGGCTGCATTGGGCAGTGGTGCAAGCCTGGGCACAGCGCAACTGGGCTGCGCCAGGGCCAGGACCAGGTGATATTCAACGGTGATACGCCATGACTCAGCACCGTTGAATATGGCAAGTGTGATGCACAGACAGTGCATGGCGCAGTGGCACTGCGCCAGCGCAAGCCACAGAGAGGAAGCACGGGGATGCGCCACTGCAAGTGCAATTGCGCTAGGCACATCACCTGCAATATTCAGCTGGGGACGTGCAAATGAGGCCATAATATGTGCAAGGTGCAAATGGGGCCATTTGCAAGTCATTATGGTCCATTTGCATACTTTGCACTGGGTGCTCCAGTGAAATGCGCCTGGCACCCTGCCATGCTGCTGCTGTTGTTGGGGTTGGCTCCCTGGTGGGCTAGTGTAGCTCCCCCGTCCCGTCTGCCCGATCGTGGGCATCTGCAGTATAAGACCACTCCCTGGTGGTCTAGCGGTCCCCTGCAGCCCAATCGCGGGCATCCATAAAGTAAATCCATACCCTGGTGGTCTAGCAGTCCCCCCGCTGCCCAATCACGGGCATCCATAATGAATAACTGTATCCTGGTGGTCTATTAGACCCCCCTCCCGTATGCCCAATCGTGAGCCATCGCCAGCTAATGAATTCCCCCATGCCTGATCATGGGCTGTGGTGTAATGAATTAGATCCCTGGTGGTCTAGTGGACCCACCCCCAATGCCTGATCATGGGCCGTTGTACAAACCGGACGACTACCTGGTGGGCCAGTGGTACCCCCCCCACCCACCCACAGAGGCCCCAGCCACCCAGCACCCCCCATCATTGGTGGGTGGCAGCACCACTCAAGATACCACCCAGTTATTTGTTGAATGACAGACATATAGTATGATACATTGTTGAGCTAGTGTGGACTAATGGTGCAGTAGATCATACTGTGTTACAGGTCCAGATCTGTGAATGATCATGCTCATTCATAGATCTGGACTTATGTAGTACAGTATGGTCTTCACACCTATTGGTCCACACTGTGGCCCAATGGGCACACAGTTCATATTGTACGCTGTCATTCGGTGGGTGGTGTGTGGGTGGGATGCTGCCATTTCCTCTACTGAACTAACCAGGTTCTCCTTTGAAGTAGTAAGCTGTGTCTATCACCTTGGGGCCTTTCTCATCTCTGAGCTAACCTTCAAATCCCACATATGCAATGCACTCATAACATTGCATCTCTGAAACATTTACTATATCAGATGCCTGACTTCCCCTCTGCCCAAACCTTAATCCAAGAGCTCATTATGTCATGCCTCAACTACTGGCATTTTCTTACTTGGGATCTAAACTGCAATGGGCCCATGGCTCCAGCACTGATTTGCTGTCTCACCATTGTAAACAAATTGGGGCCAGATATGCAAAAGGGTTCTGCCATGCGCAACCGTCCTACATTGCGCCATTCTGCGATATTCAGCAGGAGGCAGTTGCGCAACTGAAAACAGGCCGAGCAACAGCGCAATGCAAATGAATGCATGCTCAACAGGAGGGGGAGGAACCATGCATAAACTGCACAGCCCGATATTCAGTCGGGCTGTGCAGAGTTGTGCAGGTGCAACCCCCAACCTGCGCCTGCACAACTTTGAGCCAAAAAAAGGCTTGCTGAGGGCCACCCACAGGTGAGTTGCTGTATTGCAGGGCACAACACAGCAGCTGCCACCTGTGGCTGGCCTCAACTCAGTCCCTGTGCTTCCAGCCCGATCGCTGGGGCATAGTGTACCCCCACCAGGCCGATCGCGGCATCAATGTGGCCCCCTCCTGTTCACATCCCTGGTGGTCCAGTGGACTGAAATGCCCGATCGCGGGCAGAATGTAAAAAGAACCCCCTAACACTTTCCTAGTGCCCGATCGGGCAGAATGTAAAAGAACCCTCCCCAACATCTCCTGGTGGTCCAGTGGACCGAAATGCTCGATCGCGGGCAGCAAGTATACAGAACCCCCACATCCCATGTGCCCGATTTGGGCAGAAAGAATACAGAACCCCCACCCCACATCCCATGTGCCCGATCACGGGCAGAAAGAATACAGACCCCTCCTCATTATCCGTAAGCTGATCGCTGGCAGACGCTTCTTGTTTATCGCCGTCAGTGGCTGGCCTCCCAGCCCACCTCCAGGTTCACGCTGCTTCCGCCGTGGGCGGGCGTTCACCCGCCGCCCGCCGCCGACCGACTGGCCAGCAGGGTCGCCACTGGTGCAGAGCCAGAGCTCCTGGTGTAGCCCATTACCGCGAGTTGATATTCCGACTTGTGAATGACACCATTCACAAATCTGACCGTCATGTACGGTATGGCGCCCATTGGCTCTAGCTCTGCACCACTGGGCGGCAGCCCCACCGCCAGTCAGTCGGGCGTGGCGCGGGTGGCAGGCGGGTGATGCTGCCGCCTGCCGCCGCCGGGAGCGGGTGGTGGGGCTGGTGGGTGGGTGGGCCATACACTAGACACCAGGAGATGTTTTGGGGGCATTTACTTTCTGCCCGCGATCGGCATATGGGATGGGGGTTCTAGATACTTTCTGCCCGCGATCGGGCATTTCGTCCACTGGACCACCAGGGATGTGAATGGGAGGAGGGGAGCTGCATTGCTGCCCGAGATCGGGTTAGGGAGGCCGTCCCCGATGGCTGCTGCCTGGCAGGGTGCCAGGTGCAAGTCCTCGGGATCATGCGCACCCATATGTTATTGGAGCGTAAATAATATAATGACATGCAAATGACCCTGTGCCTTGTATGTATTATGGCCCCATTTGCATGTCACCTTTGAATATCGGGATTTTGGCGATGGCGAGCCGAGTATTTGCGCCACCGCAAGTTGACTGCCCACTCTGTCAACTTGCGCTGTGCGAAGTTCCACCGCGCCCATGCACAGTGGCTATGGCTGGGAACTATATTCAAAGGAGTAGCTCAATAGCGCAACCTTGAATATCGTGACGGGACACCCCTCATAGACTATTTTAGTGCAGCGCAAGGACTTGCGCCTTTGAATGGCGCAGTTTGAATATCCAGCCCATTGTGTCTGCAAGGTCCTTCAAGCTCTTGATTGTCCACATAACAGCCGGCAAGGTCTGCCCTCTCTAATCCCCATGTTTCTCCATGGCCATTTCTCTTCCTTTGTGCCTGATCTCAACTCCTTAAGTTCTCATTCACTCCATTTGCTTCATTAGTAGTGATCTCCTTGCTGTTCCATCCTGCCACCTTTCCTTCATCATGGCTGTGGTTTCAGCCATTTAGGCTCCAACATCTGGAGCACTCAAGCCCATTCCCACATACAGTATCCTCATACATCCAAGTCAAATTCCTCCTCTGGAAGAGTCAACAAATCTGGACAATTTTTTAATTAGTGTCAAGAAGGATTACTGCAATACTGCACTAAGCAAATGCTAAAGAAAAAGCTATAGGGTGTTAGCCTTACTAGTAGAATACATACGGTTACCCTTCTGCAGCACACTATGTAGCTACAGGATCTAGATCTATATATATAAAATAGGGTCTGGCCAATTTATCCTTCTCATTGGTCAAGACATGGTCACATGGGTCTGCCTTACCCATAGACAGTTCCTGCTAGAGGAGTGTAACTCTTACTATAACATTTTCAGGTGAAAAGTTCCAGGTCAAAAAAGTCACTATATAATTATTACTGACTGAATGGACAATATGTAAAGTAAACACAATCACTTGACAAACCACAATGGTACTAGGCTCACAACCTTGAAAAAAAAACAGAATAAGACAACCTGCAATGAAAATACAAAGCAATTCCAGAACAAAAATGGAAAACTTTCTTCACCATCCCAGTAAGCTAAAAAATACATAAACAAATCTAGAACAGTATAAAATAGAACATTTTCCTAAAGATTCTCCCCAACCTCCAGAGGAAAATCTACCATCAAATAAAAGCATGCCTAACCACACGTCAGGGAATACATCTGAAATAAAATTTTAAAAAAAGAGAACGTATTGTAAAAATGTAAATACTAAAGACAAAACACTAAAAACAACTACACTAAAATGGTGTCTCATTGCCTTCCTCATGCTGCATTCAAGATTTCTCCTGAATGGTGCCTGAGAACACAGACTCTGTGATCCTTGACAGACAGAAAACATTGAAAAGAACTGAAAACTAAAGAAGTAAAGCTACAAAAAAAGCTAATAAACACAAAATCATGCTCTGGCCTCCATTCTTCTCTTGAGTGCTTTTACATCAAACAAAGCAATAATGTCATCAAACCGGAAATTAGATCTCTTAAAGCTACAGCAGTCCTAAAGTACTACGCAAAACTAACACACTGACAGAACTGCCCCTAAAATAATTAAAACAATCTTATAAGTGGGATAGTGCATTACAGACTGATGATTACAGACAGTCGGGAGATGACCTCCCATTGTACAGTTCACTGGTGTGACCACATCTGGAATACTGTGCAAGGTACTGGAGTCCACATGAGGACAGACTGTGACAAGGTGGAAGCAGTATAGCACAGGGCAACTAAAATTGTCCATAGATGAGGGGCAAGACAAACAAGGAGAGGGTGGAGGACTTGAACATTTACACCGCTGAGAAAAGGAGGGAAAGGGGTGACGTGATTCAGACCTACAAGTACCTGAGACCTACATGGGATGAACAGGGTGGGCACCAAGGAGCTTTTCTCCTTGAGTTTAACTACAGGGATGAGAGGGAACCCACTTAACCTCACAGGAGGGAGATTCACAAGGGATGTCTGTAAACACTTTTTCACAGAAAGAGAGATGAACAAGTGGAACCAGCTGCTAGAGGAAGTGACACAGGTATCAAGCAGGGATGGGTCAGGCATGTGGGGTTAATTAGAAAATGGTGATGGAAACAAAGGGGCAGAATGGTCACTAGGGCTAGTGCAGGGTAATTATGTAGAGTGGGCATACTGGATGGGCTGCCAGGCCCTTTTCTGCATCACTGTTTATATTTCTATGTATGTATCTATTATGCTTTATAATAACATTCTTTCTTGTGACTGAGGCCCAGGGAGGAACATACTCATTAACATAAAATCCGAACTCCCTGTGATGTCACAGGATGAATGGCCACCTGAACTTACAGTTTCTCAAGCCATGGGTGAATATACAATTAAAATAACATCCTTGCTCTGTACAAAACTTTGAATTCAGGTTGAAAGGGAGGTTGAGCATGGATACCAACAGAGGGAGGAAAGCACTGGCACAATCCTCAAAATTAAAAGAGCTGACAGAGGGAGATTGAAACTTAGGCCCAAAAAGGAGCAGCAGGCCAGGATCCGTGACTAGGGTATAGAAGACATGGAGGGAACAGACACAATGGCAAAGCAGGACACTGTGCTTTCTAAACTAGATGAAATTTTTGAAGCAATCCAATGGGTCAAGTCTTCAGTGGCAGATCTCATAGTGAACTTTAAAAAAAAAAAGAAAAACGCACGAAAGCAACTGAAACAGCACTTAATGAGGTGACTCATGAGCTGGTGGTGCATGACTGAGCGACCCTTTACCTTCATCACAGAGAAAGGGATTTACGTGCCAGAATTGATGATCAAGAAAAACATCATGTCATGACAATTTTCAGATACACAGCATCCCAGAGGACAAGTTAAAATCATTCCCCTCTGTGGAGGAATATGTGGTGCACATTTTCCACACAGTACTTGAAATCCCTGACAATGTACCCTTACAAGCAAAGCAAGACCACTGATCATTGGTGCACAAACCCACAGATCAAAAGGCCAGAGCCCAATCAATAGTGGCAAAAATGTTGGAACTCCATAAGACAATTAATCTTGCAAACAGCCTGGAAGATGAAGGAAATCCACGTTGATGGTTGGCGTATATATTTTGACCAGCACTTTTCCGACCTGCTCAATGAGAAATGCAGAGCAGTACAAGAGATCATAAAACAAGCTAAGGACAAACAAATTAAACTACAGTTTAACTATCAAGGATCTGTATCTTTTCTGACTCAGGGGTCCAATCATTTGAATCTCTGAGAGAAGCAGCACCTACATTGAGAAAAATGGGCCTAACCTGTCCAGATCTGAAGACAGAAAGCCTGAAATGCAATCTATCAAATACAGCGTGGCACAGAACTGGACATCCCAAAAGAGTGAATCTTACCGTGACTACCCTGCCATCCCACTTCTGTGCAGACATTCAAATCCTCTTGGATGGCGAACTCAGGGCCATCAATGGAGCGATAGTGGGTAAAGGCATCAGGAAAGCAGGTGCCTCCACGAAGAAAACGTGAAGGGACATAAAGTGCTTTTTGCAGGTCCACAGTGCTGCAGAAGTATAACATTTCCTCCTTCCAATCTGAATTAAAAATAACAATTCACTGAATGCTGACCTGCACATGGCATTCAAGTTGCCACGTGCAGAGGGAACATTTTTTCCCAGAGGCATGAACAAGGTACAGAGACCCACAATAAACTATGCGTGGCAGATTTTCTACTTTATAAACAGGTTCAGCATTTCTGTTTGCATTTTACACAGAAAGGTTTCATATATGCTGTATGAAGTGCTGAAACTCCCAGATGCTAGGGCGAAGTTGCAGGGGAGAGCATCTACTGTTGACACCCTACCCTGTATTTTAATGACCCTGAGAAATAAAGAGATAAAGATACCTCCATCCAGACACTTTAAATTTAACTAGGATACTATGGGGGTTAGGCTGGTAGGACTGGGCAGTACAGAATGGGCCTGAGGGACTATTCTTTCAGGGTAATAAAGGAGAGGAAACTCTGTTGGTCTGTTCTCCTGTATAAACATGTATTGTTGATTAGTAATTATGCAGAAGCTTGGAGGTGCTCCACACTGGTTCTATGTCATAAGGGCGATTGCGGTGATCGTTCTTAGCGGTACCTATCGCTGAAATTCAGTTTAATGATGTACCACAGCGCAAAAACAAAACAGTGCAACGGACACAGAATTCTTATGTCATGCGAGGGCTGTGCCTCCTATACCCATCCCACGCACCACCCTACTTTAGGATTCTCAACCCAGGGGGGTATGTTGGGAGAGGGTACAAATTACAAAAAATAAAACACTGCTCGGGCCAGGCAAAACAAAATACACCTGTACCCGGACTCGAACCCAGCATCCTGGCCACCTCAGCCCAGCACCCACCCACCCACCCACTACACCACAGAGCCAGCTCGGCAGCTCACCATGGCACCACCCCTGACAAACCCTCCCTCCTCACCTCCCCACTCACCCCTTGCTCAGCATGCTCGCTCCCCCCTGCGCGCATGTACATATAGTGACATCCCATCACCATTCACGTACCACCCCATCCAGTCACCTTCCCTATGCTGTCGCCCTGTCGACACGCGCGGAAAGTGGGTCACTGTTTCAGTAGGCACCCACTTTCCAATAGTGCATGTCACAGGATACCCCTCATGCTCATGCGGTGCTCTGGGTTGTCCTGCTAACAACTGAGCAGCAGAGACACAGCAGCAAAGGGACCTGAGGGGGTACACATGGGTCCAAAGCTGTGGAACAGGGCACGCCCACTCAGAGACTCGTCCAAGCTGACTCAGTGGGACTGCACGCCACTAGGAACCTACTATGATAAAACACGACGCTCCCTCTGATGCAAGTAGTCCTGCTGCACTCTAATTCCAAGCATATTTGTAGCTACTGGCACTTTAGTAAAATAGCTATGTTGGTGGGGCCTAAGGGAACCTGGAGCATATCAGGACACAGACTTGGAATCCGGGGAAGGGAGGACATACTACTAACATACTAACATACTAAAATGCCAGCAGAATAGGCCTAATGGTCTTTCGTGTCTGCTCGTTTGGTCAGCCCCCACCCTGGGTGCTGACCTTGCTGTCCCCCTCGCCTTCTCTGGCTTCTCCCTTCCCAGTTCTGGATATTCTTGCTGCATTGGATTTTGCTTCCTGAACCCTTCCCCTGTACCTGTCCCACCCCCTCTTGAACCCCTCCACTGTCTCTGCCTCCACCAGCCCCCTAGGTAGTGCATTCCATGGCTCCACCACCCTCTCAGTGAAGTAGCACCTCCTCCTTTCTCCCCTGAATCTTCCCCCCTCCAGCTTCCACCCATGCCCTCTAGTGGCCCCTTCCTCCTTCCTTTGAAGCACCCCGACTGTTCCTCCCCTATTTACCCTCTTCATGTACCTGAAGACCTCTATCATGTCCCCCCGGTCCCTTCTCTCTTCCAATGTGTACATATTTAGCTCTTCGAGCCTCTCCTCATAGGTCCTGTCCCCCAAGCCCCAAATCATTTTGGTTGCCCTCCTCTGGACCCTCTCCAGGAGGTTAATGTCCCTCTTTAAGTGTGGCCTCCAAAACTGCACACAGTACTCCAGGTGCGGCCTCACCAAGCAGTTATACAGAGGGAGTATCACTTCCCTCCTTCTGGAGGTGATCCCCCTAGTGATGCATCCCAGCATCCTGTTGGCCTTGGCTGCTGCCCTCCTACAAGTCTCAGAGTTGTTCATCTTGACATCCACCACCACCCCTAGGTCCCTCTCAGCCATTGAGACTTGTAGTATTTCCCCCCCCAGGGTGTACACTTGGCTGACTCTGATTCGATGGGAGGGGACACAGGCCTTAGGTGTTGAATGGGGTATCTAATTACACTGCCTGGTCTAGCCAGGTCAAGAAATTTCCCAGATTTGGAGGGACCAGATACAGGACATATTTGGGGTAAGTTACATGGGACATGGAGATGGGGGGTCAGCGGCGGCCACATGCTGATATAAGGTCCTACCAAGGGACCACCCACAGTTCGATTAAGGTGACTGATTTTTTACAGCATCACATGCCTTTCTTTCACCTTAAAATCTCGGACTGTGACTCTGTCTGACTCAGCCTCGGCAGGTCTGGTTTGCTTTTCACTGAAAGCATTCCAGCAAATCTTTTTGCACCTCCTGTACAAGTACAGAGAGGGACTTTTGAACCTTGGACGTACTACAGTTAAACTACAGGTTGCATAATTCAATGGCACCTGTTGTGCATGTTGTTAATCTTAATTTTGCTTGATTTGTTAAAGAGATGCTGACATGCTCTAGGCAGGCAACTCATACCATGTAGTTGTCACCCCTAGGAACTTTTTTAGCTATAAATGGAATTTTTATGTGCAGGCGCTAAAAAGTAATTTTGCTTATAAAGCCTAGCTCGTAACTTCCTGATACGAGCCAAGCAGCCACCCAGTGCTGCAGCCCCACCCCAAAAACAGCATAATTATGACACAAAGTAGTGACCGAGGCTGCAGATGCTCTATAGAACTAGTAACAGAATCAGGGAGGGGGAATGCCTAAATGTACTCAGATTATCTTTGTAGGCATTTTTACATGTATGGGGCTAATATATATTAACCCTATACATGTATACAAGCCTGCAAAGATAATCTCAATACATTCAGGCAGTCCCCCTCCCCGATTCCATTACTAGTTCCACAGAGCACCTGTAGCCCCATTCCCTACCTTGTGTCATACTTATGCTGTTTTTGGGGGGAGGGGCTGCAGCAGTTGGCAAGTGTTCAGCTTGTATCAGGAAGCTGCAAGCTGAGCTTTATGAGCTAAAATAACATTTAAGCCCCTGCACAAAAAATGTCATTTATGTCTGAGAAAGCTCCTAGGGCAGGCAACTACATGGTATAAGTTGCCTGCCTAGAACTTAAACACATGTCAGCTGCTCTTCAATTGTTCTCAGACATGGTTGACACCACAAGTTCTTGATGAGGAAACCTGGGACAAGGATGCTAGAGAGGTGAAGCATAACATAATGGACGGGGGACTGGGTGGAAGGGTAACACAGACCAGAAGGGAGTTGACATGGGAATGCTGATGATAGTCTCCCTGAATGTTCAGGGAATAAATTCAGTGGTGAAAAGAGCACACATTCTCATCCAGCTGAATTGCCTGCAATGTGATATTGGGTTTATTCAGGAAACCAGACTATCGGATCTGGAACGCCAGAAGCTACAGAGGGCATGAGTTGATAGAGTGGTGGTATCCTCCCATGCAACAGGCTAAAAGGCATGGATGGCCATTCTATTCAGGAGGGACATCCCATTTGAAATTAAAACCACAAGAGGCGCTAGAAAACGGGAGGCTAGTGACTGCCACTGGGGAAGTGTTTGGTCAATGTCTGTACCTTATTAATCAGTAACCCACAATAAGGGCACCCTAAACTTTTTCATCAGACCTTTTGGCAGGCTTGCTGCACTTTCAGAGGGCATGATTCTGATAGGAGGGAATTTTAATTGTGTAATAAACCCTCAGACTGACAGATCCTCAGGTAATGTTCACACTAATAGACAGATGGGAAAGGCAATTGGAGCAGGGATGGAAGAGACAGCATTGGTAGATATCTGCAGGGAGCTCAGTCTGGGCATGCAGGATTTCAGGTATTACTCCAATATGCATAAAAACTACTCCAGGTTAGATATGCTTCTGGGCAGAAAAATAACCTCCATAAATATGAGGAAATGTACAATCCATGCTGCTGTATCAGTAATAATTTAATTAGGGACTGGACAAGGTCTACATTCTGGAGGATGAACACCTCACTGTTAGACAAACAGGAATTTACAAGTCTAACTGGGGAAACGATTCAGGAATATTCAAAGGATCATAGAGAGATGGGTGTGCGAGAAAAGTGGAAGTGTGATGCCATCAAAGCCATGCATAGAGGGGTCATTATTTCTTTTGCCTCCAGGCTAAAGAAACAACAACAAGAGAAACAAATCAAACTGGAGGCAAAACTACAAAAAATAAAGGCACAACACAAAAGTAAGATGACTCCTGAGATCACAGACCAGTGGAAATCAAAGAGGCAGGAACTGCAGACCAGTAAACAGAAGGTAAACTCAGATACTTCATCCAGAAATACTTTGAGCTTGGGAACACAGCAGAGAGTCTGCTGGCTTTCTGACTCCAGAAGGCACAGACAGATTGTTAAGTTAAGAAAGTAAAGTCACAGAGAAGGGACAGCAAAACAGGTTATTTGTCAAAAGAGGCAGCAAATCACTTTAAGGAGTATTTTATAAAAAAAAAATAAAATAAAAATTATATCAAATAATATTATAATTATATCGGGACAGGACCAGGGAGGAAAGAACCAGATACAGGAATTCCTAACAAAATTGGTACTACCAGAATTAACAGATGAGGACAAACAGATGATTGATGGTCCAGTTACAACAGAAGAGGTAGAAAGGGTGCATAATGGACATGAAATTGAGCAAATTCCCAGGGCTGGATGGGTTCCACATAGAAATCCATAAGACATTCTGGTAGCAGGAACTTATCACCACTGCGATCTTCATCAACCTGGCCAAGGCCTTCGATACAGTACCCCACCCCCCGCCTCCTTGATAAACTCACAGCGGCAAGGCTCTCGGCTCCCTCCACCAGCTGGTTCTGTTCCTATCTTGAGGGTAGGACTCAGTCAGTTAGGATAGGTGACTCCCTATCCCTCCCATCAGTACTGGAGTCCCACAAGGCTTTGCTCTTGGCCCACTTCACGTCTCTGTCTTCCTAAATTACCTCCCCGCTATCTGCACCTCTACATCCATACATATGTACGCGGACAACACTGTCCTGTACACTTCTGGTCCCTCCCCTTCTGACATGGTAACCAGTCTCCAGCTGGACTTTGACAGAGTTCAGCTATGGTTCTGCTCCAACCAGCTATTCCTCAGTGCCAAGAAGACTGTCTCCATGACCTTTGGCACTAGGCAGAGACTCTCCACCCATCCCTCCCTCCCTCCTTTCCTTCCACTCTGCGAATGGGACTATGACTGAGGATGTTACCTCCTTTAGGTATCTCGGAGTCTGGCTTGACCAACACCTTAACTTTTCTGGGCATGTGTATACCATTCACAAGAAACTGCACCCCAAGCTTGGTGCATTATATAGGAACTATGGGTGTATCCCCCTGCCGGCCCGCAGTGAGCTTGTCCAGAAAATTATCTTCCTTATCTTCGACTACAGAGACATAGTCTACAGTACCACTCCCAAGTCCTCCCTAACCAGACTGGATACCCTCTTATACTTATTCTGTCATTTCACTCTACGCTGTCTACCCCGGACTCATCACTATGACCTCTACAAATCCCTCTCCTTTCCCTCTCTTGAAGACAGATGCCTGGCCCACTGTGCTAGCTTTGTAGCTAAATGCTGGTTCGGGTCCCTACCCTCTTACCTCACCACTATTCTCTCCCTCCCCTTACCAATCCCCTACTCCTTTTGTAACTCTGATCATCGGACCTTTGTTCTCCCCCCAGTCTACGACCACTGGCCAGGTTGCCATCTCATATTGCTTCCTTAAACTCTGGAATGCCCTTCCCATGTCCATCCGTAATGCCCCCACCCCACGTTCCCTGTCCTCCTTCCTCCGTAATTTCATCTCCCCTTCCTGCAAATGCTCTTAATTTATTCATCCACTGTCCCCTATTATGATGCAATTGCTCTGCTGCCTGTACATTTTGGGCTTCTTCCCCTGCTCATTGTAATTTACTCTTGTAATCGTTTAATGTACTCATGATCCTGCCTGTATCGTTATTTTTGTAAATGGTGACTGCCTGAATGTAACAAAACAACACCCTGAATGCTCTTTGAACTTGTCTCTGTACTATTGTAATTGGATTGTACCTGTATTGTTATAATGTAACCACAACACTCTGAGCGCTCTTTGAACTTGTGTCTGTATTATTGTAATTGCTTGTACCTGTATCGTAATAATGTAACTCACAACACCCTGTATGCACTTTTAACTTGTCTTCGTATTATTGTAATTGCTTGATGTATTCTTGCCCATACATGTATCATTTAACTTGTATTCTGCTACAGTATTTTCCTGTACGTAACATAATGTTGTTCAGCACAAAAATATCTACAAAATAAGTGTCGTTTTATTTACAGCTACCTTTTAATTTTTTTTAATAATTATGTAACCCCCCTGCAAATGGGGTTCCCAAAAGACTTCCAGGAGCTTGCTTGAATGCTCCAAGCCTGAATGGTGTTTGGCGTTTAAGCCATTTATCAGTGAGTGTTTTTAGAGCCTCTGGTACTGTCTTTAAGAGCTGTCTGCTTGCAGACATAATTAGTTTGTATGGGGGGACTGTGTGCTTCTCTGTTTGAGTACCACTCGAGCTGCTGCCAATTCACTCCATTTTTGCAGTCACTAGGAGTGCAAAGGGAACCTATCTGAAAGATGTAACTGTTTGCCAGAAATCATTTACAGTAATAATGAAATTACAGTTTGTCTAACCTGCTTTCTTTGCAGTCAGAACTGTGTCTGCCTAGTTCCCCATTCTGGTTTTGAACTGCTGAACTGGACCAATCAGTGTGGGGTAAGCTAGCTCTAAAATGGTGCCTTGGACGAATCAGAACTTGGACTCATAATCTGAGCCAGCCACAAGAGGATTGTATGGGCAGTGACTCTGGGAGATGTAGTTAGACTTGGGCGCCTTTTGGACCAACAGCAGCAGTCTATTGTGAGTGACAGCCAATCCAGTCAAGAACTGGGAGGAACTCAAAGGAAGTGCCAGTTTTGTCTGTTGGAGTTTCAGTTTAGCTCTGGAGCGAAGGGAAAGAAACCCTGTGCTCCTTCAGTGCACAGTTTCAGTCAAAAACGTGTAAGCGCCCAGAGTTCCGGTCTGCAGCTTGTGTAACTGCTTGTTAGGACTGAACTGGCCCCAGAAAAGAATCAAAGGATCTCTGAAGAGTAGAAACCAGGCTCACCCTGTAGAAGACTGGAGAAATTGTTGAATTGCACTCGGTCTGTCAGGAACTGAATCTGCTGTGTGTTCTCCCGGTATGTGCAGTAATTACGATCGGATAGAGAAGCAGCCTGCCTGGTATAGTACTTTTTTACCATATAAATGTGTGAAGAGTCTCATGGAGCTCAAGATTAGCCCTGCTGATGTTGAAGGACCCTATCTGTTTGGAGGTCTGGAGTACTAATTCAGGTCACTCCCTGTTGAATTGCCACATTAAATCCAAATGGAATCACTGTACTGCTGACTGTTTAAACTAATTTTTCTTTTCACTGTGTGAAAGGGCCCCACCAGCTGCCACGGTTTGGACTAGCCACTAGGGCTTGGGTACCCAGGGACAGTAATCAGGTAGGGATAGGCCTGTGCACAGAGCCATAGGTAGATAGTAAAGTGATAGCTAATTAACCTGATTTCCTGTCCTTGTTATATCCCCCTAAATAAATCAGAGCTGCTTGTTTCAGCAAAGTTATACTGCCTGAGGTATTTGTCTATGTTAAAGTACTGTACTGTGATTGTTGCACTGTATCTTATTTCACAGGAGGTCCCAGTGCCGGAACTAGTCCTGGGGTAAGTGTATACTGTGAAGGTAATTTGATATATTGTGGGCCACTAGTGGGAAGAAAGGGGGGTTGCAGTGTCCCAGAGGGCTGTGACCAAGTAAGTTTAACTATTGCAAACCCTGACCTCTGGGTGGAGGCACCCGCCATTGGATCCAGGCCCCTCAACCTGTTAGTGGCAAATCAGGCAGGGGTAGTAGCCCCTGGGATAGCGCCATCTAGGGGTTACAATTAGCAAAAAAAAAAAAAAAGAATATTCAATTTTTTTTCACTTTTCTGACACAAAAATGTAAATAACTTTAAAATGAAAAATGATAGCATGGTATTGTGAGCATGAAATTTGTTCAGCACAAAACTATCTACAAAATTAGTGGAGTTTCATTTATAGATACCTTTTAGTTTTTTTATAATTAGCAAAAAACAGCAGAAAATCTAATCTTTTTTCACTTTTTACAACAAACAAATGCAAATAACTTTAAAATGAAAAATGATAGCATTGTACTTTGAGCACAAATATTGATCAGGAAAAAAATATCTACAAAATGAGTGGCATTTCATTTATATATACCGTTTATGTTTTTTACAGTCAGAAAAAAATGGCAAGAAATAAATTTGTTTTTCACTTTTTTTTGGAGGTGTGGCATAAATGGAATCTACTACCCCCCTACTGGAAATGTTATCGGGTCAACTGGCACTTGATCACAAAATCTCAACAATATTTCCAGTAGTGGGGTAGCATCTTCCATACATATATATATATATATATATATATAGATATAGTATATATGTATGGAGCACCAATGGGAGAGAGGTGGACAGCAGCCCATTTATGGGGAAAAGAGTCCTAGAGAAACTCAAACATCTGAAAGGGGACAAAGCTCTGGGACCGGATGGGATACATCCCAGAATATTAAAAGAACTTAGAGAGGTGCTGGCAGCACCAGTAACAGCCTTAGTCAACAAATTAATAGAGACAGGATTTGTTCCAGGGGACTGGAGGAGGGTGAATATATTCCCTCTCCACAAAAGTGGGAACAGGGAGGAGGCTGACATCTATAGGCCAGTCAGCCTGACCTCGGTGGTGGGGAAATTAATGGAATCACTACTAATGGAAAGAATTGTGATATTTCTTGAATCCAGCAGATCACAGGATCTGAGGCAGTGTGGATTCACAGCGGGAAGGTCTTGTCAAACAAATCTGATAGATTCTTTAACTGGGTGACCTGGAAAGCAGGGAGGGATGGTGGATGTGGCCTACCTAGATTTCATCAAGGTCTTCACCGCCATCCCCATAGGAGGTTGGTAAATAAGATGGGAACCCTGGGAGTGGGCCTCAAAGTGGTAAACTGGGTCAGAAACTGGCTGAGTGACAGGACACAGAGGGTGGTGGTAAATGGTGTTCAATCCGAGGAAAGGGGGGTGACCAGCGGGGTGCCAAAGGGATCCATACTGGGGCCAGTCCTCTTTAATGTCTTCATAAGGGACATTGCAGAGGGGCTACAGGGGAAGGTATGTCTCTTTGCAGAGGACACAAAGATCTGCAACAGGGTCGACACTCCGGTGGAAAAAATGAGAAAGGACCTAAACGTGCTTGAGGAGTGGTCGAAAGTATGGCAGCTAAGATTCAAATCAAAGAAGTGCAAAATCATGCTTTTGGGGTATAGAAATCCAAGGGAGGAGTACAAGACGGGGAGACATACTAAGGGCCACCAATCAAGAAAGGATCCGGGGTAATCATATTTGATGACCTAAAAGGTAACCAAACAATGTGAGAAGGCTGAGGGGAGAGCCAGTGGGATGCTAGGGTGCATAGAGCGAGGTATCACCGGCAGAAAAAGGAAGGTGGTTATGACACTGTACAGATCACTAGTGAGGCCTCCAGTTCTGGAGGCTGCATCTCCGGAAGAACATAGACAAAGTAGAGGCAGTCCAGAGAAGGGCAACAAAAATGGTGCAAGGACTGTGCCAAAAGTCATATGAGTAAAGACTAGAGGACCTCAATATGTATTCCCTGGAGGAGAGGAGAGACAGGGGGATATGACAGAGACATTCAAGTACCTCAGGGGTATAAACAAGGTACAGGAGGGTAGCATCTTTCAGAAAAGAAGGTGTACAAGAACAAGGGGGCATGATATAATGCAAGAGGGGGTAGGCTCAGGGGCAACGTGAAGAAGTACTTTTTCACAGAAAGAGTAGTGATGCTTGGAACAGCCTCCCTGTGAAGGTGGTAGGGGCAAAAACAGAAGGGGAATTGAAGAATGGATGGGATAGACATAAGAGTACTCTCGCAATAGGGAAGAGAGGGTAAGATAGGGAGGAGAGGGTAAGCTGCAGATCAACTAGGGTTTGCCATATTCCAATAGGTAGGGAAAAGGGACAGACTAGGTGGGCCACACAGTCCTTATCTGCCATCACCTTCTACATTTCTCTGTTTCTGTATCTATAGCTATAAGGTATACTGCAAAGCGAGTAGGATGCTGGGATGTATTGGGGGGGATATTGATAGCAGAAGAGAAGAGGTAACACTTCCTCGGTATAGATCCTTACTGAGGCCACA
Source organism: Neoceratodus forsteri (assembly GCA_016271365.2). Classification (NCBI taxonomy): domain Eukaryota; kingdom Metazoa; phylum Chordata; order Ceratodontiformes; family Ceratodontidae; genus Neoceratodus; species Neoceratodus forsteri. The sequence goes on from JADMNL010000030.1 coordinate 66,705,108, forward strand.
CCTGGAGTACTATGCCCAGTTCTGGAGTCCTCACCTCAAAAACATTAGGGACAGGCTGGAGATGGTGCAGCGCAGGGTAACAAAAATGATTTAGGGGCCAAAAGGGCAGGTCCCATGAGAAGCGCCTCAAGGCACTGAACATGTACTCACTGGATACCAGAAGGGAGAGGGAAGATATGATAGAGACCTTCAGATTTCTAAAAGGAATTAACAAGGTGAACTGCGGGGAACTTCTTAGCATGAATACTAGCTCACAGTCAAGTGGACATGAGTGGAAACTTGCACTAGGCGGGTTCAGGAGGGACATGAGGAAGTATTATTTTACAGAAAGGGTGGTGGATCCGTGGAACAATCTGTCAGCCAAGGTAGTGGGTGCTTGCTGTTTATGGTTTCAAGCATAGCTGGGACAGAATGAAGGGTATAATGGTTGCCAGAGGTAACAGAAACAGTGAGGTGAATGGGGGAGGGAGGATGTGGAGGGTTAGGGCCCTGGAGGGACAGTAGGTCCTATAGCTGAATAGAAAACTTGAGCAGATTGGATGGAACATTGATCTTTTTCTGCCATCATTGTCTATGTTTCTAGATATACAGTATGTAAACATATATGTGCACATATAAATAAACACACATAATTATATGGTTGAAAATCCAAGAAATTGGGTTTCATTGGGAAAGGCTTATTCATTAGAAGTGGTCTGGAAATGATCACGAAAAATGTTTCTTGGTGGTTTTAAGGTTTGATAAAATATTCTTCTATGAACTATTTTCATGCCTGACTAACAGTGACAGTGTGACTCACTCTAACAATGTTTTGAACAAAATGTTAATGTGTTAAAAAAGGCTGCAGTAGTCTTAAAGGTCAGGTACATTCATAATACACTGCTTTACTGTGGGAAGCAAAAAGAGATGTGAGTTTGCTGAGTCCACCCAATTCTAGATGTATTTGCCTCTTTTAATATTATTTTGAAGGTAATTAGAATTTACTACAATTAGGGATGAGCTAAACATGTTAGAAAGGAAAAACAAGAACACCACCCCTACTTACAGATTCTGGTCTAAAATTTAGGACCAAACAGAACCTCCCCTTAAAAAAAAAATAACAGGTTAACTGCATTAAATGCAAATTACTCATTAACATTTACTTAAATTTGAAAATGCATGCCAATTACTATTTTAAAACAGGTTTAAAAAACAGAACCTTTTATAGCATTTGTAAGTACTGTACTATATAGAACCAGTTCTAAAGAGAACCAGAAGAGATTGGCTCACCCTTAACTAAAATGCAGAATACCTGACACAGCTCTAAAAGTTTACATTCAGTTAATCAGTCGCTCTTGCCATCTGGAAGACCAGAATCATCACAACTGTCTCATGAGTGGCAAATTTCTAAGGTCAATGCTTCACTGTGTTAAACAAGGGTTAGCTAGAGACGTCAGTGGCTGTCGAGGCATTAGCATGATGTTAAGTTTGTTTTCATTTGCTGTGTAATTGTAATGTAAATGGCCCCTATGCATGAAGGAGCACAAGGTATGTGCCAAAGGTGCATACCCCACCTGTGTAGCTCCACACCTGTGGATAGGTGTGCACCTGGCAGCATTCATGACTGCCAGCCACCTGTCTGCGGCCCTGCTCCCCTGGCACGCAGAGTCATGCAGGGTGGCTGGGGGTGGAGTAACGCACCCGGGTGGGCAACCAATAGGATGCCTGTCCTAGGTCCAGGAGTGGCTCTCTTGCGCAGAGGCATGGGTCTGGGTGCATAAACTACCCCCATAGGCACCCGGACCCACGCGGCCATGCCCTTGTTCATACATGACCTGGACTAAGTCCCCCACCCCACCACCACCACCACACAGCACAGCTCCGAATGAGAACTGCAGCCCCCATCCCCCCCCACACACACACACATACATACACAACAGAGCACACACCCCAGACCCGGCATCTGCTGGGCAGCTTCCCTCCATCCCCACAACACACTGGTGCCACGGTACAGTAGACCCCCTGCCACATCTGCACCCCATCCCCATCAGGGTACAGACCCCCCCCATATGCACACCTGGCCGCCCCTAGTACCGCAGACACCCTTGCTCAGAACACCTGACCACCCCATCATCCGCATACACCACTGCCCCATCCCCGCAGAGGTTTCTGCACACACCCCTACCCAGTGTGGCATAACCCGACCACCTCCTGTCCACCGCTGCCACCACCCCATCCTCTCATTGCTGTTTAGTGGACCCCAACCCCCGCAGCACCGACATTACCACCACCCCAGTCTCCGTACCCGACGGTCAGTGCCCCGTCCCTGGATGGCTGGTGGAACAGCCCTCCTAACACCTCCACAGCCACCAGCTATCCAACTGACACTGGGAGCACGCTGTCTATATATAATGGCGCGCTCCCGTTGTCAGTTGATGGCCGTGGCTGATGGTGGGCTGTGCTGCTGGTCATCCGGGGCCGTGGCACCGACCATCAGGTATGAGGACCGGAAGTGGTGTTGTCGTGCCGGGGGGGGGTGGGCGGCCAATTGCCATGGGGGTAGGGGGCCAATAGCCAAAGCTGTGGGTGTTGGGGAACCAGGGTAGGGTCGATGATGTGTGGCTTGTACAGGCACCACTGAGTGTTGGGAGGATTATGCCTAGCACTACAGAATCAGGGCAGCCATGTCGTGGAGAGGGTTGTCTGGCACTACCAGACCGGGACATGGCAGCACAACTGTGTATGGGCATTTGCCCATTCAGCTGCCCCAGCCCTCGCCATCAGCCTAGTGGGCTGAGGCAGTCTGGTGGATGGTTCTGCCGCAACATGTCCATGGGCCATGTTTGTGGGAGGGTGTAGTGTGCTATGGCAGGGTCCCCCCCTGCTGTAACCTACGCCCTTCTTCCTTACCCCAGTGCACTGCACTACGCGCCTTTGTGAATGGCACGTAGTTCAGGCATGCCCTCCACCCACCCTCCACCTGCCCTTGGCATGTTGCTGTCTGTGTAGCTGAGGGATCAGGCATGTACCTGTCTTGTGCCACCTTCGTACATGCCATGGGTCTACCGCTCTGTGGCATTCATGTGTAGTGATGCCTACACACCCAGTTTCCACGGAAGTAGACTTTGTGCATAGCGCCCATCATGTGTAAAGTTGTAGGGAATTGAGAGGCAGTATGAGTGTTATTTAAAGCTACCAACCATCCTGATTTTCCTGGGAAAGCCACATTTTTAGGCAGCATGTCCTGGTGTCCCCACAAGTTTTGCAAAATGCCACTTTTGTCCTGATTTTGCTTATTGTCTTGTTTTGTCCCATTTTTTTATTTTCTGACTGTGAGCCACAGTGACATTCATTAGTTTAGCACCATCATGGTGCTGCTTGAGCTGGACAGCAATTTGCAATTTCTGCCTGCACCTTGCATTGTTGTGTGAATGTGAAAATGCCTGCGGTAATCAGATGGCAATGGGAGTACTGTCCATAAAGCACCTTCATTCCTGTAACTTAGACTGGGTAGTAGTGCATCTGCAAGAAAGCTCATGCAGCTGTCTGCCTGCCAGCAGCTGAGAGGGCAGCAGTGAATTATGGTACTTGAACCCAGCCCGGTGATGCTGAGGGTTGAGGCGCTTGGCGCCACATTGTGCACCACGCCAGTGACCCATGTTCGGGAATGAGCATGGGCAGCTGGGGGTCGGCAGGGGAGGAGAAGGATCGAGCATCTTCAGACTGCCCTCCTCCAGGGAGGGGGGTGACCAGCAGTCGGTGCTTGCAGGGACCGTAGCGATGGCTGGAGGTTGGTGAACCGACACTGCACGTTGTTATCCATGGACCACCACCCCTGACTGGGGCCCTATAATGTGTCTCGGGTAGCGGGGCAGGCACTTGACGGGGCATGCACAGCAGCGTGCGAATCGCCCAGTGGCACCATTGCATGCTCCACTCCCAGAAGGGGAGAAAAGAGGAAAATTGCTCATTGAGGATGGAGGGGGAGTTTGCAGGCTCCGCCCCTGACCAGCCACGGTGCCGGAACACTGGATCCATTCTCGGTGGGGGTGGGCGGCCCCCACTGACCCTGCCGGGGGGGTAAGCCCTGGAGGTAACAGCCGGGGCCAGATGGTGGATGTTGGGGTGATGGGGCTTTGACTCCCTCTGAATGTGAGAGCCATGGAAGCGGAAGTATAAAATACCAAAAAAAAAAAAAGGTACCTGAACCTGATCAGTGACTTTGAACTGTGTGGCAACAACTCAGTGTAGCGGTGGGAGTTCTCAATAAAGTGTTTATTCAGCAAAGTAGAGGTGAGTGTAAGCAGGTTGAGATGGAACTGTCAGTCGGCATAAGCAGCAGCTCGAGTGTGACTGTCTGAACACAGTTTAAAGCAAGTTTGCTTCTGAATGTTTCCAATCTGTACATGAACTTGTTGCAGCAGCAGATGCAGAATGATATATTGTTTTAATCTGCTAGCCTACTGATGTTACTCTGGGGTGGGGGGCCCAAAGCAAAGTGGCAAAATGTAATAATTGATGATAATGTAATGTGTGCAGCCATGTCTGCAGCAGTGCGGTGCCAGTGAGAGACAGAGTGAGTGACATTGGGGAGTAGGATCATGGTCAAGAAAGATGGGGTGCAGAAAATGAGGTTTTTAGCACCAAGTCCATCTTTTAACGTATGTGCAGTGCAGCCTTGTCCGAGGGGGATCAAGTGACACGGGGTGGGGGGTTGCGAGTCGCGGTCAAGATTTATTATGTAGCTGTGACTGTCAGTCTCCTTCTGTCACTGCGGGCACTTGTATATGTGTATGTATTGGTTATGGTTAGGCTTTCTCAAAAAACAAACAAGTAAAAAAAGGAATTATTTCTAAATTATGGCATGTCCCAGTTTTAGGCTTTGGAAAGTTGGTAGCTTCAGTATTATTATAACCCACACTGATACTACCTCTCAGCTTTCTAAGTTACCACAGACTTACATCACAATAATATAACAAATAAAATAAAGTCATCAAGCATATTTTTATTTATTTTATTTATTGCAATTGTTTCACCAGGAAAGGCACACTGAGCAACAAGATGCTCATCTCCTGGTGCGATGGGGGGGGGGGTACACATGGATATGATAACACGCAGGTTATCAAGCGAACAGTTAACAGAAGCAAATAAAAATCAGCATAAGGATACACGATTGCATGAATATACAAGCAGTGCACATTGAATGCTTAGGATATTATAGTATCAAATATCAATTTTTGAGACAAGAAGCAGCAGACAAGGTAAATTAGCACAGTAGTAACAGCTGTAACAACAGAGGACGTATATCACAGTTATACAGTTATACACAGTACATAGGGCAAAATAGGCACAGGACATAAGTGCAAGGTTGGGGTTATATGCCAGCTTCTGTAGCAAGACTAAGGCCACTGGTCAGGCATTGGGGAAGGGATAGTGGGGCATGGCAGGTTCAGGGACAGAAGCAATTTTTAGCAAGAAAGTTTGCTAGGGTGGTAGCCAGAGAGTAGGAAGAGGAGGAGTGCCAAATTTGCAGTGGGAGGGCGTTCCAGAGCTTGGGTAACAGGTGTGAGAAGGCAGCTTGACCGGCAGAGGTCTTCCGCCTAGGGACTGAGAGTTGGTGGGAGGCACTGGATATAAGATGATGGGAGGGGGGTGGGGCATCTATGAGCACGGTGGCAAGGTAGGAGGGGATGGACCTGAGCCATAGGTTGGAGACAAATTTAGCACAGTGAGAGATGCAGCAGTTTTCAAGGGATGGTAGTGGAGGGCGGTTCAGGGGCAATGTGAGGAAGTATTATTTTACAGAGAGGGTAGTGGATGCATGGAACAGCCTTCCTGAGGAGGTTGTGGGGTCTAAAACTGTGGGAGAATTCAAGAATGCATGGGACAGACATAAGGCAATTCTTGTGGGGGGTAGGAAGAAATAAGCTGTTGGTTAACTAGGATCTGCGTCCTATCCTGTAGGTAGGGAAATGGGCAGACTAGACGGGCCAAGCGGTCCTTATCTGCCCTCAAAGTCTATGTTTCTGTGTAGTGCCAAGGCTTGGCAGAGGTCACAGTGGTGGGTGAGGGGAAAGTGTGTCCAGTTTAGAAAGGGTGAACTTAGGGGCTGCACTATGTACAGTGTCGCAGTAGTCGATGGAAGGCAGTATCATCTTCAGGACCAGTTCACGTCGGACTAGGGGAGGGAGGCTGCTGCGGTTCCTATATAGTGCACTGAGCATGGGGCATAGTTTTTTTGAGATAGCATCGATGTAGTCAGAGAAGGAGAGATGGATGTTGAGCCAGACCCCCAAGTAACAGAACAAGGAAATATCTTCAAGTTTTTGGCCATCCAGGGTGGCAAAGTAGGGAAGCGAGGCCAGGCATTGTCGTGTGCCGAAGGTCGTAGTGACAGTTTTTTTTTGCATTTAGGGAGAGCTGGTGCGAGCTAAACCATTGCTGTACCTTGTTGAAGTCAGCCTGGAGGTTTGATTGTACCACATCAGGGGCAGAGCCTGAGTAGTAGAGTACAGTATCATCTGCATACATGTGTATTGAGGAAGTAGAGCAAATGAGTGGCAGGTCATTTAGGAATATAGAGAACATAATGGGACCAAGAACCGACCCCTGTGGGACACCGGTAGTTAAGGGAAGGGGGGTGGAGATCGCATTTGAGACTCTAACAGACTAAGTTCTATCAGAGAGGTATGATCTGAACCAGTTTGTGGCTGCGACAGAGAGGCCTGATTCGGCGAGACTCGAAAGCAATATGGGGTGGGAGATGGTGTTGAAGGCTTTTGTAAGGTCGACAAAAACGGCTGAGGTGATCAGTCCACTGTCCATGCCTGTCAGGTTAGTGTCTGTGAGCCTTATCAGGGAGGAGGTGGTGGAGTGTCCCTTCCTGAAGCCAGAAGTCAGCTTATGCAGACCCCAATGGAAGCAGACAAGTACAGACCCTGATTCATGCAAACACAGACCCTAATGTGTGTGCACACACAATAGTCCTAACATACATACACACACAACATACCAACATGGGGTATGTAACACACTCGCATACACCGACACGTGAGCACACCCACACACACCTTGATGTATGTATGTACACACACACACACACACACACACACACACATGAATGCTCACACTCAGACCCTGACACACACATCGTCATACAGCCCCTGATGCATGCATCCACACAGACCCTGTTATGGACAAGCATGGACTTCAATGGGCATACATACATACATACCCCTACAGTTATGCATGTATATGTAACCCCCTACAAATGGGGGTTCCCAAAAAGTCTTCCTGGAGCTTGCACAAATGCTCAGTGCCAGGCTGGTGTCCTGCGTTTTAGCAGTTTAAATGTGATTACCAGAGCTTGTATAGCCTCTGTGTACTGTCTCTTTAAGAGCTGCCTAATTGCAGCATGAGTAATCTGAGAGGCAGCTCTGTTGAAAGATGTAACTATTTGCTGAAAATCATTTACAATGATGATACATAGATACATAGACAGTGTCGGCAGATAAGGGCCTATGGCCCACCCAGTCTGCCCATTTGAGCTTGTAAGTTCAGTTTGTTTTCCTAGAAGTCTGTTGCCCCTTACCCCTGACCTCCAGAATTCCTTTATGTCTATCCCATGCATTCTTAAATCCCGTGATTGTTTGAGCCCCCACCACTTCCTCTGGCAGGGTGTTCCACTTGTCCACCACCCGTTCTGTGAAGAAATTCTTTCTCATGTTTCCTCTGAATCATCCTCCCTCCAACTTCATGCCATGCCCTCTAGTCCTGGAACATCTTTTTCACTTAAAATAGTGTTTTCCTGCACCCTGTTCCTCCCTGTAAGATACTTGTATGTCTCTATCATATCCCCTCTCTCCCTCCTCTCCTCCAGGGAGTACATGTTCAGTTCCTTCAACCTGTCTTCATAGGACTTGTGATGCAATCCATGCACCATCTTTGTTGCACTCCTCTGAACCTTCTCTACCCTGTCTATGTCCTTACGTAGGTATGGTCTCCAGAACTGTACACTGTACTCCAGGTGGGGCCTCACTAGTGTCTTGTGTATGGAATTATGACCTCCTTTTCCTGCTGGTGATGCCCTGCCTATACATCCCAGCATCCTATTTGCTTTACCTGCTGCCTTGTCACACTGTTTCCCTACCTTGAGGTCATCAGAGATGACAACCCCAAGATCCCTTTCCTGCTTGGTGCATGCTATATCCTCACCCCCAACTGATATATTGTGCCAGGTTTTTGTGCCCCATATGCATTATCTTGCACTTTTGCATTGAATTTCAACTGCCAAACCCTTGACCATTCTTCAAGTTTCTGCAGGTCCTTCTCATTCTGTCTACACCCTCTGGTGTGTCTACTGTGTTACAGATCTTTGTGTCATCAGCGAGCAGTGAAATTCTGCCTTCTAGGTCCTCGAATGTCACTGATGAAGATGTTGAATAGGACTGGTCCCAGCACTGATCCCTGTGGTACCCCACTGGTCACTCTTCCTCTGTGGAGTGACAGCCATTTACCACCACCCTCTGTGTCCTGCCACCCAGCCAGTTACCTACCCACCACACTACTGTCCTGCCCACACCCATATTCCTCAGTTTGTGTAATAGTCTTCTATGTGGCACAGTGTCAAAGGCCTTGCTGAAGTCCAGATAGGCCATGTCCACTGCCCTCCCCTGATCCACCTCCCTAGTCACCCAGTCAAAAAATTCAACGAGGTTGGTCTGACATGACCTCCCCCTGGTGAAACCATGCTGTCTTGGGTCCTGTAGTCCATTGACAACCAGATGTTCCACCAATCTCTCCTTCAGTAGTGCTTCCATGATCTTCCCCAGAAGATCTTCCCCATGATGATAATGTAGTTTGTCTAACCTGCTTTCTTTGTAGCAAGGACTGTTTTATTTTTCTCCACTATCTTGGTCCGGGACTGCAAATTGGACCAAACAGTACTGGTGGGACCTAAAATGTAGCCGGACTACAGGAGCTGTCTGAATTCAAAATCTGTAGGAACTTTAGTTTGGAATTTTTTTGCGCCTTTTTTACAACTGTAGGGGGAGCTCTTGCTTTGACTGACAGCCAAATCAGCAAACCAAATCTTTTGGATCTTGGGGAAGTCCCGGGCAGCTTGCAGTTTTCAGTTAGAACTAAGCTGGAAGCTGAGCAAGAAGGAGCTGAAGTGTTTCTGAGCAGCTATCCCGAGTGGATTCGCATGGGAGAACTCTGAACAGGCTAAGTTTTTGGTCTGCATGCCGGTGTGTTGCTCCTGAGAGGGAGAGAAGAGAATTATTTTGGACTAAATCCAAGTTTGTGTGACTAAAGTAAGCTACAGACGAGGGCCAGGCTCAACCTGAAGAAGACCGAATATTTTTGCTGAATGCGATCGGCCTGTCAGGAGTTCCAGCTACCCCTAAGCTCCCGGTGTGTGCAGAGACTTTGCGATTGTGCCCGGGGAGCGCTTTGCCTGGTACAGTAGAATTCCCATACATGTAAATGTGCTATGAGCTGCTAGTGGGTTGTGAGTTAGTTCCCCACTGTGTGAACTGTGTTCTGCTTGCTGGAAGCTGTATCCAGCCCAAAACGGACTGCTTCCGAACTTGTCTCCATGCGGTCTGGGCTTTGCCAGACTGGCCCAGCCAGACTACCCACTGCACAGAGAAGCCATCGACGAGAGACCTGCCTGGGGATCAGCCCCCTGCTCCACGCTTGAACAGGAACGGCTCCTCTGCGACTTGTGTGGGCTCTGCTTCTCCTGGCATTCTAGATCAACCACTTGCAGTCTCGATTTTCGTCCAGCCTGTGTCCAGTCTTGGGTATCATGAGTAAATACCAGGGTAGCTCCCTACAACAACAGCTTAATCTGAGTGTGTCATCTGATTGTCTTGTTGTTTTGTTTCCTTTTCGAACTGAGCCCTCTGGCTCCGGATTACAAATATTGTGTACTGTGCATGTTGTGTTTTCCATCACAGGGCCCCAACCAGCTGCAACCCTGGGCAACTGTCCTGGCTAGCCCATCTCTTCTCTATCTGGGTACCCAGAGGTGGACTGTGTTGGGGGACTCAAAGCGCATGCATAACTGCTTGATTGATATAACCTTTAAGCTAATTAACCTGATTTTGCCCCTCCCTTGTTCAAGTCCCCTAAATAAATCAGATCTAACTTTTTCTGCATGTAATCTGACTGCGGTTCCAGTTTATGCTCAAAGTACTGTACTGTTGCTATTTGCTGTGCTTAACCTTGTTTTAGAGGGGGTCTCCGGGGTCGAGCCAGAGGAACCAGCCCTGGTGGTAAGTACAAATAGTGTGGGTACTTGTGTGGTGTACCAGGGGTATTGTGAAAGTGATTATTGTACAATGTTCAGGCCACTAGAGGGGAAAGAGGGGGGTTACAGTGTCCTGGAGGGCTGTGCCCAGGTTAGCTTGACCACTACCAACTCTGACCTCAGGGTGGAGGCACCCGTTTCAGAACTCAGGCCCCTTAACCTGCTACTAGCCAAGCAGGCAGGGGTAGTAGCCCTTGGGATAGCACCACCTAGGGTTTACATATATACACACACAAACACACACACACACACACACACAGATGGTAATGCACACAAACAGACCCCAGTGTTCTCACACACACAAAACCTAGTGCACTCACAGACACTCCAAGACACACACACACACAAACACACACCACAGATCATCAGACTCATTACAGCTTCCAGTAGTTGTGTGATGTTTTTTCTTTGTGTTGATTTTAACCATTAAAATGTCTACCATACTTTGTTTATTTTTTTATTTTTTATTTAAAAGCCTAGGAATTGCAATCCTTTGAGTCAGGGACTCATTTACAAAGGCTCCACGTCATACAGAGAATGAAGACAAATACAGAGAATAACAAGTGCAGAGACTAAATACAGTGGCATAGTGCATAACAAGTACACAGAGCAACACCAGAGGTGTATATGGTACAATCAAACAATAGAGTCAAGTACATATTTAGCAGAGGAACTTGTTGTTGCGGGGAACGAGGAGTTATCTGCAGTCACAGTTGGAGCTAGACATAATGTAGTCACGCAGGTCAGTTTTGAAAGGCTCCAGCCTGGGAATTGATAGGGTAGGCCCAGGGATAGAGTTCATCCAGAGTGGAGCCCTATAGCAAAAGGATCTTTGGCCAGCACTGGTCTTTACAAGAGGGATGTAAAAGGCAATAGTGTCAGAATGTCTTGTGGCCCGCCTCAGCAATCTTGGTTGGAGAAGCGATAGACAACCAGGGGGAGCTAGACCTAGCTGGATTATTTTGGCCAGTAGGCAGGTCTGATAGAATAGACGCCCATGAAAGTTAAGCCATGACGAACGTTGGTAGAGGTCACAGGTGTGTATCGGCGTTCACTGCCTGTGGTCAGCTGGCAGGCCTTATTGAGGGTGCGTTTAATGGTGGACAGGGTAGTGTCCGATGCGGTGCCATAGATGACTATGCCATAGTCTACCAGGGAGAGGATGGAGCAAGAGATGGCTAGTCAGAGGGCATCAGGGGGGAGACAGGGCCTGAGTTTATGCAGGAGACCAATTCTGATGCTAATTGCAGAGCATGTTGATGCTATATGCTCACGGAAGGTGAGGGCCGAGTTGAGGGTGACCCCAAGATATTTAAAGCTGGTAACTGGTTCCAGCATGGTACCCTGGGAATTTTTTATAGATAGGATGGTCAAGTTGTGTTTATGTTAAGGTGGGCGAATAGCATGACCTCTGGTTTTTTATAGTTGAGGACAAGTTTGTGGGAGGCAAACCATGATTCTATTTCTGCGAAGGAGGCCTGTAAGGATATTTAGAGCTTGGCAGGGTCAGGGTACTAAAGATCTCTGCATCATCTGCGTAAAGGAGGAGATGCCCAGTGGAGGCCATAGGGAGGGAGGGAGTTTAAGTACAGTGTGAAGAGGAGTGGACCCAGGATGGATTCTTGAGGGACACCCGACCAGACAGGAAGGCTTGTGGAAAGGGTGTTATTAATCTTCACTTGCTATGTACGTCCTTGGGAGATGGTTGGAGAACCAGCCAGACGGCTCTTGTGATACGCCAACAGAGAGAAGGGAGCTTATGAGCATACAGTGATTTACTATGTCAAATGCCTTGGACAGATCGATATAGACAGATCCAGCTAAGGCTTCCTGGTCAAGGGCATCATGGATAAAAGAGGTCAACTCTAGGAGTGCGGTTGTTGTACTGTGCCCTTTCCTGAAACCATGCTGTTGCTGGCACAGAAGGTGATTCAAGTCTAAGTATTCAGTAAGTTGATCTGCAACAATTTTTTCCAGCACTTTCGAGAGAGGAGGAAGTATGGAAATGGGCCTATAGTTACTACCAGAGGTTCGGTCACCATTTTGATGTACTGGAGTGATAACAGCCCTTTTCCACAGCGAAGGGAACTGCCCTAGACACAGAGACATATTGAGTATTTTAGTTAGGAGTGTTAGTACTGCACCAAGAGTTACGGAGAGCAGCTTTGCATCAATAGAGTCACCACTCTGCCTAATTTTACCAAGGAACTGGCGAGATATGAGCGGGCAGCACTTGGGGAGATTGTTCTAAAGCAGAAAGGCGGAGCGCAGAGGGGGCTTGGGAACTGACCAGTAGATGCAGAGAAGTAGTCAGGGGGGAGGATAGAACTGAGGTCAGAGAAGGATGCATTAAAGGCATTCGCTATCTTGCTAGGGTCTTGGGTGGGAGCCCCATCAATAATCAGCATGGAGGGAGGAGGGAATGTGGACTTACCACTTAGCTCCTTAATATTCTCCCAGAACCTTTTTCCATTTCCCCAGGTGGAAGTAAGTTTGTCTTTTTAATATTCTACCTTAGCCTGTTGGATAGCCCAGGTGCATGAGTTTCGGGCAGCCTGGTACAACTGGCGGTCAGAAGGGCAACCGGACTGCAGGGCACGGTGCCATAGATTATCATGGGCCATCATTAGGTTGAGCAAGGACAGATTTATCCGTGGGGTGGATTGATTCTTTTTCAATCCGTTTTACAAAAGGGGCAAAGATATCACAGGCGGATTGGAAGGAACTTATGAAGAAGGACAGAGTGGCATCCACCGACGACTCATGATCAAGAGGGGACCAGTCAAGATTAAATAGGTGGTTGCAGAAATGTGCCAGGCATCCTTTCTTTAGCTTGTGATGTCTGGAGATCCTGGTGGGGGGGGGACTTCCAGCTGTTGGACCAGCGACAGGTGACAGGGGAATGATCACTAAGTGAGTCTGGGAGGGCCTGGACATCCTGTATGCACTCAGGATGATTTGAGAAGATGAGATCAATGAGGGAACTAGTGCCCCTTTTATAGTTTACCCTAGTAGGGGTAAGTACCATCTGAGAAAGATTTGGGGCTGCAGCTGCTTCCCTGAGACAGGACTGGTGGTGGGCAAGCCAGTTTGTGTTGAATCACCAAGGGTGATGATTTCTGAATTTTTGGGGAGCTGGGCAATGATGTTTGGGATGGATGCGAAAGCATCCTTCTGGTTGCGAAGAGGTATGTAGACTGACATTAGGTAAAGAGATTTACCTGAGCTGCCAACAGCAACCTTTAGGGTGATGGTCTGGGCACCTGCAATAGGGTGCACTGTTTCAATTTTGATGCCTTGCAGGTGGTCCCGAAGGTACAGTGCACACCCCCCCTCCTCCCCAGTCTATCAGATCTAAACAATGTATAGGCTGGCAGGCTAACAGCTGAGTCTGGGGTACTCTGTGGTAGTCACATTTCGGTTACAACTAGGGCATCCGGGTTGTGGAGGCAACCCCATGCTTGGAGTGGGGCAAATTTATTTTGGAGACTACATATGTTTATGGTGGCCAGCCAGATTCCTTTGGATTGCATTGGTTTGCAAGGGGTGGGGGTAATGGGGCCAGGATTGGGGTGTATATTGCCCGCGAGTAGCAGGAGGATAATAGAGATCCTGGATAGGACACTTTTTAGGATCTTTTTGTGATTATGCAGCAATGGACCTGCATGGTGAAGCAGCTTGTTGGCAATATGAGAGTGGGCGAAGCACAATATTTCAGGTACTGGGCAACACACAGGTTCTGGGAACAGGTAGGCAGGAGCAGTCGCGAGGGGGGGTGGGACATGATGATTGTAGTAGGAGTAACCACAGGGGTGGTCAGCAGATGGGGTGTGGAGGGGACAGGATAAGGTATAAGAGTAAGGGTGGTGTGGAGGTGAGTAGGGGGGGGGTAGGGGCAGGAGTAGGAGGGCATGCAAAGAAGAAGAGACACCAAGAGGAAAGAAAACCAGGGCGTCATTTCCTGTGAGAGAGATTCAGTGATGGGGCTAAGCAGTAGAGTTTGGTGATGACTTATAATTATACTCTTGAGTTATATATATTTGAAATCTTAGGTGAGGATTGGCAATTATCCTGATTGCTGTGATAACAGAGGTAGGAATATAGGATGAGCTGTACTTTAATGGAGATTGGCTTTATTTGTAATTTCCCACGCCCTACTGAGGATAGGACAACTTGTGCAGAAAGAGAGCGCGGCCACTAGTGGTAGGCACCGATAACCTGCCTATGGGAAAATGGGCTGATCGGTTAACTAAATCACCTGATTTGCCTTATATAGGACTGAGCCGACCAAGGGTGGTGGGGCAGCCGACACTCCACGTCAACGGGGCCGCCTACTCCGACTCCAGTTAAACAGAGGCTCGAGTGGTTGCAGTGCTTCTGCTGCTTCTGCTAAAACTTATGCTGCTCGAGGAAATGCTCGTTACCTGAATTGCTGCAGGGGTTGGGGTCTGAGTAGCTCAAGGGAGGGCTAAAAGTCAAAGGAACCACAGAATGCCACATGCAGGCAAGAAGCACCATGTACCACATGCTCACGAATAATAGCCGCTGCCAGCTCAAAAAAAAAAACAATGAAACATTGCAGACAAGCAAGATTCATCGGTGGGTGGCACTCAGCTAAAAAGTAACAGGTCAATGCAACAGACAAATATACCGCTGCAAGTTGCTCGAAAGTTATCAACAGCTCTTGGTGTTCAACTCCAAAGTCGAGATTTGACACTGAAGCCCCACCCCCCCCTGACAAAGGGTCAGGTTTCAGACATGAAGTGCCGGAGTTCTCTGTTCCTCAACTTTTCATGCTTTGTTAATATGTTAATTCTACGCAGAGTGCAGCCTTAAAGAGCACCTATCAAGATGGTCCAAAAAGTTACAGCTTGTAGTCATTGTATGCAGTACTAGACCCGAAAGGGTGTGTGCATTTGTTATTTTTGGCCAAAGTTTACTCTGCCTTCCATAATCTGGATTTGTTTTGGCGCCCTGCTGCACTTGCCTTTGCTGTTCAGATGCTGGGCTGCTGGCTCCTGATGACATCACTATAGGGCAGATGAGTGACTCACACTGTGCAGTTGCAACATTGTTGCAAGGGAAAACTACCAGTACTCAGTGTACATACTGTTTTCCCCCCTTCCCCAAGACATCCTGTTAGCAATGCATTATGCCAAAATCCAAATGCCTTGTCAGTTTTTGTGTTTTTTTCATTTTGTTTTGTTAACTTGACTCTGCCCTATAGTGATGTCAGCAGTACACCCCTTGGCCCACAGCAACACCAGGCTTCCTATAGAAGCTCTGGTACACCCTGCAGTTTTTAGCAGCTCAGAAGTGTAAGTGTGCATTTCTGATGCCATCTACTATTAGTATATATACATCCACATTTTCAACTTTTTTTTGCACTGAAATATGCTGCAAAAAATATGGACAGCTGTCATCCCTGTGGAATCTCAGATGCTGGCACACTGAGAAACTTTCTGCCTGGGGGCATCCATTCGCCATGTGGAACAACACCCACATTCTTATTCCCATTTGGAATTGTGTTTCTGTGTGCTAATCTGAACAACATAATGTATCTGCAGCTCTGTCAAACACTGCAGCAGGCATCAACGCAAGTCTGTGTTGCACTCTTGATACCCACTGAATTCAAAGAGCTTCACCATGCCAAAAAAAAGCACTTTAACATTAGCCATCTGTTATTAAATATATGTGTTGATTGAAGAAAAAAATAGAATTAGTAGAATTAACAGCCTTATTGATATGTTTAGTCCCAATAAAAAGTTAGGAAGCATATCTATTTCCTCAAGAAATTCTGAGGATTGTTTTGGTTGTGTTATAAAGCAGAGAAATGCTTACAGTTAAAGTGCCTCGGCTGCTGCTTCTGGGAACCCTTTAGAAAACTAAGTATTTAGACACAATTCAACTTGTATTTAATACAGTCTCCATAGATTTCTCCTCACCCTTTTTTCTGAGGTATTCAGCACAAAACAGAACCGTCATCCTGCAGAGTTTATCTGCTGCTGCACTTTGTTCCCACCTTGACGTCACATTCCTCTGTTATGATCACAATCTGTTGCCATGGGAATGACTATGATGTTGAAAGCAGAATAATACGACATCATGTGGGAAATAAGCAATAGAAGCTGATGAACTTATAAGGAGCAAAGTTCCTGTTTTCAGGAATATGACTCGCAGCAATAAATAACAGTGAAGAAGCTTGCAGGTAGTAAGCGAAAACATCAGTCAGTTATTTGACCCGTTGTCCTTGGCGTGATGTTTTATTTGCCATCTCTAGTGTGATCTGATATTAGCTGCTTTCAATAAAAACAGTTTTACACAGTTTGACTTTTTGACTCCTCACTACGGGTACTTTTTCCTCTGTCGTACGTTTGTGCTGTACTGCTACAAGCACCATAATCCTCAGTCCCGGTGCTACATTCTTTCATTTTTTTTAATAAATAACAGTGAGTAGCAATACAAAGTTAATATGAAATATCAGCTGAATTATGTCCCAATATTACATATTTCAAAGTTCTCGTGGAGATATCAGCAGCTGTGTAACAACATAAACCTACATCAAGGAAGGGCTTCTAACCAATAAGAGTGCCCTATCTCCCTGTGCATGAGACACGCCTATCCTGCCCACAAAGTTTGGCTATGACCTGGCACCTGACATGTTATTGGGGGCTTAGAGGGTCTGTCCTTTGAACAGCTGGATATGGACTCAGTAGTAAAGGTTGTGGTTCAAATGGTGCGGTTTCTCCACCCGAGGTGGTACCCTTCCTAGAGGTGCTGCTCCTTGAGAAATGTACAGCTGTTACATTATCAATTGGCCTTCCCAATTGCCTTGGGGGGGGGAAGGGTCTGGTACAAACTCTCTGGTTGCACTGCCTTGTAAGCTGGGCAACTCATGTGCCAGTAGCAACTGGCCTTTAAGTTGCATTTTACATAGTTACACAAATTACCTTGATCTATAACGCATGCCTTCCACATCCTGGCATTTTTGTTCATGGTGTTAGGCAGACAAAAACAGGATACAACAGATTTTAAGTTGCAAGAAAACAGAACACGATTTACAGAGTTTGTGCATAGGCCTTCAGATGCAATTATATATCAGATTGTAAAACAGTTAGCTCCTTGTTGCTAAGGTTAACCTCCATCCCCTTATAGGGGCTATGCATTGCAGCTTCCGTGGTGAATGCCAGAAGTCCATGGTGAGACTCAGGGAAAGACACTCATACAGAGCATCTCTCTACATCTGGTCTTGTTTTCATGGTAGTAGCACTTCCCTCTCTGATGGAAGACTGAAGAAAACCTCTGATCTTTTGAGCTTCATGATACATTTCATTTCAAAGTCCCAGTTGCATTTCTTATCATCTTGCACACCCTAACAGGCAGGTAGTGGCATGAACTCATCTCCTAACCATAGTACCTTTTGCATGGACACTGCTAGCACCTGGAACCTCCCCCACTTTGTGATTCAAACTCTCACTCACCCGCTGGGTGTCTGGTTCCATGGTCTTAGCCTCACCAGTTCAGCTTACTAGGTAGGCAAACTATAGCTGAGGATCCCTCATACATGACATCGGTGAAGCTATACAGATGAACCCCTTAAGGGAGACCCCCGACTACAGGCTATTCCCCATAACCCAAGTGTTCCTTTCTCTCCCTCTCTGATGGGCCAAACTGGGGACCGAAGCAGAGGGGAGACCTGTGCAACAACCAGACCCAGGGCATACAGTGTCACCCTCTTGAGCCTGGCAGCCACCCCCCCCCCCAGTCACAGTGCCACCATGGGTGGAAACAACCCCATGGTCTCTAGATGGTAGCTCCCTCCTCTACAACGGAACTAAAACTAAAACCAAAAACTCCAGTACTTTTCCCACCAAGGGCCTTCATACCCCAACGGAGCATACCACTGCAGGGCCATGCCCTGCCACAGGAAGGAAATGGATACAACCAACAGCCCTACATACGGTGGGTATTAAATATGAATGTATATTTTATTGATCGCTCCACATATTTTATTGATAACTCTTTAATTATTAATCTTGTCAAATCATTAATAACAGAAACAAGCCTGACACTTAATACACAATTTTAGTAAACATGAATGTGTGGACTAATACAGATACCAATACCAAAAATAAGCCCTATTCACAGTCCTAGAATCATTTTAAGTATCCACACAATGTTTACATTTAGAAAAACTAGCCAATTTGTGTTCTGAGTGTACCTGTACACCCATAATAGTTTTAAATCTAAAAATAAAATGTAACCAAAGCATAAAACAGAAATATGAGGCACTCTAAAAATCTCTCTTTTCTACAAGAAAAAAAGATGTTTTTATGTTATTTTGTTTCCACACCACAAAAACACTTTAGAAGGCATACTTAAGGGCACTGTGTCAGCATAAATGTGTTATTGCTAACCATTTTGCACGCACTGCTTCTGTCTAATCAATAAGGCGCCCGTAAATACACAGTGCTGGTGCAACTGGTCCCACGATTGTGGTCAATAGCACATAATGAGAAAGAAAAACAGAGATAACCTGCCTACTGCGTCCTTGTCTATAAGCCTGATAAGGTTAACTCTATGTTGAACACAGCCCTGTTTATCAGCCATGCAGACATGTGTTGGAGGGGGAAATCAACCTGCTTTATTCAAGTAGAATGCCATCTGTGCCTCCACAGGATAGACTCGGGTCATTGTTTCAGGGTTTTTTATTAAGCATATCTGAGAAAACATCACTGCTCGTAAATATGTGCAAGAGCTTTCCTGATACCTGCTATAAAGATAACAGCTTTATTGCTCATTTTTAAATACCTGGCAACGTAGATAAGCTGGAGCAATCTTGGATGATAACATATTTTTCATTCACTTAACCTGTAATTGCTTTAAAAGCTATTCTTTATCTTCTTTTAAATAGATCAATGGTGTGGATGTTTTAGATGCAAAGTTCTATAGGTTTAAATATAACTAAGATGTTTATACCTGTCCCCATCCCACACAACAACGGCCTGAAAACAGAGCCTAGAGGAGTTTTTTCCCCCAACAAAACTGACGTAAAAATATCACAGACAGTGAGTGACCTTTTATCCAGCCTCATGAAGCTTCAGCAAGAACACTGAAATGCAAGCAGCATGAAGATTTCTAATACATTCTTCTGCAGAAACATCTAGAACAGAGCCTAAGAAACAGAACGGCACAGTGCCATCTGGTGCACAGAAGAGAACAGCTACAGAATTAAAACCAGCCACTGACGGGCTACGATTTACTTACCAGTGAGCTTGATTAATTTTTCCAATTTTTAGAAGTCAGAAATGCTATACGAGCAATAACAACTGACAAGGTGTCCAGTTGTGCAGCAATATATGGCCCCATGGGTGTGCTGTGAGGCACAAGGCTTTATTTATCTACCCAAGATGTCTATATAATGTCTGCATGACCACACTATAATGTTTGCATGACCACACACCTTGGAGGGCATTGCACCTATAAAATAGTACTACAAGATGCAAAATAATGAATAATCAGTTGCAGCAAGAGTCAAGCTGTCCAGTTGTAGTTAAATAAGTTGACACCAAGTGACAGTTCCCAGCCAATCAGATTTCTGCATTTGTCCAACCATTTTTTTTTTATGATGAGATATCTAGGTTCCATGTGATTTGAGTGACTTTATTTGAGTGAAGGAAATTCAGGCAACTATTTTACAGTGACTGTCATTTTGGCAACCATAAACTAGGACAAGACACATTTTAGCAACAATGGACATCACACTCCATCAAAGCCGCAAGTCTGTATTTATGCAGGGGTGGGCTTTACCCCCCTGCACCCCCTGCAGGTGGCTGCACCCCCCCACTCCCCTATTTCTAGGATTCTTACACCATACCGCACATTGACCCTGGGGATAGCTACATATTTGGGGTCGCCATAATGTGCCAGTCACTCTTAATGTTGCCACTTATTTTCACTTGCTTAAATAATGTTGCTCAAATCGCATCACTCATTTGATGTGCTATCAATATTTATCTGTCTGTCTGTCTCTCTATCTATACATACATACATATCCTACATCCTGCTATATACTTGTTACATTTATATCTTTTTGGCGTGTTTTTTCTTCAAGTACTGTACGCTACTGAAACTTTCTCAGATTAGACCACTGTGTTCCTGTGTTCCCATGTGGCCAATACTACAATTTTGTATGGCCACAGAGCTCTTTACGGTTCCAAATAAAAGCACCATGGAACTGACCTTTTATTACTTTTCAAGGGAAAATCCTTCAGAACTTGATTTACTGTGTAGTGTGTGAAAAGAGATTTGTTACAAGGCGGGGGTAGCATGAAAAAAATAGAGTGTGGCTACCAGCAAATTCTGATGGCCACTGGAATTTGGGGTGGAAAAACCACAGTACTCTAAACTAGGAACCCTTCTATGCAAAGAAGCTCTTCTGCTAAGCAAAGTGCTTGCACGTAGTTGGATGGGTATTATAGTAAGGGAATTACAATGGATTCTATTCCGTGGTTAAACTGGAAATGCTTAAGAGGTGGAAGGTGGTGGAACTGTTATTTCTAGGTGGTGGAACTTTCCTATAGTAGTCAATGAGAAAGATGACAGAGGTGGTGGTGTTGTCATACAATTTTTAAGAGGTGGTGGAACTGAGTTCCTGTGGGCTCCTGACCAATTTAATCCCTGATTCTAATGTTTTTGGGTGGTGCCAAGGAACAAAATTCTTCCTCAAGAGATATCCTCATGACAAAGCATCTTACCGTCACAGTACTAGCAGTATTACAGGTGAAATATACACTGTACAGACCACTTAGTAACTACACTACATCTTGTTATGAATCCTAAGTACCACCACAGTGCCTTGGAGTGGAGTTTGTTCGCTAAGTTTGCCATTTTGATAACCCTTTTTGTAACAATCATCAAGTGACAATGGGCCTTATGCACTAAGGGAAAAGCTGTCTACGCACCATGTATCTAAGGTGCAGAGGCCACCTTATGTGTGAATGCTTCACGGACCCCTGGTGGCATTCACCAAGGGCACGCAAGGCACTTATGCACCAGCTGCCCAAGCCACATGAGGAGCACCATGCTGGGGCATGTTGGGGGTGTGCCTGCACTATGCAGCATTCACTAAGCCACATAGTACCACACTCAGGGGACACCAGGTACGTCAGCCGAGACCAGGCGTAACATGGTATGTGCCCCCGTGTTCTCCATCTGCTGGGCACAGTGGCACCATGCAATGGACATCCTTGCTGACACAGCCTACAAGGCTGCAGGAGAGGGCTGGGGCAGTGGCTTAGGCAAGTGCCCAGAATGAGTACTTGTGTTGCCACTTTATGTGGTAGGCCCCTACTCTGTGCCCCCACCACATGGGCACAAGGGATCCACTGCAGGTCTGTGACACTGCCCTCGTGACCCTGCACACTGTGGGTGCATGGCCACGGGACAGGTGCCCATGGGTGCAAGTGGTCGCATGTTGCGCACTCGTTTCGTCCGGGTCGCGATGTACACAGGGTACACGCCTCAGTTGCAAGTAACCCGCCCATTAGTGCATAGTGCCCAATATGCTTGCAGGTTTCCTTAACAGCTAAGGCAGTTCCTGGTCTGGATTCTAAAGTGCATCTGCAGCCTGCCCCTGTGGAAAGCACAGCTCAAATATAGTTTTTACAGAGTGAAATGAAAGTCCTTTGCAAAGACGAGGCTACTGTTGCTGTGACAGAAGAATCTGTATAATACAACACTAGAGCATGATGCTGTTCAAAGGACTGTACCTTGTATTTCATGTTCATATAAAGTGCATTTTTTAAATCCTTATCTAAACACAATGGTACTTTTTAAACAACGTAGCTTGCTCTGTTATTAGCATCTTATTCAATCTATTACCTGGGAGCAGAGAAGAAGAAAAAAAAAACATTTTCTTCTTCTTGACAATTTACAGTATCTACTATACCAACTTTGCTTTGCCAAGTAAAAATGTGTCACTATTTCCATTTCCTGCAGATGGTGCTAGTGACCTATGTTTTCCTGGACAAGTAGTTGAAAGACTGCTAAATGTTTTTTTTTTCAATTCAAAGTTTATTAAATTTTTTCACAATTACAGATGGAAGATCTGCTGTTACACACATGTATAAAACATACAACTATACATAGCTATGAAATCAGATCAACTCTCACCCCACCCTCCCCACACCCCCCACCATTCACACAGAGCACAACTATATAGTGGAAAGCTATCTAAGAAAAAATGAGTAACCCTCAGGGTCTCTGAAGAGAATACAGAGTAACGAGAGGGCCCCTAAAGACTGCTAAATGTTAACCCTGAAAGGTAAAGCATTCTGTGTTGCCATTTTAAAGCACGCTTAAAGCAGCAGTCTAAACGAACTGAAAGAAAGCCAGTGTGCATTTTTGTTTCCTCCAGTCAAGCTGTCCGCACCATTTGATGACTAGCTGGATTTAAATGACGTCCTTATCTCTAGGTCCACAATGCCAGTGCTATACCAATCATGAAAGTCCCCAAAATTCATGAATATTACAATTTATGCAGAACTGGTGAAATGGGGCTATGAACCCAACAATTACCTTTAGTTAAAGTCAATTTAATTGTTGCTATGATAGCACCGTTTTGAAAATATATTTTTAATGCTGCTTGCCAGTTTAATGTGAGTAAGTGCAAACATTCGTGATCAATTTTTACAGCTAACCCTGCTTTGAAATATTTACGCACAAACAAAGAAGGGCACACACTAACTCTGAGGGAACCTTTTTGTTCTCAGAAAAACCTCAGACTTTTTATGTGGGCCCCTGTGCTGCAGCACTCGTCTCCCTACCGCCATCATGCCTGCTCATGCTGGATTTCTGGCTTTAGAAATGTTTTTTTCATGTTGGCCACAATACAGCCTGAATTTACATAGATGCATTTGATCCAAAGAGGATTTCTATTCCTGATTTTCCTGCTTACTCCCTCTGACTAACACAAAACCTAGTAAAGGCTATTTCCTTGGAAAGTAAGCCATTTTTTAGTTCATTGTGTTGTTTGTGTGATACCACAAATGCAAGCTTGTGACTTCGGTGCATGCCCAAGCAGCAGAAGCAGTAGGTGGTTTACAAGGGGAAGATCTCTTTTTGAACTAACAAAGGACCTGTAGCACCTCCCCCGATCCCCTGCTATTGACTTTTTTCAGAGTACAGCACACTTTATTTATTTATTTTTTATTTATTGCAGTCATTGGAAACAACGTTTGAGTAAGCTGCTCTTTCACAAACGTTCCAAGTCACACGGAGCAAGACAAGTACCAGTATACAGAGACAAATAACAGACGGTTCATTGCCCTCAGGGAGGGCTGGGTTACAAGATAGTTACTACCATACTTTTTAAGGAACAACTTAAGGTAAAAAGGAAATTAGTGAGCAGCCCAAACACGGGCCTTGTTCATCGAAAAACCTCTGATTTAAATTGCTGAAGCAGAAATTCTGCAAGAGCTGGTACACCGGATCTCATTTCCCCTTCCAAAAAATTCATTTTAATTAAACAAAAAAATGTTTTCTGTGGAGCTAAGCAGCACTCTTACCCCAAAAAGGTAATGGGTTCTTGCCCCATGCTGGGGGCTTTGGTGGTACAGAACAAGGCCCCATGATTGTTGCCATGTTGGAAGTACCATGCTTCCCAGAAGATGTTAAACCAAAGTCTATTCTGACCATTTCTAGTGAGTTGTCCTGATGGGAGTTACAGATCCCAAGGAACTTTTTAAAACAGATGATGGGGATCCCCCCTCGGTGCTCTAGCCTACATGCCCTCGTAAAATAAAATGGATTCTAGGTGGAGATGGGCAAACTGCGGAGATTACATTCACAAGTTCTGCAAAAGCTGAAGAGTAAGAGAGTCATCTGAAAATGTATTACTCACTGATTGATTGCATACTGCAACCACAGAGCATCATGCTTCACCCAGAAATGGACTTCCTCTAGATCCCACGTTTACCCCGCATTCAGCACATGTGAATAAAGAAGTACTGTATTATTTATTTATTCCAATTTTTTACCAGCACGGCATGCTAAGCAGAGAAACAGCTTGTTTCCAGATGCATCCTGGCGAAAGGGGTACAGGGCAAATTAGAAATATTCAATAAAATGGTACAGTAGAAGTAGGCAAAATACAGAGAAAGGACAAAGCAGTCTCATCTACAACATAAGCTGATAGGAAATCATGAAGAAAGTGTGCAAAAAAAAAAGAAAAGGGTGCATTTGTAAAGAACAAATGAACCATCTGTACAGCATACAACTCTGCAAATATGCAAAACCAAAGGAGCATATGGGCAATAATTAAGCAATAAGGCATAACAGGGTGGGCATTATGGTAGGATAATGGCCCACCTTAGGTGGATTGAAGCATGAGGTGAAGCCAAGTGCTTCCACCACCCGAGAAGGGCTACTAGCCCACCATAATGCACTTCCTGGGGTGCCTTATTGTGATTATAAAGTGGTCCTTTTTAGTAAATTGGATGATGAGTTTTAAACATATTTTTGTTGAGCTACTTTCAGCTGGGCCATTGTGCTGGGATAATGGCCCAGCTGAAAGTACCTGTTGGCCCAATCAGGAGTCAGCATTCTTTCTACCCATTTCCTAATAAACATCAAGTGCATGGAAACATATGCATTCTTAATTATTTGTAATGCTCATATCGGTAATGGCTGGGGAAAAAAAATCAGACCTTAGAGGGAGGCAGAAAAGAACAGAGCAGTTATCGAATGATAAAGGTAAAAAGGAAAAAAAAAGTGGTGGGAGAGGTGCATGTACAAACAGTGGGAGAGGTGCATGTACAAACATGAGAAGTATGATAACTGTGATAGGGTTGGTTGAGCCCTGTCCCATTTGTAATGAGTAGAGAGAGCTTGAAGTAAGGATTATGCCTACCATCTCTGTCTTTTATATTAGACTGTGCAGTCAACTCTTACCTTTACTTGTTCTTTCCTTTTACATTTTTGCTGTTTCTATCTTGCTTATTTATAGTTACAAGAAATATGTATGAAACTGGGTTACCTGAGTTGTAAACGAGATGCAGTTATTATGGTTGAAATGATTACAGAAACAGCTCTTTGAGTTTATTAGCAAAGACTAAGAGAATGTGATCTTTTGACCTCAGACTGGAGGAATCTGTAAGAAAAAGAGGCCAACTTATAGCTGGGTCACAATGCTCTGGAAGCTAAACTCGGACAAGGTTCTGAAGTTCTGGAACACAATGCTCTGGTCGAAGTCAGAATCTAACAAGGTTCTGAAATTTTGTGTGAAAAGAGAAGAGAAAGTGTGTTCAGTGGGATTTGTAATTTGGAGACCAGAGGCTACAAATAACTGATTGATTGTAGACTTTAGTTCTGAACTCAGAAACTGGACTTTGTTTTTGGACTGCATTTGCTAAAAAACGGTCTGTACATTTCTTTTCCTTTTTATTCTTTTGTTACTAATGATAAAAAACAAAACTTGTGGCTTTTACAATTTATTCTGGTATGCCTATGCTTCCTGACCCAAGCCTCAGCGACAATCATGGAAAAGAGATGTTAGGGATAAGGGAGAGGTGGAGGAACAAATGGAAGAGGAGGCTAGATTAGAACAGACATCTGTGCATGGCACAAACCTTTATCTGAAACTGTCTTCCGTAGTAACAAACGGAATGTCTTAAATTTCAAATTTTGTGCAACCTGTTCTGCTAATGCCAACAGTGAATCTTTTTCCAGAATTCAGAAAATATTTTTGAATCAGCTTTTTCTCCTTTGAAACCCACCTACTCCTACTGAGGTGGTGAACATGTGATGATGTCCCAATCCTGGATTTGTGACATCACAGTTTATTGTCATGTAAATGACTGTGACATCACAAATACAGGCTTGTGACTTCACTGCATACTCAAGCAGTAGGTGGTCCACAATAGAGAAGTCCCTTTTTGAAGTCCAAGTATTTCAATAATTAGCATGAATAAGAAAACTGATACACAAAATACATTAAAGGCAGTCATACTGTACTTTGCTTCTAGTATAGTCATTTTAAAAAATGCATTGTGCTGTAACAGCATTTCTTAAAGAGATATACCAAGCAAAAGTAAATTGGTTTTGCACTGGCTGGATCGGTGCCTTAAAGGAAAACAATGGGAAAGACACAGCTTTCCTCAGACACTACAGAAACCCTCAATTAGTGTTTTCAGACAGTAACAACTTTTTAAAATTATTTAGAACCGCTACCAGCAACTTTCACCTTCTGTTGCTGGCAGCAGCCATTTCTTGAGCAGCAGTGAGCCTCCTGAGCTCACTGTATGCTAATATGTCTGTCTGACCTCTGCTATTGGTTGGCAGGTCATATTAGCATAAAGTGAGCTCAGAAAGCTCTCTGCTACTCATGAAATGGTGGCTACCAGCAATAGAAAGTGAAAGCTGAAGGCCACTGTTTAAATCACTAAAAAAGCAACTACAGGAATTAAAAAAAAGGTGCTATCTGAAAGCAATAATCAGGAATGTTTGTAGTGCCTGGGTAAAGCTGCACCTTTTCCAGTGTTTCCCTTTAACCGTTTGAGTTGCTATTGATAAAGTCCATATGTAAAATAATGCCATCGTTAGAAAATGCTATCCCTCGTAAAATTTGCCCCACTGGGTCCCTTGGACTTCTCGGCTTCTGGGGCAGCCCATGCTCTGGCCCCGCGCTCACTAAAATTGTGATGTGATACTACGGAGAGTGCGGGGACGAGCACTGTTATAGTCTATGGGGCACCTTTCATATCTTTTTTTATATTGTAATGGGCAGTTGGTGATAAAATGTGGGCTTGGTCGACTAACAAGACATTTGTTAGTCGACCAGTGTGCACGTTTCATCACCAACTGCCCATTACAGTATAAAAAGGATACAAAAGGTACCCCCTAAACTACAGACTATAACAGCACTCGTCCCCATGCTCTCCCTAGCATCACATCACAATTTTAGTTAGCATGGGGGCAGAGAGTGGGCGGCCCCAGAAACCGGGAAGTCCAAGCGACCCAGTGGGGAGAATTTTATGAGGGATAGCATTTTTTAAGGATGGCATTATTTTACATATGGACTTTATCAACTGCAGCTCAAGCGGGTAAGGCACTGATCCAGCCGGTGCAACAGCTGAGACTGGTAAGTCTCTTTAAGTATCTCTGATGGTGACAGATTTGGTGTTGCATTCATGTTACCATTCACCCCAGGGTTCTTCCACTGGTCAGTAAGGTGATGGAAAAGGTGATTGTTCTGCAGGCCCTCACAGAAAATTTCAGTTGGGTTGTAGAACTAGACATAGCTGAGAGGTGGCCCTGGTATGGGTGCTAAATGTTCTTGTCCTTGAGATAAACTAGGGTGAAATGCACATGCTGATGTGTTAAATTTTATATATATATATTAGGCTTTTTTCCAAGTTTTCTCCACGTCCCCATGCCCCGGGCATGTGTGCATGTGTGGAGGCATGTGCACGCCATGCCCCGGGGCTCCCTCCCGCTACACTGGTGCTCACTTCCACCTACGCAATCCACTTCTCCACCTGGTGGGAGCAGAACTACAGGGAGGCAATGACCACCTTGAGAGAGGACAGCTGCCTTTCAGCTGCTTAATCCTGCTCTCTCCCTCCCCCCGCCGGCTGTCTGATGACCCAAGGTCGTTCCCAAACCCATGTCGCCGGTATGGCATGAGATAAGGCGTCCAGTGCTTCAACCCTCAGTGCCACTGGGCTCACTATGTCACATTTATCAGTTGCATTTGATACAGTTGACCATCAGGTGCTTGTGGAGCCATTTACAGGCTTACTGGGGATATCAGCATCTGTTCTTAATTTGTTTAGGTTTAGGTCATACATCACAGGATGATCACAGGTGGCTGTGCTGGGTAACATTATTTCCATGAAGGTAGAGATAACTAGTGGGCTTCCTCAGGGCATAATTTTAGTCCCAATGCTGTTCCAATTCAAGTACATAATCTTCTGCAAAATAACATTTTCACTTCCACGTGTCTAGGGCTGATTTCACAGCCACCTCCAACCCACTGTGGCATGTTCCACTCTGCTTCTCTCCCCCTCACCCTAGATTCTCCAGTCAAGTAAATGCAATCTCTCTCCTCTTACCAGCCCTCAACATGACACCATCTTTTGAAACAATCCCCTACCGTATTATGTTCACAATGCATGCATTTTGTAAGCAGAGTGACTTTTGTGGGGGTGTGACAGTAGGAAAGCTTGTAGGTGCCATCAGGGTCCACAGATCTCTTGATGTGGGAAGCTTCATTCTGGCTGGATGTGTGGGTGCAGAGATATGGAGTGTCAACAAATGTGAGCATGAACTTATCAGTACAGTGCCCATGGTTCTGAAACTATGAAGTGACATAGTCAAAACTCCAAATTCTTGGTTCCATGAAAGGAACTGCACAGAATGTTGTCCGTACAAAGAAAACAATACAAAACACAACTGACAGCTTCAGCTTTTATTCAGGCACAGTTAAATAGGAATCCTTTAGAGGTATGAATATAATTTACCAAAATATAGACATTTCATACAGCTGCACATATGTAATCAATTCCTGTCCCCTTTAAGTATGGTCAGCAGTTAACAACTGAGGAGCGGCAATGCATAGGTCAATAAACTCTGATTCATTACCATGTACATTAGTGTTCCTACTCTCAAACACTTGCTTAGAAAGGAGTCATTCCCCAGTGCACCACTCACTTAGTCAGATAACACAGTGCCCTCTGCAGGGAAGCGGAGTTATGACTGAGCCAGCTAGGACTTATGTATTTATTTGCTTATGCACCCCTCTCCCAGAGTCTGGGAGAGGGGACATAGATCTTCAAAAGGGGCCTTAAAGGAGGGTTAGGGAAGTGGTAGTATTTTAGTATATGATGTCAGGTGGGAGGGGGTACTGTTTGAAAATATGGTGTTGGGTGGGAGGGGAGGGATAAAATATGATGTTTGGGAGGACTGGCAGGAGGTCATATTTTGAATTTACTTTTTTGAAGTGTCCTCTGAGGGGAAAGTAGGGATGGAGGGGACTCAGGGGGTGGAATATGGCGCTGGACTAGCCCGGCTACCTGGGGAGAGGGCAAACTCTGTTTTACAGTAAAGTATGATTAGGGGTACTGAATACTCACAAACAGGGGTAAAATTAAATTTTGAGGGTACAAGTCAAAAACATCTTCAGATAAAAATGTTAAAGTACCTCCAGCTTTTGTAAAGTCGAACTGCCTTTCATGTCTTATATTTTGGAAGTCATAATTCTTAGATCATATTTTTGACATTATTAATGAATATTACTGGTAAAATACAATTTCTTTCAAAAAAATGTGCCTTGTCCCCAAATGTCCTTTGTTCCCTTATTGGCAGCCAAATACTTCTTCCTTCTTTATTTTGGCTGCCTGTCCCTGATTTTTGGAAGTCAAATACTTCCAAAATGGAATGAACTGAAGCCATGCTTCTGAATAACACATTGTTCAAACACAATTATAAAATGGGGGGGGGGGGGTTAAGAAAGTCACACAAAGTCTACAAAAATGTCATTGGTCAAAATAAATCACCTGACCATTGATTAATTTCCTGGAAACCACACTATTTGTAACTAACCAATCTTAGCCTACCTAGCACTAACCTAACTAAACAAAAATTAACCCTTTTCTATTAAAATGAAATATTTTTGCATGCCGGCCCAATGGTGTAGAGGGCTGAGGCACTGGCGCCTTACCTTGACCCATGCCGATGATCCGGGTTTGGGAATGAGCCCAGGGCATCAGAGGTCAGCACAGGGGGGGGCGGAGCTGGATGGAGCTGCCGACAGGCAGGCTCTCCTCTCTGGGGAGGAAGCGTGGAGTCCCTCAGCTGATGGGCAACCCCCAGTGGAGGCTGAAGGAAGCTTGGGCCACAGGGGGCCTAGGCAGTAGGCCAGGGGGTGGGGGAAGAAGGCTGTTACAGAGGCTGTTCAGCGCATGTGTGCCTCACGTGCATGCGCTGTAACTCCTGAGGTCTCCGGGAGAAAATCAGTGCAGGAAGACCAACCCCCACAGGCGCCCGCTCCCGGCCAGGCAGGTAAGAGCCAGCGATTCTGGGGGATGGGCTGGGGAGATTGGTCGGATGGGGGCCAACCGGCAGGGGAGAAAAATGTGCCACGATAAAAAAATAAAAACATTTAATATTTTTTCCACTTTTTACATGTAACAACCCACAACAGGGCATAGGTCACCTTGAAATGAATATACTTCCCAGAATAATTTTAAAGCAACTAACCTTCATTAACAAATTCACATACTCTTTTAGCAACTGTTTAACTACAGGTAGGTTTATTATCTCGCTATACATGTACCTTACCCCACCCTTTAGCATCCTTACCATAGGCTCCTTACATGGCCCAGCCCCCTGTTCGGTATTACCTGCCGCCCCTGTTTTCTTCTTGTCTCCTTGGGGAAACATCTCAGTTACAAATTTTACTCCTTCACTCCTTTTTGACATCTTTCGGCCTCCGAGGGGCAGCCTCTTACAGATTCTAACCAGCCCACCTCTCCTGTATGCACTGTTGTTTTCCTTTTGCCTTTTTGTTTCCTCTCATACGTTATTACCCCTGTAAATATTTTGTATATAGAATGTACCTGTTGGTTTTGTGCTTTTACCACTGTAAAAACAATGTACATATTATTGTATTGTTTTGACTTCTTGGTCGCTTCCAACTCTGGATGCATATTCAATGTATTTTCTGAACTCTATAACTGTTTACCTCTTATTTCCAAAACTGGTCTGTGAAAATGGGCATTTTTACTCACATACCTTCCAGTATACAGATAAAATTGATTGATTGATTGATTGATTGAAATAAAACCTTTTTCCTTTAAAATAATTTTTTTTTAATTCTACAACCGCAACACCCTTATGATGGCACGGATTTCTTGAGAATTAATGCCCTTCCCAGATGTGCTGAAAGGCACTCAGTTATTAGCCTCATGCCTTCAAATTCACCTGAGGCATGCATTAATTCTCTAGAATTCCATACCCTGTCATGATGTACTATTTACATTTTTGCCAAAACAAAATACTATGCTATTGAACACTCCTATCCCTCAGGTACTATCTCAGCAAGGAACATTCAGTGAAATAAACCAACAAATCATTCACTGACCTATGCAGCCAGTACAGTGTTATGCTTGTGCAACCGTGTTAGTTTGGTTTTGGCCGTTTGCACTCTCTGTTCCAGAGGAATTACCACCTTGTAGGGGTACGAAGGCAAGGAACCCTCGGAGAGGGTTCCACCCCTAGAGGTGCAATGGGACAATTCCCATGGCTAAAGGTACCTTAGGAATCCCCCTAAGGAGAGAGTGCTGCCGCTGGAGGAGGAGGGGAGGATGGTGGGGCAAAGAAAAAATGCTTCACAGTGAGGCTTAGAGGAACTGCTTATACAGCTCGGGAAGTGCAGCGGGACAGTTCCTGTGGCTAAAGGTACCTTAGGAATCCCCCAAAAATGTAGTATCCCAAAAGGAGGCAACATGAAGCATATGAGCAAGCAGTAACTCTGACATAGGAGTAATAACTGTAACAGCAGTAGAGAAGTATAGGCACTTTGATAACGCAATGAGATGCTCAGTTGTCGTAGTGACTGCCCAGGTTTGCATAGCATGATACTTATGGTTTGCTTTGAGAGTAGGGGATCCCTAAGAAGAGAGGGAACATCAGGACATCCTCCACCTCCATCCAACAACGGAGCCTACCTAAAGAAACTAGGGGAAAGGCCCCAAAACAAGAAACAAACAACACAGGGAACCACATAGTTGGAGGAAAGATACAAACCCGAAGCAGGAAAACAAACACTGAAGTCCAACAGAGACACACAGAAACAGCAGGCTGGGGGGGGCAGCCAGCTCAGAGGACAAACCAACATAGCCTCCGGCTGCAAAGAAAAAATGCTTCATAGTGAGGCTTAGAGGAACTGCTTATATAGCTCAGGAAGTGGGAGTGGCTGGCTGCTTGGCCACCGAACTACAGGCAAGCCTTTCATTTATGTTCCTTGTAGATCCTCAAGATAGGGAGTCCCCCAGAGAACACAGGGAGTGCTGCAGCCCAAGGAAAGCTCTGTCTACTGCATACCAACTTCTCCAGAAATGGAAAGATGTGAAATTTTACTTTTAGAACTCTGGGGTCCTTGCTGACAGATTTGCTCATTCTGCATAACCCTGCGGGATTGCATGCCTATGCTGCTGAAAGTCAAATAAGCACTCTCACACCACCTCCATGTTATTAGTCAGTGGAGGACTACTTGCCATGCCTCTGATCTAACTTTCTCCGGGTGTTGGGGGGGGGGTACACTAGCCTTCAGAGAGAGTTCTAGTCTCAGTACACAGCTATCCAAGAGTGGTAGGTGGAGGAAATGCACAGTAAAAGTATAGGAATAGTAGGGAGGTAGTGGTGCCAAAGACATCCTTTATTTAAAGGACTGCATTGCTTTCAATGCCCAATGCTGCTGGGGAGCTAGTTACACAGAGCTCCCAGTCATTGTGAGCCCGCCTCCTCTACTGCACATTTCATTACCCTGTTCCCTGAGAGTGGCCCCTCAAAGGGAGAGCTAGAAACAGAATTTGAGGAGTGTACAGACAACTCTGAAACCTAGACAGTAAGCAACTTGAATATGATACCCATGGAGGGAGTAAGGGATGCTGGCAGACATGAAGGAAGAAAAGATCTTAAGTAGGTACAGTAAAGCGGTAAGGGAAAAAAAGAAACCTCTTCCCTTCAGCAGCACTACATACATTACACATAATAAACAAAGGGAGCTGCATAGGAACCATTTTATTCAAGTGCTGATTAAACCAATTTACTGTGGAATTTATGGTAGATTCTATCGCTAGATAAAAGTGATTCAGGAAACTGCTGTTCCCTTCCATCTAGCTGCCACTGTTATGCTGAAAGGGAAGGTCAACAGCTAATAAACCTAGTTAACAAGCCATTTGAACTTCACTTTGGCTTAATGCTCATCAATGGTGTGGTGATTAAATCCATAGGCTATTAAAAGCAGCCCTTCTGTTTCCACTGTGAGCTGAGAGAAATTTTCAGTGTAGTCATTAATTGACTTAACAGAGTCTAATCCAATTTACTGCAGGTTGAAATGCACTTTAAAGTGAGAATACAAGTGGAGAGACCCAAATATTAATCTGTATATGGCTGATCCGTGAATAAAATGCACAACAGCCGACCTATTCTGTTACGTCATAGGGTTTTCAAAATAGTAAAAATTGCAAAAGGCAAATGATATAGGTTCCTAGTATAGTTATGAGATAGCTCTCCCATACCGTTAGGCTTGATGCAGAACTGTAATAGTCAATGGGTACAGGATGCCAGATTAAGATCCTGGATGTTAATTTATTTCTAGCCTAGCTCCATCATCGTTTGATCCAGAATTAGCTTGTTTTTTTTCTTGAAAACTCTCCAAACAGCCTCTGCCTCTTGGAGCAATATTCTGAAACTGGTCATCTGGAGGAAACCAAGTTCCATTATTATTCAGAATTTGAGGTAACCACTTCTGAATGGACTGTAGGCTTGCATGTCTATTTTTAGCCATCTAACTACTGCTGTCTATATAATAAAGTTTTCTTTTTTTTAGAAATGCCTAAAAGAAAATAAATTCTACTTGCCGGTAAGTAGCTTCTATGGAGAAAGTGCTCTGTCAATGCCCAAAACAAAACCAAAAATCCCAATTCAATATGCTTATACATCAGCATATCCCCAAAACCCTGGACTAAGCCCCCAAGCAGCACTGCTCAATAAAATGCAGTTGATGCAGGTTCAAAACAGATGCAACACCATTATGATTTTCATTACACAGATTCATCTGGTGTACTGAGATGTGGTCATCGAAAGTAACCAACCAATCATAAGGAGTAGAGTATCAATACCATCTCTCCCTACTCTGGACTGGTTAGGTCTGGAGCACAAAGCAGAAACTGTGTGTGCTAACTCTAGGGGAGGCAGCTAAGTGTTCTGCTTCAGCAGTGCCTCCTACGGTGGCTACAGTGATGGCCTTGATGGTATGGGTGACCACTTGACATCACCCACCTCCCCTTAGTAGGATAAGTATAGCAGACATTCATAAGCAATGCCAAATGAGGTGGAAGGGCCAGAAAAAATTGGAAACAAACTGTACTGTAGCACAAAAGAGGGAGCTACACGAGCCCCCATGTTACCTGCCCCACAGTCACCCATGCCCCCTAGTCATCAAATGAACTAGTGTGAAGCCCAGCGGGATCTGCACCTCCAGGCCAGGGAATGCTTTTCCCCTGGGGTGACAGGATGACAGGGATTTAACTGGGTGGTAGGTAACCCTGTGAGACTGGCAGAAGCAGCACAGACAAGGCCCCTAAGGAGTGAAGAAACAGCATTCTGAAGGCTATACGGTACAGTGTGTGTGTGTTGGAGGGTACCTCTTAATATTTCGTAACAGATAGATGATTAGGGATATAATCCTAATAACAGCAACAGTATGCTCAAAATTCAGTTAAAAACAAAACTATAACTATTACAAGGAATTCACAGCAACTCAATCTGAAATATGTAAGACAACGTACCATAATATGTAAGACAAGAAATATTCCTTGCCTTCTTAGAACTCAGGTATGGATAAGTGTCTGTAAACAAAATACTATGAAAACCATTACAGCCGTAGATGAAAATAATTTTCATGATCACTTAACGTGTTTTATAGGTTAATCTTTTCCCTCCAGACAAGGTACGTGAGCAAAGATAGCATTTTGTTTCATATATGGTAGATATTTACACAGACAGTCAATTTAGACAAAGGTTTTTTACTGTGGTTTTACACTGCTGTTTCCTAACCTCAGCTCTTGGGACAGCTGTGGCAGATAATGTGATTAAAACAGCAACACAACTGCTAGTAAAGACAGAGGTACCTCCCCATTCCAACAGACCTTGCTAAGAAAAAGCATAGCATGGCCAATCAAATGCTTTCATATCATTTAGACTGTGATGTGTGCCACAGTGTCTTTCAATGAGATGGGATGGTAACAGGCACCGAAGGAAGAGAAAACAAGCAGGTCTGGGTTTATATAGTGCCTGTCGTACACATTATATCCTGAAGTGCTTTGAGTCTTAGGGATGAGGTGCTATAAGAAATAAACATTCTTGCCTGCTTACAAGCCATTAGGCACACAGAGCGAGGTTATAGAAGTTTAAGGAAGGCAAAGAAGATCTGAGAAGAGAGGAAGAGAGAAAGAGAGAAAGAGAGAAAGAAAGAAAGAAAATCTAAATGATAGTACTGGTATACTCACCACACACCACAGAGCCTATTCCCTGAATGCTACCGGATCCTGTGCTCGTTGGGGAGGAGAACAGTCCTCCTCCAGAGTACTGCTACATTGGGGAAAAGCCATGGAAAACTACAACAACAAAGAAGTAGCCAGTTTGTGGAAGATAAGGCCTGTTAGTTGAGAGGTGGCTTTTGTTTTTTTCGGCAAGGTTGCTAAGACGTACATAAATTTGCACTGAAAAATGTCTTAATGTTCACTCATAACTTCACTGATTTTCAATATTTTGACTCCAAAGTTTCAACATGGGCATTTTTTCACACCACCTCATAAACATGACAGATGACATTTTTTAAATCTTGGATGAGGCATGTTTTCCCACACGTGGTGTGAAATAACATCTCAGTCAGTATTCTATAAATCCCGTATGTCATATTTATAAGGGGGAGATATAAAATGACTATCTTGAAACTTTGGGGTCAAAATAAAAAAAAAGTATTATTAAGAAACTGTGTGTTTAGCACCAGCCTTTACCTCAGTGGGTAGTGCTTTGTGACCCTATACCGGTGAGCTGCATTTGGGAGTGAACTTGGTGACCCAGCTGGATAGGCCAAGGCTGGGGGGACAGTGCTGTCATGCAACACCACCTGCCAGCCTGTAAAAGGAAGGTGCAGGATTGCCCGCACTTGCCCAAGTATCATATTATGAAGAGAAAACTTGTCTTTGCATAGGACCCTGCAGCTCTGCAGCTCTGGGTGCCAAAGGGCCCTGTGCTTTGGCTGAGAGACAGATTATTTGCCTTGTGCATCTGTGTTAGTGGCCATATGGAAGTGCAGGACCCAGAGGGCCCTGCACTGTGCAGTCCAACAGACAGACCAGTGAATTCTTGACATATGTTGCTGCACAGAAGGGCAAGGTCTTTTGGGCCCTGCACTTCCATTCATGGACAGAGTCTTCCCTTGGTGCAGAACCCTGTCCCTGTGCATCTGTATCTGCATCTGTTCATGTAGGTCCCAAATTGGCCTGTATGAATGAGGATATGATTCCACTATTTCAAAAGGAAAGGAAATTATTGGCAGAAAACTGTATTAATGCACCAGTTAGGTGTCAACTTACTGCCACAAAGGTAAGGAAATGTGGCATTAGGGTTTTCAAACCTAAATCCTCACCCCAACCCCCCAAACAGTAAAAGGAAATAAGGTTAGGGTTTTGGGTCTCCAGAGTCATGAAGTGGTGGAGTCTTCCTTGGGTTGTTAACCCTAATGCTCACTCCTTCCCTCAGGCTTAGGCTTGTGTGGGGTGTCCCTGGTTAGACGTCACAAAATGTCTGAGCGCAGGGGTAGGGCCGACGGACCAGGAAGTTGGATGGGATTGGCTGGCCATGGATTTGAATCCACTTACGATCCCTTCCCTCCTAAAAACAGCAGCATTAAAAACTCCAGTTTTGCCACGGATTAACTAATGCAGAGG
This sequence comes from Neoceratodus forsteri, assembly GCA_016271365.2. Classification (NCBI taxonomy): domain Eukaryota; kingdom Metazoa; phylum Chordata; order Ceratodontiformes; family Ceratodontidae; genus Neoceratodus; species Neoceratodus forsteri. The sequence continues at coordinate 66,742,143 of JADMNL010000030.1, forward strand.
TGGCTTTCGAATTCCAACTAGCCAAAGCATTCTAGGAAAAGACTATTTCTATCCACTGCCTGACCACTGGCAACAGTTGAGGGCATCATGCTCCATGAGGGGGTCTCAGGCGCTTCTCCTTGAGCACTCTCACCACACTGGAGCGGAGAAGCTAATGGAGCTCTGGGGAGGCTCATGCTCTGAGGAGAGGGAGTAGGGTCTGTACAGTGTCACTGCCTCCTGTTGTGACACTGAAGAGGCATCAGACACTGTTGCTGACAATGCCACATCCTGCCCTACCACCCACTCTGGCCAGGCAAAAATGAAATCACCAGTGGATGCCCAGGCAAGGAAGTGAGTAGGTCCATAACAAAAACAAGGAATAAAGATGGTCAAAGAGTAAACCTGAGAATGCTCCGAGCTCCACAGTACTTTGATGCCTGCTACTGTAGGTGGGTGGGGCTTTCAACATGGGGTGCTCCTGAGCCAATGACTAAGTTTGGCTGGCAGATGACCTGTGAGGCTGGCAGGCAGCATGCAAGCAGAGCTGCCTGGTGAAGTAAAGGAGTAGGAGATTACAAGTGGGGATGAAAGGATAAAAAGTTAAAAATATATATTTCTGTCCCATTTCCTGCAAAGCTCCATTTATATAGCATTCTGTAGTAGTCCTGCTATCAGGAGTCCAGCCGGGAATGTCACACTTGTACACAGTGTCTCTCCATATGCTGCCCCACCCCATCTCTGTGGTCATGTACTGAGTACTTAAGAACATATGCTATAAAAGCAGGGTCTAATCATAAAACAAATCTGTTTGACAGTGAGAGAGTAAAGCAATGGTCTTCTGAACTGACTTTAACAATAAAAGAACAACGTCCAATCGAATCTCAAAACAGCGTAAATATATACGATACGGTGATGCCCACAATGTGTACTTCACTGCATCACAGCCACCACTTAGTAGTCACTGTCAGATACAGCAGAGGCACAGTCTCCTCTACTCCACAGTAGAAGGACTATAAGGGTTAGAAATAGGCAGATGATATGGGACAGGCACTAAAAACAAATATATACAAATGTGTATAGTGAGTACGCTTGCATATACCCCTGCCTACTGTGCTGTTGATACTGAAGCGGAACACAAAGAAACACTTTGCTCCCATTTGGGAAGGTGGCAAGAACAACTAAGCAGAAAGGAAGCTGTTTCCCCAGACAAGCCTTTCTTGAATTCATGGCAGCACTAATGTGCCAGAGCCCTGCTGTTGAAGGGCACAAAACCAAGTAGCAAAGGAAGCAGAGGAGACATTTTCTCAAAGCCCTAGCAAAGCTGTTGTCTGCCTCTTCATACCAAGCTGATGTCTTGACCTCTGATACCTACTGTGAAACACGATATAAGAATACCATCATATTACCAGTAAACAATTGCATGCCCCAGAAAACTGGATATTTAATTCAACCAGGAATCGACTATTACTGGAAACCCATTTTTAATAAGGTCAAATTAAGATAAAAGTCCTTGTTCTACTCGTTTCTCAGCAACCGACTTGTAACCAGGCTACTAAGCCTACCATTAATGTCAGATGGCAGATTAAATGTCATTAAAGGTAATTTGTCAATTACATGCACTTATCTAAATCTAATAATTAGCTAAAGGTCAGGGAGATAAACCTGTACATTTCTCTGCAATGCTCCGCTACAGGAACAGCAAAATATTTTGAACAATGTTTAACTGCAAGAATGTAGCATCTTTACACGATCCAAAATATCGGGCACAAACACAAACTGTATAATGAACAGCATGCCAGCAGCTGAAGTGTATGACATCTTGGGTAAACAAGTATTTTTTCAGTGATCAAAGTTAGGAATCTATACCAGTAGCAAAATACTTGAACATAGGATTAGCTGATACCGACCTAATTCCAGAGATCCAGCTGCAACCATAACTCAGGTAGTGACTGGAATGGGCTAGGCTGTATTAGCACTGATTGTATCGTCAAAACTGACATCACAGACAATTAGCATCTTTACTGCCAGACAAACACTTACGGTGTGCTGTGTTTGCCCGTATGAAAACAAGGAGAAAAACAAAAGAGCTGAAGAACATTTTTTTCTAATTACCGTGTCTTTGTTTGTGTTTCTATAACAAGGGACACAATTTAAAGATTGTGGGGGTCTCAGGGCAATGTGAGGAAGTATTTTTTCACAGAGAGAGTAGTGGATGCACGGAACAGCCTTCCTGAGGTGGTCATAGAGTCAAAAACTGTGGGAGAATTCAATAATACATTGGACAGACATAAGGCAATTCTTGTGGGGGGGTAGGAAGAAATAGGCTGTTGGTTAACTAGGATCTGCGGCTTATTCTGTAGGCAGGGAAATGGTCAGACTAGGTGGGCCAAGCGGTCCTTATCTGCCGTCAAAGTCTATGTTTCTATGTTTCAAACTAAGAACTACAACAGATACATTGCTTTTTCCTATTAAGAGACTTGTTCTCATTCTCAAGTTAGGCATCATGTGCTTTCTTCCATTCGCCACTACCCATGATAACACTTTTATTTATACGGGGATTTGTCATACCTACCCATAACACAAGGACAGAGGAACTGCTTGCAAATCTGAAAATATGGGTTCATGCCCCAAGCCTGGGACTGCTATGTTGGGCTGGTAGAGGAGGGGACATCATCCCAGACTACTCTGGGGAGAGAGGGGATGCCACAACTGCTCTCTGTGTGCTTCCTAGTGGCATAGGTAGATGCTTGCAAGGATGAAAAACTATTGACAAGCACAAACATTCACTGGTACGTCCTGAAGTGGAGTGTAAGTAATCTTTAATTTTTGACAGGGTAAGGCTGTCAGGACATTCAATGACCTATTTTCAAACCATTCTGTTTGTACATAGTTTCAAAAATGCTTTCAACAATACAACAATAAATGTAACATTTTTTTTTTCAAATTCTAAACAAACTGTGCCCTAATTTCCATCCAAAAAAGGAATCATCAAAAACAGTGGCAGACTGCTTCACTTGGCACTAAAGAGAAGGGAGCCATAAGCTAATCAAACTGGGTAAAAGGCATATGAAGTCCTCAATGTCTCAATATGGAATTGCCAGGTTCCCAATCTGCTTCTTCCCTCAGGTGGAAGAAAGTGGATTTAAGGTGCCACTAGTCATGAAATAGGCACGACAAGGCAGTTTTATTTACAGAGCATTCAATCTCGAAGGCTCAGGGCACTTTACATTTAATACATCAACATCAATAAATTACAAGAATAATCAATTAATAACCATGCATAAATATATTAACAGGTGGTTACAGAACTGCTCCTCAATCAAACCCATATGCCACGCCTACAAGACAAGTTTCCAGGCCCCTTTTAAACACCTCCACCAAGAGGGAACTCTTTACATGGAAAGGCATGGAGGCTAGGCCATGTTCAGTGGGCATGATGGGGGCATACCTCTCAACTGCTATGAATTCCACATAGCGCTATGATTTTACCACTCAAATTTACCCTTGCTCCTCACAAGTTTACCGATGAACCTCATAATGTTAGAGCTATTTCTGGACACACAGACTGTTAAATCATTGAACTAAGCTGATAGAAACATTCCTTATCACTTACTATATAGGGTGCACTATCTGTAACCATAATATTGTTTAAAATAAGAAAATGCTCCACATTCTGACCCTTTGCTATGATTTTTGAAGGCCAGTGCTATGATTTTTAGTGCTGAGAGGTTGAGAGGTATGGGGGGGGGGGACTGCAGAAGCCTAAGTCTGGATGGTGAGAAGGTCTTCTGCATCAGGAGCTGGCTAGGAAGAAATGGAAGGAGGACACAACCCAGTTACAGGAGAGGATAAAAAAACAATAATCAATCAGTTTTCTGACATGTAAATTGTGAGAAACAGTGCAGTGATGCTTTGGAGGGGGTGACCATCTGCATGGTGGTGGAGCAGGTTTTATGGCAGGCTTAGGTATCCAGGCTATGGGCCAATGGATACTGATTTCATTTTGCTGAAGAAATACATTCAGTCTTTGAGTAGAAGCACCCTGTCACCTGGAACGCCAGCTCCTCCGGGTCTGGTGAAGAGATGCGCTGAGGTAAGCTGTGCAGGCAGATGCTCGTCTCACCTTCTCACGAGCTGTCATACAGTCAGCTGGTTGAAATGGAGAGGGAACAGAGCATGGGTATTAAATAGGGGAAAGCACCACACAGTCTGTGTAAGGGATAAGACCCGAGAGGATGGGGGTCGTTGTGTGATACCTGCCCGCTCCAGGGAAGTGGACAGGCACCGCAGTAGAGGGCCTTTGCAGTACACTGGAAGGGCAAGTATCACATAACAGCCCACACCGTGAAAGGTCCTGTCACACTTAGAAAATGGGTTGTTAGTTGCTATGTGATAGAAAGGGCCAGAATAGCATGGTACACGCAGTGGTCTATGACAGATGAAACACACAGGAGCAGAGGGATTGCTGTGTTGGTGCTGCAAAGTGGGAGGTAATGAGTGACCAGGAGAGTGAGAGCAGTATACCATCTCTTTTTTGTTACTGGGGAGTGTTGCCTGATGAATATATGGGTAAAGAGTGCTGTCAGCCAATCACAGACCAGTATTTCTCTTACCCGTTTTTCTAATTAGTTTTAGTTCTTTCACAAAAACACTGTTTCTTTTGTAATGTTTCAGTGCTGAGACAGACAGAGTATACATGAAGGCTAGAGGAGCAGTGAATTGCCAATAAAGTTAGGAAGTGGAAACCATGTGGAAAGAGGCCACAGGGGAGACTGAATTAATGATGGAGGGCATGTGAGTGTAAGCAGCAAATACAAAGGAGAAAAGAACAGAAAAAATGGAAGAATAACATATAGGACATGAATAAGGCTGGCCAGGGAGCAGGATTCTGGATTAAACTGACAGATGCATCTGAATTAACTTTTGACTTCAGTGCCCTTAAGTGTACATATAGAACAGTGCATTTAAAGAGCTGCTCAAAACTCTGGGGCAAACAAAGCATACTCAAGAGCCAGCTGTCCCACAGATTTTTTTTTGTTTGTTTTGTTTTTCGGGGCTGTGCAAACCTCCCAAAGACTGACTGCATGCACTTAGACCTCGAACCATGTGACCATGTGAGGTTCACCAGAGTACTCCTGATGGAGGACTGATTCATCCTAGTTCACCTATTGATTTGCCTGGTTAGTTTTGGCAGTGCTGGAGTGGCCATTTTGCATGGATTGCAGGAGCAAGTTCTGTCTGCTTGCATGTGGGTATGTCTTAACACTCAGGAGAGTGGTCATCTTGTCATCTATCTTCAGCCACAGGTGGAGGAACTCCACCTATCTGCTCCAGCTACTGGAAGATTATCTGATAGGTCTCCCCCTATAGAGGATTTACCTGGTCTAAGTTTTCCTGCCAGGCTGGGTGGAGGGGAAGAAACATGCTGGTGTCTGGTGTCTGGAACTAGCTTACTGATACATGCTGCATCAAGAAAAAAAGTTAAGCATTCAGGAGCTCCAACATAGCCTCTCCAGAGGCAGGTACATTCCATTGTTTTGTATTTTACTTCTTTCTCATGATGGCTGCGCTGCTGCTTCACCCCATGCCACGCTGTTCAAGCCCTCCGGCTTTAAAGTTTTTTATTATGCTTTCTAGTTTCTTAAGTTTAATCCTGACAATGCATGAATGAAACTACCGTTACTTTTTAAGCGAAAACAAAATGGGGATCTTAAAACGGCTTCCATTGCAGAGCATTGCCGGCTGGCGGATAGTTGAATGGCTCAGGCTTTCTAGCTGCCTAGCTGTCTCTCCACTTAGCATATGGAAAGTGTAGCAGCAGCAGGGAAGCTTTTCTCTCCCTCAATAAATGAGTATATCAGTGAGATTTATGGAGAGATTGTCTAATAGAATAAGTGAATCGAATTTGTAAGCTGGCAGATTTTGTAAGCCGGCAGATTTTGGCGTTACGCTGTTCTGGTGTGTGGGAAACCAGAAAAATGCCAGAGAAGCTTGTAGAGTGAGAGGGTTTTTTCCTCGTAACAGCCGAAAAGATGAGCGCTGAAAATATAAATTTCATTAATGAAATTGATTTTTATTTTTAACTAATAGTTCATGCGGCAGTTTACAAGAATACAAATGAAAAAAAGCAATGAAAAACCACTTGAACTGTGCTTCTCAGAAATGGAATCCCTTTCAGCGATGAGGCCTGAGAAATCTCAAAGAGGTGAATAAGAGGAATCTCAAATAGCACTCATTGCTGATAAGCCTGAATTTGGCCTGCTAAAGGTATGCCAATATTGCCTAGGGGGAGGACTGTTGCAGTTTATTTGTTTTGCTCACTCCAAGGTTATTACGCTCAGTGGAGCATTTTCTTCTTTTTAATTGTACGTGTGCCCGCTGAATGAGGAGAGAAGAGATGGAGGGTGGTGCAGAATGAGTCCTAGTGGAATTCCCTGGGTTCAGAGACTTAAAAAGAGGAGCCAGAGTGCGACCGAGAGCGATTGAGAGCTCTCGAAGGTCAAGGAGTATTCTTATTTTGCCTTGTATTCATGAGTCCAGATAAATGGTAAGTATGGAATTTTTACGTTCAATGGGAGAAGAATAGAGTGGTGCTTATTGCTTGGCTGGGAAGCGGACAGATAGGTGGTCTGCCCTTAATGTTTATAACTGCTGGAAAACTGTACACAGAACCATTGAAAAATCCCTTTGCCATGAGGTTTTTTACAACTTTTCCTATCTGAATAATGTTTTACAGAGAAAGATAACTATAGTTCTGACTGGACTCCTGGTTAAGGAGCTGCAAGGCAAAAAATTTAGATGGCTGATCCTTTGAATATGGGTAAATGGTAATTTATATACAACTCTGAAAATGTGCTCCTCCCACATGGTGAATTCCATAAAGTAGGATGATTTATGTGTCTCTGATTTATAATTAATCTGTTTGTATGAAGCTATTACCCATTGTGAACCCACTGTGAACTTTATTGGTAGGAGCATGGACTCCAGAGTTCCAAGAGTTTAACTTTATACAGCTGCTACCCTACAATGGGGTGTTTTGCAAGTCTTTAACTTAAAACCTGTTTGATTTTATGAAGCTCTATGAGCAATTCCGCCAAGAGGATGGTCCCTAGTGTCCCATGGCATCTTCTGGTGCCTAATTTTATGTGAACTTGTATAATTTGCTTAAGCGAAATTGGTGGCTTGACTTTATACATACTAGCACTTCCAGTGCTTAGTTGTCGGCCCTTACTGTTTGAGGAAGTTTTCTGCTGACATTTTACAGGTATGCTCAGAGAGTGAAATCTCGGACACTTGTTGCTTTATCCATGGGCCTTTCAAGAGACAATGGGCACCAAATGTTACATAGAAGATGGACTTCGGTGTAAAATAGGAGCCTCTTAGCCTAAGTTATGCCTACAGTAGAATTATGTTTATCTTTTACGGATGGTATTGATAAATTGGGCTACAAATTTCATTTATGTGGGCAAGTAAACATTTGGTCCCCGTTAGGGAAAATGGAATGATGTGAACTTGTTAGAAGCTCTTAACCCTAATTACTCCAGGAGAATTGCAATTTCTGAAAATGTAAGGGCCCTATTGTATTAAACTAAAAGCATACTGATAATTATAAATAATGGTAGAGTTATCAGAACTAGTGAAATGCTCGTTGTCTTTCATGCAGAAATGCTGAGCCTTAGAGAAAGTTTACATCTTTATATTCAATTAGGGGTGAAACTTATCTGGACTAATTGGTATCAGAATTTAATAAGCAGCCTTTTAGACACATGGATTGATTAACTTGTTATTTATACTGCGTGCTTTCAGGAAAATGTGTATGTTTTATGTCCTAATATATATTTTGATAGATATAGACATGAGTCAAAATGTAATCTGGTCTTTGGTCGTAGGTATTTGAATATATGCAATTTTAAGGAATGTAATTGTGGTATCTGATAATGACTTAAGCCATGTATGTGCATGGCCAGTCTAAATGTTGTCTGTATATTGTAATGGGTTTATCGACGATCAATAAAACTTCTTTGTCTTTTACTTCTTTCTCGCGGTACTATTTGTTGGACTGTGTTCCTCCACCAATGTTGTTGGTTTGTTACCTAGGAGTAGAGGTATGGAAGATGAGACTCCTGCTCCTTTCAGGGGATCGGCTGTATTTTGTGCACAAATATATTATATGATACAAATTAAACTGACAGTACCACTACAAACTGTGGTTTGCTGTTCAAATGCAAACCAGTCGAATCAAAAGTCCACCTGCGTGCCCTAATAGTTTGCCACAGTCCAAAAGAATCAAACACCTGAAGTTTGAGGTGTTTGATCCTTTTGGAGAACCAAACATGTAGCCCTATTTTTTTTTGGCAAATATTTACTTTAATCGCTGGTGCTAGTAACATCTTATTGTGAACCCAGCTATAACTGATATATGCAGCCCTGCCCCCTAAAACAGTATTTCTATGGTGCAAAACAGGGAACAAGGCTACAGGGCACTTAATGGAATGAATGTTGGATGGGGGCTGTCTAAACAAAAGATTTTTGAACTTTGCAGACCACTGTACATACACAGGGGAAGTATTGTGTTTATATACTACCCACACAAATTCACAGTGGCCTACAAAGTTTATAACTCTTATGTTTAGACAGTCTCCCTAGCCCCATCTGGTATTTATTCCATTAAATGCCCTTCAGCCCCATTCCCCATTTTGTATCATCAAAATACATTTTTGGGGGGCCGAGCTACAGAGATTGGTGGTGGCATGGCTCATACTTGGACATTATGAGCACTGGCTAATAAGGTAAATATTATATATGCAAATATAATTGCAAATTAGTCCCTTTGGCAGGTAGTTTCTTGGTATGATTTGCCTACCCAGAACTAAAAACAGCAGCTGCTTTTTTTAATGAGTAAATATTATTAGTTTTGTCATATAACAAAGATAGTACAGTACACAAAACATGAAGTACAGAACACAGCACATACATCCCTCCCCCCTCCCCCAGGTGTACATTTGGTATTTAATTTGCATTCCCAGCAATGAGTATAATTTGCAAATATTGTAGTTACACTGAGACCAGTGTCACCTTATACTTGAGTAACATTTCTACAACACCAACTAGTGCATACAGGTTTCCCATCTCTTTTGGAACCTCTGATATGTGTGTTTCATGAAGGCTAGCATCTTCTCCATTCTTAAGGCCTGCATGACCTCCCAGTGCCATTCTGTAATAGTAGGTATTTCTTGGTCTAGCATATGGTATAACAAGACATTTTTTTTTACTGCTTTTGAAAACAGAAAAAAAGTGATATTTCTTTGACCAAAGATGGATTCTACACCCAACTCAAGAAAATACCAGTCAGGGGCAGTGTTCCCATTAAGGCTGCAGATCTGGGGGTGCACTGCACCCTCTCCAAAAATTTTTAGGGTTACAAAATAAATTATAAGGGTTCACTCTACCATTTGTACAACATTTTTGTGGGGTACATATACTTCAAACAGAATTATGGGGGTACAGTGAACCCCCTTCACACAAAAATGTACTTGCATTTCATAATTTGTACTTGAATCAAGTACAGATGGGGGTTAACGGGAACACTGGTCAGGGGTAACAGACTACTTGAGCCCCAGCAAGGGGGCCCTAGCAGCTGTTCACATTCTGCCAGAAGGGCTGCACTTTGGTGCAATCCCAGAGGATATGTTTTAGCTCTCCTGGGTCTATACCCTATCTTGGGCAGAGTGATGATTCCAGTTTATGCCATGAAATCCAGTTGTAGAACTGAAAGGAAAAGTGTGACTCTCACTGGGATTTGAAACTAGGACCTCAGCAATCCATGCTTTAGCTCTTAACCAACTGAGCTATGAGAGAGTTCAGCCAAATAAGGCCCCTGAGTTTTCCCATGTGAATCACACATACATTCCTTTCTGGTGTTGCAATGAGCAACCAGGAAGTCTTTTTACAGACTCAAATAACTCCTCCTCAGTCCCTCTCAAGTTCAGTATATGCCACTGCAAGGCAAATTTAGAAATCCAATTGTAGAGATGAAAGGAAAAGTATGACTCTTACTGGGATTTGAACCCAGGACCTCAGCAATCCGTGCTTTAGTTCTTAACCAACTGAGCTATGAGAGTTGAGCAAATTAAAGCTCCTGAGTTTTCCCATGTGAATCACACATACATTCCTTTCTGGTGTTGCAATGAGCAGCCAGGAAGTCTTTTTACAGATTCAAATAACTCCTCCTCAGTCCCTCCCAAGTGCAGTACATGCCACTGTGAGGACTGGGAGAGACTGAGGAGGAGTTATCTGAGTTTATGCCATGCAAATAGTTTAATTGGTGACAGCAACTGCTTTTTAATAGCTTAACTGCCCCTGTAGATACATGTTATTTAGCGTCCTTTTTCTTTCCTTTGCAGATGGGAATAAAATATAGATCGCATGTTACCACGTACAGTTTCCTTGTACTTTTTTTGTTTTCAATTGAACCCCTGCTTCTGGAATGTCAATAGCAGGACAATCTGCAAAACTCCAGTCTCTCACCCAGCAGATCAACAACCAGCATGAGCCCTCGAGTCAGACACAACCTAACAATTTGGTATTTTGTATTCCTCCAGACCTTCCCCTGACACAAAGTGAGCAATAACTCCTCAGCAAAGGTCTCTCTTTTGGCCCACACCCAGATATCTTAATGCACCCCAGGTTCAAGTTGATCTGCAGTGCTTCTATCATAGAGTATGCCTTATATCTCATTTTTTTAATGCAATTCCTCTTCCCACAGATGATGACAGTATCACCAGAACAGTCAACGATATCAATCCCCAGCGAAGTGCATGGACACCCCCTCCAGGACGTTTTGCTGCTGTTGATTATTTTGTTAACCAATGCTTGGAAAACACCACTAACTTCAATCTTCATTCCAGGCACAACCATTCCAACCTGACACCCGGTGAGCTTGCAGCCCTCAAATCTCTGCAGTGTAGGAATGACATTGTTATCAAACCAGCTGATAAGGGAGGTGCTGTTGTGGTCTGGCAAAAGGAGCTATACATCACTGAAGCCACACAGCAACTCTCTGACACCAGGTTTTATTCTTCTCTTCCACAGTACCCCACTGCTGACTATCAGACTGAGGTCACCACCACCATCACCTCTGCTATTGAAAATAAAGAGCTCCCTGCTTCTGCTAAGAGACTCATAGTTTAGCATCCCCAGACATCCAGGTTTTATCTCCTTCCCAAAATCCACAAAACAGGTAACCCGGGTCATCCTATAGTGTCTGCCTGCTCCTGCTCCACATCCCACATCTCTGCATTTTTGGACAGCCTCATGAGACCCCTCGTTGAGTCCCTGCCCTCGTATGTTAAAGACACTAACCATGCTCTCCAGTTATTTGACAGGTTCAGATTCAGTGACTCTCATCAGCTCATCTTCACCATGGACATCAAATCCCTTTACACAGTGATCCTCCATGATGATGGTCTGACAGCTTTGCAGCATTTCTTGAATAAGCGGAAAGTCCAGCAGCCATCCACACACACTAACTCATCTGGCAGAACTGGTTCTTACACTCAATGCTTTTTCTTTTAATAACAATTTTTTTCAGCAGGTCAGTGGAGTTGCCATTGGTACCAAGATGGGTCCCAGCTTTGCTAATCTGTTTGTGGGTTGCGTGGAGGAATGTTTTTTTCTCTCATTCACTGGGACTGTGCCTGAACTCTAAAAATGTTACATTGATGACTGTGTGGGGGCCACCTCCTGCTCAAGGGAGACCCTCCAAGTCTTCCTTGGCAAGTTTACCATGGCCCGTCCTTCCCTTCAATACACTGTTGAAGTATCCTCCTCTATACTGCCTTTTCTGGATATCCAGCTGTCAGTACAGAACACTGGTCTGAAGATGTCAGTTTATTACAAACCTACTGACTCTCACAGTTTCCTCCTCCACAGCTCCTTCCATCCTAAACATGTCAAGAATGGCCTACCTTATTCACAGTTTCTTAGACTTCACATGTTATGCAGTGAAGAGGATGATTTTGTTGAGCAGACCCAAATAATGCACAGTTTTTTTATCAACAGGGAATACCCTAAAAGCACAGTGGACAGAGCACTCTCCCAGGTCAGTAACCTGCCCCGTAACCTTGACCCCCTCAGGAAGGATACTGTCACACAAGAACAACAGCAAATTCCACTACTGCTTCCTTTCCATCAGAGCACATCTTCTCTTCACAGGATCATCACCAGTAACTTTCCCGTTTTGCAAACTGATCCTAACATTGGTGCTTCCTTTACAGAACCACCTATTGCCTCCTACCACTGGCTACCTAACCTGCGGAATCTCCTGGTTAAAAGCAGCCTACCTACTTCTAACAGTTCCTCCTTCCCAGGTACCAAACCTTGCAACAGGACTCGCTGCTACACCTGCAAATTTATTTCCAGTGTGACTGAAATTCGGGGGCCTACAGGTGTTTTTCACATCACCAAGGAGTTCTCATGCACCTCCACTAATGTGGTGTATTGTATTCTTTGCAGGAAGTGTACAGCTATTTACATTGGAGAGACTGGTAGGTGCCTTGCTGACCATTTCAGGGAACATTACAGAACAGTCAGGAATGGTGACACTACTAAACCCATTGTATCCCACTTTATCTCCAGGGACCACAGTGTCAATGACCTTTCTGTTTGTGTCCTGCAGCAGGGCTTCTGGGATTCTGACCATAGAAAAAACATGGAAGCCAAGCTGATCATCTGCCTTGGCTCCCAGCAGCCCTCTGGTTTAAATGATAGACTTATTTTCTGCTAACATCTTTCAGCCACCCCTTATTTTCCTTAAAGTGTATTGGTATTTGTACTCATTTAATTTCTTTTTCATTTTCACCATAAGTCTCCATCTCTGTCTCCTTCCCACACATTTGTCACCTTTCAGCCTTCTTACTAGGCCCTGTTAATTAGTCCCCACCTGGGGACTTCCCTAGCTCTTTCACTCCTGTTATGCTTTATCTTTTCCAGCATCACCTTTTTGTTTCACAGATTCTCTCTTAATCTTGCCATTTATCACTTCTTCTCCCTGAGCCTCCCCTTTTTTTTCCCCACATATATATATCCCTCATTTTACCTCCCCTCTACACTAACTTTGTTTTTTTTTTTCTCTTTTAGATATTTCCTGAAGAAGACCCAAGGTTGAAACATAGATTTTTAACTCTATTTTCTATTTTCAGCGTGCATTTAATATAATCATTTTGTTTTGCTTTTAGACCACATGCTGATGCAGCGCCTTGTTTTTGTTTTTTACAGGACAAACACATGCTTTATAATGATTTTATCTGTGCCACATTCAGCCAGTTAAATATAACAGTACCTTATCTATCACCATGTTGTATGGAATATTATGATTTCACGTGTATCTGTCTTTGAATAGCTTGGCTATTATTTATACTTTAATGGTAAGATTTGTGATGATTTCTATGCTGTCATTTCAATGTGTCCAATTCACTTAGCCAAAATATCTCTCTCTAATGACGAGCTAGTGTTAGAACACAAGTTCCTCATTTTGCTACTTTTTGGTGTTCTCCCTACAGATCATCCTTGGGTCACCCCAGGTCATTTTGATTATTTCTGTCTAGTACCACATAGCTTATGTATCTTACATTACTTCATGCCCTCATTCTGTAGTTTACATATGAAACTACAGTTTTAGGAAAGAAGGAAGACCACTGGTCCTGCAAGTTCATTCTTCAACCAGTTCAGCTCAGTGGGTATTAGTCTGTTTCTTCAAAGCCTATCAAGTCTCATTTTAAAGATACCTTCAATATAAGATGATACCACCTGCTCTGAGGATCTGTTCCAGATAGCCACGTCTCTTTCTGTAAAGTAGTTCTTCCTGAAATTTTCTTTGAGTTTTCCTCCTTTCAGTGACATTGTGCATCCTTTCTCGCTCATCCTTGAACATTCTGAAGGCCTGTTTTTGATCTGATGATGCTATCTCTGTCAGATATTGGAATACTGTGATCATGTCTTTTCTTTTTCAGTCAAAAAATACTTACTTCTCTAAATTTGTCCTCAAAGATCATGCACTCCAAGACCTTCACCACCTTGGTTGCTTATTTTCATTTTCTTTTTCCCCCTTCAATGACGCTGCCCCACTCTATCTGGCTACCTACTAGCCCCATATTCTACCCTTCTAGTATGCTTACCTGATCTCTCATTGGCTCCATGTAGGGCTTGTCACCATGGTGGACTCCTCTGGGAGTGTTGACAGCCATGACCTCCCTCTGGCCCATCTAGTATGCTGGGGAGGCAAGCAGGTAATTAGGAGCACTGGGGCCTGAGAGTGCCAATGTCAAGCTACCATGCATTGGGGTGTTACTGCTTGGTTCTCTTCCTACCTTCATGATGCAGCCATCAAGGGCTCTATGGTGCACATGTGAACACAGATATGGGCCATGCACCAGAGCAAGGCTGAACCTTCCTTCTCACAAGACTGTCCAGCTACACCACCACCCTAGGTCGCACAGATGGTGGCACTGTAGTGGACAGTGGGGGAGGAGGAGGAAGGCAACCTGTGGGACACTCGATCCTCCTCCTCCTATCAGCTAATTCCTGAAGTCCCATGCTCATTCCCTAACCCAGTGTGCTGGCATTGCGACTGGCACTGCTGCACCAACAGGCTGGCCTTGGTTGCTTTTTGATCACTTTTGGGATCCGTACAAGGGCACAGTAATAGCCCTTGATCTACATCCCTTGCTCTAATTATGAAGTATATCTTAATGCATGTCATGATTCCAGTTAATTTTCTAGCTGCTGCCTTGCACTGTTGGTCCAATTTGATAACGCTACCAGTTTCTACTGCCATGTCCTTTTCCTGTCGGCTTATGGTCATCGCTACACCATTTATGTAGCATTTTGATTTTTTGATTCTTCTTTACAAACTGCTTGTCATTCTGTTTCTCCACACTGAAGTTTCATGTCCCATCTCTCTGTCTGCTCCCTCAGCTTGTCCAGGCCTAACTTCAACTCATGTATGTTCTCCTGTGATACAATATGATACAATTATTACTCATATTTTGCTGATATCAGCATACTGCACTTGCCAATTCAACTACTGGAGCCCACTTTCATATCATTGTTGAGCCACAATAGAGCACTGTGGGACCCTACTGGTCACTTCTTCCATGCTGACAGAGTGCCTTTGTTTTAATAAATCTTGAGCTCATACACTGTGACCATCTTTTAATTTTATCCAACTTTATGGACCCTGGCTACAGCCTGCACATTTCTGTCAGGCACTACTCATCCCATCCATCAGTTCCATCCATCAAGCTGGCAGGGCTATACATGGGTTGAGACTTGAGAGATCTGATGTCATAGTGCTTGCTGGGTGGTTCACATAGGGATATTTTTTGATGAGTATCCCCCAGACCCTGACCACCACCTGCACAGAAAAAGGCACTGGCCAAGTAAGACCACACTAATATGTTGTGTGCCCCTACAAAGGAAGCAACCTCTGTGGCTTACCATAGAAATCACTACTGCAGTATAACCTGGTACCTCCCCTCCCTAGCTAAAAGCCCCCCTGGCCTCCAGACTGACTCCTCAAGCTCACTCCTGAACCCAGGTCACCAGTCTGGGAGTGTGATGCACTACCCACTGGGTCATTCGATGGCCCCTGCAACCATATTTTAAGTGGAAAACTACATCTTCATGTCTTGTAAATGGTGTTTCCTTGTCAGACAGCTCTTTTCCTGCAGCTGATGGGGATCTGTGTGTTTGCTTTAGTTTGCTTTCACTGTGCATGCTAGTCCCCTATGACTATCCTGGGGTCTCCATTTTTTGGTTGTTGAAATCTCATTGTCCCTGAGCTCTGCATTAGCATATAAGAACATGATATCACAGCAACCATTTATGCCATGTATCTTTATGCTGAAAGTACAAATATCCAGAACAAAACTATCTGGAAGCACACAAACTAAATGCAATTTAAAGTGGGAAACCCTGCATTACAACTCAGCCAGTTTACAAAGCTAAATGAAGGTAAATGTGATATTTCATACATTGCTGCAGCTGATTTTGTTGAATTCTAATTAAGTAGACAGGCCTACTATGGAGTCTAAAGGGTGCTGACGCATCATGTTCTCATATGCTAATGCAGTTCTCAGGGACAATGAGATTTCAACAACCAGAAAATGGAGACCAACAGGGACTAGTATGAACAGTGAAAATAAACTAAAGCAATCACTTATATCCTTAACAGCCCTGCAAAAAGAGTTAACTGTTGACATAGAAACAAATAAAATTTACATAATATGATGGTATAGTTTTCCTTTAACCTATTTTATTACTTGACAAGCTATAACTAGGTTCTTAATTTTATGAACAAACCTACAACATGGGACGCTATCAAACATTTTCCTTCAGTTCAAGTACACAACACCCATGAGTCTTCCTCTATTTCCATTTGTATCTGCATCACATTTGTCAGTCGCATTCTCCAGAAATGTGATGAGATTTGTCTAGTTTCCTCAAATGCACCAAATATAATCAGTGGAAAAGCCAATAATGCACCACATGGCTATATGACTAAAGTAGTAAACCCCCAGTGCTGTCTAAAATATCACAGAGACTCAATGTACTTCTGATCTCTTAGTCCTGTAACCTGCCCTGTGAGTATTGTTATCAATCACTGATAGCGCAGTCTACAATCACCCAATGTTAGGAATGTAACATTCAACATACTAGCTGACACAGATTCCTGGTTTATAGCTAAACACAATTAATATTAAACAAGGTAAAGGTACATCTTCCTGCCTCTGACCAGTAAGTACTACTCCAAAGAAGGGGAGGAGGAGGAGGAGGAGGAGTGGAAGAGAAAGCAAACGAGGAAGAGATAAGACAAAACAATAATATGGTTTATGTATAGACCTTGAAAAGTCTTGGGACTGTGTTAACTAATTAATCAGGGAGTGTTTAGTATTTCTTTTTAGGAGTTGTGCTATCTAGCTACTCTGAGAAGGCTTAGTAATTTGTGCTGAACAATTTAAATTGTAAGGGGAGTGCTGTTAGGTCTGTATAAGTCATTCTTGGAACTAAAAAGGCTAAATAGGAGACGGTCACAACAAACATGATGGGAGTGGTGCAGTGCAGCGATTGTGGAGTGGCTGTCTTCAGGGAGATGTTCTGGAGGCTGTGATGCTGCCCTATCTGCAGGCACCTCTCTGGATTGAGGGAGGATGTCACCTGTCTCCAAACCAGGTTGGCCAGGTTACAGTGGGCTTTTATCGCCACCCAGAGGCCACTGGGTCCACAACCTAAACCTCAAGGGGTGCCCAGGAGGAGTGGTTGGATCACAGTGGGCTCAGGAAGGGTGAGGGAGGTGGTCTAAGACACATCACCCAACAGGTCCAGCTAACTAACTCCTACGCGGTTTTGTAGGAGTGGGACAGCCCCACAGGTGCACCTGCAGCTGAGACCAGGTAGGAAGGGGGTAGAGAACTCCAGAGGCAGAGGAAGCTTCTACTGGAGGGGACTCAGTTGTCCAGGGAGTTACTTTAGGGGAACCTAGCGGGAAGGACAGAGTGGGCAAGTGCATCCCAGGAAGCATGGCATGGAGGGATGGGAAGCAGATCAATAGGATCGCAAAGGCAATAGTAAGGAGGAAGAAACTGGATGTTATCATCCACCAGGGGATGAATGATGTGGCAGGAGACAGGATGGAGTTAGTCAGAATACCAGAGGACTTCAGGAAGTGGGGGGGGGGCCTGAAGCAGAAAACACACTCTGTCTCCTTCTCTGGGGTTCTACCTGTCCATGGCTGGGGGAAGGCTGGGACACTCGGCATCCAGAAATTCAACTCCTGGTTGAAGGCATGATGTGCAAGGGAGGGGTTTGGCTTCATGGGGGACTGGGGCCCCACCTAGATGGAGCAAGCCTGTATAAGGACAATGGCCTGCATCCATCTGGGAAGGGGACCAAAATCCTGAGGGACAAGTTTGAATGCTTCAGCAGCGAGCATTTAAACTGACCAAGGGGGTGGAGCCAGGAGGGTTAGGAGGCTTAGTAACACCCCCCAAGGGCATATGCAGGAAAGCAATTTGTCGGCAACTACAACTGAAGTTGTCGGGGGGGCCAAAGTGGTGGAATTGGGATCGTACAAGAAAGGTAACTGGGGTTGGGAAAGGAAGCAGGAGAGCAGTAACATGGGCAGAGGGAGTAATCTAAAATGCACAACATAGAAGGCCATGGTAACCAATGCTCGCAGCCTGGGAAATAAATTCCCAGACCTGGAGGCATTGATAGTAGAGGCACAGTTGGACATAGCAGTAATAACTGAAACCTGGTACACTGCAAATCATGAGTGGGAAATCAATGTACCAGGCTATGCTTTGTTCAGGGGGATGGGGGTTAAAAAGGGGGGGGGAGTTATCCTGCATATCAGGGAGGTTATAAAGGCAACACAGATACAGGGAAAGCAGGGGGAGGCTAAGGCACTGTGGGTCACCCTTGAACCTGGGAATGGC
Source organism: Neoceratodus forsteri (assembly GCA_016271365.2). Lineage (NCBI taxonomy): Eukaryota > Metazoa > Chordata > Ceratodontiformes > Ceratodontidae > Neoceratodus > Neoceratodus forsteri. The sequence continues at coordinate 66,760,619 of JADMNL010000030.1, forward strand.
ACAGCAATATGCACAGGGGTGATATACAAGCCTTCAGGCCAGGGAGAGGAAGTGGGACAGGGAGCTAGTGGATGAAACACACAAGATGGCAATGAAAGCTGAAATTCTGCTGATGGGGATTTCAATATGCCAGGCGTGGCTTGGACCACCCAGGCAGCGGCTTCAGCCAGAAGCAAGGCATCCTAGATTCCATACAGGAGGCAGGGCTCGGGCAGCTTATGCTTGATCCCACCAGGGACATGGCAATTCTGGATCTAGTGATGACCAACGGGGATAGAATCACAGATGTCTGGGTAGAACGGCAACTGGGATCCAGCGATCACCACATAGTGTGGTTCAGCACAGGGACAGGGACTCAGTCATGTCACACTAGGTCAAAGATTTTGGATTTCAAAAAGGCAGACTTTGCTGAAATGGGGAAACCTATCAAAATAGCCCTGGAGAAATGGGGCATAAGAAGTGGGATGGAAGAGCAGTGGGAGCACCTAAAAGGAGCCATAGTGGAAATGACAAACCAATGCATCAGATTGGTATCCAAAGGCAAGAGAAGGAGAAGGCCACTAAGGTTCTAGAAAGAGGTGGCAGACAAAGTAAGGGCTAAATAGGCAGCGTTCAGGAAATATAAGGAGACCCAAAGAGAGGAGGACAGGGAAGTGTACCTAGACTGTCTAAGGGAAGTGGGAAAAGCTGTAAGGAGAGCAAAGGCATGGACTGAGGAAGGATTAGCGCAGACAGTAAAGAAGAGGGACAAGACATTCTATAGGTACATCAGCGAAAGAAGGAAAACCAAGAGGGGGATTGTTAGGCTCAATGGGGAGGAAGGAAAGTGTAAGGAGGGAGACATGGATAAGGCAGAAATACTGAATAAATACTTCTGTTCAGTATTCACAGAAGAGGGGAAGGGACAGGGACCAAAGCCATGCAACAGAAGCCAAGATGGGGGGGGGGGAACAGGTGGACAACAGTCCATTCACAGAAGAGAGAGTCCTGCAGGAGCTCACTAAATTGAAGGTAGACAAAGCAATGAGGCCAGATGGCATACATAGATACATAGACACTGTCAGCAGATAAGGGCCTATGGCCTACCCAGTCTGCCAATTTAAGCTTGTATGTTCCCTTTATGTTTTTCTAGAAGTCTTTTGCCCTTTACCCCTGACCTCCAGAATTCCCTTACGTCTATCCCATGCATTTTTAAATCCCGTAATTGTTTCAGCCCCCACAACTTCCTCTGGCAGGGTGTTCCACTTGTCCACCACCCTTCCTGTGAAAAAATTCTTCCTCACGTTTCCTCTGAATCACCCTCCCTCCAACTTCATCTCATGCCCTCTAGTCCTGGAACATCTTTTTCACTGGAAAATAGTGTATTCCTGAACCCTGTTCCTCCCTGTAAGGTATGTGTATGTCTATATCATATCCTCTCTCTCCCTCCTCTCCTCCAGGGAGTACATATTGAAGTCCATCAGCCTATCTTCATAGAGGATTTTAAGGGAGCTGTGAAGAGAGCTAACAGAACCTCTGGCAGCCTTGTTCACAGAGTAACTCAACCCAGGAGTGGTACCAGAGGATTGGAGGAGGGCACATGTGGTCCCTCTACACAAATCCGGCAGTAGGGAGGAGGTGGGGAACTATAGGCCGGTCTGCCTCACCTCAGTAGTGGGGAAGATCATGGAGGCACTGCTTAATTTATTTATTTCATTTTTGTTGACCGGGTAAGTACACTAGACAAATTCTTGCCTATTTTCAGGCACGACCAAGGGGGTAGGGGATACAGATGAATGACAACTAACCTTGAACCAGATTAAGCTGTTGGTGGTATTTTTAGTGAATGGGTAGTAGGACATCTAGAAGCCACTGGTGCCCAAGACCCTAAGCAGTATGGTTTCACAGTGGGTAGGTTGTGTCAGATGAATCTGACATACTTCTTTGACTGGGTGATGAAGGAAGTAAATGGGGTGACATTGCCTACCTCAACTTCAGCAAAGCCTTCAACATTGCCCATATAAAAGGCTAGTTAACAAGATGGGTAGTCTGGACATGGAAGACAAGGTGGTAAACTGGGTTAGGGACTGGCTAACAGACAGGAGGCAGAGGGTGGTGGTAAATGGGGTACAATCTAGGAAGAGGGGGGTGACCAGCGGGGTACCTCAGGGAATCAGTCCTTGGGCCAGTCCTGTTCAATGTCTTTATCAGTGACATTGCAGAGGCGCTGGAAGGAAAGCTCTGCCTGTTTCCAGATGACACCAAGATCTGTAACAGGGTGGATATTCCAGAAGAGGTGAAGAAAATTAGGAAGAACCTGGGGAAGTTTGAGAAATGGTCTGAGGAGTGGCAACTGAGGTTTAATTCAAAAAAGTGTAAAATTATGCACCTGGGATATAGAAACCCTGGCGAGAGCTACAGGATTTTGGGGGGAGGGGGGGAGTTGCCGACAGTCACCAAGGAAGAAAGGGACCTGGAGGTTATTATTTCAGATGACCTGATATTGTCAATGTAGAGTACAAGGGCAACAGGGAAGGCCAGTGGCATGCTAGGGCGCATAGACAAGGGTATCATTAGCAGAAGACTAAATAAATAAATAAGATCGGAGGTAGCGATGCCATTATATAAAACTCTGGTCAGGCCTCACATGGAGTACTGTGTGCAGTTCTGGAGGCTGCACCTTCGAAAGGACATTAACAGGCTGGTCCAGAGAAGGGCGACTAAAATGGTACAGGGCTTGCACCACAAAAGTTATGAAGAGAGATTACGGGACTTCAATATGTACTCACTGGAGGAGAGGAGAGAGAGAGAGAGGGACATAATGGAAACATTCAAGTACTTCAAGGGCATAAACAAGGTGCAGAGGGGAGACATCTTCCAATACAGGACAAGTACAAGAATGAAGGACTATGACATGAAATTGGAAGGTGGCAGGTTAAGAGGGAATGTGAGGAAGTTTTTCTTCACAGAGAGGGTGGAGGATGCATGGAATGGTCTGCCACATGAGGTGGTGGGAGCAAGCACTGTGGTTGGATTTAAACATGCATGGGACAGGCATAGGGGAACCATAGAGGTAAAGCAGAGAGAGGGTCAGAAGCCGTAATCCAGTATAGGGCTTATGGGCAGACTAGATGGACCTTATCTGCTGACAATTTCCAAGTTTCTGTTTCTATATTAGCATTCCCTATATACCTTAGCTGCAGGAAGCAACATTGTGGCATATTTATGTAATCAATTACTTTTTAATGTTAAGTGCAGGGGTTGCATCAAAAGCCCTATGAGGAGAAGCTGAAAGATCTCAACATGTACACCCTAGAAGAGAGGAGTGTGAGAGGGGGCATGATAGAGACCTACAAGTACTTCATGGGGTCAACAAGGTGCAGAACAGAACTCTTTCAAATGAGAAACAGCACCAGACCCAGAGGGCATATGATGAAGCTGTGGGGAAGGGGGGTTCAGGAGGGATGTGAGGAAGTATTTCTTCACTGAAAGAGTCACAGACACCTGGAACAGACTGCCAGCAGCAGTGGCAGAGGCAACGCAATGACGGGTATTAAGCATGCAGGGGACACAGATCACATGGGGAGTATTAGTAAATGAGCAGGGAGGACAGAAGTTCACCGGAGACCAGGTAGGGTCTGTAGAGACAGACTACACGGGGACCATCTAGACAGGAAGGGTGGGCCAAGCAGTCCTTATCTGCCAACAAATTCTGTTTTTTTGTTATACAGAAAAGTGAAAAATGAAGCAGCCCTACTGGGGAAAAACAATCATTTATACAAAGTAACCATGTAGACAAAATACTAGAGTGATTATTAAGAACGAACACGTGAATATTTAGATAAACATTTGTCATCACAGGTAAGCCAAGCTGGAACTGGGGTCAATAAATTCCATCGAATCATTATCTTGCTGAAGAAAAGGTAAATCTGGTCTGGCCATCACAACAGTTCCTGCGGCAGAAGCTGCATTTATGACTCTGATTGCTAGGGGTTACAGCGATTAAGCTCTGTGATTAATTTAGGTTGAACTGAATCAATTCCGCTCAACCGCAGACCTGATTTAACGTTCTCTAGAAGGCTTCACTGATGCTTCCCCCATGTTGTTCTGGATGCAGTATTGTTTATCGTCACATTTTAGGATCACAGAGTAATTAATTACCAGCGCTCACATTTAAAGGGTAATGGGACAACATTTCTATGTTTGCGCCATTGATTCATTTAGTAGCTTATTTTTGCCTTTCAATGTATTTTGCATATGGATCAGCAACTGTATTAATGCCTACTGTTGTGGAGGTATAGGTCAGGAAGTTCAGAAAACCAGGAGGAGTCATAAAACTCGCAAGCAGCATTTGATTATTATAAAAATAACATTGTACAGGACAGGATTTCTTAAAGGCAGTACAAACAAAAAAAATCCTTCATCTGAGTATCTCAGTATAACTCTTAATCTCTCTATCTCTTAACAAAACATTGCTCTCTTTTATAAAATGACTTTTCCTGACAGTTTAAACTCTGCATCCTGATTAAGTTACATCTTTATTTTCTCACAAAATGTACCAGAACTTTGTCTATTTTTTTCCTACAGTTCGCCTGAAGAGCACATCCAGTCCCAACAGGTGTAAAAAATATATATATAGTCTGTCGCAGAGCAGGTCTCCTGTTGACAGTTCTGCAAACAAGCTTACAGAGGTCACATTACATCTTAAGGTCAGCCACCTGTATTACAAATTGGTTCTTCTTAAGAGACCCAAATAGCTTGCTTGCTTGCTTTTTCTATTCTTTTTTTTTATAGAGATTTTTATGGTATTTTTCTGTAGGTTTTCTCCTGCTTTCCCCCACCCAAGGCTCCGGCACACAGCCGTATGTGCATATGGAGGCACACATGCACACCGGAAGCCAGCCCAGCCCCGTCCACCCACCCGTATTGCTGCCCCCTCCCCACCTACGCTACCTCACTGGACCTCCAAGTGGGGGTGAAACTACGTGGGAGGCAACAATCCACCCCCATGAGAGGACAGCAGCCTGCTAGCTCGCTCAATCCCACTTCTCCCCACCCCCCGTGCCGGCACCTCAGTGACCTGAGGTTGTTCCCAAACCCAGGTCGCTGGCATAGGGTGAGGTAAGGCATCCAGCACCTCAGCCCTCAGCGCCACCAGGCCGGCTTAGAAGCCCAAATAGCTTTCTGCAATCATTTCAACTATATAATTATATACATTTGCAAATAAAAGGATCACATAAAGATTCACATATTTTATTTTAACAACAGAGAAACAAGGGGAGAAAGAAAGAATAGAAACAGCAAGTGAAGGAAAGGAGATAGTGGGGGGAAACTGTGGGACCATTGGAATGGCCAATTCCTAGGTGTTATAAGGAAAATTTGATTGTGCAATCAGACAGGCAAGAGACGGGCAAGTGGCAGAATAAAAGAGGACAAAATAGATGCTTGCTTTTAACTCTCTTTGCATAACAAAGGGACAGAGCCTTACCCAACCCTGCACACACATCCTCTTAAACCAGCACTGAATGGTTAAACCTGAATAACAGGATTCAATATCAGGTTTGTCTGCTAGATAAAAAAATCTCCCTTGGACTTACACTACCAGACTTGCAGAAGCTATTCAGCCATCCCAGTAGCCTCAGACATACCAGAGGGTCCGGCAAAGCTGTATTCACATTCCCTTTTGATGTACCTTGCAAGGGCAGCATTCCTTTGAGTACAGGGCCCCCCTCTGGCTAAACTCACTCAGTAATGATCTGCTCACTGAATCTAAACTTGACCCCTTTAAAACCAAATTACTAACGTATGGCGGTACTTGACCTATTGAATGTTCCGGTGGCGAACAGCAACCCAGAGGTTCTCATGGTAACCTATAATATGGCCATTTCGGTGGCCCTGGATGCCATTGCTCCTGTCCGTGTTCGTCCTCTCTCCCTTTGCCCTCGGTCCCCATGGTTTGATTGGACATTGAGGGAGATGTGGCAATTAGATCGAAGGTTGGAGCGTTGTTGGTAGAGATCTGCACTTGATGCCGACCACCTTAGATTGATGGAGCATTATCAAGCCTATCAATCTGCAATCACCCGTAAAAAGACAGAATTCCTGTCCGGGGAGATTGCAGCTACTCAGAATCGACCAGGTCAGCTTTTCTGAAATGTGGACAGATTGTGCAACCCAGCCTGTCTGCAAGTTCGGAAAGCGTTTTAGCAAATAGAGTGCGATGAACTTGCTTGGTTCTTCGCAACTAAAGTGGCTGACATCAGGGCAGCTCTCCAACCGGCATACTCTATGGGCGTTGCTCTTAATCAGCACTTGGTCACTGTGCCTTCGACCACCCGGAGTTGATGGATGTCATGAGGATTGTCCAGGGTAGGCATCCTACATGCTGTAGTTTGGATCCAGGACCAACTTCCCTTATTTTGGGTTGTATCGATACCATTGGTCCGGTCCTTACATGAATAGTTTTGTGTTCCCTGGAAACAGGTGAGTTTCCTATCTACCTGAAGGAGGCAGTAGTAATACCCCTCCTGAAGAAAGCTTCCTTGGACCCGAACTGCCATGCGAACTACAGACCAATCTCTAACCTTCCCTTTTTAGGGAAGGTGGTTGAGAAGGTAATGACCATACAGCTGGAGAACCATTTAACCATCCATGACATCTATGAACCTCTCCAGTCTGGTTTTTGAAAGAGGCATGGTACTGAGACAGCACTGGTTCGGGTGCTCAATGATCTCTTGATGTAGAGAGATCGGAAAAACCATTCTATCTTGGTGCTTCTTGATTTCTCATCAGCATTTGACACTGTGGATCATGGGGTTCTTCTCGGTCGTCTGAGGTTCATCGGTGGTTGACATCTTACCTCACCAGAAGAACTCAGAGGGTAGTGTCTGGGCTTTTTTCTTTGGGCCCAGTCCCTCTGTCATGTGAGGTTCCGCAGGGATCAGTGTTGTCTCCCATGTTGTTTGCAGTGTACATGCTGCCCCTCGGAGAAGCTGTAAGGAGGTATGGGCTGAGTTTCATTGTTATGCTGATGACACTACCTTTCCTTTGCACCCGACCAGGATGGAGCTCTCTCAGTCTTTAATAACTGCCTCACAGAAATCCAGGAGTGGATGGATTCGAGCTAGTTGAAGTTTAACTCGGGAAACACTGAAGTGCTGGTTGTGGACCCAGGACACCGGATAGGGGGGTTGGGGGTAGGTTCACCCTCGGGGCTTTTTCTTGGGGGTCTACCACTCCTGGCCTCTGAATGGGTGCGAAACCTGGGGGTAAGTTTTGACGAAGGCCTGACACTGCATGCGCAGGTGTCAGCCATCGTAAAGACCTCTTTTTACCATCTGAGGAATATCTCTAGGATTAAGCACCTTGTTCCGTCAGGTGACCTTCCTACATTGGTTCACGCCTTTATGTCCTTGCACTTGGATTATTGCAACTCTCTATACCTAGGGCTTTCTGGGGTGGAAACCTGCCATTTGCAGCTGGTGCAGAACGCAGCAGCACAGCTTTTGACTGGAACCTCTCGTTCCTGCCATATTTCTCCTGTGCTGCGCGGTCTGCACTGGCTGCCGGTACAATGGTGGATCACATTTAAAAAGTTTGTCTTTTGACTTACAAAGCCCTACATGTACTCGGCCCTGACTACCTGAAAGAGCTCCTGGTCCCCGACTGCCCTGGGCGATCACTTTGCTCAGCAGGCGAGGGATCCCAAGAGTGTGTTTGAAATTATCTGGGACCCGGGCATTTATGCACGCAGCCCCATCTCTTTGGAATTCTCTACCCTGACAGTTACATGAGTGCGTGACCGTGAAGGGATTTAAAAAAGCCTTAAAAACCTATTTATGGATCCAAGCTTTTGGTGATTGAGTTATGTGTTTTAATTTATGTGTACTATTTTATTTAGTTAATTGTAAGTTATTTGATGTGTTTTTAAAATTGTGAGGCACCTTGGTTTCTGGAAAGGTGCCATAAAAATAAAGTTTTATTATTATTATTATTATTTATTTGGTTGCTCTTAGCATGTGTGACTGCAACACCTAAATCTGATTGCAATCAACTATACGCCCAACTAGCAACTACCCCCCACCACCTCTCTGTTGCTATTTCAGGTAGATGATCAACCGGCAACTACCTCTACCTTCCCTGCAACCCCACCAACCCCCCATCTAACACAATCTTACCTTATAGCAATTGCACACACCCTCTACCTCTCTGTAACTCAATAACCATCTGAGGCTCCTACCTTCAGTTTTCTTTTCTTGCCTCCCCTTCTCCCCCTAAAACCCTTACTCTATCCTTACCTATTGCCTCCCTCAATGAAACCTCTTGGGTGGATTCTTTCCTGTTTCCTACCCCCACCCTTAGTTTCTCCCCCTCTATCTAATGCCAATATTTTCCCCTCCTTAACTCTACCTGAACCGTGCTACCCAGTTCGGATCAGCCTTATGCTTTAGCCCTGTACAATACTGTTACAACTTCCTTTTTGTGTATAATCTTGGATCTTTCTCAGTTGTTATACAATGTCTCTTTTACTAGTCATGTAACCCAATTTCGATGTTTGTTATTTACACCATTGTACAAGAACTTGTATCAATTATTGCCTTCAAATGTTATTTGTTAACTGCTTGTATATTTTTTGTAAACTCTCCAATGTGGAACCTTTGTAAACGAGCTTGAAGCTCAAAGGTATTAATCCGAGAATTCAATAAATAAATAAATTAAAGGGAAAGTCCCCTCAACCTATTTTCTATATACCTACGTAGTTTGTAGGCATGAACGCTTCCTTCTCTTGCATCCTTCTAATCTCAGCTTAATTTAAATATAAATGAGGTTTCTTCAGTCTGTTTTGCCCTACTGTGAAAACCTGTTTGTCTCCATTGCAGTAGTCATAACCCCACTCATGCAAGGCATCATGGGAGTTAATGATGCTTACATGCACAAGCCAGCAGAAGTTATACTCTTATTCAGTTCTGTTACATGTCTTGTGAAGTCCCTGCATTCTCTAAATGCATTTTTTCTAACATGGATACACTTTAAACTACAGAAAACAGCAGGGGCACTTACTATGCCTTGAAAAGTTTCATGGTCAGCACAAGACAAGCGCATAGGAACAGAAGAGGACAACAAAAGCATTGTCTAATACAGCATAACAACTGCAGGCCTTGGCACCAAAACATCCTAAAACTCCAGGATGCCTTACTTGAGTCAGGTCATGACCTTTGCAATGGAATTAATCAGGTTTTTACACCAGACTTAAGTACCTTCATTTACATTTAATTCCAGATGCAATTAGGATGGTGCAATAGAGGCAATCACTGTTTGTGCCTACAAACTACACAGGGAAACAGAATAAAAGGCTGACGGGACCTTCCCTTTAAGAATTAACCTTTTTATTTCTTAAAAAAATCAGGTTTTCTAAACCTTCTTTTGTTTCTCTTTTAATATTACATTATATTTTTTATAGTCCTTGGCATATACAGTACCCCTTTTTCATAACATCAGTTACAACAAACATTTCAGTTAAGTACACACATTTTTTCAACCTTCTGATTTCTCAATACCTGATGCATATTATGACAGAAAATCAGCAGTGACATGCTCTTTTCTGGATTTGTGAATCACTTGGAATTTAAATATGTGTAGTGCTAGGTACCAACTTATGATTCTGGAATTGTTATCCTTCATTTAATTAAGCCAACAGAGAGGATTGTGATCTTTTATAAGTACAAAGTCAGCTCCTAACAGATAAAACTTAAGGGACTCCATTGCCTATTTTGCAGCAAGGCATTCTTTTTCAACAGTGGAGTACTTTTTCTCGCTGTCATGCAGTTTCTTACTGATATACAGAATGGGATGCTCCTTCCCATCTATACTCTGATTCAGAATGGCACCTAGGCCTATCTCTGATGCATCTGTCTGTAAAAGAAATTGTTTCTTAAAGTCTATACTTCTAAAAATGGGCTAAACATAATGCAGCCTTCATGGCCCAAAAAGCCTCATCACACTCTGGGGACCATTTCACATTATTTAGGTCCCATTGTTTTCATAAGTTCACTGAGGGGAGTAGCTAACTGGTCAAAGTTGGGAACAAATTTCCAGTAGTAACCAGGCAGACCTAAAACTGACCTGACAAGTTTCTTTGTTTCAGAGACAGGACTGTTAGCTACAGCTTCTAGCTTGGAAATCTCTGGCTTTTTTTCTCTGTTTCCCAAAATATAACATAAATATTTGGTTTTCTGCATGCTTAATGCGCATTTGGTAGGCTTAATGGTCAAACCTGCATTTTTGATAGATAGCATAATTGCTCATAGGTGCTCCCGGTGGCTCTTCCAGTCTGGACTGTACATCACAACCTCATCTAAGAAAGCAGCACAATAACCAGTGTGAGGGGATAGAATGGCATCCATGTACTGCTGGAATGTAGCAGGAGCACCATGTAAGTCAAACAGCATGATAGTGAACTGATAGAATCCAAATTAAGTGGAAAATGCAGTTTTGTCACTGGATTCTTTAGCTAGGGGAATTTGCTAGTAACCCTTGGTGAGATCGAGGGTACTAATGTACTTGACACTTCCCAATCTGTCCACCAAATCATCTATCCTGGAAATAGGATAGCTGTCAAATACAGACACTTGATTAAGTTTCCTAAAACAAAGGCAGATTCTTATACCACCTTCTTTTTTATTTACAATCACCTTTGGTAATGACCAAACACTTCTTGATTCTTAAGTGATACCCAACTCTTTCGCTTTTTGTATTTTCTTAGCAACATTTGCTCTTAACTGCTTTGGTAATCTGCATGTCTTTTGTCTGATAGGGCAAGCATTCTCTGTCACTGTTATGTACTCAACTCCTTTTGTTAGGCCTGGCACTGTGGTGGAAGTAATCTGAAAAGTCTTTACCAAGGTACAAATTTCTGCAGCTTGTTCTGAGGATCAAGAAACATTCACCTTTACCACATCAGAAGTTACAGTTTGTTCCAGTCTGTCATAAGCTATATCAATATCTTCTTTTGAAGTTTCTGGTAATACAAAGCAACCTTTGGTGTTTTTTTCAGTCATTTATTCAGGAGGTTAGCATGTTATATCTTGGTAGGATTGTTCCTATCAGGGGTGTCAATCTCATAGTTAACTGTACCAGTACATCTAACCACTGTATAAAGCCCTTGCCAACTCATTATTGGGGAACTGTCATTCTACATGTAAAATCATGGGAGCTGTTGGTCCCAATCAGCTAAAATGCATAGGCCATACCTTTTTGAAATACCTTAACTGTTGCAATCTAAGTTTCTCTGGTTGATCCCACCATTACTGTTCAACAGTCCTCATGGCCAGCCCTCTGATGACATGACTGATGGGCTAAATTGTGGGGGACTCCTGTGTGTTGGTATAGTTACCATGAAATTGTGACAGATATGAAGGGCATGTTAAGGCTTCTAACACTGGTACTGATCAGCCGAGGAAAGCGAGACACACAGGAGTCCCCTGCGGTTTAGCCTGTCAGTCTCATTATAAGAGGACTGGCTACAGGGGACTCTTGACAATAATGGTGGGTGGAGAGTCACAGGACCAACCAGATAAACTTATGGATTTCAACAGCTATGGTATTTAAAAAAAAGGTACAGTCCAGTGTTTTGGCTCATTGGAACCTATGGGTCCCACAGTAAAATAATGACAATTCCCCTTTAACAGTTTGTTTCTGTAGTGGCTAACAGTAACAATACTTTTTCACCAAGCTCAAAAACAGTTTCTTTTACCCCATAGTCATAATACACCTTCTGGTTTTTCTGAGGTACTTCCTGGTTACTGTGGGCAATTTCCACATATTCTGGCAGTTTATTTCTCAGTACACACTTATAAGATGTAACAGAGTCTTTCTGAGTGGGGTTATCTTCCCATGTTTCTGTTATTGCATCTAGTGGTCCTCTAGGTTGTCTACCATACATTTCAAAGGGTGACAACCCAGTTTATGCTTGTGGCACTTCTTAATAAGCAAAAAGCAGGTGAGGTATGTATTGGTCTCAATCTTTCCCTTCACCTTTCATAAACCTTTTTAACATGCGTTTTAGGGTTTGATTAAAATATTCAACAAGACCGTCTGAGGGTGATAAGGGGAGGTTCTTATGGCAGTGATACCTAGTAGTCAGTACAGCTACTTCAACAATGCAGCACCAAATTTACTGCCTTGATCAGTAATACTCTCTCTAGGTATGCCTACCCTGCTGAAAATTTTGGCAAGCTTTGCTGCCACTTTTGAGGCTGTGACAGCCCACGTTGGAATTGCCTCTGGGTATCGAGTAGCATAACCACATACAGTACTACCAAAATGAATCAATTATGCTTTTTATTTTTGTCTAAGGAGCCAACCACATCCATTGCAATTCTTTCAAAAGGCACTTCTATCAAGGATAGGGGCACCGGGACCATTGCATTTTTAAGTCACTGGGGCTACTTTCTGATATTCAGCACAAGAACTGCAACAAGTAGCAACATCCTCCCATGAATCCCAGGCCAGTAAAATCTGTACAACAATATGGCAAGGTAAAGTCCTCCTCGAGTGACCAGCCATAGGACTATCATGTGCTATCTATAACAACTCAGTTCTATACTTCTTTGGTATGCCCAATTGTTCTATCTCTTTCTCTATCTGAGGATTAACCCAAACTCTTTACAGTAGTACATTACATTTTTTAAACACTGATTCACCCTGTTTTTGTTTCACTCCCCCAGCTACTTAAAATAACTTTTGAAAGAAACATTGTTAGTCTGCTCAGAAACAAAATCACAATCAGTTATCAGTTTAGTTTCAGCATTTTCATATATTGACCCCTTATGTCCATCAGTCTTTTGTTGCCACTGTGTTTTCAGGCATCTTCTTTCCTGGACTTTCAGATCTGTGAGCTGGACTCAGATAAGTTCAAATGAATGTCACAGGAAGGAAAAGGGTCCCCAACATCTGAGATTTTCTTTACCTGTGCTCTTGTTATCACAGCTGCTGAAACAGCAGGGTTTTCTCCCTCTGTGATTAACTTAGCAAATCCTGGAAAGTAATTTCCAAAAATCACAGGTATAGGTAACCTTGGTAGTACCCCCACTTTCCTTCAGTGTGACACCCCATTAATGTTCAGAGTCATTTGGGTGGTGGGATAGTAGTACTGAGTGTCTCTGTGGATGCAGATGACCCCACTACCTGGCCCTTTTCTACAGTCTTGTCCCAGAACATCAACATTCAGGGTCTGTCTGCTTCTCGAATCTATAAGTCCCTTCACAGTGTTATCTCCCACCTTGACATCTGTTAAATACTTGCCCCAATTTGCTAAGGCCAAAGTTATTCCAGTGTCACCCTCCCTGTTTTTATGGTGGTTTTTTGCAATATGGCCCGGCTTATTACACTTATAGCAAATAAAGTCCTTCTTACCCCATTAGGGTTCTTATCTGATCTGGAGTTAAATAAGGACAAAGGGGGTCTTACCATTCCTTGGCTGCTACTTCACTGATGTGGTGTCTGTCTGGCCATCTGATAGTCCTGAGCCATAGAAACAGCCTTTTCCACACTTTCTGGTCAATGTTCTTTTACCCAAAACTGCATATCTGTAGGAAGAATGTTGATGAATTGTTCCATTGTATATATGTCAGTGATCTGTGGGACTGGTTTGCCATCTGGCTGAAGCCATTTAATGAGGAGTTCTCTGAGTCAGGTGAAGGCTTCTCAAGGATTGTCGACTTAGTGGTACATCAGGGACCAGAATCTCTGCCTGTAGGTCTCTCCTGACATGTAATCTCTTTTAAGGATTTCTCTTTTTTACAAGGTCATAGTTTTCTGACTGTGCAATGTCCAGATTGCTGTAGGCAAGTTGGGCTTTACCTGTCAGATAAGGTACCAGCCTGATTATCCATTGCTGGGTTGGTCACTGGCACACTCTAGCGACCATTTCAAAGATTGTCAAGTATGCTTCGATATCATACATGGGACACAGCTTAGTAAGTTTAATGTTTTTTAAGTTGCTTGTGTTTTGTTGATCTGCTGGACCTGTACCAGATCCTCCAGCTTTGATAGCTTGCAAGGCATCCAGCCATCACTGCTCATGTCACTGCATTTCTTCTCTGTTTCTCAGTCTCTCTCTTTGTTGTATGTATAGCCCACCATTTGAAGAAGGCAGACATGCTTTCAGGTTCTGTCCCTGCCTGTTTGTGTTCTTTCATCACAGGTACCAGCTGTGTATTCTCAGTTTGGACTTTTGGGTGTGCTTCTAGTTTGGCTGCCATTCTTCAGGTAATCATGTCTGGGTTGCTGTTGCAGGATCCATACCTTTTTCTATGCTTCCCTAGTACCAGGTCTAGTACCCACGTATTAAACTCTTGGTGTGCCATATGCATGGCACTGTCTGTCATAGAGACACAGGTCAGGAAGCATAGGCAAAGCAGGAAATAACATTTGCAAGTAACATTTTATTGTTATCAGTAATAATAAAATAGAAAAATAAATTTGTGCAGGATAGCTTTTAAAGACAATACAAAGCAAAAATCCATCATCTGGGTCTTTCTCTCAATTTAAATCTCTGTCTTTCTATCTTTCAACAAAACACTACACTCTTTTATAAGATGTCTTTTCATGGCAAAAAAATGTATTCTGTCTCAGAGCTGGTCTCCTGTTGACAATTCTGCAAACAAGCATGTGGAAGTCAAAAATACATTTCAAGGTCAACCCCCTGTGTTACAGATTGTTGCTTTATAAAGAAATTAAAATAGCTTTCTGCAATCATTTCAATCATATAATTATATACATCTGCAAACCAAGGGATCCCAGTTCACATAAAGATTCATATATATATATATATATATATATATATATATATATATATATATATATTTGTAACCACAGAGAAACAAGGGGAGGAAGAAAGAATAAAAACAGCAAATGAAGGAAGGTAGATAACAGGGGGATATTGTGGGATTATTGGAATGGCCAGTTCATAGGTGCCACAAGGAACATTTGATTGTGCAATCAGATAGGCAAGAGACAGACAAGTGGCAGAATAGAGGAGGACAAAATTGATCCTTGCTTTCAACTCTCTCTACATAACAAATGGGACACGGTTTTACCCAACCCTTTCACACCTACCATCCACTGGCAAAGAGTAGGAATCAGAAGAAATGTCCTCTCTGCCAAATGTGCCAGTGTTCCAAATGAATCATGGTCACATGGTAATGAATTCTACAATTATTATGGTGAATAAGGTTTTCCTTTGCATTTCCCTTATCAAAGCAGTTATACAAACTGTTTTTTCAACAGCAATGATAACAGATTTGCTTGTTTTATTTTTAATTGCCTGTCCTATGGGATCACACAAATCATCTTAAGCTAATGTGGTGTAAACTGCTGGATGGAGATACAATTTTGTGTTTCACACTTTAAGAAAACACAGCTAAACCCATTGGAATTCATTTGCAGCATTCAACAGCCTTGTATTTTAAACCATCTTTATGCATACTGCACACACTTACTGTTTTAAAAGCAGGATTAACATAAACATCATGGAATTCTATTTGGCTTCCAAACCACTTCTAACACTGGCTCATTTTTACATGATAATGGGATGTGTTAACAGCAGAACTACTGTATCAGCCCATCCATAGCTCATCAAATCATTCAACAGAGCTCAGAAAAGTCAAGCAAATGAAAAATAAGCTAGTTCTGTCACATTCACATAAAATCCCGTCATTGATATGTGCATTATTATCATTTCCGTGTATTGCTACTACACACTGACATTTAAAAGAAATCAGTGCCATGTTGAGCTGACAAGATATTGTTATATGCAAATTTCTTAGAAAAGTTTTTTTTTACCAGTACTACTTGTTAGCTTACTTTATTAGGCATGTCTATTATATATGCTAAGCAAATTGCTCGCTTCCAATAAAACTGACAACTGAATACCTGCAGCATGATATTTATAAACCAGGGGTTAATATACAAAAAAGAAAAGCTGGGAGTTGCACCTGTGGCCTGGTGAGCCCTTCCTGTTACCAGCTTAACACACAGGCTGAACTGAATGAATCTGAAGGGATGAAGCAATTGCAATTAATGCTCTGATATCTGTCTGTCTGTCTATCTATCTAGATTTATTACAGTACGAAAGATACATATTTTCCCTGGATTTATTCCCAAATGGGAGACTGAGACTCATAACTGTGTTATGAAGATCTTCTCACTAGTAGGAATAAATATGATTATATCGTGGACTCTGAAAACCTTGCAATCTGAGTGGCTGAGAACAGTTGTTTAATCCTGCACAAACTACGGAGTACGGTCTGGTATTGTATCGTGGAACCCTAACCAAATTACACTCTGAAAGCTACTAAATGACTTCACCTGTTCCTGTGTTTAAAGGTATCCATGACACACAGCAAAAGGAAAAAGCAGTTTGTTTCAATTAACCCTGACAAATTATGCTCTAGAAGCTTATAATGTATGGTGAGCCCTTATTACCGCTAAAAAGCAGCAAGATTATTTCTTGATAATCCCATCGCTATGATGTCAGGGTTTATAAATCCCTCCTGAGTATGTCATAGTGATGGGACTACAAATGGAGCCGATTTGCACATGCATGCACCTTCTTTCCTCGTGCACTGAGGGCCTTACAGAAACTGACACAGCAGTGAAAGCATGACCCAGAAGGGCCGCGGCAGTGAATAAAATGGCAAGAGTAAGGAGCCTTCTTCATTTTTTCTTAAGGGTTATGGGGACCATACACTATAAAATATAATGTATGGTCTCTCAATCAGTAATCAGTTTGTGTAACGTCTTGAGGATGCCATGGTGCCATAAACTTCTCGAACTTTGCTCTCAAGGTTTACACAGGTTGTCCTGGCAACCCCTGGCCGGTTATCAAACCAGTTACCGATAGAGGACCATACATTATCCACTATTTAATTCACTTCATATATGCCATAGTACTGTGCAGAATTAAAAAAAACAGACAGAATGGACGTCTGCTGAATTTTAGAAGCTTTCACTTAATTCTGCAGAATCCCATCAGTAGCGAAATTCCAAAATTTCAAAGTGAGAATTGTTTTGTGGAATAGTTATCTGTGGTTGATATAAACTGTAGTTTCCCTTTTCACAATCCTCAGAAAATTATTCTGTAGTTTATGTGATCCATGAAATGTTATTTCAAACTTTCTGCAGTTTACACAGAAAAACTTGCTGGAATGCCATGGAATTCAGAAAGAAACCCTGAAACGCATTTTGGCAGTGGAATTATCATTCTGCATAAATTCCACTGTTGCAAACCAATATTCTTTACTGCTCTACAGTTCCACTGTTTCAAGACAATCCAAGCACAGCAAAAGGAAAAAAGTTTTAAGTTTCAAACAGCAGTCTCTATACTTTTTCCCTTTTGTCACTTTTTCACATATACCGCTCCAACAGTGACATGTCAACAGCGATGACACTACAGCGACAACTGCGCCAGGTTGCTGTAGTGTCAGTGCTGGATGTTTTCTGTGGTCTTGTACCCCCTCCCCTAATCAGTCCGATTCAGAGTTGATTATATTAATTGGGGGGGGGGTTGAGGGAAAGCCCCCCCGAAGAAAACATGGTAGGCAGTGACTACCGTTATGCCGACCAGAAATACGGTCGACATAAAGGTTTTGTTGTACAATCAGTCAACAACATTTTTGTCACCGTACGCTTGTAGATCCACTTTTTCAAACCTTTTCCTTGTAAAGTAAGCAATAAACCATGATGGAGGTGTGTGTTAGACAGTTCTAACACATGAGTGGGACATCGTGAAACATAAGGCTGCAAGTCAAGTGGGTCCAGCCCCCTAGCTGTGCATTAGAACTGTCTAATGCACACCTCTGAGTCACTTATTGTGCTTATAAAATGGGCTTTTGTATATTACATTCATGTAAAGGACATCATTTTTATGTTGAAATAGAAATTAATTAAAATCTTTACTGTCTTTTGATATAAAATAGTCCCTCCACCTGCAATACATTTTATTGTTTTGGCCCCTTAGACATTTGTCCCATTTTGGCCACCGTAGTTCAAGATGTTTGCTATACATAGAAACATAGAAACATAGAATTTGATGACAGATAAGGACCGCTTGGCCCACCTAGTCGGCCCATTTACCTACCTAATGCATAGGCAGCAGATCCTAGTTAACCAACAGCCTACTTCCTCCTACCCCCCCACTAGAATTGCCTTATGTCCGTCCCATGCATTCTTGAATTCCTCCACTGTTTTTGAGTCCACTACCTCCTCAGGAAGGCTGTTCCATGTATCCACAACCCTCTCCGTGAAAAAATACTTCCTCACATTACCTTTGAGCCGTCCTCCCTCTATCTTCAAATTGTGCCCGCTTGTTCTTGCACATCTCTTTTTCTGAAAGATGCTACCATCTTGGACTCTGTTGATTCCCTTGATGTACTTGAAAGTTTCTATCATGTCCCCCCTCTCCCTCCTCTCCTCGAGTGTATACATATTAAGCTTCTTTAATCTCTCTTCGTATGTCTTCTGGTGCAGACTCTGCACCATTTTAGTTGCCCTCCTCCGGACAGCCTCCATCCTGTCTATGTCCTTGCAGAGATGGGGTCTCCGGAACTGGACACAGAACTCCAGATGGGGTCTCACCAACTGTCTGTACAAAGGGAAAACAACTTCCTGTTTTCTACTGGTGATGCCTCTCCCTATGCATCCCAGTATCCCACCAGTTATTCTTACTGCCTTCTCACATTGCTTGCCCACCTTAAGGTCATCTGATATGACTACCCCCAGGTCCCTTTCCATTTCTGTAGTTGTTATTATCTCACCCCCACTGTGTACTCTTCCCCTGGATTTTTGTTTCCCAGGTGCATTACTTTGCACTTCTTTGCATTGAATCTAAGCTGCCATACAGTTGACCATTCCTCCAACCTTGCTAAGTCCCTTTGCTTCCTCTCCACCCCACCTTCTATATCAACCCTGTTGCAGATCTTTGTGTCTTCTGCAAAAAGACATACATGCTATGGTTAGCAGGTGCTCCTCCCCCGCCCACCACACAGACACACATACACACACACAACATCATCATCATCCAGAGGTACACAGCATATTTCATTTTATTTATGTAATTTTTACATTTGCTCAGTTGCAGTGTAACCTCTGATGAGAAGCTGGTTAGGAGTGAGTGAGCACATTTGGGTGAAGCAGAAGAGCGAGCGATTGCAGCACTGCAACAAGTGCTGATAAGTGTTTTGAAATGGATAGGAGAATAAGCAGAAAAAAACAAAACTTATACCAGCTTGTGAGTGCTGCTGCAGCTATGTAGAGAAGTCCTTACTATATGTGTAATGGCTGGGGAGCAGGAGCAAGTGGAAGACTGGTCGAGTCAGGGGGGCAGTGAGTGGCTGAGCCAGGGGCTAAGCAGTCATTCTGTTAGGAAATGCAACAAAAAAAATAACAGGGTTTGAAAAAAAGCGTTTTCCTATTAGATAATGGAGCGTTCTGTTAGTTTTGAGAACTGTTCATGTTTTCAAGTGAGATGGTTCCTTTTTATATTTGAGTATTCCATGATTTTTCTCATCAAGGAGGACAAAAAAAATGGCAGCTATTTGATTTTTTTAAATTGTATTGCTCAACGATTTCACTGCATCTTGGTTGGCAGGACTAGTTTCAGCCATGAGTTAGACACTTCTAATGCACAACTAACAGACAATCAAATTGCTCAAAATCTTTGCCCATTTTATATTAGTATTTAAAAGTTATATGTGTAACAGCATAGTCCAGGGTTTGTGAGCCATGCTGGATTAAGGAGACAAGCACTGAAAGCCAGTTGGTTTCTAGGCTTTGCCTCATGGCTCCAACACCCATCTCCGTAGTCTAATTCAACACCACCCGCAGCCTGGGGCCTATGCACTGTTGCAAACTGGGTACTTCCCACCCCATGGGTGTGTAGGAACATGGCAGGGGAAAAGAGGCTGGGTGCAGGCAGGGTGGGGGACACCAGCCAGCATCCAATCAGATACCCACCCTACTTCCCAACTGGATCCCTTGCTCTGTGTGGAGCAGGGGACAATGTGACATGGTGGGTCCCATAGTCCTTCAAAGGGACAACATACTGGGCCTGACTGGGCCCTGATGACTGCTCCCAGCCTTCACTGCAAATCCGGAGGACTGGGAAAACATGGTAAGGAGGGGGAGCTGGCCCTGTGATGGTTGACTGCTGTGGGACAGAGGGGGTGCACAGCTGCTATGGCAGGGTCCCTGCTGCATAGCCTGCACCCCCCTCTACCAGCACTCTGTGCCTTAGTGCATGATGCAGAGTGTAGCACCACCACTGGCCACTCCTCTACTTCATCCACTCACGTACAGCAACTAAAGGACAGGGGATCAGGTGTGGAAGGGGCTTGCACCCTTTCTGTGAATACTGCAGGGGTCTGACTGTACTCCCAATGTGTAGCAGTTAGTCACAGGGAAACCTTCATGCTGTGTATATACAGAGCATAGCCTTCATGCGTAGACCCCCTCTGCACTTACTTATCTCGCTGCAGCCAATTATGTAAGCCACTTAGACTGCATGATTTCAGAACAGCTCTTAAATGATATTGTTATATAAAATTATACAATGGGGGTATGAAAATCCTGCAACCTGAGTGGTCAAAACACATCACATGACCATGGTATATCCTGCAATAACCCATGGCTGAGAAAAAGCATTTATAAAAAACATACTTAAACACATTTAAATGTATTTTACACATGGGTCCATTGTATAATTGCAATAAGGCACTCCAGGGTGTGGGTTATTGGTGGATTTACCCACTTCTTGTGTGGTTAGGTCACTCGGCTGTGCCTCGTGACACACCACACAAGGCATGGGTAAATCCCCCAATAACCCACACTGTGTTGTGCCTTACTGCTTAAATGTAGCCTATCTTGTCCGAGGTCTGCTTGAATTTGAATATAGCACAGGACTTTTGAGATGTCAGAATAAAGTCTTAAAGCTACTTCCTCATTGGTTTAGTATTCCATCATGATGTGGTGACTGAAAAAACTGAATGCTAATGACCAGTTACTGAACAAATATATTTACACAGGAGCACTGTCATAAACACACACAAACAGCTTCATTCATCTGGCATTTATGTATACTGTATGTACATAAAAAACATATACAGTATGTGGGCAACACTACACAACAGCATGTGCATTTGTTGACAGATACAGGCACTACTTGGTGGATGCTGAAGCGTAACACCTTTGGTAAGTGTTCCTTAGTATCTACTAGAGGAGTACCTATTATCTTCATCAAATACAGTACCATGGTGTGTAATAATGGCCATATGAAATGGCCTGGTATTAAACATTTTGAATTAGAAAATGCAGCACTGACTCATAATGTATAGTATAGGTACAGCAAGTGATCTAAGGTGTCCAGTGATAAAGCAGCACTTGTGATGGCCAACTTAATCCAACATCCATTTGTCTATGTCTTTGTCCTTTTTTCTGTAAGAAAACGTAAGGCCTACCATGCCACATGCTATGGTACTTAAGACCATATAAGGCACCATGGTACCAAAATAATGATACCATCAATACAATGAGTAATAAATTACGATATCACCAACTGACAATTTTGTTAAATTTCCTGGGCCAGATTCTCAAAACACTTTGAAGGTGCAAAAAATGAGCAAGTCTCCAAAATCTGTGCAGTTGCAGGAAAAAAAGGCTAATTGCGCTGTGCTATATTCATAAAATGTCTGCAGCTGTGGAAAAAATACACCATGGATTGCAGAAAAAAAGCAGCTGTGTAAGTTCTTGTGCATAAAAAGGCCATTGAAAAGTATGGCATATCCCCTTAAAGGCTATTCTCAGTCACTGTTTTTCCACAGTTGCAGAAAAAATGGTGCGCAACTGCTGCACCAAAGAGAGTGAGGCATAACTCATCCTGAGCTAAAGGCCGTGTACTGTCAGTTGAGAAACAATTATAGTGGGAGTTCAGGCACCAAGCAACTGCAAGTCTGTGGGCCTTATAGTAGTGCCAGATGTTAGATCACAGATAGCACACATTTAAACTGAAATGCAGCAAACCACAACCACATGACCAAGTGCAGCCCTTAATGGAGTCCCACAGGCATTAGAGGCAGAGGTGGCAACAGCCAGACGTGTGTGTGCTACAGAAGCAGGCAAAATAAAAACCCCAGAGAGAGACACAACCAACAGTTACAAAATGCCACTGGGTGCATGGGCCTACTACATGTGGAGTGCAGGGCACACAGAACACCAAGGAGCACCACAGCTGCCACATGTGTGCTGCACTTGGCTGGTTGAAGTTGCCCAGCAGTGCATATTGTTGCATGTGCTGCTGCTGTGCAGGGACAGGCAGGTTGGGCTGCTGCTGTGGTGCAAGGTCCTGCTGGTACAGGTGGTGCTGCTGTGGTCCCAGTTGTGGCCTTGCTGGGAGTTCTGGTTCTGCTGCATCTTTTGCAAGACTGTCAAAGTCTCCTGCTCCAATTAATATGGATCATCTGTTGTTCTGTCTGCTGGGCTTTTTATATTTTTTCCACAGCTGCGGATCTGCAAGTGTGCAATTTCCGCACCTGCGGAATTCCATAAATCTCCTTTTTTTCTGATTTTCCACACCTGCAGAACTTTTGACTGTGAATATGCTGCACTTGCATTTCTGCAGTTTTGCAATCCTTTTTTCTACACATGCGAAATTTTCTGCTCTCTTTGTGAATCTAGCCCCTTATCTCTACCTCAGAATTAGGGTATCCCCTGTACAGGGCGATCACGACTGAGTGCTTTCAAAAAGAGTGACTCAGTCACAGAGCCTGTGCACAGCGCTACCTGGCAGAGTGGTGACCGGATACGGGGGGGGGGTAGGTGAATATAGTGGCGGAATGTCGCCATGTATACACGCGCACGTGGGGGGGACCTCACAATGCAATGGGCGGAAGGGGAGACAAGGTTTGTGGGGTGTAGTGCGGCGGTGCGCTGCCGAACTGGCTGTGTGGCATGGCGGGTAGGTAGCCGGCTGGGGTTGGGATGGTGCTGAGTTCAGTTCTGGGCATGATACAGTTTTTGCGTCGGGTCGGGTTATTTTATTTTTTTACAGTTTTGCACCACCCCCCAACATGCACCCCCTGGAGTTGAGAATCCTTTAGTAGGGGGGTGTGGGGGCTGTGCCCCCCACATAACAAAGAGACCGGTGCCCTCTTGCAGTTCACTGCGAGTGTACATCGCTGTAATTAATTTTCGGCGATGCACACTCACCCAAACGGCTATCGCTATTCCACGATCTCCGTAATCACATTGAACCAGAATTGACTTTAATGAAAAACTTAGCACCCTAACTCCCATCTTCCTCCCCCATGGTCTCAATGGTATAGAAAACACTTCCCCAGCCTAGTTAACATCTCAGTTTCCACCCCCCACCTATGGTCTTGGTAATAACAAAATATTCCTTTCTCCAACCCATTTAGCCCTCCTCTCCCCCCTCAACCCCTTGGGTGGGCTGACTTAGAAAAAAATTTAGAACCATCTCTTGAAGATGGCTATTGGCCCAGCCATGATCACAACACCTTGGCTGGCCTCCATCTGAATGAATAAAAGAAAAGTGTGAGCACGCTCTTGCTCTGATTCATTCAGATGGGGGCTGACTTAGGTGGCATGAGGAAAGCTTCACTAATTGCTATCTTTTATGGGTAATTCTATTTTTTTTCTAAGTCAGTACATCAAAGGAGGGAGTTGGGGTGCTAGTGGATTAGAGGAAGCATTTATTACATTTGCATGCACATGCGAGAGCAGCAAACATTTTGTTACAAAGAACCACATTACAGAGGTGTGTCACTGTCAGGACCAGTGCAGTACAGGCTCAGTAGTGACAGCCCAGTGATCAGTCATACTGACTGTGATGCGATTTTCTGTTTGTGAGGCAGAAACTTCTTGTAGTTGAAAGAAGCCAATCGTTCCATTCACAGAACGACTGGCTCCATTTATCTGCATAAACCTGCTCAGTGCCTTGTAGACTGGAAGTTTAGCAAAAGCTGATCATGTAAGCCGTTCGCCATCCCAAGGAGATGACACATCCTGCCAGCCTGCCTGTATGCCAAAGACCCATCTCACTGCTGCTCCTATTTACTTTGCCTCTCTCTCTCTCTCTCTCTCTCTCTCTGCCTATGGACTGTGTGAGGGAGAGAGAGAGAGAGAGAGAGCTTTTCCCTCAGAAATCATATCTGCTCTAGTGTGCACTATATTCTACCATGATGAACTCAGGAGGACCACTGCCACTACCTCCTTCTCCTCCTCCTCCTCCTCCACTGTGAGATGACAGTGATCACCGTGCATGGCTTATCCCCCTCCCTCTCCAGCACATCCACCAGCACCAGCAGCAGTTAAGAATGGAATCTCCACATCCACTGTGCATGTCGGGGGTTTGTTGGGATTTTTTTCCTAGAGAACCCTATGTCCATTTTCCCAGTGTAGGATGTGAGCAGTACCAGCAATGCAAGGTTCATTTCTGGTTTGTGTGCCATCACAAGAGAGTCAGTGTGCAGCACATAATGATAGGACCTCCTGTAGTCAGTCAACCACAGCTGGGGCAAGAGGGCTGACTACCCCCTTCCCCACACATACACTCACACACCATGAACTTTATACCAACCTGCTGCTCCTGAACTCTCTGCCACTGATGCGTTTTGTAGTTGCATGTGTGGGGTATTTTTTTTTTTATTGGAGAGCAGTTGATTGGTCAGTTGTGTTCCTGGCATGGATGTGGTTACTTATATTAATGGCAAAAAGTCCATTCCTTCTTGGGGCAGATAACATGTATTGTTGGGAGAAGGGAGGCATTCCCGGAGGGGGGGCATTCTCCAGCCCATTCTGTCCCAGAGTGCAAGAAAGTGATAATCGCTAGAGGGATGCTTTCTCCTGTAAGGGGGGGGGTCATCTTGACCTTGTATTGCTGCCTATTTAATTATGGTGGAGTAATGAAGAGACTCAAATTGTGTGACATCATCATCCATTAGTGATCTGTGGGTGGCATATTCTCTCACAGTATTACTTGCCTTTATAGGTAAAAATAAAAAAAAGCTGGGATATTTAGATATCTATTGGGATAGGTCAGTGACAGAAAAATGTAAAACAACTGCTGGAATGAAATGTAAATGACCTTCTCATAGTGTGCTTTTCTCATTGCTTGATCACACAGCGGAAGCCACATACTCAATTTGGAAAGAAATACTTTGCTACTTGCCAGTATAATAAAGCACTTCTGATTGTTTTGTACTTAAAACCAATCCAGCTTTTGTAAAGTGATCTTCGTGGGACTTCATGAGCCCTGGTGGACAGACCACAAACACTGTGGTCAGGGGCATCATTTAAGGCTTTTTGTGAGCCAGGGCTTCAGAGACCCCTTATGACTTCTCTGCAAGTCCTTTGAATCCCTAAATTAGTTTCACCAGGATCTGTGAAATGCAATTTAGCTGGTCTGGGACCTCTGTAAATTACAACCCTATTCTGATTTAATGTGTTCATGCCGCTCGACTGTTCCACATTACGAGGGATGTCCCTCATTTTACCCCTCAGATGTCGTCAGACTTTGCAGTAGCAATCCATTATTTAAGTTGTAATGCTGACTCAAAATAAATGTTTGTACAAATGAAAGCACTAGTTTCCACAGTGTTTTGAGCTTGTATTACCAGGTTTGATAAGTGTCCCACATTATGAGGGCCAGTTTTGGACAGTTTCCCACATTTTGAATGTCATTCAGTGACAAAAGGTTGAGAGGTATGACTGAAGCTCTGCTCTGCTACTCCGTATTCTAGTGGAAAGGCTGCATTTGGTAGCTTGTAGCACTGCTTGTCTTCTTACCGGTAGTTTTTTATGTTTGTGTGAGCAAATGTGTGAAGTAAATATTCTGTTACAAAGAACCGCCATCAGAGGTGTGTCACTGTTGCGTCTACTGCAGCTCAGGCAGCCATGGGCTCAGCAGTGATGATCCAATGATCAGCCAGGCTAATCATGACGTGGTTTTCGATTTCTAGAAATGTCTCACAGCTGGAAGAAGTCAACCACTCCATTCAAACAGCGACTGGCTCCTTTCATCTGCACAAACCCACCCAGTGTCTTCTAGGTTGGAAGTTTAGTAAAAGACGATTATATAAACCCATGTTGCCATCCCAAGCCTATCCTATGTCAAACTCCACTCAACACTGTTGTGTGTATTGCTTGCAGGGGCGCTTACACTTGAAAAGTGTAATTTTTGGATAAATGCAGGTATGGGCATTAGCAAGCATTTTCTCCTGTTTCTAGTTTGTCATTTTCACAATTGTTGAAATTTGCATACGTAGCTGAAAAACTAACGAAATGTAAAACTGCATTTCTATTGCACCATCAGACTTATAAAATAGCATCTGACATGGAAATGAAACAAGGTAGGAACAGATTTTAATTATGTAGTATATACAAACTGTTAGAATAACTTTTTTATGCTAATGAAAAAGGAGAACTCTTCTAACCACGACAGTCCTGCCCACTGAACCGATGACTATTAGCAGACTGCACCAAGAAGCCATGTAGTTAAGATGTTGGCTGTAAGTGTTGTGAGTGTGAACTACAAATGGTGCCATATCCCAACCAGCATGCGCACCAAACTGCAAGATGCAGGTGAAACAATCTTTTTTTAGCTATATGTATGGTTGAGAGGGGCTAGGGTAGTAGTAGAGTGTATGTCTGCATTTCTTTAATTTTGTCGCAACTTGACTAATTTTGGCCTTGAAACCTGTTTTGGCCTTAAAACCTGCCATGTTGCCCACATTAATCTACTGTTGCAGCTCAGACTAAGCTATCAAAAATTTGCTTTTGTGTGTGGAGAACGCGCACTGCATTTTTTTGCGGACGGTTTTAGTCTGGGTTTGAAAAGCTTGGCTGTAGAGGATTCTGTGCAGAGGCATTAGAGGCACTGTTGCTAGCAGCCTTCCCCAACCTAATATTCCTCCTTATTCACTGGCTTCAACTAAGCTAAGCCCTCCTCAACAATCACCCTGCAGACTGGGTAGGGGTCAGTGGTTCATTCGACAAGGATAAACGGGCCATTTTAAATTTAGTGTGCACTTGCTGGCAAACAGATCGAAGACCTTTTCTGTTTCATCACAAGGTGAGGACCTGGCTGGGCTGGGGGAGGCTAAAGTGAGCAACTGGCAGGTCTGGGAGAATGCTTCTCAACCTTTCCTGATTTTCAGAGGCATCCCAGATTTCCCTAAAAACTTTCCTCTGTCCCTCCTAAAATTTTTGCTTCCATTACGAAACTGTGGGGATTATAAGCATAACATACATTAGAGTTACATCCTTGTTCTTGTTCAAAAAATGTATTTAATACTAATCTCATTATCCTACCAGCCTTTAGAGAGGGTATCATCAATTTTTAAGCTTTGTCTCCGATTAGTGTCCTTTGTCCCTTATGTAACCCCCCCTACAAATGGGGGTTCCTAAAAACCTTCCTTGGGTGTGCCTAAATGCCCACTGCCAGGCTGGCATCCTGTGTCTTAGTGTTTTAAAATTGTTTGTATGAGAGTGCCTTGATGCCTCTGTGCTCTGTCTCTTTAAGAGCTGCCTATTTGTGGTGTAAAACTAATCTGCGTAGGGGCCAAGTAGTTTCAGGCTCAAGTCCCGCCCGGGCTGCCAGATAATCGCTCCGTTCTGCCATCGCTAGTTGTGCATCGGGAGCTCTGTTAGAAGCTGTACTTATCTGCTGATTACCTATTGTAATAGTAATGATATTGTAGTTTGTCTAACCTGCCTTCTTTGCAGCATGGACAGTTCTGTTTATCACCACCATTTTGGTCCTGGACTGCTAGAATGGGCCAATCAGTACCTCTGGGGACCCTAACATGGAGTCTGTCCCCAGGGGTCTTGTGGGAGTGAATTTCTGTAGGAATTGTAGTTTTTGCATTTCGGCCCCAAAACAGACCTGGAGGGGGAGCCCTTGCTTTGACAGACTGATGGATCAGCCAGCCAGAACCTTTTGGACTGAAGGGGAATTCCCAAGTTGCCTGCTACAGTGAGTCAGTCTGGAGGTAGAGTTTGGAGAGTGAACAGCTCGCGAGATTCGAGTAGCTGCTTCTGCGCAGTTTGCGCGGGAGATTGGTGGAAAGGCTGGGTTTGGCCTGTCTGCCTGCTGTCCCTCGAGAGGGAATCCTTTGAAAGGCTTAGCAATTGAACTGTATCCAAATTGGAGTGTGACAAAGCCACTGAAGAGTGACCAGATTTAAACCTGAAAAAGACTGAAGATTTGCTGTATGCGATCGGCCTGTTAGGACATCCAGTTGCCACAGAATTCCCGGTTTTGCTCAGAGACACTGATATTGCTGCCGGACTGCTATCCACATTGTGGTATGGTGATTGCTTTACTATAAATGTGCTGTTTGCTATTAGTGGGTCACGATTTGGTTCCCCACTGTTTAATTGTGCCATGCTTGCTGGAAGCTGCATCCAGCCTTCCCGCACTGATATCCGAACTGTCTTACCTGGCCTGGGCCCTGCCACACTGGCCCAGCCAGCTACTTCAGGTGCAGAGAACACCATCGATGAGAGACCTACCTGGGGATCATCCCCCTGCTCAACAACACGAACAGGAACGACATCACGGTGAATCGTGTGGGCCCTGCTTCTCCTGGCAAACCAGCAAGTCATCCTGCAATCTCCATTTCATCCATCCTGTGTCCTGTTCTGGGTAGCGAGAGCAAACACCAGGGTAGCTCCCTGCAACAACAGCTCGATCAAAGTGTGTCATCTGATCTAATTGTTTTGTCTAATCATCACGAACTGAGCCTCTTGGCTCCAGATTACAAATTGCATGTGGTTGTGCATGCCTTTTCTTTTCATCACAGGGCCCCAACCAGCTGCGACGCTAGCCTACCCCGGGCAACATTCCAGGCTAGCCCACCTTACTTCCAATTGGGTACCCAGAGTGTGTGACTGTGTTGAGGGACTAAAAAGTGCATGCATAATTGTCTGACTAGATCAGTTATAGAATCAATCAACCTGATTACGCCCCTTCCTTGTTCAATTCCTCTGAATAAATCAGATCTAACTCTTTTTGCATTTAATCTGACTGCGGTTGCAATTTGTACCAAAAGCACTGTACTGTGGTGATTTGCTGTGCCTAACCTTGTTTTACAGGGGGTCTCCAGGGTCGAACTGGTGGAACCAGCCCTGGTGGTAAGTGCAAGCAGTGTGGGGATTTGTATGCTGAATAGAGGCTACTGTGAAAGTGTTTGTTGCTATTGTCTAGGCCACCAGAGGGGAAAGAAGGGGGTTACAGTGTCCTGGAGGGCTGTACCTAGGTTAGCCTTGCTACTAACAACCCTGTACTCTGGGTAGAGGCACCCGTTTCAGTACCCAGGCCCCTTAACCTGCAACTAGCCAAGCAAGCAGGGGTAGTAGCTCTTGGGATAGGGCCACCTAGGGGTTACACTTATTTCTGTCAACTGAATCCCCGATTTATGAAACTGGAGGTTGAGAGGTATGGCCAGGAGTGAGGGTATCTAGGTGAGCAACTGAGTGGGTAGAAGGAAGTGAGAAAGGTGCGCAACTTGTTGTGCTGAGGAAGGTGGCGTGGGAGCAATATGCTGGCCTGGGGAAGGTTATTGACAAGGGCTGGGAGCAAGATGCTGGACTGAGGAGGGAGTTGAGGGAGCAACTGCTGATTGCATGCCTCTGTGGGGATAACATATGAACATACGGAAGTTGCCAGCAGCAAAAGGCCATCCTGGTCAATCTAGGCTGCTCGTGACTGCAGCTAGCTCCCTGTTCAGCAGCTGCCCCACCCCCACTCCCCTTCCCTCCCTTTACTCTCCCCTTTGCCCAGTCCCACCCCTTCTTGAAGCATTCCTCTGTGTTACATGCCATCACCTCAGCCGGTAGTGCATTCCACTTTGTCACTACCCTCTCTGTAAAGAAATGCCTCCTTAACTCCCTCCTGAATCTACCCCCTTCCAATCTCATGTCATGGCCCCTAGTGTCTCTCCTCACCATCCCTCCCCCTGAATAGACCTTCTGTGTCTGTTTTGATTATCCCATTCATGTATTTGAAGGTCTCAATCATGTCCCTCCTGTCCTTCCTCTCCCCCATTGTGTACATGTCTAACTCTCTTAGTCTGACCTCATATGGCAATTCCCCTAGGCCCTGAATCATCTCTGTTGCCATATGCTGCACCCCCTTCAGCAGTCTAATGTCCTTCTGTAGGTATGGGTGCCAGTACTGTATGCAATATTCCAGGTGGGGTCAAACCAATGATCTGTATAACAGCAGAATAATCTCCCTTCTTCTCGAGGTACTGTCCCTTGCAATGCACGCCAGCATTTTGTTAGTCATTGCTGCTGCCTTTCTGCATTGCGCAGAACTGCTCATTGCTCCTGTGATGAGCACCCCCAGATTCTTCTCCTCTTCTGTTACATCCAGCTGCACACCCACCCCACCCCCACCCCCCAGATGGTAGCTTCTCCTCGGATTTTTGTTCCAAAGTGCAGTACTTTGCATTCTTCTGCACTGAACCCCAGCTGCCACCTATCAGACCATGCCTCTAGCCTTGCCATATCATCCTGTAGCTCCCACCACCCACCCTGGTCATCCACCACCGCTCCCATCTTGGCGTAATCCGCAAATAGGTTGATTTTGCTGATGATGACCTCCAAGATGTCTGCAATAAATATGCCAAACAGCACTGGGCCCATCACCGACCCCTGTGGAATACCACTTGTCACAGGCTTAGGGGATGAGTATTCCCCACCTACCACCACACTCTGCTGCCTATCTTTTAGCCAGTTTTTCACCCTCTCCACCAGTTTTGCTCCTGCCTTTGTGCCCCACAGCTTGCTTCCCAGTCTCTCATGTGGTATTGAAACGAAGGCCTTACTGAAGTCTAGGTACAGGACATCCACCGCATGGCCCCCGTCACTTTGCCTAGTCACTCAGTCATAGTATTGCACTAGGCTGGTCTGGCATGACCTGCCCTTGACGAAGCCATACTGCCTCCCATCCTGCACCCCATTCATCTCCAGTAGCGCCACTAGCCTCTCCTTTAGGATGGTCTCCATTAGCTTTCCCGCTATGGACGTTACACTTACTGGCCTATAGTTCCCCGGTTTGTCCTTGGGTCCACTGTTGTGGAAGGGAACCATGTGAGCCTGTCTCCAGTCATGGGGTATGCATCCTGTGTCTAGAGATGAATTAAATAATTCTGCCAAGGGTCCTGCCAGGACCTCTGCCAGCTTCTTCAGCACTCATGGATGTACTCCATCTGGTCCTGGTGCCTTGTCCACCCTCAATGCCCTTCAGGATTACTGTGACTAAGTGACAACTTGCTTGACTGCGGACATGTGGACCGGGGACCAGCTTGTTTGTCTGAGGGTGAGACTGGGGCACAACATGTTTGTCTGGGGGTTGGACTGGGTCACAACTTTCTTGTCTGAGAGTGGGACAGGAGAGCAACTTGCTGGGCTGAGGATGGGACAGGACAGCAATCTGCCAGGCTTAAGGAGTGGCCCTGGGGAAGGTTGGAATTTAAAGAAACTTGCTGGGCTAAAGCTGGGGCTTGGAAGGAACATGCGGGTCTGAGGGTTGAAGGGTGTGACTTGGTGCAGTGGAGATAGGGCCTGTGGGCAACACGGTACCCTGGGTACTTTGTGGAACTGGTTTAGTGCACAATTTTTGTGAATATTAAACTGGCCCTGTGAAAGAAAGTAGAGAAACTGTATTAGATGAAAATGTAACATTTTTAATAAAATGGATAAGTTACGGGTTTGATGCATCTGCAAGGTAAAATACTGTACTTTATGGACCAATACATTTAACTACTTCCCACTAAGCAACCTCAGTGCACCAAGGGGACTGTGATGGGCTGCCCTCGAACCCCCACAGACACATACACACACAACCCTGATAACACTATATTATCTGTTTCCTTTAAGTCTCTCGTCTTCTGTTTCCTTACTTTTCTCTCACTTTTCCTCTCTGAAATAACCCTTTCTTAAATTCTTTGGTCACCTTGTGCCTCTTTTGTACCTCTCCACTCTCTGTCTCTGCTCTTGCTACCATTATTTCCAGATACACTACTAATCATGTATTCCCTTTATTTCTACAGGTCTGACAGGACACTGATACACTGCCCATCAGATAAGTATTGTTCTATGTTTAACCTGTCCTATCTGTCTTATTTTCTCCTTAAGGAACTACAGATCCTTTGTGACCCCTTATTTTTATTTATTTGTTTTTCAAGTCACATGCACATCATCCCATTAAATCCTCCACTTTATGCTCACTAGTACCCATGTAAGGGATCCCCCCTCCTTGTTACCTTCTGTAAGTGAGTGAGCTGTTACGGTATGCCCATGTCTAAAGCTACCAACTTTCTGAGGTCTAAAACTGGGACAGTTCATCCTGATCATGACCCCCCCCCCCATATCACTCCCACGGACACTGGCACAGTCAATGCTGTGCACAATCAGTTACATTTTGCTGCTTGCTCTGGCCATGCCACCCCTCAGTAACACCAGAAGCAAACATTTAGATCAAAACAATACATCATTCTGTTGCAGCAAGTTCCAAACCATGATGTACAGAAAGTTCATTAGAAGCAAACCTGCATTAAATTGTGATCAGACATTCGAGCTGCATGTATTGCTCCTCCTGACAGTCCCATCCAACCCGCTTTACACTCACCTCATTTGCTGAGCAAACTTCACTGCAGTGACTCCCACCACCACACCAGATTGTTTCACACACTTCCCTACAGCTGATCAGGTTCAGGTACCTTAGTTCCCTGCTGCCGGTCTCTTCTCTATCTGGAGTCCCTCTAAGCTGCTGGCAGGCAGACATCCACATGTGTTTGTTTGCACTACTACCCACTGTAATCTAACAGGAAGGAACATGCTTTACTGTGCTGCCACTGACATGCTTGCAGTGCAACACAGGTGCAGGGACTGAAGCTGCAAACTGCTGTCCAGCCCGAGCAGCGCCACAGTAGTGCTGTAATAACTGTCACTCGCGGATTAGCAGTCAGCAAAAAAAGGGGTGGGGGACAAAACTGGGACAAGTAAGCAAAAACTGGGACAAAAGTGACATTTTTCAAAACTTGTGGGGACACTGGGACATGCTACATAAAATAGGGACTGTCCTGGGAAAATAGGGACAGTTGGTAGCTTTACCCATGTCCATCACAGCACCCAGTTCATATGTGTCGAGGAGTGGTGATGGTTCTGACAAGTGAGATGGATTCTGGTGTATTGTGTACCACATAGATAAAAATATACATACTTCTGGTTTGCATGTCCGACAGTTGTTGGAATCAGGTTCCGTTCCTGGCTGTATATCTGCATGATATTCAGAACAGGTGTTGCATGTATGCACAGTATGTATGAATTATCTAGTTGAAGTTCACTGTGTGTAGATGACAATTCAGATCTGGAGTTTATTGTAGGTATTAGAGTGCGGAAATCTGAGCATGTTTATTTATTTATTGAAAGAGATTTACCAGGAAATACCTGCTGAGCCATAAAGCTCATTTCCAGATGTGTCCATGGGGGATGGGGGATGGGAATAAATACATACATTACAACCTGGATTATCTGAATGCTCTGGGAGACATCAGATTTGTTGATATAATCAAGAGTTTAGATAATCGGGGGTCCATAACATTAGGCAAATGAGATTTAGGGGACAATGTCCGAGTTCAGCTAATAGGGAGATCTGGATAATTGGGGTTTGGATAATTGAGGTTATATTGTAGGATAAGCAAAGTGCAGTAATCTGATAAGCAAAAGGCACAGCTATGTACAGTGTATACAGTAACATAAATGGCAAATTGCTAAACAAGAAAGATAGAGGAGAAAAAAGGAGGGGTAGGGAGCGTTGGGTAGGGTAGGGTTATTAGAGTTGTAGAGGTGGATACTGGACTCTTGGCAGTACTTTGAAAATTTCTTCATTTGCCAAAAATGACAGTTTCACTACTATAACTCATGTTATAGATTTGTTAATTATGGCTTCAGCACTCTCAATGCCAAACACCTACACAGAGCAAATACAAGCAAGCAAACATTTGGCATTGATAAATGCTTGTTGTTTTATTGTTGTCTGACATGGTCTGGATGGATACATGAGTGTGTACCTACCACAACCAGAGGACGCATTTTCCTCCATGTCGCTTCAGCGATTATTGTGAGAACTAGTTTTGAATGTCATCACACAGTAAAAGCAGTAATAACATGGGCAAGAGCCAAAACTCAGCCAACATTAGCCTCCAGGGGCTACACAATCAGTAAAAGTAAGCAGTGCAGCTAGCTGCCACTGCTCTGGATGGCCAAAGTAAAACCAAGCTCATTCTACATAAACATACTTCTACCTGAGCCATGCTGACCCTGAAAGGTGTTAATGTGGCTGAGTTGGTAGCATATCCACCTTTGGGCCAGAAGGTTGCTCTGTCGAGTCCCACACCAGGTCTTGGGTCATACCATAAACGCTGGCATCTGGTGTAGTGCTAGAGGGATGCTGTACTGTTGGGGTGTGCCGTCCTTCAGATGAGACGTTAAATCGAGGTCCCCTTTGCCCATTTCTGGTGCTGTCAAGGTGGATACCAAAATGGAAGTAAAGAACCCAAATGGACTTTTTGCAACATCCATCTTCCCATAAAACTGGCTCAGGCAACTGTTCAAGGCTGTGGACGGATGTTGATGTGTGAAGTGGCTGCCACTCCGCGTTTACAGTCACTTTACTACCAGTCTTTCATGGCTTGCAAAGTCCTTTGGGATACAATGTGTATGAAAAATGCAATGTAGATGCTAATTAAGTTTCATCTTCTCCTTCTGCTATCTAATTGTACAGGTGGGAATGACTGAAGCACAGGGAGGTCAAGTGACATGCTCAAGGTCACACTGCAAGCTAATGGTTATAGCAGGATTTGAGCATGGGATCTCCTATTACATACTTCGGTGCTATAACCACTGAATCACATTGCCATCCATTTAAGCACTGAAAGTTCTTCAAAAAGGAGGGGAGTGGGCAGCGAAAGCACTGGGACGGTGATATCTCTGCAACAAAGAGGTAAGAACTGCATCCCTCCATTGCCTTGTAGTTTAGTCATGTTTCTAGCCTTGCTGTTCCTACAGCTCCTATAATCAAACCTCATTAAAAACTATTGCAGAGCCTTGTTTTTGTCCCTCACACTTTACATCATTTAAATTATAAATACAGTACAGATATCTGATCTGCATGCCTTCATTACATCCAGATCTTATCAAGAGGTCTTCTTTTTCAGCCCAAGAACCGTGGCACAATGCTTTGTCAATACAGGAATGGTGTGGTTTGAAATATTCCGCTTAACCTGATCTCCCCGATTGTAACAACACAGTTACAATCTTCTAACACCATTCACTGAGCAAACAATCACTCCCAGAGGAAGACAATAAACCCCTCCTTTGGCACAGTGGGATGGCCATGACAGATACCAGAAGTGACAGCTTCGTTCTGTCAAGGCTCCGTTCCATGTGCATGTCAGGGCTGGCCGTCAATCCGGGAGTTAAGTGACTGCTGAGTTGACAGCTTCTCTGATTCTCTCATCAACCAAAGTGACTGGGTGACCTTTTCCAGCCTCAGCAGCTGCCATCTTCCTTCATTCTATCATGAAAGAAAATAAGTCCCTTTGGGAAAATCTTACCCTTTCACTAATTTTAAACAACCACAATCACCATTCATTCTTACTGCTCTCTGATCCCACTTGAGAACATATTTCTGAAGTGATGAAAATATTATTAGCTATGATGAATAAAAAGTCTAGAACAGTCAGGGGCTATATCATTAATTCTATAACAATGACTGTGTGTCTTTAAGCTGTCAAACTGTGGAAGGTTTTTATGCTTGGAATGAGAGTGCTCTGAAAGTTGTAAAACCTGTACTAATACCAAATCCTATCCTTCCCAAGCATAATATTAAGAGTTGAAAAATCCATTTTTATTCCTAACTCAGTGAATTACAACCCCTAAACAGAGGTGGTCACATGACTAGGTATCAATCTAACTGGGGATAAAAACATTTGCTAGATATTTTTGCATGTGTCTGTCCCCTTCCCCCACCCCAAAAAAAAGATAAAGGCCCTTCCTAAAATATGCTTTTCTGCCATTTATTTACCCAAAAAGATCAGCTGAGATGCATTATCACAAAGCATGGTCACCAAAGAAACACCAGGAATTCAAACTGTGAACAGGACTTCATTTTCTATATGTTTATGTGTGTAAGGAAGGGATCAAAAAAGGAACGCATGTTTAATTACTATTTTTTTTAATGTAA
This sequence comes from Neoceratodus forsteri, assembly GCA_016271365.2. Lineage (NCBI taxonomy): Eukaryota > Metazoa > Chordata > Ceratodontiformes > Ceratodontidae > Neoceratodus > Neoceratodus forsteri. Next base: position 66,796,923 of record JADMNL010000030.1, read on the forward strand.
GGGAGTTTTACTTTTTAGGGCCTTACATAAAAATGTGGAGACACAGAAGTTGTCATTAGGAAAGGCCCCTGCAGCCAGTCAAGTCTGCTCAGCCCTACCTATCTAATGTTGATCGTGAGGGACCTAGAGGCCCTTTTCTCCTCTTTCCCCCTTCCTCTTTTGCCAGTGTCTTTACCAGCCTCATATGTCTGTCCTTCCCATGTTTAAACCCCCACTGATTTTGCATAGACTACCTCCCCTGATAGCATATGTCACCCCTCCACCACCCTCTCGAAGAAGAAATGCTTTCTGATGTCCATCTTAAATCTCCCACCTGCCAGCTGCACTGAGTCCCCCTGGTGCTTGTATTCCCACTTGTGTTCCCACTCAGTGTAAACATCTATCTACTTTACTGACCCCTTGGAGGTATTTTCTATGACTTGAGCATGTACCCCTCTCTCTTCTTGCTTCCAATGTGCACATGTTAAAATCTTTCAACCTTTCCATGTAAGTCTTTTCCTGCTGACCATGGATCATTTTAGTCACACTCCCCTGCACTGCATCCACCAAGTCCCTGTCTTTCTTTAGTGCAGGCTCCAGAATTGCACAAAGTACTTAGCTGAGGATGACCCAAAGACCTGCACAGTGGCAAAACCACTTAACTCCTCAGGCTACTGATCCCTCTTCCTATACATCCCAGCATCGTATTCACCCCCCACTGCCATGTTGCACTGTGCTGATGTTTTCAAATTGCCCAATATTGTTACTCCAAGTTCCCTCTCTGTCATACTTCCACTGCCACCCTTCATTCTGTATTCTATTATCCATTTTTTCCCGTTTCCACTGCCATACCCTTGACCACTTTTCTAGTCTTTCCAGGTACTCCCTTATATTTCTTGCCCTTTCCTCACTATCCACTCTTCTGTAGATCCTACTATTGTCTGCAAAGGGGAAGATCTTCCACTGGATCCATACTCAAGTATCACACATGAAGATGCTGAAGAGAGCCAGTCCCAATATCAACCCCCACCCCAGACCTCTGAGTGTTCCCCATTAAGATCAACCTTTTGGGGTTCTGCCATCTATTCAATTTCCAGTTCATCTTTAGATCTTTTTCACGACCCCATATCACCCTCTTTTAGACTAAATGTCCAGGAGGGACAAAGGTGAAGGTCTTGCTGAAGTTAAGGTACAGTATGACCACTGTATGACCCTTGCCCACCTCCCTTGTCACCTAATTTAAGAGGTCAGGCAGGTTAATCTGACACCACCTTCCTCCATAAATCAATGCTGTCTCATATCCTGAACTTGGCTTGCCTAATGGAAAACCAGTAGCATCTCCTTTATTAAGGTTTCAAGTAGCTTTCCTACTATAGACACCAAACTGACCTCTATCATTAAAGATTTTCAGGGGAGTAAAGGGGGTAGCCATGTCTGTGACTGCAGTCAGGAATCTGGGATGAGTGAAGTGGGTCATGAATTCTGTATGTGATTTACCCAAATTTCAAATCCCACTGCATGAACTTGTTCTCACCTGTGCATTTCTTGGGGATTAACATATATGTCTCAGAACTTATTTAGCTTATCAGGAAGCAGAAGGTTTTCAACCCATTTAAAAAAAATATGATATACTCTGCTCCTTCACTGAAATGGTTCACACAGATTATAGTACTGTAACCAAATACACTGAAAGTTGCAGTTAATGATTATTTTTTTTACTTCAAACCTCACTGATCTGAAAGCGTATGCTTTCTTATCGTGTCTGAGGCCACAAACAACAACAGATTTGCTTGGCTGATGCCAAGGTTCTGATTCTATTCTACAAACTGCCACTTCTTCTCTACTGAATGACTAATGATGAATTTGATAGGGAAAGTTTGCATTAAGGAAATATGCAAAACGTTAGACTCGGCAATATGATTTTGGAAGAAGTACTTAAGCTAACTATTGTGCAGTGTGCTGTTGTAATACATTATAAACTCACATTTATGTAAAATTCTTGTATCTAATAGACCCATACAAGATCCCTTAAACACTTGAATATTCAACACTTTCTGTGCTACTTAGAATGAAAAGCTAAAAAGCCTATGCCACAGACTGGCTTTGGACATTTCCAAATGCTCTGTTTGATTTGGATATATGCAATAAATGATCTGATTACAGTAATAAAATGTAAGAAAAGATCGTTCACTCAATAATTTTGAATCCATTTTGAATCAAAAGGTTTTACTTCATTTGCAGTTAGTTGATACGATTGGGAGACTATAGAAGTACAGAACAGAAAAAAATATGTTATATACAGCTTACTGCTGTGTTTATAGTTTTGTTGGTTGCATGATATTATATATATAGAATGGGCAGCAATGTGATATAAGCTTTTTTTTCACACAAAGGGTACATACAAAAAAACAAGTGATTTATTGCTGCTTATAATCTGCTTTTTATAATTACTGTTTTTTAAATTATATTACAGTGATGATTTAATGATCAGTAAATTTCCATCCATTTTGTTTTAAATTTATTCTGAATTATGTAGCCTTTTCTCTGCCAACGCAAAGACAGATTTCAATTATTTAAAAAAAGTATCCAGTTGATGTGGCCATTTTCTCTCCATGTTTGAGAAATGAAGCAAGTAAGTCCCAGTTTAGTCTGTTTTAACCCCCAAGTGTTGAACACAATTTCATTCGGTGAGTAGGAGAGAGTTAGTAAAGTGGGACTTACAGTACATGGCGTACTTGACAAAGGGGAGAGGTACAATGACAGGACCAACCAAATATGTTTTTAAAATAAATTATCTTTGTCTGTTAGTGGGGGGGGGATATATATTGTTGATTATATTAAAAACAAAATGGACGTTAGTGGAAACATGAAGGTGGGGTGCAGTAACAATGGCAACTGGAGGAACTCTTTGAAAACCCCCTATTACACAGTTGTGATGTCATAACCATGTGATATGGAATTTGTAGAGATCTGGTTTCAGGTTGATATCAACTTTAACCAATAGTTATATCACAATTTAACAAAGTAAATCAATGAACTACTTACTATACATAACCTAACAGTAGTGCAAAGTACTAGTATAAAAGTGCAAACAAGGGATAGTGCAACTTTAGAAAAAATACAATTTATACTATACAGGTGGGTGTTAGATATTACCGGTAATTTATTTATTTTAGCCACTGAAGCATTCTAAATGAAGATGAATCATTAGTGCTGTATGGAATTTTCAAATTCTGGCTGAATGAAATTCCTAGGAATATTCAAAATTCCATCGAAGTTCTGCTGGAAATGGAATGTCAGAATTCTGCAGCATAAAATAGTTGCAGAATGCTTTCCCGTGGAAAAATCACTGTTCCATGGAAAATTATTCCACAGATCTCAATATATTCCGCGGAAATTGTTGCGGAATAATTTTCTGTGGACAAAATACTGTTCTGCAGAATTTTATTCCACAGATCACAGTAGGCGGAATTCTGAAGGCAAACAAGTGAAATTCTGGTGGTCATTCTGCACTAATTCCACCGAAGAAATTCTGCATTCCGCACAACACTATGAATCATATATCTTCATTATGGGCCTTTATCTCCACATTAGGCACACTACTAAGGAATCCTTAACCAATAGGATAGCAGCTTAAACAAAGTCTGATAACATCACAATGGCCTCTGCTACACAAAACAGCAGTGAAATCAAACAGAAACAGCAAACTCTTCATAGAATGAACAAATTAAAAAGCTTTAGAATTTAAAATAGATTGTTTACATTTGACAGACAATGGCCTGACTCAGAATATGCCACTTATCATCACTTCTGAGGGAGCTAGAGTGATATAACTCACTCATGGCTCTGCCACTCATGAGTTATTGTCCTGTGACTCCTGCCTCCTGACTCATGAAGATAATTGGCATATTCTAAGTCATATATCTACACAACAGGAATGGGGGTAAAATTAGATTAAAAAAATTATATCTTCACTAGTGACAGAGCGAGAATCTTTACAATCCGATTTAGACCATATCTCAAGATGAGCCAATAGCTGGGGGATGTGTTTTAACACTGATAAATGCTGTATTATTCATTTAGGACAGCAACACAGCCCTCATAAATATACCATATGCAACACTGTAATAAAAACAGTAGATAGAGAAAAGGGTCTAGGGTGCTTATAGATAATAAATTGGGATTCAATGATCAGTGAGCATCAGCCATTGCCAAAGCTAATAGGGTATTGTGGACTAAAGAAAAAAAAAAAAAACTTTAATAGTAGGAAAGTAGAGGTCATCATGCATCTATGTAGGGCATATGTTCAACCAATGTTAGACTATGGTAACCACTTGTGGTGTCTTTACAAAAGGAAATATGTTGTCAGAATTAAGGGGTGCAGCTCAGAGCAACTAAAATTATACACAAAAAAATGAAACCTACAAAGATTGACTACAAAATCTGCACTTTATGTCCCTCGAGAAAAGAAGTCTTAGAGGAGACAACATACTCATGTATGACATCTGCAAAGACCATAGTTCATAAATGAGTTACAACTAGAATTTAATACATGGATGTTCAATTTAATAGGTCTGTAAAGCATACAAAAAAATCTGGTAATACCCTCAAAGGTTTAGTGATAATACTATTGTCAATCACTGGTAATAGTATTGTCAATCACTTTTAATAGTATAGTTTTGTGCTGATAATACAATCGTTGCAAACTTCAGAAAGTATATGTTCTGCCTCACATCCTAAGCGTGCCTCCTCATTGGCAGCTTTTCCTCTGTGGGCGGGCAGAACAGTTTAAAAAACATGGCAGTCGTTCTGTCGCTTAATGAGGGCTATCTCTGTTCTCCAGTGTTACTTTCTTTTCCCCGATCAGCAAATTAAAATATCTGGTTGATCCTGCCATTCCACTGGTGAAGAGCAGGTAAGATCTAATTTTTTTGAAAAAAAGAGGCAGGTGCCGGCAACCATCAGGAGCGAGCAGTCTGCCGAAGACACAACGTAAGACAGTGCGGCGGTTCGCCATGACTCACACTCCTTAATTGAACTGGTGAACCACCTGTCTGAAAAGACCCCAAAACACACTCAGATCCATATATTAAAACAAATAAAGTATGGTTCTGTGTGTATTACCGGTCAGCAATACCATCTCATGGTTCTGGACATGTAGGAAACTCTTGAGCTTCACTCTCGAGGTTATTACATGTCCAAAACCTCTCAATGGTATTACTGACCAGTAATACACATGGAACCATATACATTATGCTCTATTTAAAAATTATAGCATGGGAACTTGTGGTATTCTTGACAATTTGTCCGACAGAAGTTTAATATTAATAATAGAAAATATTATTACACTCAACAAGTCATAAACCCATGGAATAGACTGTCATTAGTTATCATACTGAGTAAACATAAAAGAGAGTTCAAAGTAAAATTAGACAACTATATTCTCAGCGGAGTACAAGTCCTGTGATATTCACAATACACAGGAGCTAATATGAGCCAACACCTTTGTTTCCTCTTTCTTGCCTTAGTATGAACTTTAGGAACAGCAACACATCAAAAACATTTTATTTTTGTTGTCACAATAGATACTTTTAAGGTTACAGTCATCACAGTAAAATACTGAACCGATCAGAGAGCGATTTTCACAATTCTGATGACATCACAATGCTTAGTGCAGCACTGAAGACAGTTGTTAAAATCAAAGAAAAACAGCAAACTCTTCAAACAAATTTCAGATTTAAAAGCTATAACTTAAAAACTACTGTTTCATAATATACAGTATTATAGGGGTACAGTAACATCCCTATAGTTCGGTTTCAGTAGGCATTTTAATGTTAAACCTCAAATGCTGCCCTTTTTTTTTTAAATTAATTCTTTATTATGTTTTTCCAAAAAAGATAAATACATAGAAAGAACAACATGTATTATATCTCAGACCCAAATATAATACAGTTCCCTTTTCAAATACTGTACAGACTATTTAAGGGTCTGAGAAAGATACCCGTTTAACATCAAATCCAGTGATGCCTAATAGAATGCCATACACAATTTTGCACTTTAATAACTTTGGAACCATTCAACAGATTTGCATTAAAGTTTGCATGTGCAGTCTCATGTGACAGCTCTCTTGATGTGTCAAGTTTTGTTTTGGTCAGATTGGCGGGATTTTGAGCTGCGCATAGTGCACAAATTTTAAAATTAAATTTTTTGTGCCTTTTTTGTCCTCACACTGCACCTAGGTGGTTTGGAATTTTGGTCTGAAATTTTCAGGGTATGGAGTGCTTGCCCCACAGAAGTGCCTTTCACTGGTTTGGTAAAAAAATATTAATCTGTTCCAAAGTAATTTAACTGTAGAGTTTTGTGTTCTGAACAAGCTCAGTATAGTCTTTAGAATAGCTTCCTGGAATGAAAAATGAATTTGGTCTCATGAAAAAGGATTCTTTTTCATGAGGGGCTAATCCTTTTTCATGAGAAAAAAAAATCCTTTTCTGCAAGCTACCATCTTGTTTTCCATTTTCTCAAAAGAAACTTTGAAATCCCACAAAAATGAACTCACCCAGAGACACCAACACATGCATCTTACTCATTGTGGTTCTGTTAGGTGGATTCTGAAGTTGTCTGGTGGAAAAAGGATCTTGCAAGTCATACTTTTAGCATTTTAAATCATTTTTGTGACGCGCTAAATCCTCTTTCGTGAGTCCTTTCTACTTGCGAAAAAAGATTTGGGACTTAATTTTTTTTTCTTTTTCAAGAGATAAGATCCTTTTTCATGAATCCTTTTTCATACTTGCGAAAAAGGATCCTATCTTACAAAAAAGGATTTGGACTTAGTGTGTTTTTTTTAATCCTTTCTCGCGAGATAGGATCCTTTTGCATGAATCTTTTTTTGTACTCATGAAAAAGGATCCTATCTCATATCTCACAAAAAAGGATTTGGGACTTCATTTTTTTTATCCTTTTTTGCAAGATAGGATACTTTTTTCGGACCCTTTTTTCATACTCACGATAAAGGAACCTATCTTGCGAAAAAGAATTTGGGCCTTAGTTTTTTTTCTTAATCCTTTTTCAAAAGATAGGATCCTTTTTCATGAATCCTTTTTTATTCTTGTGAAAAAGGATTTCTACTCACAAAAAAGGATTTGGGACTAATGAGTTTCAATGTATTTCAATGGGGTTTTCAACTTTGATGCACAGTTTTCCATTTTTGCATCTTTTTATACAAAATGTTCAGTATGGCCTTTTTGAGATCTCACCTCATGAACAATGATGGTGGAATTATGCAAATCCAGACTGAAAGGTGATTTCTGGTTGTGTGGTGAAATGACCTTTTGGTTAGGATTTGCAAATTTTCACCACCATTGTTTATGAGGTGAGTTCATAACAAGTGTATGTTGAAATCTGGGATCAAAATATGTAACAATGGCACAATTATGTGCATTCAAGATACATATATGCATTGAAGGAGGTATGGGAGTGCAGGTTCCAAATATTATGGATGGATGGGAGTGCCACTCAAATAAAGAAACAATTACAGAGGGATGGGAGCACAGTGCCCAAAGGGCCCTGCACTCCCATAGACAAACAAGCATACAACTATACTATCTCAAAAAGTCAGGAAATTCATTGCAAAAAATTTCATTAATGAACTAGATGAGGTTAAAGCAACAAAAGCAGGGGAATATGCCATTAGGGTTTCCAACCCTAACACCCCACCCACACCCTGCAGGCAGCAACAGGGGCGGGGTGTGCCTTGCAGTTGTCATGCCTAATGCTCACCCCATTCTCATATACTGTACCAATCTCAGCTTACGTACTCATGGAATAGGGTGAGCATTAGGGCTGACAACTGCAAGGCAAACCTCACACCTGTTGCTGCCTGCAGGGTGGGGTGTTAGGGTTGGAAATCCTAACTCCACATTTCCCTACTTTTGTTGCTTAACCCTAACTAGTACATTAACAAAGTTTTGTTGCAATGAATAAATATCTATATACTGAATGTAAAATAGGCAGTTTATCACCACTTCTGAGTGGTAGGTCTTTCATAACTCACTCATGGCTCTGCCACTCATGAGTTACAGTCCTGACTTGCATGTTTTGAATCAGTCTATTGTATATCCCCTACAGATTTACTTTTTTTTGTATCAGATTTCCATGATAAGATCTCTGTCACTTGGTCTTCATGTGATATCAATCCTCTTCTGTGACACTGCAACTGGTTACTATAAAAAAGAAAATGATGTCACAGAAAAGGGATTATGAGGTCACTTGTAGACAACTGGCCAGAGCAGATGAAGAATAAATGGCCAAGAATCCTCTTTTCATGCAGGTTTCGATAGTAATAAAAACAACAGAGGAAAGGTAAAGACATGATATATAGTACTGGTAGTTGAATTATAAAGTTGACTTCTGTCTAAATCTGTTTCTCAACATATTCTACATGCCATCAGAGGCTCTTCAAAGGAATAACTCATCTCTGTTCATTCAGAAATATTTTGCAAATTCTGCTAAAATGTTATAGTAACAATGAAGAAAGTGGGTGCACCCGCCTCCCCATTATATCTAGCTCTGAGAAAACCCACTGGACAGCTGAATGAAATGTTAGTTGTAGCATGTCATGTTGGTGGTTCAACGCGAGACACTGGCTTCATGCAGATAAGTTTGTAACCAGTTGCTCTGTCTCACAGAACATACTTTGGCTTATGCACTGTTCTCTTATCTATGGTGGATGCACGTGCAATAAAATGTTTTACATCAATGATATGAAGAATGGCCTAGCCTGATTATACAGCACATTGTGCTTTAGATGCAATGGGGCGGCGGGCGCACCTGCTTTTTCTTTGTTGCTTGATAGTTGCTACAAGATATGGCACTACTGCTACTGCAAGTGCAACAGCTAACTCAGTTTAGTGTTGGTGCTAAAATGTTATAAATAATATAATGAACTCATCAAATTCATGGAAATAACAGCAGAATAACTTAGGATAAACACCAATTCAACAGGTTTTTGTAGTGGGAATACTGTACAACTGTAAACTGCTCTGCAGATGGGGGAGGTGGAGAGCAACTGTCTCCCACAGGTATTTTGTGGTGTTTCACCTACTTTATGTCACTTTCATATGATGGCAACCAAGAGAAACTATGTTTACATAAAGGTGTTGTATTTTAAATTGTTTTCATGGGGACCATTGACTGTTTACCTACAATTTATGTAACTGGTACCTAACATTTGCTCACCTCAGTACTCCTTGTCAACACTGTGTTGGCATGGTTAAGTCTTTTGGTTTCCCAAGAGGTCATGGTAGGCTGAAGGTCACTGTCACTATAAGAAGGGGTTCTGGGTCCCACAGTAGGGCTGGGCAGAATTTTTTTTTTATTTCAGATGTAACAGAATTCCACAGAATCTTCAAAAAATTCCACAAAATTCCATCAGTAACAGAATTCTGAAATTTCAAAAATGGAATATTTTTGATGAATTACGTAAATTGTGGATTCCTTTTCTGCAATCCATGGAATATACAGCAACTGTGTGGTTTACATAGTCCATGGAAAGGAATTCCATGGTTTAGGTAATCTGTGCAAAATTATTTATGGTTTACTTAGAAATGCGTTTTGATATCCCGTGGAATTCAAAAAAAGAAATTCTGAAAAGTATTTTGGGAGCAGAATTGCATTTTTCACATTAATTCTTCTGGTGGAATTCCACATTCTGGACAGTTCTAGCCTACAGGCATGTTTGCCAGTGAACTTACTTTTAAAGCAAGGGCTGCAGTCACTAGTAACAATAATTGAGATGGCCTCAGCATATCCAGTGATTCCAAAATAAAATTGAACTGCAAGCTTTGTTTTCGTGAAAGAATATATGAATTCAAATGTGACCCTTGTCCTTTACAGCTCTGTTTATCTGAGGCTAATTCATCATTGCAGTGCTAGGGGTACTACTCATAGGAACACAGAATTTGACGACAGATAAGAACTGCTTGGCCCATGCAGTCTGCCCATTTTCCCTACCTACTGTAATACCGTAGACCCTACTTGATCTCCGCCTTAGCCCTCCCTTCCCTAATGACTAAGACTCCCTTATGCCTATCTCATGTGTTCTTGAATCCCACCACAGTTTTCACCCCTACCACCTCCACTGCAAGGCTGTTCCAGGCATCCACTACTCTCTCTGTGAAGAAGTACTTCCTTACATTACCACAAGTCTACCCCCTCCAGCTTCATAGCATGTCCCCTTGTCTTGAGCATCTTTTTTTCTGAAAAATGCTTCCTTCTTGTACTGTATTTATACCCATGAGGTATTTGAAAGTCTCTATCATATCCCCCCTTTCCCTTCTTTCCTCCAGGGTGTACGTATTGAGGTTCTTTAGTCTCTCCTCATATTGTCTCTGGTGAAGACCCTGCACCATTTTTGTTACCCTCCTCTGGAACGCCCCAGTCTGTCTATATCCTTCCGGAGATGTGATCTTCAGAACCAGACACAGTACTCCAGGTGAGGTCTCACCAATGATTTATACAGTGGTATCACCACCTCCCTCTTTCTGCTGGTGATACCCCCTCCTTATGCACCCTAGCATCCCACTGGCTCTCCCCATAGCCTTGTCACACTGTTTGGCCACCTTTGTGTCATCAGATATGATTACCCCAGGTCTCTTTCCTGTTTGGTTCAGTACCACTTCCACCATCTTGTTCTCCATCCCTGGGTTTTCTATGCCCTAAGTGCATGATTTTGCACATATTTGCATTGAAACTTAGTTGCCACATTCTTGACCACTCCTCAAGCTTTCCTAAATCCCTATAAATTTTTTCCACACACACCCAGAGTGTCCACCCTGTTGTAAATTTTAGTGTCATCCGCAAAAAGGCACACCTTCCCTTCTAGTCCCTCTGCAATGTCACTAATAAATATATTAAAGAGGACCGGTCCCAGTACTGATCCTTGTGGCACTCCACTGGTCACCCTCCTTTCCTTGGAGTGAATGCCATTTACCACCACCCTCTGGCACCTATCTCCCAACCAATTCCTTACACAGTTCATCACTTTGGCCCCACTCCCAGGCTGCTCAGCTTGTTTACTGGTCTCCTATATGGAATGGTGTCAAAGGTCTTATGGAAATCTAGGTAGGCCACATCCACTGCTCCACCCTGATCTATTTCCCTGGTCACCCAGTCGAAGAAATCTATCAGATTTGTTTGGCACGACCTCCCCCTGGCGACTCCATGCTGCCCCAGATCCTGTAAGTTGCTGGTATCAATGTATTTCACACTTCAGCATTTATTCCTTTAATTTCCACACCACTGAGATCAGGCTGGCTGGCCTCCAATTTCCAGCTTCCTCCCTGCCACCACTTGTGTGAATTAGGACTACATCTGCTCTCCTCAAGTCCTCTGGGACCACTTCTGTCTCCAGTGAATGGTTGACCAGGACTGTCAGAGGTGCAACCAGCACCTCTCTGAGCTCCTTCAATATCCTTGGATGTATCCCGTCTGACCCCACTGCCTTGTCCACTTTCAGATTTGCAAGTTCCTTCAGGACTCTCTCCTCTGTAAATAGACTAGTGTCCATCTCCCTTCCTTCAATGCTCCTGTTACTTAACTGTGGTCCCTCACCTTCCCCTTCCTCCATGAACACTGAAAAAAATATTTGTGCAGGATGCCTGCTTTTTTCTGGTCCCTCTCCACACACTCCTCCCCTTCTCTCATTGGCCCGACAATGCCTCTCCTGATTTTTCTCCTTTTGCTTATATATCTGAAAAATGTCTTATCCCTTTTCTGTACTGCCTGGGCTGTTTTCTCCTCTGTTTGCACTTTTGTGCTCCTGACTGCTTTCCCTACCTCCTTCTGCATCTCGTGATACACCTCCGTATCCTCCTCCTGCTGTGTCTCTTTATACTTCCTGAATGCTAACTTTTTTGCCCTTACCTTCCCAGCCACCTCTTTTGAGAACCACAGTGGTTTCTTTTTCCTCTTGCTTTTCCTTACTTGCCTGATGCAGAGCTTTGTTGCCTTCCCTATGGCCCCTTTTAGTGTTGCACACTGTTCCTCCACTCCACCCATGTCTGCCTCCCTGCCAGGGCATCCCTGAGGCATTCACCATCTTTGTAAAGTTGGCCTCCTGAAGTCCAAGACCCTAGCCTTAGTGTGGTTTGATTCTGGCACAGTAGTTGTATTGAACCACACTGTACAGTGATCAGTGGACCCCAGGTTGTCACCCACCTTGACATCTTCAATGCTGTCAGCATACTCCCTCACGAGTGGGCACCCTTACTAGCTGCCTGAGGAATGCCCCCTGCAGTGAGTCCTGGATGTCCTTACTCCTAGCTGAAGCTGCAGCTGGGATGCTCCAACCCACATCTGACAGACTGAATTCCCCCACCAGCTGCACCTCCCTCTTGGTCACCATCTTTTGGATGGTTTCCTCCAGTACCTTATCCGTCTCACCCCCCAGTGCTGCAGGTCTGTTGATTACGCCAGTGCAAATAGTTGTTCCATTTTCTGTCTCTATGGTGCCTCCACCCCTCCCTGTATTCCCTGTGTCTCTGTAGCTTTTATGCTATCCCTTACATAAAGAGCCACACCTTCCCCTTTATTACCCTCCCTGCCTTCCAAAACAGAGTGTAGCAGTGACCTGGGTTCAGAAATGAGCTTGGGTCAGTGGGGATGGGCTAGAGGGAGGAGGATCAGGCATCTCAGAGGAAGCTCTCCTCTGGGAGGGAGGTTGTCAACTCCTGACTGCAGAGTGCCACCAAGGGATGTCTGGGAGGTGGGAGTCAGGGCCAGTATTTGGAGGGGAGACACGTGAAGGGTTTTGTGCCACACATGCCCATTGCATGTGCCACCATGTGTTCATGGTCCCTGCATATAGGGGACGGACAGAAACCTGTCAAAAACAACAACTGCTACAGGAGGAAACCCACCTTGGACCTCAGTGCTGGATCTTGACTCTACTGGTGGTCTCTCCCCTCCGTTCCCAGCAGCCATGCTCTGGGGGTATGCCAGAGAGGCTCTCTTGAGGTCCAGGTATGTCCCTGGGAAGGGTGGTGACTGGGATGGAGGGCAACAGGCTGACGAGGGCCATCAGCTAGGATGGAGCATAAAGACTATATAAAAATACTCAGTTTACCTTGATGCCAGGAGCTGGAGACATATTCCTATGCTCATGACATCATAATATGTTGGTATGGATCTGCCTGTGAAGTCACAAGACAAGGATTATGAACTCAGTTCCTGAATAGCACCAGGGAAAGCACACTGCAAAGGTCAAGGGTCATGCTTTATTTCCTATATCCTTAGTATTAAAAACAGAATGGCTTGAAATTCAGTATTATTTAGGATTGTTGGGTATCTGGTATCTGATGCAAACAGGAACTCTCTTACTGGTGACTGCCGAAGATCCTCTTTAAAGTCTTGTACACAAAACGGTGCATTCTAACAGGATTTCATAAAGGAATCTACTGGTTATTCAGGAATTGTAGCACTGTTAACAGTTAAAACAACAGGGGTACTGGTGACTCAATAAAATGGATTGGCGTCTATGGCACCTAACAGTTTTTTTTAAGATGCCTTTCTTTAGTTTTATGCAGTATAAACTGCCACAAGGAAAGGGCAAACTTTTCCCGGATCTAAGCAGAAACTGTCCCTTTGGGAAAATCTTACAATTTCTCTAATTTTCAGCTATCACAGTCACTTTTTTCCTTGATCACATCTGAGTAAAAAAGGTTCTAAAAAGTTCTTATTTTCAAACCTCTGTAACTAAGTAAAAATTGCACACACATACAGTAAATTGCATGCTAATCATCATTGGATTAGAGAATGCCTGACTGTTGAGGCTTTTAAACTTGCCTTAAAGACTTATTTATTTAATTTGGCATTTCCAGTTGCTTGAAATTCCTGCTGCCTTTTAATAATTGATTTTATTATGGTTTTGTTTCATTTATATTTTACTGTTTTATCTGTATGTCCAATGCTATGGTCTGTCCTGAAATAGCGTTTAAGAAATAATGTTTTGCTTTGCTTTACTTGTCAGGTACTATTTTTTTTTTATTTCAAAGCTCTAGAAAGTTTTATAGTAAGGTTCTTTGCGGTTCTAAATTGTAGAATCAGCTATGTTCTAAAGGGTTCTTTTTCCTTTAGAACTGGTTTCACTCACGTCCATACCTCTCAACTGTCCCTTATTTTCAGGGGTGTCCCTGATTTTGCCTCAAAATTTTACTCTGTCCCTCCTAAAAATAGTGTTTCCATGACCAATCAGTGGGGGTTGTAAGCACAAAATAATGTCAAACATTAAAGTTACAGACTTCTTCTTCCTTAGAAAATGCATTTTACATTAAGCCCCTTATTCTACCAGCTTCCTGAGTGGAAATCACCAATTTTGAAGATGTGTCCCTGATTTTGGTCCTTTGTCCCTGATTTTTTTAAGCCTTGTCCCTGATTTATGAAGCAGGAGGTTGAGAGGTATGCTCACGTCTAATTACCCTGTGCTCTTGCCATTTTCTCCTAATATTACTGGACAAAACAAGATGGCTGACCTGCCACAGGGAACTCTTCTTCTGACAATCAGTGAACTCATCAGCTGAGCTGATGCTAAGCAAATACACATCTGTATTTATACAGCGCCTTTCATAAAAACATTTCAAAGTGTTTTATAATTAATTTTGTTGGAAGATTGTTGGGCAACATTCATGACTTTCTTGCCACAAACATTCGCTGAACCCAAGAAGCCCACTGGTCACAAGCAGGCCATTTTACCTTACAAATATTATTGGTAGAATGGCTAAAAGCATTACATTAACCTGCAACATAGTCTAGCAGTACTTCAGTAAATATCCATGACATATAATATGCTTGGTGAATATTTCTTTACTGAACACAAAGTGTAGACCACAGTTTACACAAAACAGCACATCAACAGCATTACTTTAAGGAGCTAACAAATCAGTCGCATAGCATTTATTCAAACCTGGAATGTCAAGTGTTAGGTATACAACTTACCTGTCCTTTTGCAGCTCAATATCTTCCCATCTCCACTACCTACTCCAAGAGTTCAAGTACACCTTCAGGCACTTACTCCATGTCCAGTTTCATTCTGCTTCATGGCTCAACTGCCTAATCCAGGATTTTGTGAGTGCCTCCGGACACTTGTCTCAAACTACAGGTGTCTTGTCAATGCTCCAACACCTCTCACTGATAAAACAGCAAATTCATAGCAAACCACATCCTCCCCAGGCTAGGGGCTGGTATGCAGAACAGGATCCATGCCAACACAGCATCTGACAAATGGACAAACGGGCTAACATTTTGGAGTCATGTACAGTAACTCCTTCACAGCTCCCATGACTCCAAAATGTTAGTTTCTGCTTTGAAGTCTTGCATTTTCAAGACAGCACCTTCTCAATGCAAGTAGCAATTTTTCAATGTGGGACCAAAAAATTCTGAATGCTATAATAAGGGAACAGCCCTTGTAATGTGGGATGCTTGACAGGTATGGTCACTCTACACCACAGTTTCTCTAAAGGACATAGAAAAATTTAAGAAGGATCAGCACAGAGCAAGTAGGGTGATCAAGAGTTATGGGAGGCTGGAATACATGCGATGATTGGAGGAGCAGATGGGATTTTTTTTCATCAAACTGAAAGGGGAGGGGTACTGTTTTATGTTACAAAGTATTACTACCCAAAAAGGTGACAAGAGTGTGAGGCTGGCCAAAGAAGCATCAGGAACAGAAGTGAGAGTCAAGCTTAAATTATGTAAGTACCCAGCCAGGGAGAGAAGATGTAACTATCTGACAAGACAGGAGGGGCACAGACCTACTGGTGTACAAGAGGTCAGAAAAACATATTTTTTTTATTTACAATTTTGGGCTGGGAAAAGGCACAGTGAGCAAAAGCTCATTGCTAGGTGTGTTCCAGGAGCACAAGGAGGCTAAATGACTTACTCAGGGTTGCACAGTGTGCAGGTGGTGGTTGTAGGAATCAAACCCAGTGCTGTTGTGTTTCCAGGTTTACAGACTGGTGCTCTAACCTCTAGATTGTACTGCTTCAAGTGTGCTTTCACCAAGTTACAGAAAAAGGAGGGGACAGACATGGGCCAACCTGGGTAATAGTCACATCACAGGCATCTACAGGGCTTCCATGAGGAACATATAAATGACATCCAAACTTTCAAGTCTGGCAGAAGACCAAATACTGGAGGGTATTAGTCATTCTGTAACAAAAATGCACCTCTGCTGCCAGTTTACTGATGGAAGTAGGTGCTCACCTACCCTTTTGAATGCATCACTGCTAACAGGATGTAGTCAGTGAAGGGGTTACCCAATCTACATAAAAATACACATGCAAAATCTTCAGAAGCAGAAAAAAAATCAAAGCATTTGTACCATCTGTCTGTGGAGAAAAAAAACAACAGCTGGTGCAAGTCATGCAAGATGTCGGTCTTGAGAGTGACAAGATGGGAAATGACAGGAAACAGCTTTTCACTCTACCAACAGCAAAGGAAATGTACAGTCCGTGTTCTGATGTTTGGAACCTCCAGATGCTGCTTGCTTTTCACATTTCCATACCTTTGTTCCTGCAACATCTAAAAACCTTTCTCTGAGAAAGACAATCAAAAGCTTGGGACTTCTTTCAGCAGATATGGCCTGAATGCTAAAATAACAGGCAATGGTTTGAAAAGCACCCTATAATTCTGCAGCAACTCTGTGAATTTTATATACACTGTAGAGATCCAGTTTCAAGATTATAAATGGAACAATGTCAGAAAACCTCAGGAAAAAGCCCCTACATTAGATATGACATCTCTATGTTTCCTGGTGTTGCTCAAGATTGAGTATGTTAGTCCTCTGTGACTTAAAGGGGAATGCACAACCACTTTCAAGTGAGGTATTAGGCTTACCTGTAGGTATTAGCAGTCCAGACATATCACTGTCTAAATCTGTCCTGTCTTAAGTCAAGGCTGCAGCCATATCATGGAATCTTGTGGCAGCAAGTGATGTCACAGTCAAGCAAGCTATGCTTAACAATATGTAACCCCTAGATGGCGCTATCCCAGGGGCTACTACCCCTGCCTGATTTGCCACTAACAGGTTGAGGGGCCTGGATCCAATGGCGGGTGCCTCCACCCAGAGGTCAGGGTTTGCGATAGTTAAACTAACTTGGTCACAGCCCTCTGGGACACTGCAACCCCCCTTTCTTCCCACTAGTGGCCCACACAATATATCAGAATTACCTTCACAGTATACACTTACCCCCAGGTCTGGTTCCGCACTGGGACCTCCTGTGAAATGAGATACAGTGCAACAATCACAGTACAGTACTTTAACATAGACAAGTACCTCAGGCAGTATAACTTTGCTGAAACAAGCAGCTCTGATTTATTTAGGGGGATATAACAAGGACAGGGGGAAATCAGGTTAATTAGCTTATCACTTTAATAATCTACCTATGGCTCTGTGCACAGGCCTATCCCTATCAGTTACTGTCCCTGGGTACCCAAGCCCTAGTGGCTAGTCCAAACCGTGGCAGCTGGTAGGGGCCCTTTCACACAGAGAAAAGAGAATTAAACAGTCAGCAGTACAGTAATTCCATTTGGATTTAATGTGGCAATTCAACAGGAGCGACCCTGAATTAGTACTCACGACCTCCAAATAAGATAGGGTCCTTCAATGTCAGTAGGGCTCACTTGAGGTGCACAAACCTCTTCACACATCCATATAAAAGAAAGCACTATACCAGGCAGGCTGCATCTGTATCCCGATCGCAATTACTGCACAATACCCGGAGAACACACAGCAGATTCAGTTCCTGACAGACCGAGTGTAATTTTCAGCAATTCCTCCAGTCTTCTACAGGGTGAGCCTGGTTTCTACTCTTCAGAGATCCTTAGATTCTTTTCACAGGACGGATTCAGTCCTAACAAGCTGCAGACCGAACTCTGGGCCTTACACGCTTTTTTGACTAAAACTGCACACTGAAAAGCACAGGGCTCCTTCCTTCTTCACTGCCAAAGCTCAACTGAAACTCCAACCGACAAAACCGGCACTTCCTTTGAGTTCCTCCCAGTTCTTGACTGGATTGGCTGTCACTCACAATAGACTGCTGCTGTTGGTCCAAAAGGTGCTGAAGTCTAACTACATCTCCCAGAGTCACTGCCCTACAATCCTCTTGTGGCTGGCTCAGATTATGAGTCCAAGTTCTGATTCGTCAAGGCACCATTTTAGAGCTAGCTTACCCCACACTGATTGGTCCAGTTCAGCAGTTCAAAACCAGAATGGGAAGTAGACAGACACAGTTCTGACTGCAAAGAAAGCAGATTAGACAAACTGTAATTTCATTATTACTCTAAATAATTTCTGGCAAACAGTTACATCTTTCAGATAGGTTCCTTTGCACTCCTAGTGACTGCAAAATGAAGTGAATTGGCAGCAGCTTGAGTGGTACTCAATCAAAGAAACACACAGTCCCCCATACAAACTAATTATGTCTGCAAGCAGACAGCTCTTAAAGAGACAGTACCAGAGGTTCTAAAACACTCACTGATAAATGGCTTAAATGCCAAACACCATTCAGGCTTGGAGCATTCAAGCAAGCTCCTGAAGTCTTTTGGGAACCCCCATTTGCAGGGGGTTACACCTTCCTGGCCTGGGAAAGCTTGACGTCAGCGTCAAGCAAGTACCCCATAAGTTTTAACTGCAACCATATACATTTGCATTAGGCTCGACATGTAATCATCAGTCAATATATCATTTTACCAAGAACACATTTCTGAAACATTGCAGTACGTCACTCTTTACACAGTATTACATACACATTGTACCATAACTCAAGTTATTACCTCTTGTACATGAAAACTGAAGAGAGGGGGCCCTTCCCTATCAGTTACCTTGGGGCTGGATGGGGCAAGGGCACCATACTTAGAGGGCAACACAAGTAACTTGGAGTTAGCACTGATGCTCAGTTTGGGCAATGAGCTCGGGGACACATACACTCCTTTATGGACAACATTGAGAGGCAAGTCCACAGGCCTCCCAAGTGAATCATAACTGAGGTGCACCACAGGCTTTACAGTCGACCAGTCTTTCTAGGGGAACTGTTATAGTCTCTGCACTCTGAGCCTCATTTTCAGCATTGTCCTCACTTGTCAGGGAGTCTCCATGGGGTAGAGAGGCTAGAACTTGGGGCACTTTCAGCTCCAGGAGTTACAGTTTCTGAGTCCACAACATTTGGCTCGCATGGAGAGCTTTCGGACACTGGCAGTGGACTGTCAGGCACTCAAAATACTCTTCTTGTTGGTGTATCACCAGTCTGCCCCAATCTATCATTTTCTCCCTGAAAGCTCAAACAGTTCAACCATGCACAATGATTCCATTTCATCTGATCTGATGCTTTGCACTTCACTTTCTGGGAGCATTGGCTCCAGGGATGAAGCTGGGGGCTTAGACAGTCCAGAAGGCCCAGCTTCATCTCCAGTATTGACTAGGGATTGCCCCGAACAATTGACTCAGTTCGTAAGAAGGATAGTATTCAAAGTCACTCTCACTTTCTTCCGATATGGACTGACAGTCATGCTCAACTGGGACTTGTGGAGGGAACACTTTAACTTTGCTTCTGTAGGTGCAGACTTTCTTGATCTTTTCTTAGCAGCAGCTCTAGTCACTGGTCCAGAGGGCATCTTCTAGGGCTCAGACTCAATTAAGATTTGTCAATGGGCAGTAAATGATTTCTATGCATTGTTTTTACATCTTTTGAATTATTCTCAGGCCTTACTTTGTACACTGGCAGATCATCTAGTTTGCCCACTACAATGTGAGGAGATGGTGCTATCTGTCAGCAATCTTGTGCTTGCCATGCAGTCCCAGATTTCTTAGCAATACCCGATCTCCTCCTGGAGTTCCTGTGCTTTCACCTTTTATCATACCTTTCTTTGTTGGCCAGATTTCTTTGGCAGCCATGGTTTGAGCCAGTTGGTACGCATGGAGTTAGCTGGGCCTTAACTTTTGCACATACTGTAAATAGTTGTCAGCTTGAGCCCCATCAGGAGAGACCCAAAACACACATCTACTGGTAGCTGAGCTTCTCTTCCAAACATCAGGCGGTAGGGGAGAATCCAGTGGCATCACTTTTGGTGCAGTTATAAGCATGTACCAGGGTGCTAATTTGTTGGCTCCATCTAGGCTTGTCCTTTGGGTGCAGGGTGCCTAGCATATCTAGCAAAGTGCGGTTGAAACGTTCAGGCTGTGGGTCCCCTGGGGTGGTAAGGAGTGGTTCTGGACTTTCGCACTCCCACAGAGAAAGCATCTCTTTGATCAGACGACTCTCAAAGTCTCTCCCTTGATCAGAATGGATTCTTTGTGGAGCCCCATAGTGAACAAAAGTTTTCTACAAGTACTTTGGCCACAGTGGATGCTTTCTGGTCTTTGGTGGGGAAAGCTTGGGCATATCTCGTGAAATGGTCAGTGACCACCAGCACATTACTGATATTTCTTTGATCTGACTCCAAACTCAGAAAATCAATACAGACCAGCTCCATGGGTGCACTGGTGAGTGATGTTAACAAGGGGCAGCCCTCTGGGCAAAGCTTTCCTCTGTAAGCAGCGACTACAAGTTTGAATGTGTTGCTCCACATCAGCCCCATCTTAGGCCAATAGAATCTGGATCTCACCAAGTCAAGTGTTCTGTCTATACCAAGGTGCCCCATGTGGTTGTGCAAGGACCTCAGTACTGAGTCTTGAAGGCAGTGGGCAGCACTAGTTGTTGTTTGTCTACTTGTCCCCTCTGTCTACTGTTTCTCTGTATAACAGTTTATTGATCAGTTTCAACTTAGGACCTTCTTTGTATAACAGTGCAGTTCTCAAATCAGTGGGCGTAATTTGGACACATCTTTTCCTGCATAGAGGGCTTCTAAAGCTGCTTTGATCATGGGATCGCGGGATTGAGCCCACATACTGTCATTGTCCAGCTGAGGCAGTGCACCAATGTCTATTGCAGAAAAGTGGCAATAAGCAGCAGGTATGCAATTCTCAGAGGCTCCCAAGCAATCCACCATACAGTCCACTGCATCCGTGGACATTTGTTCCTCCCTGTCAAACTTCTGGCAGAGTGCCCGAATGTCAGGTTCTGCCAATCGGACCCAATCATTCTGGGGAACAGGCCTCCGGAGAGAGCATCAGCATCTATGTGGTTCAGACCTGCTCGGTATTCGAGAGCATAGTCATATGTAGATAATGCAGAAAGCCACCTATGGCCAGTGGCATCCAACTTAGCTGAGGTCTGCACATAGGTCAAAGGATTATTGTCAGTTTTTACTAGTATTTTAGCCCCATACAGGTACTCATGGAATTGGTCAACAATAGCCCACTTCAAAGCTAGGAACTCTAACTTATGTACAGGATAGTTCTTTTCGGATGGGGTCAGGCTTCTACTGGCAAAGGCCACTGGTCTCAGGCCATTCTCGTGCTCTTGGTACAACACAGCCCCCAACCCTTGCAAGCTAGCATCAGTGTGCAGGACGTAAGGTTTTCTTGGATCGGCATAGGCCAGCACTGGAGCATGGGTAAGTTGATATATGATCTCATGAAAAGCAGTCTCACAATCAGGAGTCCAGCGGGCCCCAAATACTTCACTCGGATGAAAATACACTCTTTCAGTCTTGAGGGACGCTGACTTTTGGTATTTTTTGTGGGTTGGGGGATACCCTTGAGTAAGGTTAAGTAAAGGACGGATCACTCTTGAATAGTCCTTGATGAAACGCCGATAATAACCACAGAATCCCAGGAATCTTTGCAGTTCTTTTTGATTTTTGGGCTGTGGCCAGGTGGTCAAGGCCTCAACTTTACTTGGGTCGGTCTCTATTCCCTCGGTGGATACTATGTGTCCACATACTTTACTGATGTTTGAAAGAATTGACACTTATCAATGGACAGTTTAAGGCCAAGTCCTCCAGTCGGTCCAATACCTTAAATAATCTGCTCTCATGTTCCTCCAGTGAGCTGCCAAACACAATAACATCATCTAGGTATACCAGGCACTCTAGTAAGTTCATGTCCCCACTGCACGCCTCCATCAATCGTTGAAAAGTGGCTGGGGCACCTGAAATCCCTTGAGGCATCCTCATGAATTCATAGAAGCCAAGCGGACAGATAAAGCTGCCTTCTCACGGTCCTCTGGGGCCATCGGGATCTGGTAGTACCCACTGGAGATCCAGCACAGAGAACCACTTGCTCCTGTTTAGGCAGTCCAAAGCATCCTGAATGCGGGCATTGTGTACTGATCAGGGATAGTCCGCCGTTTAAGGTGCGATAATCCACACACATCCTTACTGTTCCATTCTTTTCCTCACTACCACAATGGGGAAGCATAAGGGCTTCTGGATTCTTGTATTACACCAGCAGCTAACATCTCTTGCAGATGCCGTCTCACATCATCTATGTCAGCAGGTGCCAGGCCGAGACCTCTCCGAAAATGGTCTTCGTCATGCAGCCGGATATTATGCTCAGCTCCTTGCACTCTTCCTACATCCCATTCCTTTAAAGAAAACACCTGGTCTCTCTGGGCAAGCTCTCACTGATCCTCACTTTCCATTCAGCTGGCAGCGGAGTCGCCAAATCAAACAAGTCAGGCGTTACTCTGTCATTCTTCCTTGAACTCTTGCTGCTGGGTAGCACTGCAGTGTCTGCACAATGCACATTAGCCAGGATGCAACCTCTGTTTACTCGAATGTCTCTTTCAGACACATTATGAACTTGGACCATTACCCTTCTGGCAAGCATGGGCTCTAGCGGGCAAAATACTAGGCTTGACCAGCAGTCCTCTGGCAACTTTCCATCGCTTGGTGCATCCAACATTAATATTTTATTCTTAACATCCTTTCTGATACGGACCTTCCCTGTAAGGTACACTGGGCATTTGGCGCCAGGATCAGAGACTCAGGATCCTTCTTCCATACAATTCCGACTGGTTCCTCTGGTTCTGTTTTTCAGCATCTCTCTGTGCCTCATAGGCCTTCTTAATTAAAGCCGGAACTCTTAAAGCTCTACTAGTCTTTGACCCCTGTTTTTCATAACACAACTGTGCCAGCCTTCCGAACATATGAGCATTTGTTCCAATCAACAAAGGGACACCATCATACAATCCAGTGGGGACACACTAAGGCTAGGGTCTCTACTTGTTCGCCACTCCAGCCACGGAGGTGGGGAAGACAGCCAAATTCGGATATACCCGAATAGGGTAGGCCTTCTCACTTAACCCCCATACATGCAGTCCTTCTAATGGTTGTAAGGGTACGTCTGACAAATGCTTCTGATACCAATCCTGGAACATAATTGTCACTTGGGAGCCACTGTCTAATACAGCTCTTGTAGACACTCCATTCACCTTTATAGTGGTCTCCATGGAGGGACCCACTATTCTGGACCAGTCTGGAGAGGCGGTAGTGGGGGCCTGGGCAACTGACCTTGCCACAAAAGGACGTGAATTAGCATTTTTGGTGCCTCACTGGGATCATGTCGTACCTCTTAACCACTGATTTCTTCTCCGAAGCTCTCTTGTAGCCTATATGCAACTTTGTCAGTGTCTTTTGGGGACTGGCATTCTTTTCATGTCCATCTTTCCCACAATTATAGCAAAACATACTTTCTGGAGTTTGAGCTGGCGAGGGCCACACTGGGAGCCAGGGCGGGGTATTACTAACTGGAAACCTGGGTGCCATCTCTGTCGTGCGTGATAAGCATTTGGAGACATCTCGTCAGTTTCTCCACTTCCATGGTCAAGGAATTGAGTTTGGAGCTGTTATCAGCAGGAGATACATGGGTGGGTACCCCACCCCATAGCAGATGCAGTCGGATATAGGTCAGGGCCTGCATTGCAGGCGTGGCCTTCATAAAGGGACTATTTTTGAATTCGGATCTTCTCTCAACAGTTCGCCCCATTGTGGCATATCTTTTCCTTGTCAGAGCACTCCATTGACTGTCAACCTCTGCCCCTGAACTTCACTTGATGGGTCACCCTCAGTCACTGGTCGTAGCCACAGCTGTTGGTGCAGGTACCTCCGAGGTCACCTTTTCTCAACTCCTCAATTTCTCTCATTAACTCATCATAGGAGGGTGGGGATTCCAGTCGATTTGCCAGGCGAACTGAAGCAACAGCAGTTCTGAGAAGGGGCAGACTTAAGGATTCTGTCCAGTCTGGTTCGTCCAGTTCAATCGCTGGCAAACTACCCTTTCTGAGGCATTCTTGCAAAATTTTTCCAGCCGAGAGAATACACAGACAACAACTCCCTTGGTACTGTTGTGCATTTCTTACTCTCCACCATAGGTCCTCATCAGAATCTGGGCTCCCATACACATTCTCCAAGGCCTCAAGATAGGCCTGTGCAGTTGCTTCAGGGTTACTGGGTCCGCTTAGCACGGATGGTAGCCAGGCAGGACCCGGAGGCCTCACTAACCCTCTCGCCTTCCCGAGCATTGCCATTCTAGCACTTGGGGCAACATAGTTCATCCAGGTCTCCCAGTCATCCTCCCTTGGGGTGGGAGGGTGCCAGAGAAGATCCTCAACCTTCGGTAAGAGTCGGACTAATGGCAGGTGCAGAAATAGGAGTCTGCATTGGTTCAGCCACCATTACGGGCACTGGAGCAGGAGAGGGTGTTGGGGAGGAACACCCCTGGTGGCAAGAATAGTTTCTTCAAGTCCTCCACAGTTTTCCTCTCCCAGCAACCATTCAGCAAATTTCTCCTCAAAAGTTTCAGATAGTGGTGGGGCTGATTCCCCCGGTCTTTACTGTCCTTAGTTATCACTCTCAAGCAGTGAGGGCTCCCTCTGGGGTAATGGTCTGTGGCACTTTGGAGCTATCTATGGGATCCTTAAACTCTACTAGGGCCAGGAAAGTGTGGGTGAGCAGATTAGCATGCCTACCCACCACCACAGGGTTTTGTAAACCTTCCACCTTGGAAAGTACTCCTGCACAGTGTCCGTATTGATACCCAGGGAATGTCCAGGATAAGCATAGCATTTTGGGGTCGATCTCCTCCCAGTACACCACTCCACCAGCCGGTGCACAGCCACTTCTGTCGGGTACCCATTTTTCTTAACAGTGGTTCGTAAATATGGCCACTAGAGGACACACAATCCCAGCGGTGAGCCTCCAAGATGTAACCCCAGATGGCGCTATCCCAGGGGCTACTACCCTGCCTGATTTGCCACTAACAGGTTGAGGGGCCTGATCCAATGGCGGGTGCCCACCCAGAGGTCAGGGTTTACGATAGTTAAACTAACTTGGTCACAGCCCTCTGGGACACTGCAACCCCCTTCTTCCCACTAGTGGCCCACACAATATATCAGAATTACCTTCACAGTATACATTTACCCCAGGTCTGGTTCCGCACTGGGACCTCCTGTGAAACGAGATACAGTGCAACAATCACAGTACAGTACTTTAACATAGACAAGTACCTCAGGCAGTATAACTTTGCTGAAACAAGCAGCTCTGATTTATTTAGGGGATATAACAAGGACAGGGGAAATCAGGTTAATTAGCTTATCACTTTAATAATCTACCTATGGCTCTGTGCACAGGCTATCCTATCAGTTACTGTCCCTGGGTACCCAAGCCCTAGTGGCTAGTCCAAACCGTGGCAGCTGGTAGGGGCCTTTCACACAGAGAAAAGAGAATTAAACAGTCAGCAGTACAGTAATTCCATTTGGATTTAATGTGGCAATTCAACAGGGAGCGACCCTGAATTAGTACTCACGACCTCCAAATAAGATAGGGTCCTTCAATGTCAGCAGGGCTCACTTGAGGTGCACAAACCTCTTCACACATCCATATAAAGAAAGCACTATACCAGGCAGGCTGCATCTGTATCCCGATCGCATTACTGCACAATACCCGGAGAACACACAGCAGATTCAGTTCCTGACAGACCGAGTGTAATTTTCAGCAATTCCTCCAGTCTTCTACAGGGTGAGCCTGGTTTCTACTCTTCAGAGATCCTTAGATTCTTTTCACAGGACGGATTCAGTCCAACAAGCTGCAGACTGAACTTGGCCTTACACGCTTTTTGACTAAAACTGCACACTGAAAAGCACAGGGCTCCTTCCTTCTTCACTGCCAAAGCTCAACTGAAACTCCAACCGACAAAACTGGCACTTCCTTTGAGTTCCTCCCAGTTCTTGACTGGATTGGCTGTCACTCACAATAGACTGCTGCTGTTGGTCCAAAAGGTGCTGAAGTCTAAACTACATCTCCCAGAGTCACTGCCCATACAATCCTCTTGTGGCTGGCTCAGATTATGAGTCCAAGTTCTGATTCGTCCAAGGCACCATTTTAGAGCTAGCTTACCCCACACTGATTGGTCCAGTTCAGCAGTTCAAAACCAGAATGGGAAGTAGACAGACACAGTTCTGACTGCAAAGAAAGCAGGTTAGACAAACTGTAATTTCATTATTACTCTAAATAATTTCTGGCAAACAGTTACATCTTTCAGATAGGTTCCCTTTGCACTCCTAGTGACTGCAAAATGAACTGAATTGGCAGCAGCTTGAGTGGTACTCAATCAAAGAAACACACAGTCCCCCATACAACTAATTATGTCTGCAAGCAGACAGCTCTTAAAGAGACAGTACCAGAGGTTCTAAAAACACTCACTGATAAATGGCTTAAATGCCAAACACCATTCAGGCTTGGAGCATTCAAGCAAGCTCCTGGAAGTCTTTTGGGAACCCCCATTTGCAGGGGGGTTACAAATATACAGAACAGGGGCAGGGAAAGCATGCACAACAAAGCTGTGATTAATTCAAGGGTTTCTGATGACATCGCATACCACAAACGTGAAGCACGAATGGTTTAATGTCATTGGAATCCCAAGATGAAAACACAGTTCTGTTGTGCTTTTTTCCCCAGCTACTAGTTTTTATAGTGTACAATGGAACTGGCCAGCATCAATGACAGAAGTGTGCTCTCAGTGGCAAAGGCTTACAGTGGGAAAAATAGGGGCTGCACAGCAGATGAAGCCTCATCGGTTCAATGCCATAATAGCAAATGCGGAACGGCGATCACTATTATGGGGAGTGTATATCGCCGAAAAGCAAATCAGCGATATACACTTACCGGCGAACCAACACCCAGCAGCCCAGAGTGTTTCTGTGGGGGGCTGCACCCCCCATTAATTAGGATTCCTAACTCCAGGTGGGTGCATGTCAAGGAGGGGGCACAAATTCTGCCAAAAAAAACATTAACTCTGGGAGCCACAGGTAGTCGCAAAATTTAGACCCTCCCTTCCCCAGCCCCGAACCCAGTACTTGCTGTGCTGGAGCTAACCTCCCTCACCACTACACCACATGGCTGGCTCGGCAGCAGCAGGCACAGTCCCTCCTGATAACCCTCTTCCCTATCCCTCCCCTTCCCCTTGCCAATCCCTTTTTTCAGTCGCCATCCCCTACCCTCGCAGTAGAAGTAGTCACTACCCTTGTGGTAGTCCATCTCAATAGCACCAAATATGGAGTCGCTGCTTGACGGTCGCCTGTATTCGGGTCATGCATACCACTGGAGGCCAGCCTTACCCGCCTAATGACCACCCTTGGGCCAGGGTGTCCCTACTTCGGCAACCAGATACAGGGAGTCTACGCTACCACGGCAGCTAAATGACTGGATCTGCAGGAGGCACACCACAGGTGAGAAATGGGCATCCTGCAAGCCCTGGAAGTCTCAGGGGTCATGCAGGTGGCGGCACTGGCAAAGTTGGAAAGGAGATCCTTGCAAATGCCCTTTATAAATTAACAGAGTTTAAATAAATAAAAACAAACAAAAAAGCATTCTTGGTGATTCTATTTCCAACACTGTCAATGAATTAGGATGTGATCTCGACACCTGCCAGCCGACAAAGCGTTTTTGGGACCAGTTTGGGTCAGTCTTTATAAGTACATCAAACAGGATTGTTTGCGCCTAATGCAGTTTAATATTATGTACAACTTATATTATACCCCTTCCAAACTTTATAGCCTCGGCAGACTTTCCTCCCCTGAATGTAATAGATGTCAGGAAACCCCGGGATCCCTAGTTCACCTCATGTTGGACTGCCCTAAAATTCGGCCTTTCTGGAATCGCATTAAACAGGCCCTAGACACCGTACTGGGTTTGGATGACCTTTTTACCCCGAGAGCTCTCTCCTAGGTATTTTTCATCTGGGTACCCCACGAACCTGGAAGGCCCACCTCTCCATAGTGGCGGTTGTTGCCAAGCTAATCATCCTCAGACATTGGAAAGATACTACCCCTCCTTCCTGGAGTGGCATTGAGAGATCCTACTCGCTCTCTTACTAGAAAAACACATAGCTTCCATGCATACAAGATCACAGACCTACTGTATTATATATGAGCCGCTTCACACACTATTATCCTTATAGGATACCTAATCACCTACAAAATCTCACCTTTCTGTTGGCTTATTGCAGCTATCTTTTCAAAAATTATGACTTGCACCTATCCTAGTAATGTGTCTCATTGAGAGTGGATCGCAGGCAAAGGGAGGAGATTGGGAAGGGGTGGGAGGAGGGGTGGGTGTTGTTATACATGTTAAACTTCCACAGTTAATGACAGAGGTTAATGTTTATGCATGTCTTCTTTATCCGGTATTTTCCTGTCTTTAGTGTACTTATGTTAGCACATTGTTCTGGACGGTTGGATGGTTACCTTTATTAAAAACTTTATTAAAATTTACTAAATTAAAAAAAAGAATGTGATCCCAAAGGGACAGGAGTCAGGCATGCTTTGCAATAAATTCTTTGGAGAGTGGGGCAGAGGCATACTGAATCATCAGGAGGTCAGTTCTTTCAGACAGCTAAGGGCACTTTAGGAATCTTTCAGTTCCTCAGCACCCCATATATCCACACAGTTTATATTTGCTAAGACAGTCTCTCTGACTACCTTTCTTGTGTACTATGTTGTTATTCCTCCCCCAGGGACACTGAATTCTCCCTCCTTCCCCTGAGTGACCTGAGTCCATTCTTGAACCTGGGTCTGCAGCAGAGCGAGTGGTAACACTACCACTGTGCAACCAGGCCGGCCTCTGTCTGGCATTCTTTTCTCACTACCAGTTCTGCCCAACAGCACCCCTCCAACCCTGTAACCAGCCATCTCACAGACTTACTGGTTATTCACCGCTTACCCAGGACCACAGAGTAGTGACTGGCTTGCTGTGCCAGTCATATGTGGGCTTGTGAAGGGTGCCAGCATAGGAGTGGGCCATAGCTGTTTCCTCCACCTCTGGTTTCCTCCCCAGTGGTGACGGTGTGCAATAACATGCACACGCATACATGCAACGGCAGTTAACCCTCCCCTTTCTTGTGCTTCCCAGCTGTGCTTCTACCTACTGTCCACCAGGTGGCAGTCATGCAGCAGGAGCAGTGTCACCCCCCCCAAGGAAAGAGGTCAGTCCTTGGGATGCTCAAGTCTTTCCTCCCACAGCTTGTCCTGATTACCTGCTTTCATTCCCAAACATCATCAGCATTGCAAGCGATAATGCTATCGCTGCACTGATGGGCTGGCTCTGCCTGGCATTTGTGACATTTTTGAACATGCTCAATACAACTGACTTTGACTCCTGTGTTTTGGTGTGGTCACAACTGTATGGCATCTCATTTATTCAGGTTTTTGAATAATAACCCTCACTCAGCAATCCTAAACACATAATGCCATTTAAACTCCTCTCTGTTTTGTTTTAGGGTACAAAAATAGGCCTGTCGTGGTTGACAAGAGTCCATCATAACAAAAAAAAAAAAGATTTGAAATGAAAAACAAAATCATGCATGCAAAGTTCTTCATACATTCCCAGCCATTCAAGTAATCTTTTGCCAGAAGGGACAGGAACGCTCATTCAGATAAGGAGATGCAGACAGCTTGCACAGACTCTGAACAGAATAGTTGTGTGCTGCCTACAAAGCAATGCATTTTGTTTGCACATTATTGCTATATAGCCAGCACAGTTTCCAAACTGAGTGAAGACTGACTTTATGAAGAACCCGGATGGGTCAGACATTACAACTTCTGTAAATCAGGTCATTCAGTTTAGTACGACATAAGATAAAAATGTCACCCATGTGTCAATCTTCCTTCAACTGGTAGTTTGGATTTTGACAAAATAGTAAAGGCAGGCTATCTTTAGCTTATCTAAAGACAGCAATAACTGCAGACAATAGGAACATGGATGCAAAAAAAGACTTTTCTTTTCAAACGAGTTGGCATGCACTGTTAGACATTTTGCCAGAACTGGGAGTGCTGGTTGAAGCGGGATGGCAGGTCCCTTACTTATAGCAGATACTGCTTATGCTGCGAGGACCGGGAAGCCTAAGATTAATAGTGTTTTGGGAAACATGAAGGGGGGTGAAAACAATAAAGGAAGCACAGATCTTCAAAAGGGAGCGGCCCAATGATGCAGCGGCTGAGCACCTGCTAGTTGTTTGGAAGACATGGATCGATTACTGATCCCAGAATTTCCTTTGGACTGTCGAGAGGTAAACTCACATTCCAAGGGACACACCTCCCTCTTGAGAAGGGCAGCCTTCACTCTGTGCTGCATGCCTGTCTCCTAGGGGCTCAGGGCGATGGGTCAGACGCATCAACCGCACCCCTGCACTCCTCCTATGCCACTTGATATCATTCCATTGTCACGTGGGTCTGCTCTGTGCTGGGTGTGGACTCTTACCATAATAGGATGATTGGTGCCCCTGGATCCTACAAGACATGGGGCTTGGCAAGCTAGGGAAGAAGAGTTTTAATGAGCCAGCAACAGCTGTCACTGACAACATACTTGGCCAATGAAAGAAAGACGTGGTTTCCCACTACTTGTAATGAAGTAAGACTTATTACTCACGTGTGACTTCACAACTTGTGAGTAACGGTGCCACCCCCTCGCTCATTAAGATGAACTGTTATTCTGAGTCAAGCTACTATATATCCCATATAGATATACAGATATAGTATACTGGCATGGCAGCGCCAGTATAGTTAGGGTTGTGTACAGTGCTCACTGTTAAACCCCTAACTTTGTACCTTAGTAACTTTGCAGTGTTCAACATTATAGCCCCAAATTTTGCACACACAGTCAGACTGGCATAGTTTCAAGACATGAACAAATTTGTGATGTCGCCTTGTGCAGTTCCCAAAATCTGGATACCTATTATTTTGGAAAAGTGATGCTTTTTTCCTATACTTAATACATGTTTTTTGCTCTCACATGCAGACTAGAAGGTTGGGAATTTTTATAATGAATCTTTCAGGGTAGAAGCAGCTTGTTCTGAGGTAGTACCTTTTGAAGGTTTTGTGAAAAATATTAAACAGTTCCAGAGTTATAAGGATTTAAAAAAAAAATATGTGCATGCTCAGTAGGGTTTTTGGATACCCTCTGATACGAACTGAGATATTTTCAGTTTGTGAGAGCATTGTTGGTTAACATCACTTAGGTGTCACAGATTGAAAATGGTTCCTACAAACCAAATTTTCTTTTTGGTTCATGACAACCGCCATCTTTTATTTCTCTCCCCACTAAACAATGTGAATAATACCAAAGTACTCTGAAGCACAAGGTACAGCCCCAAGCCAGTGCCTCACAGTGATACAGTCTTCAGAAGTAGAAAAGCATGGATTGCGACATGTTGCCAACAAAAATCAGTCACAGCTTTTTCACACTGTAACCACAAGAAAAGAGATCACACCTGACCTTGTTGGCTTTGGGGAAGGGGTGGGCATTAGGGTGAACAACCTCAAGGAACATCCCACCACTGATTCACCAAGACTCCAGAGACCCAAAACTCTGATATTTCTTCATTTCCCTACTTTGTGCACTTTGCATTCTTCGACACAAATGTCTGCACTAACCTAGTTATTGCAAAGAATTTCTCTTCTTTTTTTTGGATCCTACATGAAATTAATTAAATAGAATAGTGGAGATATTTCCTCCTGTACTGCATGGGTCCATTAGGCCTCAACAAGTACATCGACCCCTTACAAGGGAAGGCTCTCTGGCCCACCACAAGGTGTCGTCTTTGCACAAAGACCCTCCTTTTTCCCTCCCCAAGCTGGGGTAGGTGCCACATGCCTCAGTGCCTTCAGCTAGCTCACTGATCTGGCATCCAAACGCTGGTCACTGGCACAGGAAACAGCATTACTTCATGAAAAAAATTGTCATCACATTTTAACCCCAAAATTTCAATGTAGCCTTTTTCTGACACCCCCCCTCCCCCACCTTTCTGAACATGACAAGTGTCATTAACAAAATACTGGCCAAAACATCATTTTGTGCCACAAGTGCGAAAACACATTATGGCCAGAATTTGAAAAACAACACTTGTCATGTTCATAAGGTGGTAATTAGATTCAAAAATTTGCTGTTAAAATACTGAAAAATACCAGTTATTTCTTTCTTTTGTCACTCTCCCAGAGCTCAGCCCCTGTTCCCCCCCAGCCCTCACTAGCCCCCTGGGACTTACCTTGCCAGTGTTGCCTACCAGGCTTGCCCCTTTAGGCAGGGCCACCAAGTATGTGCTCCTGATGGAGAATTAACTCAGTTCCTGGTAGGGCTAAACTACCAGTGTTCCTGCCTGACTTACCCCCCCCCCCGGGGCAGGGCCATGGGGTTGGGCTGTTCCCGAGGGAGGACAGAACAAGGGCACTGGTAGAGTGTCACTGATGGGTGTAGCGGGGCCAGAGGAGTGGGGTGTCATTAGCAATGCCGGCATTTTTTGATGCTGTAATTTTCCAGGAGGCGTGGTATGCAATGACATAGTGTGCTGAAGTACTGACGTCCAGCATGCCTCCCCAACGCCTTGGCTCTAGGAGCTGATCTCCCCTAGCCTTCATTACAAGCTGATCAAGTGAAACATGCTCACCCAACCCCCCCCCCAGAGGAAGAGAGCAGTCCATGGGACACTCAATCCTCCTCCCCCTGGTCGGCCCTACGACACACCTCGGGTTCATTCCCGAACCCAGAGCATCAGCATTGCAACAGGATGCCCTGCTGCTACACCGATGGGCCGGTGAAATTAACAAAGTTATGAACGAACATTGAAAAATTATGACATACTTTCATAACTTTCTTGTTTTTATATTGTGACCCCACATTTTCAACAGTCTTCTTATGACCCCACCTCATGAACCTGGGAAATGAAAATGTTTAAATCTCAGCTAAAATGACATTTTGCACCACAAGTAAGAAAACACATTTTGACCATGATTTTAAATATGATAACTGCCACATTCATGAGGTGATGTGAAAAAATGGCTACGTTGAAAATTTGGGGTCAAAATATTGAAAATTGCCAAAGTTATGAGCATGCGTTGAAAAATGTCAATGTACGGTCATAGCTTTGTTGTTTCTTAATATTT
Organism: Neoceratodus forsteri; assembly: GCA_016271365.2. NCBI lineage: Eukaryota > Metazoa > Chordata > Ceratodontiformes > Ceratodontidae > Neoceratodus > Neoceratodus forsteri. Next base: position 66,830,264 of record JADMNL010000030.1, read on the forward strand.
TTACCACAACTTTTCAATACAGTTTTCTATTGAGGCTGCCAGAGCTATGCCCAGGCCTCCACCTGGGGGCAGGCAAGGGCTAAGATGGCAAACCACCCCTCTCGGGAGAGGGGAGTCATCCGAGGGATGCTCAACCCAGCCAACCTCTGGCTTGTGAGCTCAGTCCTGAACCCAGGTTGCCAGCATGGGAAAATGTCACAGAGCGCCCCAGTCCTCTTCATCAACAGGCCATCCACAAGTCAATTTCTGAGTTCTTAAATTAGAACTGTGCGTCTCATGCTACTGGCATCCACCAATCAAAAGCTACCATGAGGATATGTTTTCTCATGGGGACCGAGAATGAAAATATTTCAATATTCTGACTCTAGATGGGGAGAAGCAAACACATCAGTGATAAGTGCCAGAAAATATACTCACGAGCATTGGGATAAACATAAATGTGTATTGTACATACACACACACATAGTCAGAGAGTGATATACAAACATGTACAGATATGAATATCATTGCAAAAAACTCTGTTTTAGTGCAGCAGTTAGGGTTGCTTCCACACCAACAAAAATCTGGAAATATAATGTTAGGGTTAACAACCCTACCACCCCACTCCCCCACCCTCCACACACCAACAGGCATCAGGGTGCACATTGGGATAGTCAGCCTAACTCTCACCCCATTCCATGTGTAAACAAGCTCAGATGGTACAGTAAAGGAGAATGGGGTGAGAGTTAGGCCTGATGACCCCAACGTACGCCCTGATGCCTGCTGGTGTGTGGGGGGTGGGGTAGAGGTTGGTAACCCTAACAATGAATTTCCAGACTTTTGTTGGTGTGGAATCATCCCTAACTGCTGCATTAAAATGGAGTTTTTTTCAATGAATTTCTCTTCTGTTTGAGAAAGTGTAATGTTATCGTATACATACTGCATGTGGGAGTGCAGGACCTCTGGGCCCTGCGCTCCTACCCACCCATAACTGTAGAGGCAGAGCACAGGAGGGTGATGCGCTCCCAATTTAGCAAAATGGTATGCATAGGTGGGAGCATGGGCCCTCTGGGCCCTGCGCTCCCATCTAACCATAAGTACAGACACATAGCACATGCCAAGAGACATTCCAAGTAACCCTTGTACTGCAGATGTGGCAATATCTCAGTAACCATAGCAACTTTGGAAAAACATTCCTTCACAGCTGTATTCATGACCTGGCCACCTTCATGCATGCTTAATTGACTGAGCTGCGTTTAGCAAAAAATCCGTATCTAGAACTGTTTTCAAGATATAGGCACTGAACATTGGTGCGGGCACCACAATGTTATCCTGTGGGAAATTCCAAAATTTTGGAGTTCTGTAACTATGGAACCAGTGTAAATTTTTCAGCAAACCAGCAAAAGGCACATCTGAGGGGCAAGGGCTTGCCACCCTGCAAATTTCAGCTCAAAAGACCTAACCGTTTTTTTGCTATGAAGTAGCAAAGAAACTATTTTTGGGGGGCTGTGTACCGGAAGAATTTTCACAAAAGAACCGTGGACTTTCATAAAAGTACCATTGGTTTACATGCGGCCTTTTTGTGAAAGTTCCATGGACTTTTGCGAAAGTACCACATGTAAACCAATGGCACTTTTGTGAAAGTCCACAGTACTTTCGCAAAAGTTTTTGTGGTGCACATATATTTTTCCCATAGGCTATAATGGGAAATGTAAAAGTTTAATCATTTTTGAACGGATTAACATTTTTTCGCCAAACCTTCAAAAGGCACTTCAGTGACCCAGTCCCCATATACCCTGAAAATTTCAGACCAGATGGAAAAACCATTTGGCTGTAGAGACAAACAAATAATTTGCCAAAAAGTGAGGATTTTTCACACTTTTAAACACTCCACAGCTCTGCAACCACAAATTCAACCAAAACAAAACTGGCCAAATCCAGAGATGTGTGGTACCAGACTGTGCATGCAAAATTTCAGGCAAATCGAATGAACGGTTGCAAAGATATTAAAGTGCAAAATTTTGGATTTAACATTAAAGTGCCTACTCAACCCTAACTATACCATGCAAGTATAATGAAGTTACATGTAAATAATATACTAATCTATTTTTGACTCCACAGATAAGTGTGCTGGCAGTATAGCCTAGAGGTTAGAGTAATGAGCTATGAAATAAGCTTGGTACATCCATCTGACCTGGGTCTGAGTCCCACAACCTCCACTTGCATACTGTGTGACCCTGAACAACTCACTTAACTTCCTGTGGTCACGGATTGCCCCTGAAAACATGCTTTGTGCTTAGTGGCAAACAGAAAAAAAGACTGTCATTAACACCAACATTCGTAATTATGAAAATTTTAGAGTGTATATTGTAATAACATAAATCCAGTGCTGAAGGAAAGCAAGGTGCCATGAGCTCATGATCAAAACCAGTCGGGGCATCTGAGGAGTGGCACCTTGTTTTCTTTAAATGATGGATTTGTAAATGTTATTACATTGTTTACTATTACATTTTTTCAGTATTACATATGTTGGTGACCGTGCCGGTCTCTTATTTTGTTTACTGATATGTTATAATGGCCGGGCATGACAGCGAGCAAAGTTAATTTGATTTTTGTGTAATTTGTGTCAAGTGGACCTTACCTGGTTAGCAAAAAAAAACTGTGTTCAGCAAACACGGAGATGGACCATACTCTGCTGTTCATAGTCCTGATTGTGTTATTTTTTTTTTTCCTTTTAGTGTGAATAACACCTTTGAAAAAGGGTACTTGAGCTCAAAGGTCTTTTGAATACAATAAACTAAATTGAAACATAGAAACATAGAATTTGATGGCAGATAAGGACCACTTGGCCCACCCAGTCTGCCCATTTCCCTACCTGATGGATAAGCTGCAGATCCTAGTTAACCAGCAGCCTACTTCTTCCTACCCCCACTCCCTATAATTGCCTTATGACTGTCCCATGCATGCTTGAATTCCACCACTGTTTTTGAATCCACAACCTCCTCTGGAAGGCCGTTCCATACATCCACAACCCTCTCCGTGAAAAAATACTTCCTTAAATTACCTCTGAGCCGCCCCTTCTATCTTCAAATTGTGCCCCCTTGTTCTTGCACACCTCTTTTTTTGAAAGATGCTACCCTCTTGGACTTTGTTGATTCCCTTGAGGTACTTGAAAGTTTCTATCATGTCCCCCCTCTCCCTCCTTTCCTCGAGGCTATACATATTAAGCTCTTTAAGTCTCTCTTCATATGTCTTCCGGTGCAGACCCTGCACCATTTTAGTTGCCCTCCTCTGGACAGCTTCCATCCTGTCTATGTCTTTGTGGAGATTGGGTCTCCAGAACTGCACGCAGTACTCCAGATGTGGTCTCACCAGCTGTCTGTACAGAGGGATAATAACTTCTTGTTTTCTACTGGTGATGCCTCTCCCTATGCATCCCAGTATTCCCCCAGCCCTCCTTGCTGCCCTCTCACATTGCTTGCCCACCTTTAGGTCATCTGAAATGACTACCCCAGGTCCCTTTCCATTTTGTTGTTGTTAGTATCTCACCCCCATGTGTACTCTTCCCCTGGGTTTTTGTTTACCAGGTGCATTACCTTGCACTTCTTAGCATTGAATCTAAGCTGCCATACATTTGACCATTCCTCTAACCTTGCCAAGTCCCTTCTCATCCTTTCCACCCCACCTTGTGCATCAACTCTGTTGCAGATCTTTGTGTCACCTGCACAGAGACATACTTTCCCTTCCAGTCCCTCTGCAATGTCGCTTATAAAGACATTGAAGAGGACCAGTTCTAATACTGAACCCTGCGGTACCCCACTACTAACCCCCCTTTTTTCAGAGTGGACTCCATTTACTATTACTCTCTGTGTCCTATTCTCCAGCCAATTCTTTACCCAGGCTGTCATCTTGGGACCCACTCCCAGCCTGGCTAACTTGTATATTAATCTTTGTGTGGGACTGTGTCAAATGCCTTGCTAAAGTCTAGGTAGGCCATGTCCACAGCCCTCCCTGATCAACTACTTTGGTCACCCAGTCAAAGAAATTTATCAGATTTGTCTGGCATGACCTTCCTGCTGTGAATCCATGCTGCCTAGGGTCCTGTGCCCCTCTGGCCTCTAGGTACTCCACAATTCTTTCCTTCAGAAGTGATTCCATCATTTTCTCTATCACTGAGGTTAAACTAACAGGTCTGTAGTTTCCTGCTTCTGCCTTGCTCCCACTTTTGTGAAGGGGAATCACATCTGCCCTCCTCCAGTCCTCAGGTACCACCCCATCCTCCCATGATTTGTTAAAGAGGGTAGTCAGTGGTGTCACTAGTTCTACCCTTAGTTCTTTTAGAATTCTGGGGTGAATCCCATCAGGCCCCATTGCTTTGTCCACCTTCAGTTTTAAGAGCTCTTTCAGAACCCTTTCTTCTGTAAATGGGCTAGTATCAACTTCTGTATCCAGAGTGTTTCTACTGTTTGTTTTAGGTACCTCCCCCTCTTCCTTTGTAAATACTGAGCAAAAATATTTGTTTAGTATCTCTGCCTTTTCACAGTCACCCTCTGCCCACCCTCTGTCCCCTTTATTAAGCCTCACTATCCCTCCCTTGGTCTTCCTTCGCTCCCTGATGTACCTATAAAAGGTTTTATCCCCCTTCTTAACTGAGTTAGCGATCTTTTCCTCGGTTTGGTCCTTTGCTGTTCTGACTGCCTTTCCAGCTTCCTTTTGCTTTAACTGATACAGTTCTCTGTCCTGTTCCTTCTGTGATTCCTTGTACTTCCTGAATGCTTTTTCTCTTGAACCTTCACTGCCACTTCCTTTGAGAACCATAGTGGTTTCTTACCTCATTTCGTTTTGTTTATTTGCTTTACACAAAGGCTTGTTACCTCTGTGATGGCAGTTTTTATTATTCCCATTGTTCTTCCACCCCTCCTTCCTGCCCATTTGCTAGTGCATTCCTTAGGCACTCACCCATTTTGGCAAAGTCAGCCCACCTAAAATCCAGTACCTTTGTCTTTGTATGGCTTGACTCTATTGCTGTGTTTATTGTGAACCATACTGTTCGATGGTCGCTAGTTCCCAGATGGCTACCCACTTCTGCATCTGTGATCCTCTCTTCATCTCCATTTGAGAGAACCAGGTCTAAGATTGCTCCCTCTCGAGTGGGCTCCAATACTAGTTGTCTAAGGCATGCCCCCTGTAGGGCATCTAGAATAACCCCACTCTTAGAAGTGGCTGCTGCAACTGCACTCCAGTTAACATCTGGCACATTCAGATCACCCATCAGCAATATCTCCCTTTATCTGCCATTCTAAGTATACTTTCTATCATTTCCTTGTCCATTTCTCCCCTGAGAGGGGGTCTGTACACAACCCTGTGTGGATTGTGGTGCCATTGCCTGCCTCCAAATTGACCCACAGTGCTTCTTCTCCTCCCTGTTTACCCTTTTGTTCTGTTGCTTTGATTTCTTCTCTATGTAGAGAGCTACTCCTCCTCTTTTACCCTCCCTGTCCCTCCTGTAGATAGTGTATCCTGGTATGTTTACATCCCAGTCATGGTTCTGTGTGTACCATGTTTCTGTGACTGCCATGATATCCAGATCTTCTCCTCCATCAAGGCCACTAATTCAGGAAGCTTGTTACCCAGACTACGGGCATTGGTACTCATTGCTCTCCATTTTTTGATGGCTTTACCTTCTGTAGCGGCATCCCCCACTGACCTTTCTACCTTGGTCTTTTTCTCATTTAGTACCCTGTTTTGTAGGGGGAGGCTGGGATTTTCCTGCTGCTTATCAGTGCCTCCCCCCTTGACTAGTTTAAAGGCTTGCCAATGAAGCATTTAAACCGATTGCCCAAAAGACTTGTTCCTTTCCTGGACAGATGCAGACCATCCTGCCAGTATAGGCTGGTGTCCCTCCAGGTGGAACCCCAGTCCCCAATGAAGCCAAACCCCTGTGCTCCACACCATTTTTTCAACCATTTGTTAAACTGCATGGTGCAAAGTACCCTCGCCTCACCCATGCCACTGACAGGCAGCACCTCTGAGAAGGATACTGTGTGTGCTACTTGTCTTAAGCCCCTCCCCAACTCTACAAAGTCCTTCTGCACTGCTCTGATCTCATGACGAGCTAAGTCATTTGTCCCTAGGTGGACAATGACGTCCAACTCAGACTCCCATGCAACTGTTCTCGTGATCCTAAGGATGCGCTTCCTGTCCCTCCAAGCCATGGCACCAGGTAGGCACCTTACTTCAGTTTTTCCCTGCTCCCCCCAGTTCTATCCCCCTAATAATTGAGTCCCCCACCAGGAGCTGCTTTCTTTCTGCCAGTGACAGCTGCCCCCCCACCTCATGTCTATATCCCTGACTCTACCTCTAATCTCTCCCTGCACCCACACTATGCAGACCATTGAACTAAACTAAAAGAAAAAAAAAAGATTATTACTCCAATCATGTACTGTAGATCTCTGTGATTGTGTGGCTTATAGTATTCTACAATGCTGTAGTCCTATAACAAATGTAAGAAACAGATGGCTTACAGTCAAATAAAATTAATAACCAAATGTCAAAACCCCAAACTACTGAAGTGGTGACCTAACAAAGAACTAAAAAAATAATGTAACTGTTTAAGTAGGAGCATTTTTTTTTGTGTGAGTTAGTGCATCAGTTTTGTCAGTCTTTGGTTGATAATCTTTGTAGCTATATTGGCTTAATACTTGAAGAATATGTGTGTGTGTGTGTGTGTGTTCCAACTCTTCCAGGTAAAGATTTTTAGCTATATAAAAATCGAAGGAGCTATTGATAAATGAAGTCTGTGAGGACATGCGGTAAGCAGAGCAAGTGGAGATCGAAGCTCTGTGCTACTAATCAGTAGTAAAGAGGTAAACAAAATCTAGGTTTCCAATAGATTTTCCATCGGGACGTGGGATACCATTTCCAGGTGGCATGCAATACTGAAAATAAGAGTGGCAGAGAGTGGTCCCTGGTTTTCTCACCCGTGTCGGGTCGGAGGAGCTGTGGGAGTGTTGCAAAGGAAACATAGTCAGGCTCTGGTGGGTGGGGTGGGCACAGTCTCCCACTGGACTAGCACCTCCCCTGGTTTGCAGGCTGGCTTGACTTCCTGAGTGATCACTTGATGCCAGATCCCCTATGTACATACAGCCAACGCACAACAGCTGATGCACACAGTTGCATCAGGAGGTGGTAGAAGAAACAACAAATGGTAACATCAGCTGCCCTGACTGCCAGTGACAGCTGTCCCCCCACCTCATGTCTGTATCCCTGACTCTACCTCTAACCTCTCCCTGCACCAGCACTATGCAGACCATTGCTCTTCGTTCAGGTTTTCCCTCGCCCTGTCTGAGCTCCACCAGAGGGCAAGGTCTGAGGTTTAGCTCATAGCTGGTAATCTATACAGGCACATGATCAGTTGGGCAGTGGATGAATGGAAACAGCAGGGGCAGGAGCAGTCAGCTGGAGTCTGTGACAGGACAGGGTAAGAAACTGTGAGCAGGATTTTCAAACCGTGGTGCCTGGCTTGCACTAAACCCTGGGCCACGATACTAAGGTTCTGGCTGTTTGCCGCAACTCCACCTGATTTTACAATCTCAGGCGTGGTTGTAACAGTTCTCACGATTTATGGCAGCTTGCACCAAATATCTGGTGCAAACTTCGTAAAAAAGGCCCCCAGGATTGCCACAAGTTAGACCTGAAAAAGTTGGTCTAACTTGCAGCAATTGCCACACGATAGAAACGGTTCACCCATGCTGCAGTGACATACATTTTGCCGACATCAATTACGGTGCAGGCAAAATGCTGCCTGGTATTACAGTGCTAGGCATTTTGTCTCTCGGGAGGTACAGCGTTAAAGCGCCCTTCTGGGAAATGGTCAGCTTTTGTGAGTGGCTTCACAAAGGGGAAGGGGGTAGAAACCGTGTGGGGGCAAAGGGCAACATGAGCAAGGGGCAATCTAAAATCAAGATCGTCCCTTTCACTGTTGCCCTTGTTGCAGCGCCGTAATTGCCGTGACCAAAAGGAGTCAGCAACTTGACGAACTACGGATAGAAACTCCTGTTAGATCGCCACAAGCCCTATGTGCCGAATTGTCTGTGCATCCAGGGCTTGCAGCAATGTAAGCAATTGAAACTGCGGTCCTGTGAGTTAAAAACACATAGACTGGGGTAAGCTGTGCCAGCCTACACAAAACAGAGAGAGAGAAAACAAAGAGGATCTTTTTGTTGGGTAAATATGATCGCTTTATAAAACTAACAAAAAGTTAAAGCTAGAAGCTTTGGAAGCTTAGTGCTTCCTCTTCTTTAGGTATGTTACACAATACAAGCTGAAACCTCCTTGTATAGGGATCAAGTCTAAACACAGGAAGGCAATGTTTAACTAATGCATGTCAAACTGCAGCAATATAAACAAGTCTGTAGTGCTGATTAACATCAAACAGCCTGAACTGAAAGGTGTTGGCAAACCGCTAACATGATGGCCTTTGTTATGGAGCAGTCTTGTGTTGCGGTTTGTTTAATAACAGAAGAAATGTTCTGTTATAAACTCAAACATGTCTCAGTTAAATATTGTGACATTAAGCCTTTGTCTTTGTTGAATCCACTTTAGAGTTGAGGGTGTTAATGGTTTCCATAAACTTGAACTCCCAGGCCTTTCTGTCTGTCTGTCATTTAAAGTTGTCTGTAAGGACTACCACATTCATGGCCTCCACATTATGTTCCAAGCAGGAGAAATGCTCACACTCTGGAGGGTCTGTGACATGTTGTCTGATGTTGAAGTGGTGCAGAGTCATTCTTTTCCTAAGTGTCTTGCCCTGTCTCACCCACATAAAGATTTGTGTCTTGGCATTTGGAGAGTGCATGACATGAAATTAGTGGTGTAGCAGGTGAATGATGCCGGATTTTGTTGTCCCTCTTTCTTGTGAGGAATGGGGATAGTATCTATTGTTGTAAGCACATATTCAGCATCTTTTCGGTTGACAGCTGAATGTCCCCAATACATTCTTAACTGTTGCAATTTTGCTTTGGACAATGAATTGCCTCAGGTTCTAGGGTTGTCTGTATGTCGGGGTGGGGATGTGGAAAAAGCTTCCCATCTTCCATTCGCTTGGCAGAGGTTCAGTGTGAGGGCTGTGACAACCAGTGAGGCATGGTGATTTTTCAGTCATTTCCTTCAGTGCGCTCCATTAACTTTTTCTGGGTATTCTTGTTGCCCTGCAGATCTGATTGTCACTAATTAATGGCTTGGAGCACTGATTTCTGATGGCTTCTCTCAGGATGCTGATATGTCTGTCTCTGTCTGTTGTGTCAGAACATATTTGACTGTACTATATGTAAAAATAAATAAGAGAAGAAGAAAGAGCACACCCAGTTAAATGATAGTTGTGCACTCTGCTGCCATCTGAAAAACTAGGGTTTATATCCCCCAAAGGCATCAGGGAGGCGAGGGGTATGTTTCTTGCATTGGGATTTATTTTCTTTCCTTTTGGTAACCGAGTAAAGCCCACTAGGCACAAGTGCCTGTTTTCAGGGGTATCCCAGGAACACTAAAGTGGTTAAGTGACTTATTCAGAGTCACACGGTATGTAAGTAGAGGTTGTGGGAATCAAACCCATATCTGCCAGATGTACCAAGCTCATTCACAGCTCATTACTCTAACCTCTAGGCTATACTGCCAGCCCAATGGGATGGTGCAGGCTGCAGGACATTTATATTTCCCTGCCCCAACCCCCCAATCAACCAGCCACGGAGCAAAACTACCATTAGCTTGGAACTGTGAAGATAGCTGTTCATCCCACGTTCCTGTCCAGAGGACAGTACAACCATAGCAATCCCATTTTCTGTGAGGGAGCAAGAGAGACAGCAGAAAAAAGGGAAAGGCCTGCTGTGCTACATACAACAAATAAAACCAAAGAATAAAAATGGAATTATACCAACAGAAAACATTTTCAAAATCCCGTTCATATTTTAAGTTAAAAAAGGGTCTTCGCCGGGTGTCTCTTGTGGTAAAGAGACTACGAAACCAGTGGTGCAAGTGGTAGACAGCAAGTACAGGAACTCAGACACTGGCAAATATGAAATGCAGAATGCAGATCCTCAATCTGATGGACAGCTGTGTCAAGACACATCTGTTTAGACACGAGTTGATTCAGTTAGAGATACTAAAGTATTTCTAGGAAAACAGAATTGTTGTACATGTCAAATGTTGTTATGGAAAGCCTGATTTCAGATCACAGGTCCAGAAACTGTCATTAAGTTGCTGATTTAAGAATTCCAGTTCTAGTGTCAGTGGGAAGAAGTACAGGAACTCTGTTCCTGCTTCAAAAAAGGTACAGGAACTGAGTTCCTGTGCGTTCCTGTTCACTTTCATCACTGGTTGAGAGGACCGCAATGTAAACCTCAGTGGTTCTGACTGCCTAACCTTCACAAGAGGAATCTGTTTTACAGAAAGAAACATTGCAGGGAGGCCCATTTCACTTTTTAGAAACCACTCGCATTAGCTGGCATGCTGATTTATAATAAGATTTAAGTACATTTCTTAGTTTCGTAACTTAGATGAAGCTACCCTCCCCCTGGCTGTGACAAGGAGCACTCCATTTCTAACATTCTTGGATGACAGGCCACAGTATGCAGGGTATGAGGTACAGTGGCTCTGTGTACTTGGCAGGCTGAAATCATGCAAGTGATTTATAGTATGTATCTATTTAGTCTGTGAGGTAAAGCTATGCCACTTTATTGGGTAGGCAGAGTGGCCCTTAGGTCTGAGCACTGCGCTGCGAAACAGGAGGAGCCACTGGCTCAGTGTGCAGCCTTAAGCAAGTCACTTGATCTCCTTATGCCTCAGGTCTCCCAGTTGTCAATCTGGGTTGAAGAAGGATCCCCGCTGTATCAATATAAGCAAACTGAAGGGAGACCCCTCTTTTACAATTGCCATCAAATATAAAATATTACAACAACATAGGACAAGCAATACAAACATACTTGAAATGACAGTCATCACATACACAATGTAAGTTATATACTTAGCATTTTTTTCCTTTGGTAGCCGGGTAAGGCCCACTAGGCATAAGTGCCTGTTTTCAAGGGTGACTTGGGCGCTGAAATGACTTGCTCAGAGTCACACAGTATGCAAGTGGAGGTTACAAGAATCAAACCCAGGTCTGCTGGATGTATGAAGCTCATTCGTAGCTCAACACTCTAAACTCTAGGCTATACTGCCAGCATTCAAAATGGTTGTACAATAATCATGCTATTGTGAACTGAAAACAGGACATTGCATCTCAGGTGGGCAACCCTGCTGAGGCAAATGTAAAGTAAAAAAAAAAATTATTTTTTATTTTAAGATTGTCCTAATTCTTCCACAGTTTAAAAACTGCTGCACTGTGCCCTTTGTTTTCAGAACATGTCTAAGAAATGTAGCACACAAAAAAAGTACTAATTCCATTTTATCCTAACAGTGTTATGCTGAAGAATGTGTTTGCATTCAACACAGTTTGTTTTACTAGCGACTGAAGTAAGAGCTGATTTAAAATTTCCCCTTCACTCTGCACTGAGTGGGTGATACTAATTTTACTTTATTAGAACTGACAACTCAAAATACTTATCTGGTTCAATAAGATCTTCACGCAGGCTGGAAACATTGAAGCTTGCTGTCAGGAAATGGATTTCGTAAAGTGGGTTGCACAGACTGAAATCATTTCTTGTTTCATTGTATTTGAATGGTATTTTACAAAGTTATGATTCTTGCTGTAATTATATTTTGTCTGTGTGTTACTTTATATTGGTTTGTGAAGCAGCCACTTATAATTGAGGCCTCTTTATAATAGAGCCGTTTGAGTTTAGCTCAGTTTATCTTCCAAGAAAAATATGTTTAGTAACCACATACAGTATGAGTTATGGTTTTAGTTCATAGTACCTTTATAGTATATTTTTTACTAAACCATAACCATGCAGCTCAAATGATATTACAGTATTTGGTTAGATACCAGCGAGCTTTAAACTTACAATAACAACCCACAGTAAAACAGTGCAAGCACAACAGGGCTGCTCCTCGCAAAGGCTGTGCCACAGATTCAGCATCTTGAATATTATACAAACAAATCCAGCACCAGGCACTGCAGTAATCACATAAAGTTTTATTAAATGTCAAATATGAGCCGGCCCGTCGGCGCAGCGGTTGAATTTCCCATGTGACGCCAGCGACCGGGTTGAGGAACGGACCAGGGTCGCTGGAGGGTCGGCCGGGGAGAAGGATGGAGCGCCCTAGGGACCACCTCCTTCTCCGGGGAGAGTGGGAATGTGCCCAGAGCACGGATGACCTTCGTCGGAGGCGCCAGGAGTCACACAGCTACCGGCACTGGCTTGTACAGGAGGCGGGGCAGACGCAGGCATCATTGCACGACCCCGCCTCCCGGAAAAAAATGGAAAAAACTCTACTGCCAAGCCGCTGCTAATGAAGCTTGCCACGGCTTCAAATGTGCTCCCCAGGCCAGTTCTCCGACCTAGTTACAAGTCTGTGGCATGCAAGGGGAGTGCCGCAGCCCCGCTGTGGGGGGTAAGCCACGGGTATCGGAGGACCCGAGGGCGATTTGGGGCAGCAGAAGTCTGTGGCCCGTGACTGGGCTGAATACACCAGGCGGCAGGCAGGGCTAAAAGAATAAATAAAAAAAATAAATAAAATAAATCTCACATATGACAGCACACCATTCAGTCATAGTCCACCAATGTTTCACACTGGAATGCAACGTTTTCTCAACTATAACAGAACGTGACATACAAATACCATTTTTAAAAACTCAGACTGGGAGTTGGGGGTGTAGGTTGAGGTTGCTTGGAAAGTTGTGATTAAAAAGCTAGTTATTTATATTGACAAAAAAGATACTCTAGGAAATACTACAGAGATTGTGGTGTAGAGACGCTGAACACACACACACACACACACAGTAGGTTGGAAAAACATTGTAATCAGCTCTTTGAGGATACAGGGGAGACTCCTGGAACATAAATACTATACCTAACTTTCCAGAGAATCATTTGCAGGAAGCCTTTCTGCAGGAAGGCCTGTCTAATAAAATACTGAGATATATTATCTGTTCCTAGTCCAGGCCCTATAGCAAAACAAATGTACTGCTAGAAACTGGTTAATAAACCCACACCTACCAAGGATGAATGGTGGTGCACTGTGAATGAGATTCACCAGATGGGAAAGCTGACCACACTGTAAGGCTACAGTCAAGAGAGTTTTGACAATATACAGTACAGATACTGTGGGTGACATTTATGACCCTGAAGGTAATTAATTGTGCTCATTCAATAAATACTAGGCCATCTGGAGGCCCAGGGTAAAAGCACCATGCTCCCTTGTAGATGACCTGAGTTTGGGAGCGGACTTGTGTATCTACAGCCAGGAGGCTGGGCCTGGGGAGAACACTGCCAATAGCAGCTTGCCCCAGCCAGGGGAGGGCTGGCAGGTAGGTGCCACAGCCTGACTCTGCAGCAGTTCCTCAGGGTGGATTAGGGAGCCACCTCCCTCTCCAGGGGAAGGCATTCAGCTGTCACTGCATGTAGACTAGGCCTACAGAAAGCTATGTGCAGTGCCGCTGGGCTAATGGAAAGGTTGGAGGGCAACAACAAAACTATTCACATCACAAGCACTGGATGAGGAAAAAAGGGAAGAAAAAGGGGAAAACAAAACTCCATACACCATCATGATTGTGGTGCTACTGGCACTTTCAGGCCCTGGTCAGTACCTCCACCCCATTACATGTGGAATTCCAGATGGAGGGAAAACATGCCCTGTCTGAGCACCCCACCACAGGGAGCAAAATACAGATGATGCCAGAGACAGCTGGCTGAGACAAGGTTGGGAGGTGACCAGTGGTGGCCTGAGAGTTGGGCTAGTGTGTGTGTCTGCTTGTGTTAGAATGCATGAGAATTTTAAGGAGATCTGTTGACCAGAAAGGGGCTTGGTTATAGAAAAAGAGTTAAAGGGGTAAGCTCATGTACACGAAAATCTACATATTCCACAGATTACTAGTAATGACAATGGACTATGTTCAGGAACATTACCTCCAGTGTTAACACCACCTGACTTGACCCTAACTAACCCAATTCAGTAATCGCCCATGTTATACAATGGAACTTTGCTGAATCAGGTTAGTTATGCCCACACCCAAGTGTGGGACTGGTCTTGATTTGCACTAAGTGTGCAAAACAATTATTTTTAACTTACTGTTACTTCAGTATATTACATCACATCTGGCTGATCCTGTTGACTCCCACCCACATATCTGCTGTAACCAAGACTCTCAGAATCCCCGCAGCTGACGTCAGACTTGGGCTATGGTCACAGGAGACTCAATAGCATGCAATTTATGTTATAGCCTTTGTACGTTTCATCAGCTGTACACTGATCTTGCTGTTTTCCGGGACCGAAGTATTGTCCTCGGCAACGAGATCAGTGAACAGCTGATTGGTGGTTATGAAAGCTCTAACATACTGCATGCAGCAGGTTATTGAGTCTCCCATGGCTGCAGATTGGCTCATCAGCCCCGGAGGATTCTGGGATTCCTGCTTTCACTAAATGTCAGAGGATCTAATTATGATGGCAGACACCAGGAAGCTCTGAAGCAGCAATGAATGCACTGAGCAGATAGATGGCTTAGTGTCATGGTAGTCGCTGCTTGATTGTGGAGACTTAAGAACAATAAATTCTGATGTTATTGTACAGCGAGGATAGAAATCTGTAAGGAAAATTGTAGTAGATGCCCCCTGACTGCACAGCAAATCCACAGTACCATTTGGTACATTTCAGAATTCAAAAAATAAATCACAGACTGGGATGATCACTAAATTGAGTGGGAAAAAGACAATTAAATATAGACATCCACAGGTAGACACTGCAACACAGACCTTCTTATAATCAGTCTTTTTTATTTGTTTGGTTTGTATTATCTGTGTACTAATTTTTAGAAAATATAAAGTACAGGTACACAACAATACATTCCTCTATTACAACACATTCAAAAAACTCAAATACTTAAACACCTCAAAAAACATATACTAACATTTAACTTTCTATATTATCTACTAACAATATCCTACTAACAAGTCCATTCCATCAGTATTGCTCAGTATTCATTCAAAAAGAAAATAGCATAGAATAATGGAAATGGGAGGCAGTATGGCGCGGTGGTTTAAGGCTCTGAGCTGGAAATCTGGAGATCTGGGTTTGAATCCCACAGCCCCCACTTGCACACTGTGTGACCCTGAGCAAGTCACTTAACTTCCTCGTGCTCCCAGGTTGCATCTGCAAATAAGCTTTCAGCTTAATGTGTCTCACCTGGTAAAATAACTGGTAAAAAAAAAAAATTATGTAACCCCCCCCCCCCACAAATGGGGGCTCCCGAAAGTCTTCCTTGGGTGAGCCTAAATGCCCACTGCCAGGGTGGTGTTCTGTGTCTCAGCAGGTTTAAAAGTGTTTGCATGTGAGTGCCCAGTTGACCTCCGTGCCTGTCTCTTTAAGAACTGCCTATTTTGTGGGTAATAATTAATCTGGGTGAGGACCGAGTGTTTCAAGGCTCAAGTCCCACCTGGGCTGCAGTGCAGCCACTTCTTTTTGCCATCACTAAATGTGCTGAGGGAGCCCTGTAGGACTCTGTGATTGTTTACTGATCATCTGTGCCAAATGGAAAATGATATTGTGGTTTGTCTAATCTGCCTTTCTTTGCAGCATGGACGTTTTGTTATGTACCACCATTTTGGTTCTGGACTGCCTGTCTGCACCGATCAGCACCTTTGGGGGCCTAAAATGGAGCCTGCCTCCAGGGGTCTTGTGGGAGTAAAATTCTGTAGGAATTGTAGTTTTTACAGTTTGGCGCCTACATGGATCTGGAGGGGGAGCTCTAACTGTGACAGACAGGTGGATCCATGAATCAAAACTTTTGGATCAGGGAGAAAGTCCCGTGCTGCCTGCAGCAGAGGTCAGAGTACAGCCGGAGAGAAAAGAGTGAACAGCTCGAGAGAGTCGGGCAGCTGCTCCTGCATAGTACGCAGGGGAAATTGGTGGGAAGGCTGTGTTTGGCCTATCTGCCACCATCTTCCCTAGTGAGGGAGTATTGCCTTCAATAGTTTGGACTGCATCTGAAGAAGCATTGCTACTGGATCACTGAATTGTGACTACATTTCACCTGAAGAGGACCGAAGGCTTGCGTTTTCGCGATCGGCCTGTCAGGACTTCCAAAACGACCGCAGAGCATACGGTTTGTGCAGAGCCACTGTAAATTGCAACCGGACTGTCATCCAAATCTGTGGTAATTCCCTGCTCTTACTATAAGTGTGCTGATTGTGGAGGGTGGGTCGCGATTTGGTTCCCCACCTTGCCTAATGCATTACTCTTGCTGGAAGCTGTATCCAGCCTGTAAACAGACAGTATCCAAATTGTTCACCTGGTCTGGGCCTTGCCAATCTGGCTCAGACAATCGCTCGCGCCGCAGAGAAACAATCGACAACAGACTCGCCAGGGATTTGGCTCCCTGCTCAACAACAACAGACAGGAATGACACCACGGTGCTGTGTGTGGGCCCTGCTTCTCCTGGTCATCCAGCTCTTCATCCGGAGGCCTCCATTTCATCCATCCTGCATCTTGCACTGGGTAGCATGAGTAACCACCAGGGTAGCTCCCTACAACAAAGCTCAAATCAAAGTGTGTCAACTGATTTAATAATTGTTGTTAATCTTTTCAAACTTACCCATCCAGCTCCGGATTACAAATTGAGGGTTAAAGTGCATGTTGTGTTCTCTTTCTTCCAAAGGGCCCCAACCAGCTGCAATGCTAGCCTACCCCGGGCAACGCTTCAGGCTAGCCTGTAGTTCCAACTGGGTACCCAGAGTGTGTGTGACTGTCATACAGGGACCTTTGAGTGCATGCCTTATAACCTGACTAAATCAGATCTGAAATCAACCTCTAGATTACCGCTCCTTCCCTTGTTCACACCCCCTAATAAATCAGATCTCAATCTTTTTGCATCTCAACTGGTGGTGGAGTACCTTTGTATTGAAAGCTCTGTGATATTGTATGTTTATTGTTACAGGCCTTGTTTTACAGGGGGTCTCCAGGGCATTCCAGCAAATCCAGCCCTGGTGGTAAGTAGTTATCAGAGGACTTTCACTGTGTATTGCAAAGTGTATTTGTGTGGGGCAGCTGCAGGCATAGTCAGACCACAAGGAGAGCCAGAGGGGGTATCAGTGTCCCAGAGGGCTGTATCCAACGCAGTCACATGGCCAATAGCCCTGTCCTCTGGGTGAAGGCACCCGTTCAGAGAACCCAAGCCCCTCAACCTGTGGCCCACCGTGCAGTCAGGGGTAGTATCCCTTGGGATAGCGCCACCTAGGGGTTACAATAAAATAAAATAAATAGGGTAGCTGGTCACAGTTTAAAGTGCCTATAGTCAAATCTTTGGGGTACCATCAAAATCTGTCACTCTTACTCCCCTGACCTCTCTGCCACCTAGCTGGCATCTTCTTTCAAGAGTTGAGATTCCACTGGGGAGAGAGAATCACACTTTTCCTAGGCTTCTAGGAATTTCTCCTCCCTGCCCTGTAGGAAATAGAATAGTCTTTCCAAAGCCAATATTAGAGGTTAATATAATGTATTTTATCTTTAGATCCATAATTGTTCTCCCTGACGAAGTTGGGATTCACCACCAAAACACTGGAGTGTGCAGTATAGAGCTGGATCCAAGGATAACATAAAACTTTTTGAGAGTTGAGTACAGGTCCAGTTTTATTTAGTTTTCTGGTACTTACTAGTAATAGGTCCAGGAACTGAAGACTCCTTAGATTTCATTTACCTTTACAGGACCCTGCTGCTCCAGGTTTGTTGTTCATTTGAAAATGGACCCTGTCAGTTATTACTTAAGCAATAATGCACGACAGGGTGTGGTATATCGTGGGATATCGTCACGCCTCGGGTGGTTGGGCACGAGGCCGCGGGCGAGTCCGTCCAACGACCCGGTGACGATATCCTGATACTACACCCTGGAGTGCTGATGCTATTATGAACTGGTTTAATAGTTTTCTGTTGAGAAAATAATAAAAATCCACTTTTAAAATATTTTAATGTCTTTTTGGAGTGATGGAGGAATATCTTTGAAAGAAATAGTTCCTGGAGGGTATGGCGCAGGTGGCGCTGTTGTAAGTGGAGTTCAATGGAGGAGTGCATCTGTGAACCCAGTGTCACTTTCTCAGCACTAATGCTGAACTGTGTTTTCTTAGCATTTGACCCAGTCTGCTCTGGGACACGGTAAAATCTGTGTGATTTCGCTTTCATGAACGCACTGCTGACACGGGACTGCTTATTGTGTCAGTTGTGCTCTGGTCTCGCCACGCCGCCACCACAACCTGTCTGTCCGAGATGCTGTGTTGCGATTGTTTCATAGAGCAGAGGGTAAACTGCCTGCATTGTGTTTTGAAGGAGCAGGTGAGATTGGCAAAATCTTTTTAAAACAATAGCTAAAGCGCAGGTCATTTGTCCACGAGCTGGCAGATGTTTGGTTGGGAAGGTCCGTTATGGTATTCGGGATGTTTTTGAATGAGTGTCCGTTGGTGTCTGTTGGCGGCATGGTGGTGTCTCAGTATTTCTTGGTTGGGGCGGGTGTTTTAGTTATGTATGCACGCCTTGGTGGGAGTTTTAATAACTTCAGCAGCGGGAATATTTTTTTTGCTGGTCATGTTGATGGGTGACTCGCTCTAGGCGTCTGGGTGAGGTGAACATTGCAGTCGGAGGATCTCTTGCCTGTGAGGAGGCTGGTGACCGGAGGTTTTCTGAAGCCGTGATGATGTAGCCCGATATCATCACGGCTTCCAAAACCTCTCGGCCAATCAGCTTCCTCCATTTACGATCGCCGGTTCATAATAGAAATTATAAAATGGAAAGGAGAAATCCTGGAAGCTGATTGGCTGAAACAGTCTTTGACCCATGACGATATTTCAGTATATCATCATGATCTAAAACGATTATAAGATCAGCCATTTCCTAACACTTTAGGGCCATTTTAAGATAGCACTAATGCACTCCAGGTTGCGGTATACCATGGCATATTGTCACTTCTTGCGTGGCCCCAAGGCGTGAAAATATCTCATGATATACAACATCCTGACATGTATTATTGCTTAACTATGAACCAATAGTAACCAAACTAGCCTGGCAACCAAGGACTAGGGGGATAGAAACTGATGGAGGGGGTAAGGACATAGCCAAAGCGATCTGTATCCTGGGCAGGGGGGAAAGCTCCACAAGGGAATAAGGGAACTATATGCAGCAGCAGGACTGAGCCATGAGCTGTCTGTATGGTTTTGTAACTGAGACATCAAAATCACAAGCTTCACACCGAAAACAGTTTACACTGCGATAAATTCTGTAGGATGACTTAGACCCCCCCCCTTCAAATGCTGGGATCTTTTCCAAGTGATCTTTATTGACGTGTTCATCAAATACAATATGTTTAGAGTGGTTTTAAATCAGTTTATACTGTCACCCTGCCCCATGTCAAAGAAAGGAAACAATTGTCTGCTTCTGTCTGAATCACAGTCTCATTTTATATTTTGAGCACCAGGTAAGTGCACTAGGCATAAAGCCTTTTAACACTTTTCCTATGTCTCAAACTACTCCAACTCCACCTATCTCTTTAAAGAGCCACAGACATCATCAGGAAAATGTTGAAAATATACTATTTAGGCAGAACTGAATTTATATTTCGAATATTTCCTGTATTTCAGTACCCCCTAATCTGAAGCACTACGGACATCTGCATGAAAACAGAAGGAATTTTGTTGAATGCTTCACAGTGAATGATACAAATATGTTCAAAGTTGGACGATAACAAGCATCCCCCATCCTAAAATGAAATTCCTTAACCAGTCTCTGGCTATGTGACATTTTATTTCCCAATCACATTTTATTTAACTATGATGAACAAGAACTGGAAATATCTCTATGCTCTTCAGTGTATTGTGTACCTGGCACTCGTTCTTACCCAAAGAACAAGTCATACTGTGACTAATACTGTATACACTCACGTACAAGTCTAGTTTTTGGTGCAAAACATAGGCCCTCAAGATAGGAGGCTCAGCTTATCTGCGAGGTTGATCTATCTGTGGTATTTACTATAGTAAACCATTTTTTTTTTTTGCGAGTGAAACCTAATTTGTTGTCCCATTCTGGTCAGGAAGGCAGATTCTGTGCCTAATGTTAGTAACAACACAGATGTCTCCATCCAGTCTGGGCAGCAAAATAATGTCTACAATTCTGCTAAAAATGACGAGAAAAAGAGGGGTTTGAACTATATGTGAGGTCGACTTATAGATGAGTAATTCTGTGATACTGCAGTACCTAAACACCCCCATATGTTTTTGAGGTCTAGCATTCCCATGTACTGTAGGAGTTTCCTTATTCCGTCAACCCAGATACCATGGCTTTAAAAGAATCCCTGCTTTCAGAAATACAAATAATTAAACAGTGCATACCTCTGAGAGCTCAGGCAGTCCTTTGTCTGGTTCTGCTGCTGCACTGTTTCTGCCTAGTCAGCCTTTTCTAGCTCTGTTTTGTGCCTAGTCAAGCCTGCTAAGTTTTCTTGTATTTCCACTTGCACAGTTATACAGTAGCTTAGTCATCGCCTCCCAGTTGTTTAACTTAAAGGACCCTCAACCTCCTTAGGCCACAAAGTGTCTATAGTTTTCAAAGACTCATGTTATGGTTGGTCACCTTCTGTAGAGATTGCTGGAGTATCTTTTAGTTTGATTCTGATTCTTTTTTTATTTTTAAAACATGAAAAACAGACTGCCCACCATATTGGTGTTACCACACAAAAAAAGTGTTTGTTTACATTCCTTTATCAGCTCCCACTGCATATTTCCTGGACTTGGGAACTCTCCCAACACAGTCTAGCCACTAAGGATAAGGTGAACAGTGCAGACTATTGCATCATGACTGGCTACACTATTTGGGGGTGTTTCTAATGTTCAAGAAGGATGCAATAAGAGTAAAATAAGATATGAAACGAAACAAGGTTGGTTTGAATTCCACCATTAGCATGCATGTCAGTTCTACTAAGAAATTAAGCTGTTAAAACAACCAGCAACATCAACACATTTTTTAAAGGGTAAGCAACCATAACATGGGTATTTCAGCTAGAACTAATATGATGCAACAAGGTTTAACAGTATCCCTTTAATGTTTTGGTATTTTACTCTGATAATTTAATTAGCTGGTCCTGACTACTACACTTGTTTGCACTTTCAGAATGTGCAGTCACCTCTGCTCTGGTAATTTTTCTTATATGGTAACCAATCCGCACCAGGTCATAATGTCGTACGCTTAATAGCTGCTTGCTCTATTCACCCGACTTGTCACGATTCAATATGTCTTCAGTTCTCAGTTTCTCTGGACTGGGTTCAACGACTTCAGGGTTCGGACTAGTCGATTAAATTATTTAGGATTACTCTCCTTTAGTATGCCCAGAAGGATGGGCAGGTCAGTAGCCATGGGTCCTCAGAGGTTTCCCCCCAAGGGGGGTTTTCCTCTCCTGCGTGCTACTGGTCACACTCTCCGGAGTTGGAGTAGGTGATCATACTACTACTCATTTCTTGGGGTGTCTCCTACTAGACTCCATCAGTCAGATACAGAGCAATTGTTGACATTACATTCTTTTGGGGGGTCTCATAACACTAGACAAAGCTTCCTCCCTACAGGTGGGATACAGAGAAAGGCCAAAATCATCAAATAATATCAAGTGACTCTCAGTTCAAGCATCTAAGCACACTGCCCACCCAGTCTGCCCATTTGAGCTTGTAAGTTCACTTTATGTTTTTCTAGAAGTCTGTTGCCTCTTACCCCTGACCTCCAGAATTCTCTTATGTCTATCCCATGCAACTGTGTGATTACAAAAGGAAGAGCTGGAAAGGGGCAGAGACTGAGTTGGGAATAATGGAAACAGTAATTATGCAACACAGGGGAATGAGGCTGGGGAGGAACTGGAGATTGCTGAATTCTGCATTTCACCCTGGTTGGCTCCACTGTACTTCAATGACCTCCCCTTTCTCAGCATGACTGATGGATTATGCTACAACACGAATGTCAGCATTAGGCCTTATAACAGCCTCCCATCTGAGCTGCTAAAATGAGTCAAGATGGCGGCCATGAATATTGCTCTCTGACCAGATGAATTAGCTCATCTGCAGTGCCTATAAATACTCATACATGCAAGGCGTTTTTTCATAGCCATAATTTTTTTAATATTGTTCCAGTTGAGAAGTGCCATAACATAATCTAGGGTGGAGCTATAGGCACTCCTCTAATGTGTGCTGAAGTACAGGGCCACAGGCTGAATGCTGCCAATTGCACCCACCAGGAGAGTGACTATATCTCCCAATAAACACTCAACCTGTTGTGTATTTATTACGCACAAATAGAACATCCTCTACACACGTTAGCTACATACACTTAAGTGCTTGTTAATTTATGTTCTAAATAGCACATCACTAGCACACAGCTACACCAAACAAATACATAAGTACCTGGCACTTTGCATATAATGGACAGAAAAACAATCCAACTTTCTCTTTTCTACACACACATCTGCAAAAGGGTCACTAACTTTGCTTGTTTGATCTCACTCATAGGGGAATGTATGGTTACCTGACCTCAGAAGTCGAATATATTTTGATTATAGTAGGGGGAATGATGGAGTGAACAGTGAATACTCCCTTGATATTGAAAAATATTAGCCCAGACAAGACTCTTGCCTCCCTGGTGTAAAAACCTTTATTAAGTGCCTTTGTTAATTGTGACCATCTACAGCTTAGGGAATTGTGAGTTCACTTCATTACTAGATAGAAGAAGCCGTGTTTCCTAGCTTGTTAATTTACTGAAGCTTTACCTCTGGAGACTGGGCGGATAGGTAGCTTAGACCAATGAGATTAAAATCATTATTCAGGTCAATCATTACAGGCCAAGCGGGACCAGAAAGTCCTAGTCCAGTGTTTACTGCACAGAAACATATCAGAGGCACAGTCCTGAATGGCAACATGTGAGATGTACGTGTGAAACACTGGTAGAGAATTATTATCTAGATGATTAAAGGAATAGTGCCTGACAGGGTGGGTGGGTGTTGTGCTGGGATAACATCCCGCCTTGGGTGGTTGGGCCCGAGGCCACTAGCCGAGGGTGTCCAACACCCAAGTAGGGATGTTATCCCAGCATAACACCCACCCTGGAGGGCATTATTCCTATTATACAATGGCTTGTTGTTATATACAGAATAAAAAAAATTAAAGAATGATTTATTAGTCTAGAAAAATATTTTTATTTCTTAAGAGAAGATGGATAAGGATAATGCTGCAGCAACAACAAACAATCAGCAGGGATGTTATGCTAGGATAACATCCCTGCTGTGATGGCCAACTGACCAATCAGAAGCCAGGATTCTTTCTTGCCATTGTATAATTAAGCAATAATGCATGACAGGGTGTGGTATATCATGGGATATCATCACGCCTCAGGTGGTTGGGCACGAGGACACAGGCCGAGTGCGTCCAACCACCCGAGAAGTGACAATATCCCATGATATACCACATCCTGGAGTGCATTATTGCTATTATGAACAAGAATACAAGTTTTAGCAGTAAAAAAAAAATCTATTAAATCGTTCTGAAAATGTGTTTTGTGAGGTGTTGGAGGAGTACCTTTTAACAAAATAGTTCCTAGACAGCTCTGAACAGCAGGTGGCACTGTTGTAAGTCGAGTTCATGAAGGAGGGGTGTACTGTATGTCTCTCTCAAAACGTTATCTGTGGCAAGCAAGAAGCAGCAATGTAAATGGGAAGAATGGACATCTTCCAGTAAGTTGTCCGGAAATGTGAAACTGTCACTTGGACGGCTGTTATTACTGTTAATAAAACAAGTCGTGGGCCGGTTTTGGCTCCTTTAATGTTTTTAAAAAAAATACTCGCTCAAGGCGCGACTCGCGCCATTCTTGCCCTATACACAGATACGACATGCTGTGCAACTGCGGCCTAACGTTACGTTTCTGTGGGGAATGCGGAGGATGTTTTTGGCAGCTTGGCCATTGTTTTTTCCGGCTCCCAGCAGCTTGTGTTATGCTGCATTCTGTCATGGGCTGATTTGTGAAGAGTTCGTTTTTTTTTTAAAAATAGCAACAAACTGGATATCCGATTCGGACTGTGGGAGATGAGGAACACTGCACGGTAAGTGAGGAGGCTGGTGGCCGAAGGTTTTCTGAAGCCATGATGATGTAGCCCGATATCATCAGGGCTTCAAAAACCCATCAGCCAATCAGCTTCCTCCATTTAAGATCCCCAGTTCATAATCTGCAATACAGAAGCATTGCAGTATGGAGGCAGTACCAAGTAAGAACTAAAGGCCAAAAGGGCAGTCAGAGATGCAAAAGCAGACACAGAGCTGCATATTGTGGAGGAAGTCAAGGGCAGGAAAAACAGTTTTTAAAGTATAACAGGGAAGAAAGAAAAAGAAAGAAAGAAAGAAAGAAAGAAAGAAAGAAAGAAAGAAAGGGGAATGGTTACGCTAACAGAGGGAGGCAAGATAATAGTGAAAGATGAGCAGAAAGCAGACATTCTGAATGACTACTTCTGTTCAGTATTCACTAGGGAGGACAGCAGGCCTTTGCCAGACAGCAGCATAAGGGCTATTGAAAGGGGGATACCAAAAATAAGGCAGCAGGTCTGTACTAGTGAAAGGGTCAGAAAAGTGCTAGCAGCCCTGAAGGTAATTAAGGCCCTGGGGCCAGACGGGATACATCTGATGGTGCTCAGAGAACTGCCATTAGGATTAGCCAAACCCTTGGTAGTGCTATTCAATAGCTGTATTCAGACAGAGCTGGTTCTGAAAGACTGGAGGGTAGTGGACCTTGTTCTCCTTCACAAGAGTGGGGACAAAGAGCAGCCAAGTAACTACGAACCTGTTAGTCTTATCTCAGTTGTGGGTAAACTGATGGAGACACTGGTCAAAGAGGACCTAGTGGACTACCTTGAGAAAAAAGATCTCCAGGATAGTAAACAGCATGGGTTTGTGGTAGGGAGGTTTTGTCAGACCAACCTGACAGTATTCTTTGACTGGATAACTAGGACAGTAGATAAGGGTCATGCAGTGGATTTATCCTTCTTTGACTCCACTAAGGCATTCGACTAGGTTCCTCAGAGAAAGCTGCTGAAGAAGCTAGATGTTCTAGGTGCAGCAAAGGAGTTATATGAGTGGGAAGTTGACTGGAAGGGAGACAGCAGAGGGTAGTAGTAAATGGAGTAAGTGGAGTAAGAGCTGAGGAGAGGGAGGGAGGGAGGTCACCAGTGAGCCTATTCCTTTTCAATATGTTCATCAGTGACATAACAGAAGGAATTCCGAGCAAGATGTGTTTCTTCACAGATGACGCTAAGCTCTAGGTTAGGGTAGATGGTGAGGAATGGGTAAGAAAGATGCAGAGTGGCCTGCAAAGGCTGAAGAGGTGGTCCAGGGTTTGGCAGCTGAATTTCAATGCCAAAAAGTGCAAGGTGATAACACACAGTGAACAAGAACTCCAGAATGGAGTACTGGATTGGAGGGGTTAAGCTGGGCACTACCTCTGAGGAAAGGGACCTAGGAGTCGTCACAAATGATTTCATTAAACAATCTAGCCAGTGTAACAAGGTCTACAGTAAGGTAAACAGGATGATGGGGTGTATTTTGAGGGGTTTTGACAGCAAGGAGGAAGGAGGTATTACTGCCTCCCTATAGATCACCGGTGAGGCCACACCTGGAGTACTGTGCCCAGTTCTGGAGTCCTCACTAAGGAAAGACAAGGACAGACTGAAGACAGTGCAGTGTATGGTAACTAAAATGCTTCAAGGCCAGCAGGGCACAACTCATGAGGATCGGCTTATGGCACTGAACATGTGCTTACGTGAAGCCAGATGAGAGGTGATATTAGAGAGACCTTCAGGTTCCTGAAAGAAATGGATAGGGTGAACTCTGAGGAACTACTCAACAGGAGCAGAAAATCAAGAAACAAAGGAGATGAGTAAAAGCTGATAGGGGAGAGGAGGAAGATCAGGAGGGATGTGAGAAAGTATCATTTTACAAAAAGAGTGGATGAGTCACGAACCAGTCTCTGCCAGTGGAGGTGGTGGGCACAAAAACCACTAATGGTTTTATGCATGGTTATGACAGAGTTAAGGACTTAGTAGTTAGTTGGGGGGGGGGTTAGTAGTAAGACAAAGAGCAAGAGATTGGATAGTGTAGACAAAAATCCCATATTCACAAAGGGTCTCGGGGTATAATGTGGTGTTACGGGTAGACTGGATGGACCATTAGTCTTTCTCTACTGTCACTGTCTATGTTTCTATGTTGAGGCATTATAACAGAAGGGACCTTAAGATGGGAGAAGCAGAAGTGATCAAAATAGTAAAAACTCAGTCTAGCCTCCCTGGTAAGAAATAGTTTCCTTTTAGATGAATGGTGAGAGCTGCTGCTATGGGGATCAAGGACCAAGGTTCAAAACCCAGTACTGACTCCAATACAATTGTCTCTGGAAACACACTTCAGGGAGGAGTCTGCCCATTAGTTTGGCCATATAAAATATTAGCTAATGGACTACAATAAAACAGAATTAATTTGTTCTCTACAGAGTACTGCCTTTCACACACGTTGCATCTAACAGCACTTTAGAGTGTACCAACCAAGGGTGTTGGTAGGAAAATCAAATGTGTACACCATCCAGGGCATGGTAAAAGCAAACAATTTACAACAGGACATTGTTTTGTGATTTTAGCAATACACAGCTACCATTTTGTAACAGCTGCAGGGCAAGTATCAGGCAGTGGGAGCAACCAAATCGTCAGGGCCCAGAATAATTCCCCCTCTCAAAATTAGTTTGAAACTATGATACACATGTCATATGCATTCCTACATCCATGGTGCATGCAAAACTAAGTACTGAACAACAGCCAGACAGAGCAATAGGCAATATCAGACTCTAGCTAACTAAAAGAGGGAATGTTGGCCAGAATACATGGAATATCCCCTAATCTGTTTGTAGAGTCAGGGATGGAATTTTACATTCATTTGGTATTTGAAACACACTAAATATTATGGGCGGAATACTAATTTCCAGCTTCAGGCTAAAAATGCTATTTGCAACATCTGTAAAAGTAGAATAAAACTCTGTTTAGTCTCGGGTGGCTTCTTTCCTCTTCTTTACTGATTCACTGTATCTATCTACTATAACTTACTTCTGGAGAGCATTGGCAATTCAGTGAATATAACATCAATGCTGTACATTCACTGGCAAACAATGGGCCCTAGGCACAAATGGGCAGGTTATACGTGCCGGAGAGGATATACCTGCAGACAGGTGCGCACTGGCAACATTCATGACTGCCGGCCACCTGGACGCGGCCCCGAACTCCAGGCATGCAGGTCTGTGCAGGGTCCCACAGTGGATCCCTTGTGCAAGGGTGTGGATCCAGGTATGTGAATGCCTACTGCAGGCACCTAGACCTGTGCAGCATGTCCCCATCACCCAGTAGACCCCTACACCAGCCGCTTAGCAGGGCATCCTCCCGGCAGCACCTGGATGGCCAGTGGCCATGGAGGTGTGGGCAGGCTGCAATGGCGGGATGGTCTGGGGCAGGGGGATCATTGGTGCCATGGTGGATGGGTGGGTAGGTACACTGGCTACCAATGTGGGTCAGTAGGAGGCAGCCATGGGGCAACTGTGGGGGGGGGTGGCAGACCTGATGAACAGGGAAGTTGCTCCACTGGGGGGGAGGTCATGCTGCCTAGACCGTTGGGAGCTGCCATGTGTTGGGGTGTGGGGCACTGGACTATACAGGGGTGGGATGCACTGTGTTGGCTGATGGGCGGGGTTACCAGTGCACAGACTGGGTGGCTGGGTGCACCACCTGGGTGCAGCTCCTTGATGGTGGCACCATGTGCAATGCTGTACGGGCACTCACCTGATCAGCTGCCCCAGCCCTGCCCATCTGCCTTGTGGGCTGGGGTGGCATAAAGGGATGCTTCACAGTCCCACCATGTCCGGTGGGTGGTTACTGTGGAGCTGCACAGTGAGTTATGGCAGGGTATCCCCTAGCATAACCTGTGCCTTCCTCCGCACCCCTGCGGGCAACACTACATGTCTTGGTGCATGGCGCGTAGTGCTGGCCCACCCCCTGCCCACCCCCGGTGCATTGCTCTCCGGGCTGCGGGGATTGGGTGCAGGGTGTGTGCCCCCTCGGTGCATCCCACACGGGGGCACAATGGGTGCAGAGTGGCTATGTGCCCAAGATTCGCGGCACGTAGCCACTCTGCCCATTAGAACATAGGGGCCAATAGGAACATCCAAAATGTAACAGCTCATTTAGGATTCATTTAATGACTGAAACAAGACAACCCTCTGCAGGCCCATTCCACTGGTAAAGTAATAAATAATGGAAATATTTTCAAGGGTGTATAAAGTGCTGGGCAGGCAATATGACCAAGAGCACAAGTTTGGGAACCCAAAGACTCCTCCAGACTCAAATCCCCGAGCCCTTATGCAGCTGCATGTTTTGCTGCATGAGTGCAGTTTTCACAAAGATTGCCTTTTTGTGACCTTGTTTGCATTTTATGGCAGGCTGCGTAAAATGTTTTGCACAATTGCTATGCTTGGTATTACCAGCTGTAGCATCTGCACAAACAATGGAAAATGCAACCAGGGCACAAAAACCTGCTGAAACTAGCATTTTCAGTGGTGTCTAAATGTTTTCCCACACCGCAAGTTGCGCACAAGGACTTGGTCCTCAGGCCATGTCAGGTCCTTTGAAAACTGGGCCCCTGGGATTTCAGTTCTCCAGCTATAAAATTGGGTGGAAACAGGATTTCCTCTGTACATGAGAAATTACATTTCAGTTGGGCTATCCCAGTTAAATAAAATGTACTATATGTAACCCCTAGATGGCGCTATCCCAGGGGCTACTACCCCTGCCTGATTTGCCACTAACAGGTTGAGGGGCCTGGATCCAATGGCGGGTGCCTCCACCCAGAGGTCAGGGTTTGCAATAGTTAAACTTACTTGGTCACAGCCCTCTGGGACACTGCAACCCCCTTTCTTCCCACTAGTGGCCCACACAATATAGCAGAATTACCTTCACAGTATACACTTACCCCCAAGGCTGGTTCAGGCACCGGACATCCTGTAAAATAAGATACAGTGCAACAATCACAGTACAGTACTTTAACATAGACAAATACCTCAGGCAGTATAACTTTGTTGAAACAAACAGCTCTGATTTATTTAGGGGATATAACAAGGACAGGGGAAATCAGGTTAATTAGCTTATCACTTTACTATCTACCTATGGCTCTGTGCACAGGCCTATCCCTACCAGTTACTGTCCCTGGGTACCCAGGCCCTAGTGGCTAGTCCAAACTGCGGGCAGCTGGTAGGGGCCCTTTCACAGAGAAAAGGAAAATTAAACAGTCAGCAGTACAGTAATTCCATTTGGATTTAATGTGGCAATTCAACAGGGAGCGACCTCGAATTAGTACTCACGACCTCCAAAGAAGATATGGTCCTTCAATGTCAGCAGGGCTACTTTTGATCTCCAAGAGACTCTCACACATTTATATGGTAAAAAAAGAAAGCACTATACCAGGCAGGCTGCATCTGTATCCCAATCGCAATTACTGCACAATAACCAGGAGAACACACAGCAGATTCAGTTCCTGACAGACCGAGTGTAATTCAACAATTTCTTCAGTCTTCTACAGGGTGAGCCTGGTTTTACTCTTCAGAGATCCTTTGATTCTTTTCACAGGACGGATTCAGTCCTAACAAGCAGTTACACAGTTGTAGACCGGAACTCTGGGCCTTGCACACGCTTTTGACTGAAACTGTGCACTGAAGGAGCACAGGGTTTCTTTCCCTTCACTTTCAGATCTCAAACTGAAACTCCCAACAGACAAAACCGGGCACTTCCTTTGAGTTCCTCCCAGTTCTTGACTGGATTGGCTGTCACTCACAATAGACTGCTGCTGTTGGTCCAAAAGGCACCGAAGTCTAAACTACATCTCCCAGAGTCACTGCCCATACAATCCTCTTGTGGCTGGCTCAGATTATGAGTCCCAAGTTCTGATTCGTCAAGGCATCATTTTAGAGCTAGTTTACCCCACACTGATTGGTCCAGTTCAGCAGTTCAAAACCAGAATGGGGAACTAGGCAGACAGTTCTGACTGCAAAGAAAGCAGGTTAGACAAACTGTAATTTTATTATTACTGTAAATGATTTCTGGCAATCAGTTACATCTTTCAGACAGGTTCCCTTTGCACTCCTAGTGACTGCAAAAATGGGGTGAATTGGCAGCAGCTTGAGTGGTACTCAATCAAAGAAACACACAGTCCCCCATACAAACTAATTATGTCTGCAAGCAGACAGCTCTTAAAGAGACAGTACCAGAGGTTCTAAAAACACACTGATAAATGGCTTAAACGCCAAACACCATTCAGGCTTGGAGCATTCAAGCAAGCTCCTGGAAGTCTTTTGGGAACCCCCATTTGCAGGGGGTTACACCCTTCCTGGCCTGGGAAAAGCTTGACGTCCGCGTCAAGCAAGTACCCCCATAAGTTTCAACTGCAACCATATACATTTGCATTAGGCTCACACATGTAATCATCAGTCAATACATCATTTTACCAAGAACCATTTCTGAAACATTGCAGTACGTCACTCTTTACACAGTATAACACACACATTGTACCATAACTCAAGTTATTACCTCTTGTACATGAAACCTGAAGAGAGGGACCTTCCTATCAGTTACCTTGGGGCTGGACGGGGCAAGGGCACCATACTTAGAGGGCAACACAAGTAACTTGAGTTAGCACTAACGCCAGTTTGGGCAATGAGCTGGGACACATACACTCCTTTATGGACAACATTGAGAGGCAGGTCCACTGGCCGCCCAGGGAATCATAACTGAGGTGCACCACAGGCTTTACAGCTCGACCAGTCTTTCTAGGGGAGCTGTTACAGTCTCTGCACTCTGAGCCTCATTTTCAGCATTGTTCTCACTTGTCAGGGGAGTCTCCATGGGGGTAGAGAGGCTAGAACTTGGGGCACTTTCAGCTCCAGGAGTTACAGTTTCTGAGTCCACAACATTTGGCTCGCATGGAGAGCTTTCAGACACTGGCAGTGGACTGTCAGGGCACTCAAAATACTCTTCTTGTTCGGGTGTATCACCAGTCTGCCCCAATCTATCATTTTCCTCCCCTGAAAGCTCAAACAGTTCAACCATGCACAATGATTCCATTTCATCTGATCTGATGCTTTGCACTTCACTTTCTGGGAGCATTGGCTCCAGGGATGAAGCTGGGGCATAGACAGTCCAGAAGGCCCAGCTTTGTCTCCAGTATTGACTAGGGATTGCCCCAAACAATTGACTCAGTTCGTAAGAAGGATAGTATTCAAAGTCACTCTCACTTTCTTCTGATATGGACTGACAGTCATGCTCAACTGGGACTTGTGCAGGGGAACACTTTAACTCTGCTTCTGTAGGTGCAGACTTCCTTGATCTTTTCTTAGCAGCAGCTCTAGTCACTGGTCCAGAGGGGCATCTTCTGGGGCTCAGACTCAATCAGGATTTGTCCAATGGGTAGTAAATGATTTCTATGCATTGTTTTACATCTTTTGAATTGTTCTCAGGCCTTACTTTGTACACTGGCAGATCATCTAGTTTGCCCACTACAATGTGAGGGAGATGGTGCCATCTGTCAGCAATCTTGTGTTTGCCATGCAGTCCCAGATTTCTTAGCAATCCGATCTCCCTCCTGGAGTTCCTGTGCTTTCACCTTTTATCATACCTTTCTTTGTTGGCCAGATTTCTTTTGGCAGCCATGGTTTGAGCCAGTTGGTACGCATGAGTTAGCTGGGCCTTTAACTTTGCACATACTGTAAATAGTTGTCAGTTTGAACCCCATCAGGAGAGACCCCAAAACACACATCTACCGGTAGTCGAGCTTTCTTCCAAACATCAGGCGGTAGGGAGAACCCAGTGGCATCACTTTTGGTGCAGTTATAAGCATGTACCAGGGTGCTAATTTGTTGGCTCCATCTAGGCTTGTCCTTTGGGTGCAGGGTGCCTAGCATATCTAGCAAAGTGCGTTGAAACGCTCAGGCTGTGGGTCCTCCTGGGGTGGTAAGGAGTGGTTCTGGACTTTCTCACTCCCCACAGAGAAAGCATCTCTTTGATCAGACGACTCTCAAAGTCTCTCCCTTGATCAGAATGGATTCTTTGTGGAGCCCATAGTGAACAAAAAGTTTTCACGAGTACTTTGGCTACAGTGGATGCTTTCTGGTCTTTGGTGGGGAAAGCTTGGGCATATCTCGTGAAATGGTCAGTGACCACCAGCACATTACTGATATTTCTTTGATCTGACTCCAAACTCAGAAAATCAATACAGACCAGCTCCATGGGTGCACTGGTGGTTATGTTAACAAGGGGCAGCCCTCTGGGGCAAAGCTTCTCTGTAAGCAGCGACTACAAGTTCTGATGTGTTGCCCACATCAGCCCCCATCTTAGGCCAATAGAATCTGGATCTCACCAAGTCAAGTGTTCTGTCTATACCAAGGTGCCCCATGTGGTTGTGCAAGGACCTCAATACTGAGTCTCGAAGGCAGTGGGCAGCACCAGTTGTTGTTTGTCTACTTGTCCCCTCTGTCTACTGTTTCTCTATATAACAGTTTATTGATCAGTTTCAACTTAGGACCTTCTTTGTATAACAGTGCAGTTCTCAAATCAGTGGAGCGTAATTTGGACACATCTTTCCTGCATAGAGGGCTTCAAAGCTGATTTGATCATAGGATCGCGGGATTGAGCCCGTGAATACTGTCATTGTCCAGCTGAGGCAGTGCACCAATGTCTATTGCAGAAAAGTGGCAATAAGCAGCAGGTATGCAATTCTCAGAGGGTCCCAAGCAATCCACCACATGCAGTCCACTGCGCCCGTGGACATTTGTTCCTCCCTGTCAAACTTCCGCAGAGTGCCCGAATGTCAGGTTCTGCCAATCGGACCCAATCATTCTGGGGAACAGGCCTCCGGAGAGAGCATCAGCATCTATGTGGTTCAGACCTGCTCGGTATTCGAGAGCATAGTCATATGTAGATAATGCAGAAAGCCACCTGTGGCAGTGGCATCCAACTTAGCTGAGGTTCTGCACATAGGTCAAAGGATTATTGTCAGTTTTACTAGTATTTTAGCCCCATAAAGTACTCATGGAATTGGTCAACAATAGCCCACTTCAAAGCTAGGAACTCTAACTTATGTACAGGATAGTTCTTTTCGGATGGGGTCAGGCTTCTACTGGCAAAGGCCACTGGTCTCAGGCCATTCTCGTGCTCTTGGTACAACACAGCCCCCAACCCTGCAAGCTAGCATCAGTGTGCAGGACGGTTTTCTTGGATCGGCATAGGCCAGCACTGGAGCATGGGTAAGTTGATATATGATCTCATGAAAAGCAGTCTCATAATCAGGAGTCCAGCGGGCCCCAAATACTTCACTCGGATGAAAATACACTCTTTCAGTCTTGAGGACGCTGACTTTTGGTATTTTTTGTGGGTTGGGGATACCCTTGAGTAAGGTTAAGTAAAGGGCGGATCACTCTTGAATAGTCCTTGATGAACGCTGACACAAACCACAGAATCCCAGGAATCTTTGCAGTTCTTTAGATTTTTGGGCTGTGGCCAGGTGGTCAAGGCCTCAACTTTACTTGGGTCGGTCTCTATTCCTCGGTGGATACTATGTGTCCCACATACTTTACTGATGTTTGAAAGAATTGACACTTATCAATGGACAGTTTAAGGCCAAAGTCCTCCAGTCGATCCAATACCTTAAATAATCTGCTCTCATGTTCCTCCAGTGAGCTGCCAAACACAATAACATCATCTAGGTATACCAGGCACTCTAGTAAGTTCATGTCCCCCTGCACGCCCATCAATCGCTGAAAAGTGGCTGGGGCACCTGAAATCCCTTGAGGCATCCTCATGAATTCATAGAAGCCAAGCGGACAGATAAAGGCTGTCTTCTCACGGTCCTCTGGGGCATCGGGATCTGGTAGTACCCACCGCGGAGATCCAGCACAGAGAACCACTTGCTCCCGCTTAGGCAGTCCAAAGCATCCTGAATGCGGGCATTGTGTACTGATCAGGATAGTCCGCCGTTTAAGGTGCGATAATCCACGCACATCCTTACTGTCCCATTCTTTTCCTCACTACCACAATGGGGAAGCATAAGGGCTTCTGGATTCTTGTATTACACCAGCCGCTAACATCTTCTTGCAGATGCCGCCTCACATCATCTATATCAGCAGGTGCCAGGCGCCGAGACCTCTCACGAAATGGTCTTTTCGTCATGCAGCCGGATATTGTGCTCAGCTCTGCACGCATCCTACGTCCCATTCCTTTAAAGAAAACACCTGGTCTCTCTGGGCAAGCTTCTCACTGATCCTCACTTTCCATTCAGCTGGCAGCGGGAGTTGCCAAATCAAACAAGTCAGGCGTTACTCTGTCATTCTTCCTTGAACTTGCTGCTGGGTAGCACTGCAGTGTCTGCACAATGCACATTAGCCAGGATGCAACCTCTATTTACTCGAATGTCTCTTTTCAGACACATTATGAACTTGGACCATTACCCTTCTGGCATAAGCATGGGCTCTAGCGGCAAAATACTAGGCTTGACCAGCAGTCCCTCTGGCAATTTTCCATCGCCTGTGCATCCAACATTAATATTTTATTCTTAACATCCTTTCTGATACGGACCTCTCCTGTAAGGTACACTGGGCATTTGGTGCCAGGATCAGAGACTCAGGATCCTTCTTCCATACAATTCCGACCGTTCCTCTGGTTCTATATTTTCAGCACTCTCTGTGCTCATAGGCCTTCTTAATTAAAGCCGGAACTCTTAAAGCTCTACTAGTCTTTGACCCTGTTTTTCATAACACAAATGTGCCAGCCTTCTGAACATATGAGCATTTGTTCCAATCAACAAAGGACACCATCATACAGTCCAGTGGGGACACACTAAGGCTAGGGTCTCTACTTGTTCGGCCACTCCAGCCACGGAGGTGGGGAAAGACAGCCAAATTCGGATATACCCAGAATAGGGTAGGCCTTTCACTTAACCCCATACATGCAGTCCTTCTAATGGTTGTAAGGGTACGCCTGACAAATGCTTTGATACCAATCTTGAAACATAATTGTCACTTGGGAGCCACTGTTCAATACAGCTCTTGTAGACACTCCATTTACCTTACAGTGGTCTCCTGGAGGGACCCACTATTCTGGACCAGTCTGAGAGGCGGTGGGGGCCTGGGCAACTGACCTTGCCACAAAAGGACGTGAATTAGCATTTTGGTGCCCTCACTGGGATCATTTCTGCACCTCTTAACCACTGATTTGTTCTCCAAGCTCTCCTTGTAGCCTATATGCAACTTTGTCAGTGTCTTTGGGGATTGGCATTCCTTTTCATGTGCCCATCCTTCCCACAATTATAGCAAAACATACTTTTTGGAGTTTGAGCTGGCCGAGGTGCCACACTGGGAGCCAGGGCGGGTATTACTAACTGGAAACCTTGGTGCCATCTCTGTCTGCGGCGTGATAAGCATTTGGAGACATCTCGCCAGTTTCTCCACTTCCATGGTCAAGGAATCGAGTTCGAGCTGTTATCAGTAGGAGATACATGGGTGGGTATCCCCACCCCATAGCAGATGCAGTCGGATATAGGTCGGGCCCGTACTTGCAGGCGTGGCCTTCATAAAGGGACTGTTTTTGAATTCTCGATCTCTCTCAACAGTTCACCCCATTGTGGCATATCTTTTTCCTTATCAGAGCACTCATTGACTGCCAACCTCTGCCCTGAACTTCACTTGATGGGCCACCCTCAGTCACTGGTCATAGCCACAGCTATTGGTGCAGGTCCTCCCGAGGTCGCTTTTCTCAACTCCTCGAATTTCTCTCATTAACTCATCATAGGAGGGTGGGATTCCAGTCGATTTGCCAGGCGAATTGAAGCAACAGCAGTTCTGAGAAGGGGGCAGACTTAATGATTCTGTCCAGTCTGGTTCGGTCCAGTTCAATCGCTGGCAAACTACCCTTTCTGAGGCATTCTTGCAACAATTTTTCCAGCCGAGACATACACAGACAACAACTCCCTTGGTACTGTTGTGCATTTCTTACTCTCCACCATAGGTCCTCATCAGAATCTGGGCTCCCATACACATTCTCCAAGGCCTCAAGATAGGCTTGTGCAGTCGCCAGGGTTACTGGCCGCTTAGCACGGATGGTAGCCAGGGCAGGACCTCGAGGCTCTCACTAACCTCTCGCTGGCTTCCGAGCATTGCCATTCTAGCACTTGGGGCAACATAGTTCATCCAGGTCTCCCAGTCATCCTCCCTTGGGGGTGGGGAGGGTGCCAGAGAAGATCCTCAACCTTCGGTAAGAGTCGGACTAATGGCAGGTGCAGAAATAGGAGTCTGCATTGGTTCAGCCACCATTACGGTACTGGAGCAGGAGAGGGTGTTGGGGAGGAACACCCCAGGTGGCAAGAATAGTTTCTTCAAGTCCTCCACAGTTTTCCCTTCTCCCAGCAACCATTTAGCAAATTTCTCCTCAAAAGTTTCAGATAGTGGTGGGGCCTTCTCCTCGGGTCTTTACTGTCCTTAGTTATCACTCTCCAAGCAGTGAGGGCTCCTCTGGGGTAATGGTCTGTGGTACTTTGGAGCTATCTATGGATCCTTAAACCTCACTAGGCCAGGAAAGTGTGGGTGAGCAGATTAGCGTGCCGACCCACCACCACAGGATTTTGTAAACCTTCCACCTTGGAAAGTACTCCTGCACAGTGTCCAGATTGATACCCAGGGGGATGTCCAGGATAAGCATAGCATTTTGGGGTCATCTCCTCCCCAGTAACACCACTCCACCAGCCGGTGCACAGCCACTTCTGTCGGGTACCCATTTATTTATTTATTTATTTTTTTCCTTAACAGTGGTTTGTAATATGGCCACTAGAGGACACACAATCCCAGCGGTGAGCCTCCAAATGTAACCCCTAGATGGCGCTATCCCAGGGCTACTACCCCTGCCTGATTTGCCACTAACAGGTTGAGGGGCCTGATCCAATGGCGGTGCCTCCACCCAGAGGTCAGGGTTTGCAATAGTTAAACTTACTTGGTCACAGCCCTCTGGGACACTGCAACCCCCTTTCTTCCCACTAGTGGCCCACACAATATAGCAGAATTACCTTCACAGTATACACTTACCCCAAGGCTGGTTCAGGCACCGGACATCCTGTAAAATAAGATACAGTGCAACAATCACAGTACAGTACTTTAACATAGACAAATACCTCAGGCAGTATAACTTTGTTGAAACAAACAGCTCTGATTTATTTAGGGGATATAACAAGGACAGGGGAAATCAGGTTAATTAGCTTATCACTTTACTATCTATTTATGGCTCTGTGCACAGGCCTATCCCTTACCAGTTACTGTCCCTGGGTACCCAGGCCCTAGTGGCTAGTCCAAACCGTGGCAGCTGGTAGGGGCCCTTTCACACAGAGAAAAGGAAAATTAAACAGTCAGCAGTACAGTAATTCCATTTGGATTTAATGTGGCAATTCAACAGGAGCACCCTCAATTAGTACTCACGCACCTCCAAAGAAGATATGGTCCTTCAATGTCAGCAGGGCTACTTTGATCTCCAAGAGACTCCTCACACATTTATATGGTAAAAAAAGAAAGCACTATACCAGGCAGGCTGCATCTGTATCCCAATCGCAATTACTGCACAATAACCAGGAGAACACACAGCAGATTCAGTTCCTGACAGACCGAGTGTAATTCAACAATTCTTCAGTCTTCTACAGGGTGAGCCTGGTTTCTACTCTTCAGAGATCCTTTGATTCTTTTCACAGGACGGATTCAGTCCAACAAGCAGTTACACAAGTTGTAGACCGGAACCTGGGCCTTGCACACGCTTTTTGACTGAAACTGTGCACTGAAGGAGCACAGGGTTTCTTTCCCTTCACTTTCAGATCTCAAACTGAAACTCCCAACAGACAAAACCGGCACTTCCTTGAGTTCCTCCCAGTTCTTGACTGGATTGGCTGTCACTCACAATAGACTGCTGCTGTTGGTCCAAAAAGGCACCAAGTCTAAACTACATCTCCCAGAGTCACTGCCCATACAATCCTCTTGTGGCTGGCTCAGATTATGAGTCCCAAGTTCTGATTCGCCCAAGGCATCATTTTAGAGCTAGTTTACCCCACACTGATTGGTCCAGTTCAGCAGTTCAAAACCAGAATGGGGAACTAGGCAGACAGTTCTGACTGCAAAGAAAGCAGGTTAGACAAACTGTAATTTTATTATTACTGTAAATGATTTCTGGCAATCAGTTACATCTTTCAGACAGGTTCCCTTGCACTCCTAGTGACTGCAAAATGGGGTGAATTGGCAGCAGCTTGAGTGGTACCAATCAAAGAAACACACAGTCCCCATACAACTAATTATGTCTGCAAGCAGACAGCTCTTAAAGAGACAGTACCAGAGGTTCTAAAAACACTCACTGATAAATGGCTTAAACGCCAAACACCATTCAGGCTTGGAGCATTCAAGCAAGCTCCTGGAAGTCTTTTGGGAACCCCCATTTGCAGGGGGGTTACATATAGATTACGGGAGTATCATGTAACCCTCCCAATCACTGCACTTCCTTCACATGTGTTATTTTGGTAGAAGTGCCTCATGTGCTGATCCTCTGTAATGGGCTTCTCGCTAACCGCTCATGCCACCAGCACTGAAAAGAACAGTCCGGCGCCTCACATTCTGCCATGTCCATGACCCAGGTTCAGAAACCAATGCTGGTTGCTGGGACAGCTGTGGGTGGGAGGATTGGGCATTTTCAGGAGAGCTCTCTCCGGGGTTCACAGTTTCTCTCCAGCTGGAGGAATCTGGTTGGCAGTGCAGCAGGGTCATTCAGTGGGAGTGTCTCCGCAGTGATGAAGTACACATTTCACATCCACTGCAAGTGCATGAGCCCTGGGGAGATAAGGTGAAAAATCCCCCAGCCACAGGAGGACACCCAACCCCTTGGAAGCTCCGCACTGGCAACGGGCACCTCTGAGGAGACTGTCTATCGGAGGGCAAGCAGAGTGAGGTAAGCCCAGGAGAAACTGCGTTAGGGCTCTGGGGTGGTCAGATGGGGTGGCCTGCCAGTACTAGGCAGCAAAACAGATATTTGGAAAAAAATTGAGAAGATAAAAAACTAATTTAAAAAAAATTTACCCGATCTATTATAATTGTATGGGCCCTGTTGGCGTGCCTCTTATGGACCTGAGAGTGTCACCTTATGTGTCCTTAGGATGGCAGAACTGCTAACCTTTGGTTCACAGTACTCCTGCCCTAAGAACGCACAAGCCAACACGTTTATAGCCATAAGAGGCCATGCAACCAGACCCATAAACATATGATAGTTACTGGATAAATTCATTAGTGTATTAAACCCAATTTCATCTTCACAGGAATGGAAACCTCGTTAAATAGCGCAGTACTGAATGTGCCAAAAAAAAAGCACTGGGGCAACACATTCTGATGTGGCAACTGAGTGGGAGGGATCCAGTCATATCAGCAGCATTAATTAGTTTAACTGAAAGAAACTTTTAGTCATTCATGACATTTATTCGGTTCCTAATCCCAGTTCATTTCATAAAGTTGAAAGGGACATGCAGAGTATGTAATTACTGCTACATCCATTTGCCAAACTTTAGTGAAGTTCAACAAAAAAATGCTTGTCTTCTCTTAAACAGTAAAAGCATGTGATCTATCAGTAGCAAATCTAAAGAATGCCCACAGCCTTGACAGCAGGCCAGCTTCTGATAGGTACACCGATATGTGGAATTCAGATAACAGAGGGCTGATTGAAGAACTAGGCCAGGATCAAGCCCACTCTGGGTCAGAAGCCACCAAAACTATGGGAACAATCCAATCAGCCAGCCAAAGGGAAGTAATGCAAGCCTCCGTGCAACAATAGAGACAAGCTGCCAGCTGATGGTATCTAGGTCTATGGTACAATGCGTCTGTTCTAATTGGATTTCACAAGGCCTAAAAATCTTGAACAATGACAAGCAGAAAAAAACTTCAGCGAGACAGGTCAAGAATGCAAGCAAGACATATAAGAGTGCTTTAAAAAAATCTATCAATGTGTCAATACAAGCATAGGCTTAACGTGTCATCTGCATTACATTCAAATGGTCTGAGAACATAATTATTAAAAATCCACTATAATTACAAAAAAAATGAAGAAAACAGTATGTTAGCATTTCTGGTATTCTTCCTGTCTTAGCTATATACATCATTTTTTATTAGGACTATTTTGACAAGAGTTAAGGGAACTAGCTATAGGCAATAACACCAACTGAGTTTTGTCTGTGGGTAATGCACAAGCTGCTTTGGAGATACGATGGCTTACTTTCCATATACTCTAGGAGCAAGCAACTATACGTGCCCTACAAAGAAGACCCTTACATGACTTAAATTGGAATTGTTTTAAGGGAACTGTAATTCTCACTTATTTTTAAGTCTGTATGCCACGGACAAAGCAAATTGGCAAATCTTATCTGGATGATGTCCAGGCTTCTTATTCTTTCAGGAACTGCAGTAAATGGTGCATGACTGTTGGCCGTACCAAACATTTTAATAATAGCTATATTACCTGGGCAGTTTTAAAAGTTGGATGACAAAGTGTTTAAAGTTAAAAGATTCCCCTTTATAATTGTTTTTTATTTTATTTATTTGTATTTCGGATGAAACCTTTGCGCCGAGGGCTCTTTTACAAAGGTTCCACGTCAAGGCATTAAGGACAATAAGGTGCAAAACATAACATGATCAAGCCTGTTAGCCTTGGGTAAGCTCTGTAATGATCTTGTGTGATCAACTGCATCGGAACAACAATGAAATTCATTGTCTGTTAATTTAACTTTTAATGCATTGGTCTTTCCTTTTTGAATACATGCTGATTATAGGTTGTAGTAACTTTAACCACCATTTGTGGTTGCAATTCTTAAACACATAAAACATAGAATTAAAAAGTTTTTTTTTTATTCATAGGAATTAATTCAGCTATACTTGCAAAATTGTTCCTTGTTTGCGTCTACTGTAGTTTTTCACATGAGGCTGGTGTGTTCAGGCTGGCTTAAAAACTACAGAATAAAAATGATAAATTACTAATGTGTTTTCAGCCAGTCAATGCTCAGAACCACAAAGCCCCTTCTCCTGCATTCAGTCGTTCCTATGTTCCACTAATGGGGGCAGAGCATTACACTCATGTGTTTTTAAAGGAATTGTGTTACATTTATTTGTACCAGTTTTGGTGCTTTGCTAAAGCTTCCTTGCTTCTGTGGGACTGTAGTCAAAGTATTTCCATAATGTTTTATCCTGTGTGGTTCAGAAAGAAAGGAAATGTAATTTGGTCCCAACGAGACAGCCAGCCAATCCCTTTCACTTCACAGTGCTTCAGCCTGACCTCACTCTCAGACGTTTTGTGACTTCTGAGCAGGGACAGCTTGTGGGTGCTCTCCATAGAAGTCTATGAGGCGGTTTCCTTTACTTTTTTAATGTTAGCCCACCTTTTGGCTGAAAGCAAAGCCATTGGTCAACTAACAAAGTCCTAGATCACTCTGGTGATTTATAATACATTTATAATTCTTTATAGAGATGTCTCATATGGTACGAGGGTATCATCTCTCACATTTGAGCAACCAGACTGCTTAGCTTTGTTTTGCATTCCTCTCACCCAAACAGAACGAGATGGTAAAACACCTATAACCTTACAACATGGATGTTGCTGTCTCTTTGGAGTGCTTCAGTAGCTGTTTGCATTTGGAATAAACTCAGCTAACAGCAGGGTTTTAAATAATTGATTAGCAGTTTTTTTCTTGGGACAATACTAACTGCACAGAAAGCATTTATATAGGTTTTCTAGAAGTGTTATGTTTGTTAAAACACAGTGAGGCAAGTGCTATGCATTTTTACAATGTTTTAGAACTTTTATAAGCAAAACGCTAATCAATTTCTAGAGTTAAATAAAACCCTATAACAGGATGGTCAGCTGTTTACAGCCTCACCGATATTTCTGACTGGAAGCAAAGGATTGGTTATTTTGACATTTTCATTACTGATTGAAATTTACACCCTTTAGGAGCTGTACAAAACTATTGTGCTGACAGAATACACGTTTTGTTGTTTTATCTGTCATGTAATAACCGGGTAAAATATCATTTATTTCTAACAGATGTACAGCAGCACTCTTGATTGAGGTCCTTTATTTATTAAACACCACCTGGTGGTTTTAACTGCGTTATAAAATGGGTTGTAATTAACGCATAACCTAGTTGGTCCACTAGTCTTATGTGCCCATTGATTAAATCCCCTATTTAATCAACAGTTAGGCAGACCGAGGCAGGGAAAGTTCCTGAGTGCACTGTCGGGACTTGTTACCTGCCGAGGAAAGCAAACAAGAAAGGCAGCCATATGACAGTATTGAAATGGGAGAGAGCGGAGGGAAGTACTTCAGAGCTGGCAATAGGGAGAGAGAGAGTGAGTGTTTGTGTCCCCGCTCTACTGTCACTGTCTAAGAAAGTTTATGGAACCATCCCATAATCCAGACATAATGTTTGTGATGAGAACAGTACATACTGTGGAAAACTGGCTGCTGTTCTTCTGAGAGCAGAGTGTTTGCATGTTAATCACTGTGAAGTTATGCAGTTCAAGCTGCAGTTTATCTGGATGCAGTGCTCCTGACAGTACTGAGACAAGTCGCAACAGAGATTCCCCTGGTAGGTCACCAACGAGCTAGAGTCCAGACACTTTCCCCAACCATGGTGCTACATTATTGTGTGGAGAGAGAGAGAGAGAGAGAGCGAAACACACACCGAAAGCAAGCAGCTCACCGTGCTGTGGAGACACAGGGAGAGGAGAGAGAGAGAGAGAGAGAGAGGAGCACCTCACTGCACTACTGCAAACCTCATTGGGACAGAAAGAGAGTGAGGGGACAGGGCACCGGAACAACAGCAAGAGCTGCAGGCACCCACTAGCATGAAATGCAAGGTGTAGTTTAATCATACTGGTTGGGGGGTGCTCACAGCAAAACCTGTTAACATAAAAATGTTACACGACAAGGAGAGCAGGCAGCACAGTATGCTGCATCCGTTCAGGATCGACTCCATGAGTGGGGTGGGAGGCATCGGTCAAGTACACAAACAAAGCAACTGGCAGACAAACAAACCTACTGGTCTTGTTAATGTAATGAATTATGAGGTAAGGAGCGATATTTTTATTGAAACATTTCCCTTTATTAATTGGGACTACTTTCCCTCGTGGAAGGATACCATAAAAAGGCACATGTTTTCCTGGAATAAATATGATTTTTCTTATTTATTTTTTTTTTTATGTAATTCGCTGTAACCCATTTTCTATACAAAATAACCCACTCTAGGGTATGGGGGCATGGGGGGTTAATATAATGCCCCAGGTGATGTGAGGCACAATGCACTTAGGGTGTGGATTAAATCCCCATAACCCCATACCCTGTTGTGAGTGATTGCTTACTTGTTTTGGTACCCAGTCTATTATGCTGAAGAGCAAAGAACTCTATGGGGCGTTGCATGC
This sequence comes from Neoceratodus forsteri, assembly GCA_016271365.2. Classification (NCBI taxonomy): domain Eukaryota; kingdom Metazoa; phylum Chordata; order Ceratodontiformes; family Ceratodontidae; genus Neoceratodus; species Neoceratodus forsteri. The sequence goes on from JADMNL010000030.1 coordinate 66,873,989, forward strand.
ATTTGTGACTGTGATACTACTAACTATCTCTGCTATACAACTTTTCTTCCAGGGACATAAGGACCATCCAGTGAAGATTAAAAAAGCAACTTACTATGTCGAAAAGAATTATACTGCAGATTATATTACAATGTCAGTGATATAATTAAAATACTGGTGATAAGAGATATTACCCAAAGGCAGGAAATTCCTTAATTAGAAACTGTCAATTTGGTTTTATTTTATTATTTTTTTAAAGGATACAAAAGATCGCTATGCAATGTATGCCAATACAAAAGGTCAGAAGAAAGAACAATGTTTCAAGCATGTGGCATTCAGAAGAAAAGGTAGTCTATACACAGTAAGAGCTACAGAAGCTGAGCTAGCTTTACAGTATGCAGGGTATGTCAAAGGATAACCCATCCACAAACAACATCTAATTTCATTAGCTTTTCTTTTTCATAGTCGTACTTTATTAAGTTACCATCTGACTTCCGCCATGATAATATGGATAAAATTCTAAGAATCAGCAGTAATAACATCCCTTCACAATAAATACACAAAGAGGATAAATAAAGTAATCACTGTGTACTGTGGTTCCGTAATGGATACAAATCCAATCAAAGTTTAAAAAAACATATATCCCTTTTCATCTTCCAAAGTAACTAGCCAGCCAAAAAGTACTGGGGTACAGCATACTACAAATGCAGTTTTGCTCAGATACTCTGAATACTACCCCCCCACTTAAATCAGTCAATTTTTGCCCTATCTGAATATAAGCACACCGTATCCCCCTCACTCATCTTGCTATATATCCTATCTTTCCCAAGTGGTTCTCCAGATCAGATACAATATCCATCCTTTTCCTGTCCATTACAGGATCCAGGCAATGAAAACAAGGTGGTCACCTCAAATAATTTCGAGCAGTATGGCAAAATTACGCATATATTTTTCGTCTTTGGTCAGTGTGACCCACAAATCAAAATGGGCCCTCTTTGACCCTGATAAAATCTTTGGGTTGCATAAAACGATAATTTGAGGACAATGCAATAATAAAATCACTGCAGTGCTCCGCTCTCAGCCATCATTCAATATTCACAGGTAGATATTTTTAGATCATCATATCTGGGTGGCCCTATAAGCACAGATCATGATGACAGCATATTGCAAAGTATGATAATCAGACTTGTCTTTTACAGCTTATATTTTACCACACTCTTTCCAGCCATTTGCTGACAACAGTCGGATTCAGCACCTTGCTTTCTGTGGGCCAAAAAACTATTTTTCCCCCACAGATTCCCTTTTCCCCTTCTACACCCTGCTATCAGGGTTGCCACAGCTGTTATCTTACCATCCTGCATGGAGGGCAGGTACATGAGCAGCTGCCTTTACAGCTGATACCAATAACAATCAACAAGAATGGTAAGGTTTGAAGGTGCCTGGCAGCCCTCCTCTCCAGCCAGTTTGCACCTCCCCTTCATGACATGCTAATTAGCTCCACTTCAGGTCCCAGCATGCAACACATGAATCTGCTCATTAATGGAGATCTGCTTCATCAGTGGCTGCCCTCAGCACTCTGTTGTTGAAAAGTACTGTACTATATAGGACACATGTAGGTTTGAAGTAGGACAGCAGTAAAACACAGAACAACAGCAGAAGCAACACCAACCATTCTGGTTTGTCAAGCCCCCTTAAAGAGACCTCTTAAGGTACCAATCCATAGTACAAAAGCAATATGAGATGCTCTTGTCTAAAAAAGGAATATTGAACAGCACAATCTGATGCGGCAATGGAACAAGACAAATCAAATCAACTTCACTGTTTCAGTGTTATATGAAACTTTAAAGGGAATGTGAACCTTAAGCCTTCTGCTTTCATCCATGGGTCCCTATTGCTACCAGATTTAGCTGTTCAGGAGCACTTTAAATTTTTCTCTTGTGATCTAAGACTTTAGTTTTCTACACATCTGGAATTCTCTCAGTGCTCCCCACCATTTTCAGGCAGTCTATCATGCTGCAGGCTGTTCTGTTGCTTGCTTTTAGGTATCTGCCTCACCAGTGCTTGTGGTACCTCTGTCTTACAGGTGGCTATCTGCCTTGCAAGTGCATTTAAGAGATGAGACAGTAACTGGTTATAGGTTTAGCAGTTTATTTCAGTGACAATAAGTAATAGCATATTTAGGAGAAATAAAATATAGGCTGTTACTTTTCACTACTACTGAAAAAAATGCTAATCATTTAGTCCAAGGATCCAGTATTCATGCTAATATCCTTAATAATACAAAACAAGATGAGAAGCCTAAAACTAAAAATAAAGTGAGTATGCCATATTTTTTTATTTTATTTATTTATTTTTTATTTATTCAGATTCAGTTTTAATACCTTCGAGCCATAGGCCCGTTTACAAAGGTTCCAAGTCAGATGACACAATACCGAGCCACTGAGTTACATCAGTGAAACATTGTACAGAGAGAAGAAGAGAGGAACAAGGGTGACACTAGACAACAATCGACATATGAAAACGAACAGCTGGTGGCTACACAAAACACAAAATACAGATTACTAAGTGCAAGTAGGCAGAACAGGAAGAGCCAGATCCAGGTCAGGGACAACATATGCGGGGGTGGGTGCAGCCAGGAAGGCATTGTCAGGTGGGGGTGGTGGGTGAGTGAGGGGTTGGGGGCAGATCTGGGCAGTAAGGGGTGCTGGGGAATGTAGAAGGCCCTCTGGGAGCATTGATAAGGGCTAACAGTTGCAGGTAGTCTCCCGTGCCAGCAGGTTGCCAGAATATCATGTTTCTCAAATTTTCCTAAAGAGATAAGTTGCTCTTTAAATTAGAATTGTTCCACAAATCTACCACTATTTCAATGGACTATATCTTCCTTCTTTCAACAGCCCTTCTAAATCCTTCTCCCATAATTACACACTTACGTCTTCTAGGTCAGTTATTTTTGCTATACTTAATAACTTTATCTGATCCTCCTGACTCCCTGGCATCCAGTGGGGTTCTATGTAATAACAGTGACTCAAAAAGAATGCCAACAAAAACAACGAGATGTACATTGCCGAAAGCCAAAATGGCGATGAGCACTATGACGACCACCACAAACAGTGACGGGTGCTTACTTTTTGTGCGGGGGGTCATATAAACAAAGTTTTTATGCAGGAGGCTATGTCCCCACCCCCCCATACCTCCCATAATAAATATAATGAACTCTGGACCCATAATAAATCTAATCAACTCTGGTGGGGTGAATACGAAGAACAAGGAAAAACACAAGGGGGGGGGCGACCCCAGGGGGTGGACAACCTGCGGGCGAGAGGGAACAAAGTCGGGAGGGTGGGAGAACAGGAGTTACTAAAAAAATATACATTACCCCCCCAAACAAAATAAATAAAACCACAGCCAAATATATTAACCAAAAAACAAATGCACCACAGCCAGACCCAAACCCAGGTCCACCAGCTACAGAGACGGTAACTGAAGCCACTACACCAAACAGACAACCAGGGAAGTGTCTGGCTGAACACAGACCCATAGCCTGATGCAGCTGATGTAGCTCACTAAAACACTTGCTACACTTGCTATATACTGATGCTTGCTATTGTTTAACACTTGCTATTCCTATAGGTGTTCAAACTGAGTCGCTCAATTTGACTCACCCATATTACGGTATACCATCCAATGGCACCCCTGTCCATCACCCCATGCATGGCTGGCATCCAATGAATGAAGTAGCACCCCTGTCCCGTTACCCTCCCATGTCAACCAGCACAGCCCTAAACTCATTCCTCCGCCAGCTGCCATATACCTTTATCACAAACAATGTGATTACACATGCCACAGTGCTGATTCCTCATTCATTCATTGTGTGACAATTTTTCCTGCAAGGAAAGCATGAAAGAAAGAGCAAGCAGCACTGTGGGATGTGCAATCATGCTAGTTGTGAAAAGGGCTAGACAGTGGCTGACTGGGGTGGGAAATGGAGGTCAGTGTCAGGGCTGCGGAGCAGGGGGTGCCACTTCATTCTTTATGTGGATGTCAGACAGGCATGGGTGAGTTGGGGAGTGTCACTGAATGCCAGGAACTGTGTTCATTTTAATTTGAAATGACCAGACTGTGCTAGAGGGTCAGATTGGATCAGAATATCTGTGATCCAAAATCTGATCTGAAAGCAAACTGGATTTCGGATTTTTTGACTCTCTGGCAAAGTCTAGTCAGATCGGATTTGGTGTTATCCGACACCTCAACTGATAATATTTGCTTCTTCTCAAGCACAAGTTCCCTGATATATTTGGTAATGTACACCAGGACACCAACTGAGATTGGAGGGGGGTAGATTCAGGAGAGAGATGAGTAGACATTTTTTCTTGGAAAGGGTGGTGGACAAGTGGAACTCCTTGCCGGGTGAGGTAGTGACCTGCAAGACGGTAGACAGCTTCAAGAGGGGTTGGGATAGGTGAAGGGGAAGGGGAAATAGGATGGGGGGAAGGGAGGGGCAGCAGCATTATAAGGTGCTAGCTGCACACTCGAGAAGACTCGATAGGATGTGAGGCCTGTTTCTGCTGGCATTTTTGTTTGTTCATATGTTCGTATCACCTATATCTTTCTGGCAAGCAAGCTTCATTTTAGAGTAGCTAATAAGGTACCTATTTAACAGAGTCCTCTGTAAGCACACACTCAATAACTTTGAAATATTGGGGGACAGGAAATAAAACAGATGTCCATATACAAATTCCTCTGAAAATGCAGTGCATATTTGAAAATTGAAAAAAAGTAAAGTGTGTAATAATTATCAGTTGGTTGAGTCGGATGGCAGGGAATGCTGTCTCAGTAAAACACAATTTCAGTTCTGGCACAGAAAGGAAAGTTTGTGTCATTTTCAACCTTCCTGGTGGTGTATCCATTACTTGTAGCAAATGCTGCTCATGAAACGGGGCTCTACAGCTTCTTTTATACATCTCTTTCCAGTATGGTTCAATTTGTTATTACAAAAGGGCAAGAAAAAGTCATCATCTGAGAGAGATCACCTGACTATGCATTAAGTTCTTAGCCCTGCATAGCCAAGTGCTGGATCTCATTATCAAGGTAAAAGGTCTCATTATGTAGAAAATCAGGGACTATTTTATGTAAATATTTTGTATGTAAAATGTATTTAAATGATTTATGTAAAAACAATCATATTAAAAATGGTTCACTTTAGATATAATACAAAAGAGCATTGACCAATTTTATTAGCACAATAAGCCTTTCCAGGGTGTGCATTGAAGGATTTGAATGTTTTCTCTGGGGTATACGGACACTCGGCCTGCTGCCCCATACCTCACTCATATGGATCATGCATTAAAATCCTCTAATGCACACCCTGTTGTGGCGTATTGCTTATATGATACATGGTAAAGACAACACACGTAGAGTACAACAGCAGGTTCCCGGTTTTAGGCATTCTGTACTGAATACTGCCATATTCCTCTATTGTTACATAACTGCCACAGATTCGCTGTTGCCTGTTGCAAAATACATACTAAAATATACAATTCCTGCTGCATAACTGCAGGAATACTATGTACAGTAGTGCACCATGGTCCACTGTAAAAGATGCGAACCTCAAGGTCACATTTCATGCACAGGAAAAAAAATAAACTCACAGCCACCCTCCGTCTGTGCAGTGCAGTAACTGCATATACATACCAGTAATTAATTATCAGCATGTGTTTAGTCTTTCGTACTAAAGGCCATTCTGTAAACAGACGTTTGCCATAGGAACAAAATGGGAGGACTCCTTGAGAGAATCGTCCTCTAAGAATTTGTACTGAAATTGTTGAGCTGTGGTGAGTAAGAAAGGGCTGAACCAGAAAAATACATGAAGTGAAGAAACCAGTGACAGAGTTAATGCTAAGTTATAACCAGACAGAATGAGTCTTTTGCAGACAAAATATTGCTGCAGCCCCATGTTTAAGGTCACTTCCTCTTTGCATTAATCTGGAAGCAGTTCTGTCAATCAGCAGACAGCCTCAACACACTCTGAGAGCCAAAACTGCCCTGCAATAACAGTAACATTTATCCAGAAGAAATTAAGGAAGTCAGGCCTGTGGACATCTTATGAGAAAGTCAAAGCCATTTTTTATTAGTGTCACATTAGGTTTTCATCGACTCATCTCTAAAGGATGTGCTTTACATCTTTATGTCTGCAAATATAGCCATGGGTTCAAACTGTGCATGACATGAGGGTCGCTGACCCACACAAGCTCCTTTTAATGCCTATATTTAACTGAATTCCGGGGGTGGCTGCTGACTGGGAGAGTCGATTATTACAGCTTCTTTGTTCAGGAACAGGTTCCATAAGTGTGCTGGCAGCTCCCTTAGAATCAACTCATAGTGTTCCTGCCTTTGATGTGCCACTGGATGTGAGCATGTTCTTTTAGTTTCCTTAGTTATTATTTTTCCCCCCATCCCCTGTCAACCCCATGGCTGTCGGATTGATATAGCTGCACCCTTCCTTCAGGTGGTAGGGCAGGCAAGCTTCGGCCTTCACAGCCAATGTCAATTCCACCTGCTGGGTGGCTTGCAAGGGGTGCACATGAATGTTGGTCAGCCCCTTCCTGAGAGCAGAGTGCAGTAAACCTGGGGCTCAATTCTCAGTTGCAAGGGACTGTAGCAAACTTGGTGCAAAATGAATTTGTGACAGTCCCTTGCTTCTGACTCCCATAAGCTATGCTCAGAGGGAGGTGGCAGCCCTTCTGTACCAGCTCACATCAAAGAGCACTGATGGGCAAAAGGAGCAGGGTTGCCATTCACGGATGCGTGGTGACCACACGGCAGCAGGTGCAGCATGTTACCAGCACCCCTAAATAAGAAATATTAGGAGGTGGTGGTACAGAATCTGGAATGCTATGCCTGGCATGGATAAACATTGGAGGGCTGAGAGCTACATGGGATCAATGTAAATAATGTCCACTCACATGGCAATGGCACTAGGGAGGGTGGTACCTCTAGACTATTAGGGACTATGGTAAACAGAGGTTTGGGTTGGGGACCCACTGAACTACCAGACAGAACATCAGGGGACACTGATGCTGGAATCAGGGCAGTGTCAGAAAAGGCCCACAGGTACCTGGCAAGTGGGGGCATGGCTATGACCAGCAGACCACACAGACATGCATGTGCACTGCAGTGTACGATGGCATTCATGTTAGTGTTGGTAACTGGTGCCGTTAATGTCCGCAATTCTTATTAGTGCATAGTAACATTTAGGCACCTAATTTAAACAATAGGATCTATGCTAGGGGTCTCCACTCTTTTCAGTGCAGATCTGCAGTTCTCAACATGGCAATTTCTTGGAATGGGACACACCAGTTTTTTGATTTAAAAAAATTGCAACTAAGAAGAGGGCCAATGGTTTTTATGGTTAGTATGGAATGCTTTCATTAGAAAACAAGAAACATCATGAACTAAGACAGCACAATATTAAAGAAATAAAACAAGCAAACAAAAAACAACCTTGGTCTTAAATGTGTTTTTTTTGGTAATCCAGCTAGCAGATTTGAATCTCCAGTAAATGGTTTTGCCTAAACTCTTAAAAAAAAACAGAAGCACTTTACCAGTATGGACAAGGCACTTAAGATCCACTTAGTCATGGGAGCCAACAGCACTGATTTCTGTCATTGCTTTTATAAAGACAGGATGCCTGCTTCTAGTAAATATTTAGCTGAAAACCTTGTCAATGAAAACAACTAGAAGTCAGTTTTTCATTTCTTGGATGCTGTCAGCCCTCCAAAGGGTTAAGGGGGGCTTATCAGTACCCTTTTCAGTTCTTACCAACTTGACAGTTTAGGTCTACATGCCAAAAAATGGTTACTGTTGCAAGTCAGTTACATGTTACACGGACATCCTCAACAAAGGCAGAGCAACTGTATAGTGTGATGTACAGCCACATTCTCTATCTCATCTCCCTCCCTCTCTTGTTTTTCTCTCCCACTCTCTCTGTCTCTCTCTCTTGCAGAACAAATATCAGATTTGGCTGGTATGTTTTGCAGGTTTCTATAAAATTGTAGGCCTTCTTAATCTGTGTTACTCCAGCTCTTACTAGTTACTCTAACTCTGACTACGGAATTTTTCATTACTCTAGTGTGAGACTACTTTTTGGTCTGACAGTTATAGACGAGACTGAAAAAACGAGACCCAGCCTCCACAAGCAGCTGCACAAACGGCATTCATTTTTTATAATTGTTCCTCATTATTAAAGATGATAAAAAAACCTGGGCATTGTTCAGCTGTAGTAAAATGTAAAGCTATAGTACAGAACTGAAAAATTTATAATTCTATAGTAAAACTCTTCTTCATTGCACTGGTTCAATGAATTCATCATGAGCCTAAAACGCTACACCGCTTCCAGTGCATGGAGTTTGAAACAGAGATCAGTAATGCAAGAGCCAGATCTTGGTTTCAGTGAATAAGGAGGTTTTTATCCTTCCTTATTAAACCAGCTCCCTTCCAGGAAATATAGTTCATAGTTTTCTAGAGCCTGTTGGTCCCCACTAGTAACCCTTTACTGTGAGACTACCTACTGGACTACAGGGCAGTCTTGGATACTCCGTAAGGACTAGAATCTTGTGGGCAATCACATCAGCAATGTTATTTAATTGCACTATTACAATACATATGTACTGTAAGTTAATTTAAGTGTATCTGAACCTCCAGAATAGGGAGCCAGAAAAATAAAATCCCTTTACCTTGCCTAAAAATAAACAGAACATACAATTAATAAAATAACCTAGTACACACATTAAACAAATAAGATACAATACATATAACCAGCAAACCTTGTTATCCAATTACTTTTGAGCTTAGAAACTGCATCAGAGAGAGTTTATAGAGTAGTTAACCACCCTCAGCCCAGTTTAAACCATAGCATAATCCTAATCTGTCAAACGGCCTGCCTCACATAAAAAGTACCATTTATTTCTATTCCTCTTTCATGTAAAGTGTATCTAGGTCAAAATGCTTTACAATTATTATAAATGCACCAAAATAGGAAATTTGATGTGCTAATAATACATAGAGTGCAACGTTTGAAATAAAGGATACCATATAATCTATAAAGCTAAGTACGAAACATATAGGTAGTGTATTGGGCAACTGGTAGGCTAAGGCAGCAACCAAGTGCAAACAACGCCAGCTGGAGGCCAAATAGCCAACGTAAGATAGAATATTACAATTTTAAAATACTTCAAAATTAAATTAATGGATTTTCCGATCACTAATTTGGATATTAGAGAAAATACTCAGAAGACAGATTGATGAAGTACCTTTAAGAGCACTTTACATATTTTGACTACTCTAACAGGAAAGTCATTTCATCAGATATAGCAGGAAGAGTGACTTCATGTGAAATATGTTTCTCCAAGTGTATTTGGTGTCAGTTTTACCTGAAATAACCATAAGAATTCTAATTTGATTCAATTGACTTTCTAGATTAAGAATTTCATTGGGGAGGGGGGCAATGGGAAAAACAAGGATAGTTCATTATTAATATTTTATTGTTTAAGCTGTGAACTGTAAGTAAAGTTTAGATCTTTAATAATTAAAGCAAGGATGTTGCCCTCAGGCACATTCTTCAAGCCTTAGAAAACCATAGTCTCAGCTGCTAGCTTCTGCAATAGTCAGGAAACCCTGGCCTTTGCAATAGGTATCTTTCCTGCAAACAGATTTCGTGTGACACCACCCAATGTGCACCGTGCCCTGGATGTTAATCCATGCTGTACTGATATACAAGTGATTACAGCTTCTAAGGAAGGCTAGTTAAAAGTCAGAACCGCTGTGCCCAACATGGCCTCCACAAAATCCCTCAGTGCTGGAGGGGAGAGAGAGAGACAGAAAGAGATGATAACCAGAGCCACAACTCTGTTTCATCTGCACCAGATACCAAATGATTTCTTCCAGGCAGACAGTGCAGCCTGATACTCAAGGAAATATATGCAACATGTTTTTTCTTATATGACATCACAGGATACAGACGAGGCTCCACATTAAAACTGCACCAATTTACTTCAATTACACTGCACATACTACAGCACTTAAACAGCGTTCACTCACATTTTTGCCAGGAGGCAATGGCTGTTTAATCTGCTTCAAACATAAAACCAGGAGATGAAGCATAATACCACTACTTCACCTTAAGGAATGCTGTAAATTCAATGGACCCATTCATGGAGAGACATCAATTTCTCTCTGTGGAATTCACATCCATTTCCAGGTTGAATTTCCTGGAAACTGCTGGGGGGTATCCATAAATAAATTAGAATCTCAGATATGCAACTTTTGGATCTGCATAGTACTTATTTCCTAATAGCGAAGTGAATGTTACAATGTAAATGTGGCTTGCTCATGTCCGTTTGATTATCCTTTGATTTACAGATTTCATAATTTACAAAACTGTTCAGAGAAAAAAAGACTCAAACCCCTGACTGGCATTCATGAGCTCTATTTACCAACTTGTTAGGCAAGCAGGTTACTCTTCTGGTTCTGTGACCACATTAGCCCCACAACTAACTCACTTACTTACTTACTTACTTCCCTCTCCTTTCTTTTTTCCTTTCCTCCCTCCCTCCCTCCAAACTGACCTACATTTATGAAGTAGTTTTCTGATATATGAAAAGCTTTATTTTATCCTGCAATTCATGAAGCATTTTATCAGTTTAATTTTTAATTTGTTAGTACTCTTCCTGTGCCTTTACTTTACTCCTGATTTACCAGTGCCTTTTAGCAGCGGAGTAAAATAACAAAGAGTAAAACTAAACGAAATAATGCTCAAGTAACACTGAAAAGGAGCTTCACTATTGCTGGGGTACAATAAAGTATAAATACTAAGCGTTTCATGAATACTAATGGTTCATGAATATAAGCCATTGTAGTCCCAAAACTTAGCAGAGGCTAACAATACCAGCAGCATTCTAGCTACAGCGGGCTCAATACATGAATGAAAAAACAACTAAAGTGCGGGCTAAGGTTCATGCAAAAATAAAAAGGAAAACCTTGGCTGTAAAATTAATCATTTATTTACATTTTGGGGTTAGGGGTTGTGGGTGAGTGCTGCTTTTAATGTAAATAAATTATCTTATGGCCAAGGCTTTGGCTTTTATGTTGTTTGTGTGAACTATAGGCCAGTCTTCAGCAGTTTTTCCATTTTTGGTCTTCGACCATTGGTTCAGTTCACTCTCCTAGTCACCACCTCTCCCCTGTTCCATTTAAACACAAGAACATTAACTCCAATGATAACACAATTTTATGCTGGTTAACTAACATGATTCATGCCATAAAATAACATGGGAGATCACCAAATCATGTTAGTAATTCAACATTAAATGGAATCTGCTGAAGTTAATGTTCAAGTATCAAGTGCAATATTTGTATCTGCAGCAAAGGAATGAAGTGTTGTCTATTGTTTATAGCACTGAACTGTGAAACCAGAGTTCACAAGGTTCAAATCCTTGCACAGTTACTTACTTATTGTTTGACCTTGAACATCTAAGTAGACCACCCTATGCTTTAATAATCACACTTTAAAACAATGTGTTGAAGTAGGACCCCATCGAAAATTGTAATGTTGCACCTATGTCAGCTCATCCTCCTGGGTGACTAAACTGTGAAAGACATACTTAGATGATTAAGAACAGAAAAGGACTTCCATCCATCTGGTCTGTCCTGTTTTTCTACTTAACATTTACTATGGCCACACTTCATCAACTGACACTTTGTATTCCTGCCCCACCAACTACCCCTTTATGTCTAGTCCTCCTATTATGACTGATCATCTTACTCCAGGGGTTTTCAATCTTTCTGATACTGAAGACCTCCTGCCCATGGCAAGGCATGCCCAAGGAGCCACTGAACATGCTCAGACATGCCTGAGGACCCCCTGACCATGGCTAAACATGTCCAAAGCCCCCCATCCCCAAGTAGATTTTTAATTTGTGGCAGCGTTTCACTTTATTCAGTATGAAGTAGGACTAAAAAAAATACCTTAAACAGACATTTGTACATACTAAAATGACATTTATCAGAAAAGTTGTGCTTGGTTTCTGTGCCTTACCTGCTGACGACTCACAAGTAATGCCGCATGTATCCTCTAGGGGGCCAATGACCACAATATGAGAAACCTTGCCCTATGCTATAGAGTAGACTGAAAGTCTAGTAATTGAGAGGAAGCTTGATACCTTAGTATATTAGTTACATGGATGAGACTGTTGGTACTGCCATATTATTTATTTATTTTGAATGTTTTACCAGGAATGACATACTGAGCTGTTGACATGTCATCTCCAGGTGTGTCTGAGGGTGAGGGCAAAAAGGGAGTTCAGTACAACTCAGACAATAAGATGCAATAAAACAAAATAAATAGAATGTTATTTTACAGCTGCTATGCAAAGACGTATTAGCCACTGCAGAGCATTGAAACCACAACTTGTACTGAACAGGAAAAGGAATGTTGTTACACTAGCTGCAAAAGTTTCTAGCTAACTAGCTGGCACCTAAATGGTAATAATAGGGATGGTTTCCATCCCTAGTTATGTCACCTAGGTGTTTTCTTTCTATCGTTTGCATTTCCTAATTTGAGTAGTGGCACATATTACACCAGCAGCTCCTTTCAAGCATCTGTGAAACAGGAAGCATGACTTTGAATGCCAAAACACATAAATAATTATGCCGTGCACCAACTTGCCTGAAATGTAAAGTTTACAAAACTAGCAGTGGTTCCCTTGCCTGTACCTTAAGTTAATGTAATCTGTTTTTCCGTAAAGAGAATAAAAATATTTTTAATAAAATGTTTGACCCCAAAACTGATTGAAACTAAACCATGCTTGGGTTGTGGGACCCATAACATTTGAGTAATAATGTGGAGACTCATAAAACTTTTGGTAATAATGTGAAAATGGCTAACATCATCTGCCAGTGACAGGTGATGGGAGTTTACATGGACTTGTAAGTGTAAAAATTGTATGAGTCTGGAACCTACAATATTTGGGATAATCATTAGTGATCACCTCAAGCCATTAGTCCAATGCAACAGGTTGTATGCGAAGGCCAACCGGATGTGGACGTCCCCAGCAGGAGGTAATCCTGCCTAGTATAGGTACAATGCCTGCTAAGGATGCACCTGGAACACTGCATGCTGTTTTAGAGCCCTCATCTCAGAGGAGACTGCAACTGTTTGGGAATAGTGCAGAGAAGGGCCTCCAAGATGGTGCAGAGACTGCAGGGGAAGTTGTTTGAGAGTGGCTCTGTGGCCTAAACATGTTTGCTTAAGGCCAGAAGGGAGAGCGGAGATATGATAGAAACATTCAAATACCGTATCTAAATACTGACGCACGATCAAATGAACAACAGCTTATTAGTTAGATATATGAAACCCATAGAAAGACTGCTCTGTCTCACTTATTTGTAAACTGCCGTATACTGTACACCCATAACCTGTATATGTATCACTGTCTACTATTTCATGTACTTTTATTCCTGGGTCGCCCCTGAAAAAGGGACCTCCAGGACCCAGTGGGCCTACCCGGTCATCAAAATTCAATAAATAAAATAAATAATAAATGGGATAAACAAAGTGGACTGGAACTCACTGTTAAGACTTAGCAAGAGGTCATGCACAAGAGGACATGAGTATAAACTGGTCAGAGGTGTATTTAGGAGGGTTGTGAGGGAGTACTGTATTTTTATGAGAGAGTGGTGGACTACTTGAATCAACTACTAAACAAAGTGGTATGGACTAAGACAGTCCATGTTTTTATTTGTGGCATGGTACAGATACAAGGGACACATAGCTTTGTGAAATGAATGGTGGAGGGGACAACACTGCAGAACAGACCAAGCCACAGCAGGGGCTTCAGTCTAAGGCCATGCAGCATTTGGCTGGAATGGTTTTAAGGTAGTGCCATAGCAGACTTAATGGACTGAGTCCTATCTTGCCTGTAAAGATTATTTGTTTCTATACTTCTCTCAGCAATGGACTCACAAATAATCATATATATAGAGTCACATAGGCTTGGAATGTTTCTCAATGCTCAAAAGACAGCAAGAGCCCCAAATACAAGGCAGACTGCAAGTTCATCCAGCATAACCTTTACATGATGTTAATCTATTTAGGAGGCAGTACAGCACAGTGGGTTAAGGCTCTGAGCTGCAGATCTGGAGACTTGGGTTTGAATCCCACAGCCACCTAGGTGCATACTGTGTGATCCTGAGCAAGTCACTTAACTTCCTTGTGCTCCCAGGTCGCATCTGGAAACAAGTTTCTGCTTAGAGTGCTACTCCTGGTTAAACAATGTTCCCTTTCCCTTTAATCTAATTTATAGAACTTTCTGTAGACGCTATAATGGATTTCGAGGATCTTGCACAAAAGGACACTAACAAGAATGATTCAATCAGATCTGAAAATACTTTTAAGCAAAACTCACAAAAGAATCCCTCATGAACAAAGAATTCTCTTTCATTTGTTAAATCAACAGATTTTTTGAAGGGTCTTTCTTGCAGCATCTCCCTAGATCAATCATGCTCAGTCACATAGTCCATATAATTCTGACTCTACTGCCGTGTTAGCAGTGCCGGTTCATGTAAATTAGGAGTCATAATTATAACTCCCGATAGTGTATTAGAAGCCTCCACTGTATACAATAACTGCCATTTGTACTTCCAAAGTTAAGGATGGCAGAAAGCATACTTTCACCAAGCATAAAGTGCTGTGTACCCTAGCATGCACACTAAAAGTTCCCTGTACACATTAATGGTTGCAGCTGACTGTGAAAGCAGGTAGCATAAGCCAGTCACATCATAGTACATGCAGATCATGTGACTGTGAGGGAGAGGACAATGGCTACCCATTAGCTTCTGTACCTTGAAGGCTTCATTCCTCAGCTTCTGTGTTTCTGTCTCTGTTTGATAGAACATTTCTGCAGATAAGTGGTTTGCTTCTTTCAGAAATGTTTGGTGGTCACTTAAAAGATAAGCACATTAGTTTCACTGGGTCTGAAGGTAAGTGCTGCCAGTTTTAAAAAATGTTTTGATGCTCTGTTTTGGGACTTATTAAGTAACAGAAACATAGACAATGACAGCAGAAACAGACCAGAGGTCCATCCAGTCTGCCCACGTTCCCTATAATCCCTGGAACCTACTGTTCCTCCAGGGTACTAACCCTCCCCACCATCTCTCTATTCTCCTCCCTGGTCCTGTTGTCCCCGGAAGCTTCTTCCTTCCAGCTCCTGGTGAGACCGTTCCTTCATTATGTCCCAGCCTGCTTGAATCCTGACTGTTTCACACCACCATATCGGCTGACAGACTGTTTCAAGGTTCCACCACCCTTTCCGTAAAGTAGTACTTCCTCACATCCCTCCTGAACCTACCACCTGTTAATTTCCATTTGTGTCCAAATCTCTGTGTATTGGTATTCAGGCTAAATAGTTCCCCACAGTTCACTCTGTTAATTCCTTCAAGAAATTTGAAGGTCTCTATTATACATCCCCTCTCCCTTCATCATAATTATCATAATTCATCATCTTTTGTGCTTTTGTCTCTGTTTACAAATACATTTTTGCAGCTAAGTGGTTTTCTTCTTTCAAATAATGTTTTGTGGTTGTTTTAAGATAAATTAGTTTCACTGAGTCTGAAGATATGTGTTGCTAGTTTTAAAATGTTTTCTTTGGTGCAGTATGAAGTTTGTAACTGTGTGACTTGGTGAAGACAGCACGGAGGAAATGTCTGAAAACAGCAGCATAGTTGCAAGTTAAGTTCATGCTGTTTATTTGCAGTCTTGAAATAATGTTTTGAAAGCTGTGTTTAAATGTTTATTTCATTTTAGAATGTTGCTTGTCAGGTATGCGGGGGACAAAATGGACCCAAATTGTTGAGAAATCCTTTTCATTAAAGACTGGATTTGAGGATAAGGTAGTACATTTCAAATAGTTATCATCTGATGATGATGTCATAATTGATTCATTAGTACATTACAAATGCAAACAGTATGCATTATGGGGTAGTATGGAGATAGCTAGCTAGCTAGCCAGACAGAGATACAACTATATAGATATATAATGCCCAAGTGTGAGAGATCAAGATTATAACTCATAAGTGACAGAGGCACCTGTGAGTTACAGAAGTCCAGCCCCTGACAAATGACAAAAAAAAAAAAAACAATACTTTGACAAAGCCCACTGGGTGAAACGTCAGTCTGTTTTGTTATTCCTCTGGGAAGGTACCTTATGTGTTCTTGCAATAAACTGTAAGTTCTTGACGCTATTTTGAGGAGTGGACAGCAGTTTGTGGTGAGCTTAGCGAGTTCCATGGCTGTTTTTGTTGATACTGTTGCTGCTGCCACTGAGAAACCGCACCTGTTGCTATAGCGGCTCTAAACACTTAATCTGTGACAAAAAACAGCATATTTTTGAGTCAGGTCATTGCATATTCAATTTCATGATCCAGTTACTAGTTATAGTTTAGAAACCTATGGTCTGTATGACGATTTAACCATTATACTTTGATTTCAACTGCTAACTTTAGTGCTGTACAATGCTACTGTGGCATCAGTATTGTGAAAGCTGCTCTCTGACTGGTTCATCAGTCCACTATAATGTACCTAACCTTCAAGATATTAAAGGGAAAGTCCCCGCAACCTAATTTTCTGTTTACTTGTGTAGTGTAGTGTAGGCATGAAAAATGTTTCTCCTTCTTGCAGCCCATTGATTTCATCCTAATTTAAATTTAAATGAAGTTGCAGTGGCACAGTAGGTAGGGAATATAGAGCTGACTAGGTGGGCCAAGAGTTCCTTATCTGCTGACAACTTCTATGTTTTTATGCTTCAGTCTGTTCTTCTCTGGTGTGAAAACCTGTTTGACACCATTGCAAAGGACATGACCCATTCATAAAAGGAAACATGGGAGTTGGTAATGCGGATTTGCAGATTGAAGGGACTGAAAATAAGCAAAGAGTTCCTAGCACATAGGAATTAATCACTTGAATAACAAAACTTTACAAGCACCAGCATCCTTCCAACCACAATTTCCATCTCAGACATACTTTAAACAACAGAAAGCATTAGGGAACTTGCCTTAAAAAGTTTGATGGCCATCACAAGACAAGACTACAGGGACTTCAGAAGACATACCGCAGAACTGGCTGACAACAGTACTTCTGCTGACTTGTGCGTGTCCGCATCATCAACTCCCATGATGCCTTGCATAAGTGGGGTCATGATTTTTGCAATGGCATCAAACAGGTTTTCACACCAGGGAAGAACAGAGAGAAACAACTTCATTTAAATTTAAATCAGGATGAAATGGGGGGGGGGGTAAGAGAGGGAATCATTGTTCATGACTACTAACTACACAGGTATACAGAAAATAGGTTGAGGGGACTTTCCCTTTAATTATGACAACACTATCAAGAAAATATCATGAGATCTTGAGGTCAGATAGAAAGCTAAAACTTGTTATCTGCTCATTTTATTGTCAGTGGTGTTGTATAAGTTCTGTATTTAAGAAGCATGCAATGGCCCAACTCAAAATATGTAGATTATCTTCAAGTGTGAGATGGCAGGACCATACCTCCCAAGTGGTGGAGCCACTATCTAGTTATGCCTTGCCCTCTCACAAGTTATGATAAACTACATATTCTGAGTCAGTCCTATTTCTTGATGTTTATGTTCGCAGTATATGATTTTGGAGTGATTGTACTGTGTGGGTGATGGGTGCTTGTATGAAAAGATACGCACTACTACTAACTAATGAAACCTGAACTCCATCCATCTAAATAAAAAAAAGGACATTTCTAACTATACTAAGCAAAACTTCAAGGTATGTCAGTAGTGCGCTGAAACCTAGCACAGGAAAACAAAAACATAATACTGTACACCAAATTGAGATATGGGAAACCTTCAAAACTAAAATTTTACACAAGGGCAAACATTCGCACAGATCCAGCAATACAAATATCACAAAACATTATACAGATGGTACTCTAAAATGTAGTACAGTTGACAACTAACAAGTGAAACTGGAGGATCTCCCAAAGTTTGCCTCTGTAGTATCAGCATTAACCACGATACTCTAGCAATTCACCTGTACTCAGCATTTCTTAAAAACAACATATTATAGGAGTAACTCCTCACCTTTAACATACTCTTATAAAAGTTGCATAACTTAGCGTCTTAACTGAATTCAAAACAGGACCCCAATTTAGAAATGAGCTGCAAAACTGAAACTGCCCTTACAAAATACTGATTAATTGGCTATTAATAAAACATGTTATAATTAGCATTCAGCACTCCAAACATTTTAAAAGTGGAATAAGGCACTCAAGAGGTGTGAGTATAATTTATCAATGTATCTCCTGGTATGTGAAACCTCTGGACTTCACCTAAGGCTACAAGTCTACCTGTTGGTAAATTAACATAGTATAATCAACACTCCATCATGCCTTATTGTTACACAGAGATGCACCGACACACACATGTATGCAAAACAGACTGACACACACATGCACACTTTTTTATTTTACAATTTGTTTACCCAGCTTAGACAAGCTAAGATGCAAATTCTTATTTATAGTGAAGTTTTGCTTCTACCAATTTCTGCAGCTGGGTAGACTTGAGAACTGGGAAGTTAAAGAGCTAGTGTACTGCCTGCAGTTAATTGTAACTTTCAGATGTAATCAGCTATTATTTCTTGTATCTCAAGTAGTTTTTATTTTCTGTTTGTTAATTAGAAGATTTTCCACCTCGCAGTACTAGAATGATGTGTCGAGCAGCACTCCGTCTGGAGGAAAAAAAAGTCAGTGCTGTTCCTCCCATTACATAAACACTGAGACAACACTGACTATGCTATCACTAGTAACCAATGAGAACCATTTTTCACTGCTAGGTTTCACTTTCACATGAGGCTGCAGAGACTAGCTCTCCCTGGTTACTAGTGATGTCACTATTTCCTGCATTTTGATTGGTAGTTTGTGAAAGTCACTGCTCAAGCTGCAAGGATTGTGATGCCTCAAAGTGCTTTGTCTCATTTCTGATGATGTAGTTGGAGGAGGAACAGAACTGACTTTTTTTCCCTCCAAACAGAGTGCTGCTCTACACATCACCCCAGTACTGTCAGGTGGAAAATCTTTTAATTAGCAAACAGAAACAAAAAAAAAAACATGTCAGATTTTGGAAGTGATAGTTGACTGCATCTGAAAATTACTATTAATTGCAAGCAGTACACTAGCTCTTTAAGTAACTTGCCTAAGGTCACACAGTGAGTATTTGATTCCATTTGGCTCTAGCAGGATTAAAACCAGTGTTCTGCTGGTTTTCATGATGGTGCTCTAACTAACAGATCACACTGAATATATATAAACTTTTTCATTTCAGAGTGCTTTGCCTGGAGACAAAGGCACACAAAGTCAGCCATACTCTGATGAACCAGGGCCCCAATGTCCAAAAGACTGCCTGGGTGCAAAGCCAAGTTTGCTCACTCAAACCAGGATTTGCGTGGATGTGCAATATTGAAAAGCCTGGTTAGCGCAACAACAGAGTTTGTGTCTGAGCAATAGTTGGGGGCCGGGGGGTGCAATTTAAATGAAGGGGCGGGGACCTGAATATTGGCACAGTCCATTATTCAGAGTATGTGCACCATGCAAGGTCATTTTGATCACTCCCTTTGCATGGCCCACATACAGCTGATCAAAACTGTGGCTTACACTTATGCAACCCTAGCAGTTGGTGGTGGAAGTGTGGTGGCCCCCCCCGACACAGTAGTCAATGGTATCCAGAATCCCCTCCCTCCACCCATTGCTGACCTGATGGGGAATAGTACAGTTTTCCTGATGCTAGTGGTTCCCCCCACCCCACTGAATGCTGGACCAATGTTTATGGGCAAAGTTTCCCTGGTGTCTAGTGCCCCCTACTGATTGCTATCCCAGTGTTGAACTGTAAAGTTTCCTTGGTGTCTAGTGCTCCCCACCACCGATCACTGGCCCGATGTGTATTTGTACACTGTCCCTGGTGTCCAGTGGTCCTTCCCCCAACTCGTGACCATGCCCGCTGTGTTAATCAATATTCCTTGGTGTCTAGCAGCCCCTCCCCCACTCCATTCCATGCTCACTGTGTCCAGCAATATTCCCTGGTGTCCAGTGGTCCCCCCATCGCAAGCCCCTGTATTACAGTATATTGTAATACCATTCTCTGGTGGTTAGCAGACCCCCCCAATCCCTGATCCCCTGTACATCAAACATAAATCCATTCCCTGGGGGGCTAGTGAACCCCTCACCCCAGCAGGTTGTTCCCCACAGCCCCACTCCCCCCCCATCCTGACCCGGCAACTGGCACAGCCTTCCTCTCTCCACCATGGCCAACCACCATCTGAGCTGTCAGTGAGCACCTACTGTATACAGTAAATGCTCATTATGACAGCTCAGTGTTGTCAGTAAGTGAGTGCGTACTGTATACAGCAAGTGCTCATTGACAGCTCAGTCAGTAGCTGGCCGTGGTGGAGAGTAGAGGGCTGTATCTGCTGCCAGCTCGAGGTCAGGTAAGGTTGGGGGCGGGGTGGTGGGGGCACTACCTGCAAGGGTGGGGGGTCCGCTAGGCCTTTGCTCAGGAAAACCTCACGTGAAATGGGAATAGTACAAGAACTTTCATTCCTCCTTCCCATGTAGCAAGTACCACAACAGAAAACAGGACAGGCTTGCAGAGATTTTTATTGATGGAAAAAATAATAAAATCAGATCATAATTATTGATGCTCTGACTACTGACACTATAATATTGTTTTAAATTCAAGGCACTAAAATGATTGTACTTGCCGCTTTGTACATAATACAACTAACAGGAGGAGTTTGGGCCAAAGGCACCCTTTAGGACTAAGTCACATTAGGCCAACGTGAGTTTGTCCACCTAAAGGAAGAAACCTGCCTTTAATAATAACTTCAGAGAAAACACACTCCATGTGTGGGTTTGATCAGATGCCAACAATCAGTCATTTCTTTATTTAAAGAGTGCCAATTTCGGTGTTCTCCCCCCCACCCGGCTTCATAGCTTCAGGTGTTGGCTATCCATAATAGGAGTTAAGCAGTCAGTTTTTTTAACACAAAAGGTGGTTAACACACACTCAGCAGTTGGTTAGGCAGGTCTATAAACTGTTGTTCAAAGTCCAAAATGACGATGCCAGATCTTCATTTTATTTGACAAAGATCTCCAGATTGGGATTAAACATCAGGTTAGCTACAAGGGTCACAGCCCCAGCCAGTGCTTTGCACGTATGTGAATTTATCAAATAAAATGAACATTTCGCACCACAACTGCGGACTTGAAACACCAACTTATGGATCTGCCTGAGCTGCCGAATTGCTGAGCGAGTGCCCACCTTGTTTTGTGTTCTGTATCAGTCCTGTGATAAGAGCCCCCCATTGTCTGGTGGTGGCCTGCCTTTGTTTGGATACATCTTTTATTTTCCCTTGAAGACATTTAGGAGGGAAATCGTAATTTGGCTCTGAGCAAGCAACCACCCAATCAGTTCCCCATCCTGTAGTGACTGCCCTACCCCGTCCCATAGACATTTTGTGACAGATTCATTAAGTGAGCAGAAGGGTGCCATAACATTCAATAAGGTCATTATTTTTATATATTATATTATATTATATTATATTATATTATATTATATTATATTATATTATATTATATTATATTATATTATATTATATATTTTACTTGAAAGAGCTCCTGGTGCCTTACACCCCTCTGTGACAGCTCCGCTCAGCTGATGAGGGGTTGCTGGAGATTCTGAGGGTTAACTTGAAGTCATCTGGTGCTCGTGCCTTTGGATTTGGGGCACCCACCCTCTGGAATTCTTTGCCCCATCAGCTCCGGGAGTGCAGGACGATGGGGAGTTTTAAGCAGACACTAAAAACTTTTTTATAGGGAAAGGTGTTTCCTGTTTTATCCTGATTTTATATTATATGTATCTGAATATATGTTATGTTTTGTACTAATATTGTACAGCGCTTTGAAACACTGAAAGGCACTTAATTAAATACATTTTATTATTATTATTATTATTATTATATATTAAAGGTCTGTTTGGGCCAAACCAAAGCCACCTCTCATTTCAGTTTTAGGGGAAGAGTCCAGGTTCTAGAAAGTTTTTACAACTCAGGAAGACTGGAGAAAAGCGTTTAGGTAAATATGGCACAGGAAGGTTTGAAAGAGGAAAGTTTGCCACAGGAAAGTTCGGTACAGGAAAGTTTGGCACAGGAAAATTAAAACAGCCAGAAATGTGGTCCATGCTACCACGGATAACCACTCCAGTGAAATTTCAGGTTTAAGTGTAGATTTACTATTACAACACCACACTGCCATGGATCACCACTCCAGTGAACTGTGAGACCAAATTTCCAGCCATTTAATTTTCCTGTGCCAAAGTTTCCTTGCCGAACGTTCCTGTGGCGAACATTCCTGTTTTGAACTTTCCTGTGTCATATCTGTCATGCCCCAAAGAAAAGGGATGTTGAGTGCCTCGCTCAAGGTCACACAGTAAGTAAGTAAGTGATTGTGGTGGCACTTGAACCTTGGGTCTCCCATGCCAAAGACCCATGCTCCCACCTCACTAAATAAGCAATGGCCCCATGAGAGAATAATGCTTGCCTTGCAAACCATCAAGCAGCACTGGCACTAGGGATCTAGGGCCCCTGGTAAAAGCCTTCTTGCTTGGGGCCACATAATAACAAGGGCAGAGAAAAATCCACATCAATGTAGTTGCCTCCTCTTATCTCTCAGTGCAGTTTAATAAAGAGATCTTTACCAGTATTTGCACACCTTCTAAATTAGAATGTAATCATTAATGACAAACAGATACAAAGAATTTGCAATCAATTTTCTAGACAACTAGACTGGTGTTACCAAAAAACAAGAAATGAGGTCAACTGGACAGCTGAAGTCTTCTAGGGTTCCTGTGCAACTGCAAAGCTCATACTATGCTATGGCAAACTCTGCTACAAGTTCCAAGGCCCGTCAGCTGTATCAGAACACTTAGGACTATGAACCCTTACAAAATGTGAGAGACCAAAAACATGTAACTATCTGTCTATCATAACATTGCTTCTCTAGTCCTTCAGTCTTGTACACAATTTGAAGGAACAGGAAATGCCACAAATCTTCCCTTGAAGGAAATACTTGGGTATGTCTTATGGATGTCAGCCATTAAGATTCTTCACCTAATGTGACTTTGAAAACATATGTAGACTAGACTAGAATAGAACTGAACAGAACAAAATTTGGTTTTATAAAGCAACTTTCACACACACTGTATACCAAAACACTTTAGAAAGCTATGCCTGGTTATTGTTAGTGCAGGGACTGTACAGCTGTACTAGACAAAACACAGGTCCTCACCAAACCCTATTGCATTAGAACCCGTGTTACTATGTAAGCACTAATACTGGTCAGGACACCAGGGATACCCCCTTCCCCTTTTGTGTATAACGCTGAGTAGTTTAATTTTAAAGGGGAACATTTATGAACTGTTGCCATCATCGTTTGAACGTCCATGAAAAGCTGTTTTATATGAGGTACAGTGGAACTTGTCTATTATGAACCCGTTCGGGACCAAAGAATCTGTCCTTCATAAGCAGGTCGCGAATCACGTAAGCTATTACTAAAAGGACTATAAGAACCCTCCTTACTATTGTGATGACCTTAATATATAGTGTCTCTTAACAGTCAAGGTTCACTGCGTTGGGTTGACCTGTAACTGGGAGCAGTTTAGAGATGTTTATGACCAGGTCTGCCTACATTGCTTCTACACTGCCGCCATTTGTAGAAGCTTGTGATGTCACTGATGGTAACACTATGGCTAACTAATAATAATAATCTTTATTTATAAAGCGCCTTTCCAATGCCAAGGCGCTGAACAGTAAAAACAGATAAAACAATGAAATAAATAGATCAATAAAATACCCAATAATCAGAGTAATTACATAAACAAAATAATTAATCGGGCTACGCTTTATGCCAGATGTGTGTTTTCAGGGCCTTCTTAAAGCCCTCCATGGTCGTGCACTCATGTATCTGACAAGGTAGAGAATTCCACAGGGCTGGGGCCATGTACATAAATGCATGGGCCCCAGATGACTTAAGATTCACCCTGTAAATCTCTAGCAACCCCTCGTCAGCTGTGCAGAGCCGTTGTCCAGGGGAGTAAGGAATCAGGCGCTCTTTCAGATAGTCCAGGCCCAGTCTGTGTAGGGCCTTGTAGGTCAGAAGCCCAACCTTGAAGGTGATCCACCACTGAATAGGCAGCCAGTGCAGTTCGCGCAGCACCAATGTGATGTGACTCGCCCGTGGGGTCCCCATCAACAACCAGGCTGTAGCGTTCTGCACTAGCTACAGGCAGTGGATATCAAACCCTGCAAGCCCTAGATAAAGGGAGTTGCAGTAGGCAAGGTCACAAAGGCATGGACCATTGTTGGGAGGTCGCCAGATGGAACAAGGTGCTTAACCCTGGTGATGTTCCGTAGGTGATAAAAAGAGGGCTTGACGACTGCCGACACCTGCGAATGCAGAGTCATCCCATTGTCAAGAATCACCCCAGGTTTCACCCTGTTCAGAGGTAAGAAGCTGGATACCCCCCAGAAAAAGTCCAAAGCGTTGACCAGCCCCCATCCCCTCTGTCCAGTGGCCACAATCCACCACCATCACCTCAGTCTTACCAGAATTCAACTTCAACCAGGTGGAGCTCATCCAATCCTGGATTTCAGCAAGGCAGTTGTTAAATACTGAGCATGCACTATCCTGGCTAGGTGCAAAAGACAGGTAGAGCTGGGTATCATCAGCATAGCAGTGAAACCTCAGCCTATATCATCTTACAATGTCTCCGAGGGCATCATATACACTGCGAACAACATGGGGGACAACACCAAGCCCTGAGGGACCCCACATGGCAGAGAGAATGGTTCAGAGTTAAAAATCTCTGAAACCACTCCCTGAGTTCTGTCAGTGAGGTAGGACTTATACCACCTGAGGACTATACCAGACAGGCCACAGATGAATCTCAGATGCTCAAGAAGTACCCCATGGTCCACAGTGTCAAAAGCTGAAGAGAGATCAAGAAGTACCAAGATGGAGTGGCACTTCTGATTTCTTGCCATCAGGAGATCACTGAGCACCCAAACCAGAGCGGTCTCGGTACTATGCCTCTTACATTGTAGTTAAGCACATCTTCACCCTTAGTGACATCATAAGGTCCTAAAAGTGGTGGCAATGTAATATCAATATACAGTAGGACAAACTTAGACTTTGATAGCACTGGCACGCTGCAGGCTACAGGTAAGCCCAGTACTTCATTCAAAATCAGTTTTTCATTGGATTTCGAACCATAATTACCACTGTTTATAAATGTTTCAATTTCAATAAAAACATCTCCCCAACTCTTTTATTAAAAGTGCCATGGGATCTTTAAAGGGACGGTCCTCTCAGCTTTCTGTTTTGTTTATCTGTGTAGTTTGCAGGCATGAACAATGATTGCCTCTATTGCACCTTTCTAATTTCATTAGGATTTAAATGTAAATGAACATACTTAAGTCTGGTGTGAAAACCTGTCTGACTGCATTGCAAAGGTCATGACCCGACTCATGTAAGGCATCCTGAAATTTTATGTTTTAGTACTAAAGACTGCAGTAGTTATACTGTATCAGTCAGTGCTGTTGCTGTCCTCTACAGTCCCTATGTTTTTGTCTTATGCTAGCCATGAAACCTTTTTAAGGCATAGTAGGTAAGTGACCTGCTGTTTTCTGTGGTTTAAAGTGTATCCAAGTTAGAAATAAATGCTTTTAGAGAATACAGGGACTTCACAAGACATGCAGTACAACTGAATGAGAGTATAACTTCTGCTGGCTTGTGCAGGTATGCATCTCCCATGATGCCTTGCATGAGTGGGGTCATGACTTTTGCAATGGAGACAAACATGTTTTCACATCAGGGAAACACAGAGTGACGCAACCTCATTTATATTTAAATTAGGATGACATTAGGGGGATGCAAGAGAGATACATTGTTCACGCCAACAAAATACACAGGCACAGAAAATAGGTTGAGGGAACTTTTCCTTTAACTTCTACCTGTGTAGCTCATCAAGATGGGTAGAAGGAACCTCAGTTTAACAACTCATCCAAAAGATGGCACCTCAGACAGTGCAGCACTCACCTACTGCATACAGCAGTGTCAGTGTTGAGTATCTGTCCAAGTGTCAGGTGCACGACTTTAACCTCCATCTGATTTTTCTGGCTCAGACGCGAGTGTGTTTCCAATTGAGCCACTGACCCTGTTACTTTTTTGTAATGTATAATATTTTTGTCTTTGAAATAAAAAGGTAATACAACAACATTATTTCATTGCTTTACCCTGACTGACACAGTGGGTTGGCTTTTCCAAGGCAGAGGCAGGGACTGAAGTCAATGTTGTCGTGTCAGACGAATCTAATAGATTTCTTTGACTGCGTGACCAAAGTAGTAGACCAGGGAGGGGCTGTGAACATGGCTTACCTAGATTTTAGCAAGGCATTTGATACAGTCCCACACAAAAGATTAATACACAAGTTAGCCAGCCTTGGAGTGGGTCTCAAGGTAGTAGCCTGGATAAAATATTGGCTAGACAACAGGAAGCAAAGGGTAGTAGTAAATGGAGTACACAGTGAAGAAAGGAGGGTTACTAGAGGGGTACCACAGGGTTCAGTACTGGGACCGGTCCTTATTAATGTCTTTATAAGTGACATTGCAGAGGAACTGGAAGGAAAAGTATGTCTCTTTGCAGATGACACAAAGATCTGCAACAGGGTTGATACACCAGATGGAGTGGAAAAGACGAGAAGGGACTTGGCAAGGTTGGAGGAATGGTCAAATGTATGGCAGCTCAGATTCAATGCAAAGAAGTGCAAGGTAATGCACCTGGGAAACAAAAACCAAGGGGATGAGTACACAATGGGGGGTGAGATACTGACAACAGTAAAAATGGAAAGGGACCTGGGGGTAATTATATCAGATGACCTAAAGGTGGACAAGCAATGTGAGAAGGCAGTAAGGAAGGCTGGGGAGATACTGGGATGCATAGGGAGAGGCATCAATAGTAGAAAACAGGAAGTTATTATCCCTCTGTACAGACAGTTGGTGAGACCCCATCTGGAGTACTTTGTGCAGTTCTGGAGACCCCATCTCCACAAAGACATAGACAGAGTGGAGGCTGTCCAGAGGAGGGCAACCAAAATGGTGCAGGGTCTGTACTAGAAGACATACGAAGAAAGACTAAAGGAGCTTAATATGTATAGCCTTGAGGAAAGGAGGGAGAGAGGGGACATGATAGAAACTTTCAAGTACCTCAAGGGAATTAACAAAGTCCAAGAGGGTGGCATCTTTCAGAAAAAGAGATGTGCAAGAACAAGGGGGCACAATTTGAAGATAGGGGGATGGCTCAGAGGTAATGTGAGGAAGTATGTTTTCACAGAGAGGGTTGTTGATGCATGGAACAGCCTCCCTGAGGAGGTTGTGGAGTCAAGAACAGTGGGGGAATTCAAGAATGCATGGGACAGACATAAGGTAGTCCTAGTGGGGGGTAGGAGGAAGTAAGCTGTTGGTTAATTAGGATCTGCAGCTTATCTGTTAGGTAGGAAAATGGGCAGACTAGGTGGGCCAAGCGGTCCTTATCTGCTGTCAAATTCTATGTTTCTATGTTGTGGCCATGCACTCTGGCGCTGCCAGTGTGCCGAGTCCAAGTGCCACAACTGTACCTGTTTTCCAACCCTGGGTGTATTTACAGAACTTGGTTATGCTTTTTGGCAGCTTGCAGTGAGGATACAGTGCAAGCTGCAATAAGAGGCACAAAACAGGCCTCAACACTGAGGCTACAGAAATGTAGTTTAGTGGGCATCATTTTGATGCAGAGATAGAAAATCCCAAATCTTTGCTGCAAGTGCCATGCATCATATACTTGACCTACCTGGGACACGTGGCATTCAAATAGCTACAAAATCTGGCCCAGTAACTCATGTCAATATAGTACCATGTTCACTAACAGTTTTCCTTATTCTGTGGAGTAAAAGAGCATAGCGGATTTTTCTGTTTTAAATTAGAATTTGAAAATGTTTTCCATCTTCCCATATTGTGTGCAAAAGCAGTCAGACAGGCTGCATGCTCTTATGGGATTCCCAGCCTATTAACAGCTCCCCCACCTCCTAGCCAAGGGCATCCTCAACTTGATTAGCCCTGAAGTCTCTTCTTCAAGAGACAGCTAGGCCTCACTGCTGCTAGCCAGGGCAGCCACCTGAGTCACTACAAACCACGCATGGCTCCTTTCTCAACCCTGTAGCCTGTATCTTAGTATCACTGCCTTGTATTCTGCTGCTGCCTTCGCTTACCTAGCAAGTTTTTATGTGGGCAAATAACACACATCTGAGTGTGCATCCGTTGCGATGGTATCCAGTGAACACAGCGATCGCAACTGAGTGCTTTCAAAAAGGGCGACTCAATCACAGTGACTGTGTTCAGGGCTACCTGGCAGGGTAGCTATCGGATACCTGGGTGGGCAAGGTAGGGCAATGGGATGTACACGCGTTTACGCATACGGTGGTCAGTTGGGAGGTGCAGGGTTCGGGTCCGGCATGGTGCAGTGTGCTACATTTTTTGGCAGCAGGTGGCTTTTTATTTTTAAGTATTCCCCCAGAGCTGAGAATCTTTTTAGTAGGGGTGCGGGGGCACAGCCCCCCACATTAAAGAAACTACCACAGATCTCGGGCACCCTCTTCCCATTCGCCATGAGTGTGCATCACCGAAATTTATTTTCGGTGATGTACACTTTCCCTAATAGCGATCGCTATTCTGAGATCCCCATTATCACATAGAACCCATTGGGATAGAGAGGCACTCCTCTGGTGTGTCCTGAAGTATGATGCCACAGATAGAGTGCTCTTAAGCCCACACCAGAAGTGTGTGTATATCTCCAAGTGAGCACAGCACTCTGGAGTGCGTTATATAGACAATAATATATGGGTGGGTATATATAAAATTATAATTTTACATACATTGGATGTGTGGGATGCTAAATAAACCCAGAAATTGAAGCTCAAGAGGCTTATAAAAGCATACCACACCAAGGGTGCGTGTAAAATTCTGCTTTACACACACCAACCCATGTCTTATTTTTTATAATTACCAGTTGGCATCTTTAATTACTGTGGCAGTCGTGTGACTAGTGCTTGCACTCCTTACAGCACAAGCTTGATTAACAGGGAGCGCTTACAACTGCCCAGATGTAATGCATAATTACAAATGGGCAGTTGTAACGCATTTAAAAAAAAAAATAAAACAGTTATCCAAGCATTAAAAATACTCATAGTTATTATACTGCACTTAGCAAGTGGACTAGTATTATATATTTTGGCATAGAAATTGCTCCATTACGCATTCACTGTTACTTCCAGGGCCAGTCACATTATGCCTGTGTGGCGCGGACTGCAGTGGCTGCCGGTTCAGTGGCAGAACACCTATAAGGTAGGCTTGCTTACCTTTAAAGCCCTACATGAACAGGGACCCAACTACCTGAAAGATCTCCTGACTCCCTACTCCCCCAATCGTCCTCTCCGATCCACTGACAAGGAATTGCTAGAGATTCCCAGGGTTCGTTTAAAAACTTCTGGAGCTCGTGCTTTTTCATTTGCAGCACCAACCCTGTGGAATTCTTTACCTCGTCGGTTAAGAGAATGCCTGACCATCAGTAGTTTTAAATCCATGTTAAAAACATATTTATTTTCATTGGTCTACCCAGATTGTTCTTATATAATTTATATTGTTGTTTGTTTTTAACCAATCTGTGGTTTTATACTGTGTACAGCATCTTGATTTTGAAAGGTGCTATATAAATAAAGTCTTGATTGATTGATTGATTGATATAAGCATGGTAGAGAACCTGGTTAATCCAATCAGAGAGCAATATTTGTGGTGGTCATCTTGCCCCATTTTAAAAGTAAACATATTGCAATTTTGTTTTGACCTGGATGAATGTATTACAATGCATCTTTGTCTGTAATTCTTAGACATTTGCAGCAGATAAGATGGAAGAAAACATTTACCCGTCCTTAACAATCTACGTGTCTATATATCGATGTATACCGACCTGTATTTATTATATATTTATTTGATTTCTTTGTATTACGTGTTGTGACTTTCATACCTGCACCTGACCCATGTTATACTGCTCCCTGACCCCACTCAGAATATACCTGGAAACTTGTTGTTTTCTGCTCAGCGAGACTTCAGCCCCCCTTTTAAAATAAATAATCCGTCTGTAAGATCTGACTCTCAGCTACATTGTATCAACACCAGTATTTAAAAACAGTAACATGATACACAAAAAGATCAGCTTCTGAATAAAAAAAGACATTAGAAATAATTCTTAAAAGAACAAAGACTTGTGCTGCCATGGGTTATAAGAATTCATATGTTCTTATAACTCGAGTAGTGCTGGCTTTAAGTATTCTCGGGGTTCATTTGTTATCTCAGCAGTCCTCTGTTGCTGGGATAATAACGTTCCAGTGATTGATATGACAACATAAACAGCTACAGTACAAGTGCAAACAGTGTTTTCTACAACCTATTAGTTCTCTATACAAACAGTGACTGTTTCAGACCAGCAGTTCCTAATCATACTGTATTCAGGTAAACAATTTTACAATGAACAGTTTGATACACGTTGGCTGCATCCACCACTTTCAAAGTAAAAATGAAGTGCACGCAATGTTTCTATCATCTCAATGGAAAACAAATTTTAATTTAAGGGTTGACTAATCCCTGCAGCTTAAGAAAAGAATCACTGTAATTAAAAGTGTTTGCAGAGGTGCAATCTTTGAGCTGTCAAGCACGTTTTTACTTGCCTCAAAATGTGCATGTATGTGGGAACAGTATGTGTGCATAAACATATTTACAGTTAACATACATCTTGTTTTAATAGGGCCCCATCTGCTGTAGATGTAATATCAACTAATATATATCTCAAATCGCAAAGCTTTTGAAATCTTCCAAAATATCACACACACACACACTGTATTTCTGATACAGTTTCTACCTATCTATTACATTTCTCAAAACCCATTTCTATGGCCCTAGACACTGCATAGCAACTTCTTGAGGACAAAGGAGGCAAGATAATTGTTTATATGTGTTTCTACTAAAGGTTTCAGTCGTATTTATAACTCCAGTTTAATATGAAGAAACCATTTTCACTGAAATATGTTTCCTGCGATGCTCTAGTCAAGATTACAAAGCTAAATCTTAAAGATATCTGCACCTAAATGGGATACATTCCACAAGAGGCAGTTATGTTGTTGGTTCTGAGTTAACAAGACCAGCTTGCTCCTTCTATATTTAGCTGCAGTGAAGATGCACATAAGACAATTACATGATTTACATCGATTGAGCATGAATGGGGTCACGAAAAAGCTTTCCTCTCTTACCATCTTTTTTAAAACCTCAAACATGCCAGATGGTACCTGGCACATTTTAATAGCTACCCAAACCTGGGCATCCTTTTTGTTGATATAAATTAACATTTGCTTAAAGCAGCAGTGCATGTTATGGTAAAAACAGTGACCTATACATTTGTATTCCATTTTAAACTGACCCCTACCTCCTGTCTTGTACGATACGCTTCTTTCCTCATTTTGACTTTGCTTAAAGCTTTGTTTTATATTTAAAATAATAAAAGGAGTGCTCCTTTTTGATGGCTTGGACCATGTTATCATAAGTATTCTCATCTGTTTTTGAACTCCTACTGACCCATAAAGTCAGAGGACAGTGTCTGCTGTATGCTAGTTCATTTTAGTCACAAGAGAACAGATGCTAAACAACGGGTATTCAAAAACAACAAACAAGAGAGCTCCTTTTATTATTTCAAATGTAAAAAAGTGTTTAAGCAGGCACAAAATGAGGGAATAGGGTGTCACAAAACACATGATATAAGGGTAAATCTGAAATAGAATAAAAAAGCATAAGACAAACATTTCACCACTTACATGTACTGCTGCTTTAAATGTTATGAACTGCTTGAAAGTTCACATTCTACTCCTTGCATGCATGCAATAGACAGGTCACTAACCATCTAAGCTGCTATGCCTTTCTACATTAAACAGAAGGCTGCTGTAATAACTAAGTAATGATCACATCTTAAAACAATAAGACTGAGCTCCACATTTTCAGCATTACAGGTCAGTCATATTTTGTAGTTCATATATCATGCAGTATAAATCCTCCCAGCACTTCACTCTGTGTCTTAGTGCTAGAAATACCTAACATAAACAGAGTGGTCCTTAGGGATACGGCAAGTTGCCTTGGGACACGCTACAAGGAAAACATATTGACTTACCTTCTCATCGTACTTGAACTTGACATAGAACCAGCTTGACTTGATCATTGTCTCACCTCCTGCCCTTTAAACGACTTGGTCTGCTGGGGGCAAGCAATGTGTCAGCAAGGTTTTCTGTTTGAAATGTGCTTTCCAAAGGGCTCCCCCCAAAAGACAGTTTTCCTTTTTTTTCTCCCTTTAGATTGCTAAAGCGCTCCAATCCTGCTTCTTCTAAGTCCTACTCTGTGAATGCCTGTCTCTGTGTTTCTCCGTCAACTTGGCTGCTTGACAAGAGAATTCCTCAAATGGACTTCAGCTGCATTCATCACAAATGGCACATGTCAGTAAGCCAAGAGGCTGGCTTCAGACCTGGCAGCATCCCAGGAGGACAACCTCCCTTGCTCACCCCATCGGGATGAATAATGAATTCCAATGCTTCCCTCCAGACATGGATTAACACCTGGCTAAACATTATTTTGACAACACGCTGCCCACTCCCGAGATCAAACTGCTACAAATTTAACCCTTGCATCTCCAGCAGATGACAACAGCACCTTTCAACTCATCCTTCCAGAGGTCAGGACTGATTAATCAGAAGTGACTTGCACTAAAAACAGCCTTAGAAAAAACTCACATCCTCCAACCCAAAGCTCTTGGTAAACAAAGACTACATGCAATGCATAGAAGTAACAATTAAAATGCGTTCTACCATTGATGGGAAAGAAAATGTTAACCTTTTTAATGTGAATCTCAAAAGTGGATATATATTTCGGTTTTACTCCAGTAGAACTGTTTAGCTAGGAGACTTGAAGATGTCACAACTACCTTTTGTTTTCTAATTTTTTTTGCCAAAAGGGCAAAGTACAGTTCACAAAGAAGAGGTACTGAGTAAATACCACATGTCGTTGACTTGCCTAAATGCGTGGCAGTCCTCTGTTCCCAAATGATGATGATGTTACTGACTATAAGAACATTATGAAATCAGTGTTAAGGTTAGTCTTCACTGCACCTACAGACTACATATTTAAATGGTATCCCATCATAAGGGCAACTGAAAGGGAGTGATTTGAATATGAGTGACTCACTTTCAATACTTGTCTTGTGGGCGACCCTGCAATGGTAGCAATGGTTACAGCAGGGTGACAGGAAAGACGGAAGGGGGACAGGAAAAGGAGGGAGGGTATCTAAGGGGTACTGTAGCAGGAGGCTGCTGAGCTGCTGGCTTGGTGTACTGGTGAGGGTGGCTGGATATATTGTGGATGGTGCAGGGTTCAGGGATGGGGAGGGCTACAGATTTTTATGGGGAATTTTTTTGGCACTTTGTTTTTGCCGATCCTGCATTTTCAACTCCTCCCCAACATTCACCCCTCTCCCGGAGTTAGTAATCCTTATTTTGGGGTGGGGGGCAGAGCCCCCCCCACGCAGAACAACCTTTTTGGTTGTCGCCCATTGTTGTCGCTATGAGTGTACATCGCCTTTTTTTTTCCCGGCGATGTACGCTCGCCATAATGGCAATTGCTATTCCGCGATCGTGGTTATGAAACAGAACCTATTTAAATTGCCCAAAGCTGGAAGTGGTAGCCAGCTCACTTGTTCAGCCTTAGACTATTACACCATCACAAAATGAGAAAGATCAAGCAAGTAATGTGACTTGTCAAATGTAATTGTATAACATAATGGGAGGAGAGGTGCTTGGCGCCCACAAAGACAGGGCACTGCATACCTAACAACTACAGCACCACTGTCCGATATAAAGGCAGCTGATTGGTGCACATCTGATTGGAGGAAGGGAGCATCCATGGAGAACTCAGCTGTTGAGATGGTGGCTTGGGGCGGACAGGAATAAAACAAAACTGAAGAAAGATCCCATGGCAATATTTCAAATGAGTTATGTGTGGGACACCTTTGTCCTGGGGAATATTCCACCTCTCAGTTTTAAGTTTTAGCTAGAGAGGTTGTGAAGATTTCCTTCACCAGCAAAGTTATGAAATGCACCTGCATGAAAAGCTCTGTGAATTGCCCACTTTGCCACTTTGCAATGAGTTTTTCCTGGGGACGTGGCATGGGTTTTCAGGCAAAGACAGGTGACGTCATGGTGAAGCTGTAACTCCGCCAGTGAATTTGCATGACTGCTTGAAAAAGTGCCACCTCGCCTGCTGTAAACTTTGCAGTCAGCACATCGCACTTTGCAAATTTGACAAATGTTGCAAGTTAATTTGTGAAGCAAAGTCTGCCAACTTTGCACAGATCCAGTGTTGGTACAACTGACAATGGCTGCTCTGTTTAGCTGCATAGTTCCTGTGTCATCAGTACAAACACACTCATTAGTACAGTGCTTTGATATACTTGTATAAAAGGCTTTGTACAACAGTCCACATTCTCGTCCCTCCTACTACTGTGTTCTGTTTGTTTCTGTCCTAACCCCCCCACCCCCAATCTGGCCTGTGTGATGTTCTCTTCTGTGGCAAAATTCAAAGCCCAGCTGGTGCATAAATAATTCTATTTTTCATAATGAAGCTATGAAGATATCTCACCATATTTGTACCAAACAACAATTCACAGACATGTGTTTCAAGTATACTATATTTTGAAGATTTATTGTAACCATCACTTTCATAGAACGTATTATTGTTCTATAACCCAGCTGTTCATAATGATAGCACAGAACAGATGCTGCACACGCTGTAAGGTATCCATAGTCCTGATGACAATCATAAGAACTTTTAAGGAACACAAACGAGACTTGTTCCTTTTGCACTTGGAATCTCTGGTCTCAAATTAAGTAAAGTACAGTATAAGCCCACATGCAAATTACTCAAATTCCAGTACTCCAGGAGAAATTTTGCAGTCATTTGCACATGGTGAACAATGATGAGGTGTTAGATCACAGAACTGTAAAGCCAGGTTCAAATCTCACCTGAGGCCCTTACACTCTGTGGCCTTGAGCAAGTCACTTGACCTCCCCTTGTGCTTCAGTTGCCTCTGCTATATAATTCTGTAGAAACAGGACCCCAGTGTAGATGAGATGCTTCTTCTCAGCTAGGCTATCCTTGAAATTGTTGAGAAATCTTGCATTGGTTAAAAAGGTCATTGCTGTTTTAAGGGGATTAATTGGGTCCTTTTAAGCGCAACTGACAAGAAACCATGGGCTGGATTTTCGAACGTCTGAGATTGCTGCAAGGCCCCTGGTGCACTGAATATATGGCGCACAGAGTTTGTGGCATTCTCCTGGCGGGGTTTGGTATTTTCTGTCCCATGTGTTACAGTGCCACACGTTAGACCACCTTTTTGTAGTCTAGGCTACGGCAATTCCGAAGGCCATTTTTACGGAGCTTGCACCACTTGCACCACCAGATATGTGATGCAAGCTGCTGTAAATAATGGAAACTGTTGCAGCTGTGCCTGAGATTGTAAAATCAGGCACAGTTACAGCGAAGGGGTTTGGTGCAGTACCAAAACCTAAGTGTGGTGGCACAGGGCTGAATGCAAGCCCTGAGCCACTCTTTGAAAATCCGGCCCCACGTGTGGATGTTTTATTAATCCTCTGCTCTCTCATTTCACTTATGTGACAAAAGACGCACATTGTAGGTAGTCTGGCTTTATGTTAAGTACCTAGAGTCTGAAATGAAAGATGAGGAACACAGAAATTTCTCACACAAAGGGCACAGCTTTGTATAGAATCGCCATGAACATCTTGCCTGAAATATTAACACTCACTACCTTTGAGGCTTTCTCTTTTATGCTGCATTTTTGCAGAACTGCATGAAACATTTAAGACTGAGGGTCTTCAAAACTCTAGGGTGGTCTAGTCTTAAATGTTTGAAATTAGAAGGGTGTTTTTCTCCATATGAAAGCAAGTAAAACGTCACTGAAATGGCCTGTTGGATTGATGCATAATGATTATAATTACGGTGGGGTATCCCTTTAAAATTAAGTTACATTTTTTTTAATAGTCATTGACTGCTAGCCGGCTTCCCACACACAGCATATTATTTACTCAACAGTGGTTGTGTGCATCAATTATGGTAATAGTTTCTGAGTAACATTTGCATTATGGGAATACGTGCATGGTTACTTAGCACTCCAATAACCAGCCCTCTGGAAAATTGTCACAAATATAAGGATCATATGTCTCCATTAACCATGTGTTTCAGGGTGATTACATACTGTAAATTCTGGACTCGGACTGAAAATGAGATGTTGTGTCTCAGTTGGACCACCTTGGGCAAATAAACGATAAAAAAAAAGCTACTAAAGTATCTAAGTTCTCTGTTGCATGCTGTATCTAGTTACTGCCTCATGCATGTCTTCATTCTGCAGGTGGGACCTTAAATCATTCTACTTCAGTAGGTAAACAGTAAATGGAACCAGCAGCTGGGCATTACCATCTTATAAGGCTTATTCCAGAGAATTTTGTGCATTTACATTGGACATCATACATACCAGTGGTCCAAGCAGACTTTCAGCAGTTCCATAGTAATAAAAACATCCTGGAACATGGACTTGTCTGTTATTTTTTACCAATGGAAATATACGTATTATACTTTAAATAAGTTTGTCTACATAGCTGATTTAGTGGCTACCCATATAGCAACCCTTGATACCATTTATGTTAAGTAGTACTAGCAGTATTAGTAGTATTTATATCTGGCGCCCTTTCCCAGAGCCCTAGGGTGCCATTACAATTAAACCCAATAATCTATAGCAATGACAGCTAAAACATAAAACATAACACATACTGCTGCCTTGTTCCATTAAAACTGACATAAAATACCCTAAGCCTAAAATTCCACTAAGACATAGTCAAACTATAAAACTATAAAAGTGCAGCATACATGAATTATATAATTTCTTCATATGCTTGATGGACTAAGTTAAACTTGAGCCCTTTTTAAAAACATCCACTGAGGGGGCTGATACTGATGAGCCTTTGTAGATTAGATTACCTTATTTCTTCTGTTACGCTTTATATTTTTTCTGATTTTTTTTTAGGTCAGCTCAGTATCTTTCTTTCACCTTCCTGAGCCCTCATTTGGCTTGGGGACCCCTTTGAGGTTTCAACCCCCTGACCGGTCTGTTCAAGCAGTCACAATAACCCATGACTTCTCTCCTATGGGCAGAAACCCAGGGACAATTTTGAGTCCACTATGGGGTCTGAATGGGACAAGCCAGTGATGACAGGGCAGAGCCTGGGGGGGGGGTGCTTACTGAGCATGGGATGAGTGGGGGGGTAATATCACCTGTCCTAAACTGCCTACCTTTCTTGCTTAACAACTCCTTTTATCTTTCCCACAAGGGTGTGGCCTGTACAAAGAGCATGTCAGAATGACAACCAGGGACATCAAAGGGTAGTAAAAGCTATCTTTTTATATAACTCCTCTACCAGCCTCGACCTGCATGCATGCATGATGCTTCCTCCCCATATTTCTGCCGAGTAAGTGCGAGCCAACATGAGGCTCCCCATGTTGAGTTACAAAATCCTTCCTTCATTGCTCCCTTGAAGCTGGGCCATTGGAGGGGAGCCATACAACAGAAAGAGCTGTCTTCCCTTCCAGGGACAGGAGGCATCCGAAACAGATTCAGATATGGTCTCAGTCAATGATCTGCTGGTGGTCCAGGTTAGGGTCACAAACCTGGGTCTCTGGCATGGCATGTGACTGCTCAGCCACTGCACTGCTGAACCAGCTATTTTCTTTTCATAGACTTTTATATGGCCATTGGGGCTCAGTTTAAGAAAGATATGCACTGAACAAATGAGGATATGACTGGATTTTTGATTGCATGTAATCCCTGATATGCAAATTACTCATGTTTGTGATGCTTTAAAAGGTCTTTAGCTTCCTGCTAGCACCACACAAAACTAGTTTTGCAATCTGCTGATGTTGCCCTACCATGTCCACAGAAACATGAATTTTGTTGGCAGAAAAGGACCCATAGACCCATCCAGTCTGCATCTTGTCCCTGCCTGTTTCATCACCACTGATCTTTGCTGGCTACAGGTGTCACTCCCTCACCCTGTTCCTCTACCTAATATGCCCCGTGCCTATCCCATGCATACTTGAAGTTCCCCAGAGTCATTGCCTCCACTACTTCCTCTAGCAGGCTGTTGCAGTCATCCACTGCCCTTGCTGTGAAGAAGTATTTCCACACATCTCTCCTAAACGTCTCCCCTTTAACGTCATTGCACACCCCCTTATTTCAGTGCCTACCTTTCTCTGAAATAAGCCCTTCACCTGCACCTTGCTCACATCTGTGAGGTACTTGAAGGTTTCAATCATGCCCCCTTTTGCTCTCCTCTCTTCTAGGAGTACATGTTGAGTTCCTGCAACCTTTCCTCATATGGCTTCTCATGCAACTCCCTCACCCTTCTGGTTGCCCTCCTATGTACCACCTCCACCGTTTCAATGTCAGTGTGGAGGTGCAACCTCCAGAACAGGAAACAGCACTCCAGGTGGGGCCTCACCAGTGAGCAATACAATACCAGCTTCACCTCTCTGCTTCTGCTATAAATCCTCTACCAATGCATCCCAGCATCGTGCTAGCCTTTCCCACTGCTTTGTCACGCTATCCAGCTACCTTGTGGTCATTAGGTATGATGATCCCTGATCCCTAGGTGTCTTTCTTGCTTGGTGAATGTAAGCACCACTCCCCCATACAAGTCGGTCATGTGTACGACTGACAGGAGTGCTGCACAGGAAATAAGGCATGGCTGGATCAGGATATTTAAACACCACACTCCAACCAGAGCATGCTACTTGTCTGAATATGGGACTGTGTTGGCACGATACATAGTGACTATGCACCGTGCTGACACAGACCCTGATATGAAATGGTCCAAAGGATCCAAATGGAGATAGCATGGCCAAAGGACAGGATCATGACAGGGTTTCCATGCGCCATGTTCAGCCCTATCATGCTAATAGCTGTTTCTACAGTACACATGCGATCACCCGCTGACATTTAGATGTGGCTGGCCAAGCTGTGAGCAGAGAGCTGTGCTGATCATCATTACGGATGCCGTATTTTGGCTTCACCAACCAAGATGGGGAGGATGCAGGAAGGTAAGTCCTGAGAGGGTGGATCAGGACAGGTGCTGGTAGCACTTTCAAGGTGGAGGGACCACTACTACCAAGGTAAGAACACTGAGATACAGGATAGATGATCTGAGGGGGTGGACCACTAAGTTACCAGGGTATGAACACCGAGATACAGGACGAGTGATCAGGGGGGTAGGGGAATACAAGACTACCAAGGTGTGAACACCAAGAGACAGTATGGGCAACTCTACACAGGGTTTAGAGCAGGGCTTTGGCAGTGGTAAACAGTGCTGCAACAGAGGCTGTTCAGTGTTGTTGAAACCTCTGAGTATGCTGCTATGCCTGGTATGCATGGGGCTTGTTGGGTTGGCGCGGTGCACAGGCGGCCTTGGAATATGACCCCCCGTCAGCTCACATTATTCACAGTTAGAATGGTGCTAACCCTTTCAGCGCCGCACTAACCATTTGAATATGAGGGCTGTTAACACTTGTAAAATAACATTTGTTTTTTAGATTGTAATGAACTTCAAACTGGTTTGTTACCAAATTGATTGCAATCTGAAAGAACACTAAACAACGAACCATAAAACTGTTACATTAATATTGGAAATACTTTTTTCTTTTTCCTTTTAGTACTTAGAAGATATTGTACCTGACTATATTACAGTAGATGTGAGGTGTGGAACCGTACTTTATCTGCACACTAATATACTTTGTTCTATTCTGTCTTGTTCTTTTGTTCTATTTCCCATCAGACTTCATCAGCACTGTAACCTCATAGACTGTGACACCAGACTGACCAGTCAGAGCCCCGCACCTTCTGCCAGGCTGATCAGTAGTGGTGTCTCAATAAGTAAGAGCACAGTGCTGATGCAGTCTTTAGGGGAATTGAACAAGGTATGCTAATTTCCAGATAGAGTACTATTCTACATAATCATACCTACCGTCAACTACCTGGTAAAATACTGCTCTACATATCACACCTTGGATAACCAGGTATGGAACTGCATCCAATTTTCACTATGCCTGCAAAACTGGTGCGAAGTTTGGAATTTTGCAGTATTCATAGAGGGGTGAAAGTTCATGACTTTGCCACAACTTCAAACGGTGAAGTTCTTTAGTTTAAAGAAAAATGATTTAAACAAAAAAACTCTCCATACAGATATATAGTCTCACTCCTCCCATACCTTTGTATGAATAAGTACCTCCACCTTTGTAGTACCCACCTACCTCCACTCCCCACAGTCCTTACAAAATGTTCTAATTACATATAGTAAAATAGCCCACTCCCACACCACTTGAATAATTCCTGCCACCAACCACGTCCACCCACCAAACCCTGTACAGTTACCCCATCCCACCACCGTCTAGCACACACCACTCTCCCTCCCCACTCACCCCAAAAGATAAAGCTAATTCAGTCAAGATTCCTGTAAAAGAGAAAAATGTCCCTTGCCACGGTGACTGAACAGTTTCCCTGTGCCGGTTCTTCATGAATGAGTCGGTGCTGCGATGATGTGCCTCAGTATCATCTGTTTGACTAACCACAGTGACCAATCAGATGTTATTGGGGCACATCATCACAGTGCCAACTCATTGCTGAAGGGCCATCTAACAGGGAGCCTGGTCAGCCACCACAAGGACAAGTGATGATTGGTCTACCAACGTCTGCCGATGGAACACATCTGCATCTGTAGAATCATCACTTGAGTCAAATGATGAAGCATATGTGATTATTTTGAGGCAGTTTGCCACAAATCATGGTAATTGTCATAACACACCCTGAGCATTTGAAAATAGCTGCAGGCAGCTAAGCCACAAGCTTCCTGATGCAAACATGGGTGGATGTGGCTCCCACGCCTGCGGTGGACGCTTTGGAAAATCCTGTCGATCATCTCTGCTTAACAGATCTTGTTTTCAAAAATGTTTTCAGCATGGAAAATATTTTTACAATTTGCATTTGAAGAGCAAAATTCTAAAGAGTGGCACAGACTGCAGATCGACACAAGCCAGTTCCTTGGTTTGGGGTCAGAGATACCGTGTGGGTAGGACAGTGTGGAATTACAGGGGGGCTTACCAGGGCTCAGCCTCCCAAGCTGAGAAGTGAGCCCCGGTAGCTCACACATCACTGCCATTGACTTATAATGGGAAGGGGGGTGCTACATTTAGAGATATGACACTGATGGGCACCCCAGCTCCCAAAGCTCAAAACGTATGATTGGAGCACTGACGTAGGGCATATGCAAAATGAAAAGTGAGGGGAAAATGGGGGCTGTAGTGTCCCTGTAATATTACACCGAGCCCCAATTAGTGAAGATCTGTGGAAAATAATGGGCTCCGTTGAAGCTGCACAGCATCATGTGAAACAGCCACAATTCCTCATTCAGACAATCAAGCTAATACACTATGAGAGTACATAGGTACCCTGGTTGTGAGGACACAGCAAAATGCAATCAAAATTACAGCATGACCTCTTACCTCTAAAACATCCTCTCCTACTTACTATAGGAAAACAACTGTGGGTAACCAGTCAACCACAGATGACCGGATTATTTCAGAAAGTAAGATACCATGAGTAGTAGTCTTGCTCCAGATTAATGTGTTCTTTTACAGATAATTTCTAGGCTCTTATGGTCAAAATGTCATTTCTAATTTTTGTTTTCTATGTTCAGAATGCAGTCAACAAAACGCTGGGCATACTGACGATGTAGCACCCCTCCCACTCTTTTAGTTTACAGAATATGTCTTCATACAATACTGTACCTCTCAACTGTCCCATATTAGGAGGGATGGCTCTCATTTTAGCAATCTGAACTGCTCTATACCACAACCACCCCAAAATGGAAAAGGTGCTGACCATGCTGCCCTCACAGAGATCATGCTGCCTCACATCGTAAACTCAGAAATTCATAGTTCCCTGATGCAAACTAAAATTAAAGATTTGTACAAATGTAGGCATTAGTTTCCATAGAGTTTGTATCTTCATGTGTGATGATATGTCCCACATTTTGAGGGCCCAAGTCTCACATTTTGAGTGTCAGTGTCCCACATTTCAGTGGCAAAAGGTATGGAAGCTTGTGTCTAATGACAGTTATAGATATGATGCACCCTGTATTTTGGGCACTAAAATCATGCATGATATGCTGATGAGGGCTCACAAGCATGGTTTCATAGCCTTGAGACAATACTGACCATACTGATGGATAATTGGTGGAGATCCTCCCTGAACCAGCCAGGTAGTGCCACGTTGTATTGGAAGTGGCCCCAGTTTGTCTGTGACAGGTGTAGGCAGTGGTCTCCCATAAGACCCAGCCAAGTCCAACTCATACCATGCCAGAGGTACAGTGGTCTGGAGAATAAGACTGATATATTGCAACTCCCTCTGGAGGTACAAGGGCATACTCACCTCTGCAGTGTGACTGCACTTGGCTGGGCCAGTGAATGAGAGACCTGAAAGATTAGGTTCAGGTTGTGCTGGAGGAGAACCTGACTTAGAAAGCAGGTACTTGAGAACCCAGAGATGACACACTCATATCAGCAAACTTCTTCAGCTCTGTGCACTGACTTTAGACTGAAATTGTTTATTAATCTGCAAAGATTAAGAAAAAAAAGAAATTATATGCAAGGATGCTCAGTGCTTGCAAAGTAGGTAGGAACCCACCTGAAAATGTTCAGGTATCTGTGTGCCACAGTCCGACATACCAAACCCAGATCATCAATGTGGCTGTGAAGTGCCCCATATCTGAGTCACTAGGTCCGCTCTCCAAACAGTGCTTGCCAGTATGTCTGCCACTGTGAAGCAAGCAGCCTCACCCAATAACTGAACATAATGCACACTACGTGACATCTGCATAGGTGTTGCATCTCCTGTACTATCACAGTTAATGCCCTGCCAGTTCATTAGTCAGACGTACATATGGTACACGAGAACATGCTTCTACAACATTTCCCATATCACGTACATACAGCTGCCTGCTGAAAAGATGTACTGGGTCATCTCAGAAGTGGCTGGGTTGTGTAGCAATAATAGAGTAGCGGGAACTGTATCTACAGCAAGAGCGAGTTAAGTAGCAGTACAGTGATGTTGTCATTTGTCAAAGCAGGGCACCAGTTCAAATGCCGTTTCAACAGCCAGCATATAAATTCCCAAACAGAATCATTGTGACATAGTCCTTATTTGCAGGGGTCAACACCTACAGCAGAATCAACACCCAGAGCAATTATTGTCATGAATTGGACTATTTTTCTCAGTTTTCCAACCAGCCCAACA
Source organism: Neoceratodus forsteri (assembly GCA_016271365.2). Taxonomy (NCBI): domain Eukaryota; kingdom Metazoa; phylum Chordata; order Ceratodontiformes; family Ceratodontidae; genus Neoceratodus; species Neoceratodus forsteri. The sequence continues at coordinate 66,917,679 of JADMNL010000030.1, forward strand.
GACAATTTAAGAACATCATTCACTTCAAGTGTCTTACTGAGAACCCATGCACTGTGCTGCTCCCGACTAATACATTTTGTGGTAGGAAAAGTAAATTTGCTTTAACCACCTGTCCTCAACAAGTACATAAAGTTAAATGTGTCTACTCCACCGCATACCATAAAAGGTTCATGTTCCACTTCCTGAATCTGATTTGGGTTTCAGTTTGCCAAACCTCAAACCAGTCTAGATTTGGTTTGTGATTTGAAAAGGACTAGCATATCAGAGCTCTACTTTCTTAAGCATTTTAATATAGTACAGTTGATAGCCTTTTCCTAATTATATCAAATGGTCAAACTGTGCAATGTAAAATCTTGGCAAACACAGGCCAAACAGAACTTCACTGTGAATATAAAGATACGTCTTTGTAGGCAGTAATGAATCTGCCCACCTAGGATGGCGTATGTTGGCCTAGCAAATGATCACACACAAAAAAAGAAAATTAGAGAATAAAAGTAGTAATGTGTTTTCTTTATTATGTTTATACCATAAACGAATGAGGGATGAAGTACGTAGATACAACTGAAGTAATGTTTAGAGACTCTGCAATGGAATGTTTGTGTTTCACAAAACGAAAACAGAAATGCCATCTGGTCAATCAACTACTGTATTCTTGATCGTACCAGTGAAAACTGAACAATGCAAGAATTTTCTCTGCTTGCAGACCCTTGATAAGACAGTGGACAACTGAAAAAAATTTCTTTCATAAATTATAATAGTTGAGTCATGCTTACAGAAGTGCAAGCCATAGTAGATACCTACTTTTTAAAGAAGCAGTGCATGTTACAATGACAATTTTAACTGTTATCTTTTTAATCTATTTTAGATTGCCCGCTTCCTCCAGTCTTCTATGATGCTCCTTTTCCCCATTGTGAGTCTGCTTCAGAACTGTTGTACCTTTAAAAATAATAAAAGGAGTGCTTCTTTTTATTGGTGACCCCCCAGGTGTTGCTGTTTTCGAGCGCCCATTATTCCAGAAGATCAGTGAGCAGTGTCTGTTGCATGCTTGTTCTTCTTAGTCACATGAAAAATGAGGCTAAACAATGGGTGCACAAAACAGCCAACAATACCTATAAAAACCTGGGGATGGCCGTATTAAAAGATACACCCCTAGCCGGCCCGGTGGCGCTGAGGGTTGAGGCACTGGACGCCACACCTCACTCCATGCTGGTGACCCGAGTTTGGGAATGAGCCAGGGCCATCTGGAGTAGGCAGGGGGGGGAGAAGAAGGATTAAGTGTCTGTAGGACTGCTCTCCTTCTCCGGGAAGGGGGGGTGTACTGCTGCTGGTGCTCGGGCAGACTCTGGCTATTGCTGGGGATCACTGGAGCACGGGCAGGATCTGAGGGGACATACAGTGACAGGATGCCAGGATCGGGGGCGTGTGGACGCGCACAGGCTCAGGTCCTTGGGAGTCACTGCACGCCATAGACGTCGGGAAGGGAGGGAGAAAAACAAGAAACATAGGGCACCAGACGCGGCGGCTTGATGGCCATCTCTAACAGGGAGACTGGTTGGCTCTGTGGGTACTCAGCACTGGATTCTGTCTCCAGGGGGTTGAGCTAGGGGGAGAGCTCCCCTCCACCCCACCGCTGGGGGGCAAGCCACGGGGGTAACCGTGGGACCCCCATAGGAGCGATGGATTCCCTGGAGATGGCGGCTGGAGACCTGAAGGGATGCCTGAAGTGATACAGGTAGGCAGTCTGGTGGCTCAAAGGAGGTAAAAGTATGAAGGAAAAAAAAAAAAGATACACCCCTTTCTCTTTTTTAAATCTAAAAAATATGCTAAAGTAAATTGAAAATGGTGAGTAAGAGACATCTTACATGACAGAAGAAGAACAACAATCTAATACAGAATGAAAAGGTATAGAAACAACATTTTCACATAACATGCATGGTTGCTTTAAAGGGGAACAGTTATCACTAACAGTCCCATGCCCAAGTGTGGTGCGGGTGCCAATTTGCACTTTGTGTGCAAAGAATATGTTTTTACTCACTGTTAACTACAGTAGAATGAGATGTGTATCTGGTTGACATACAACTGACTCCCACCCCTGCCATTTGCTGTAGCCAGGAATCTCAGAATTCCCCATGGCTGACGCTACAGATAGGCTGCAGCCACAGGAGATTTAATAGCCTGAAGTACTGTGTTAGAAGTTTTATGAGCTCCAATCAGCTGCTCACCTGTTCCACTGTTTTCCCCAAGCTAAATACAGTCCTCTGTGATTGTGGGACCAGCTAACAGCTTATGAGCTTTTGTTCTAGTGTGTACTGCAGGCTATTGAATCTCCAATGGCTGCAGCCCGGCTCCTACATCAGCATCTGCAATTCTTGGTTACGGCAAATAACCTGCGTAAACCTGAAAGTTGAAATGCTGGGAGGTGGGAGTTGGCAGGATTAGTCAGATATGATCTCATCCAACTACAGTTGACAGTGAATAAAAAAAAATTTTCTTTGCATGCAAACTGCAAATTGCCACCAGTCCCACACTTGGATGTAGGGCTCTTAGTGATAACTGTTCCCCTTTTGAAGTGTCCCTAATTCCTAGAAGCATAGAGAGAGACATAGACAATGACAGCAGAAAAACACCATTGCTCCATCCAGTCTGCTTCTCAGGGAAAACTTTGTTTTAAAACACATTGCAGAGTATATTTCACATATTTCACTGTCTCTTTTATAACTGCGTAACAGGAACACAACATTCCCGTCCATTACGCTTCAGCAATTCTGGCCACTTGTCTTCACTTAACATCATATAATAATTTTCAATTCAACAGACTGCATTGCTTATGAGACTGTGATCCAGTTCTCATGTTTACATGTTTATAAAGAAAAAAGAAAAGGTATAGAGAATCTATGACGTATTAGTTTGAATGCGTATAAATGTTATATTTTTCAATGTTTCTCCTGAGTCTTCAGGAGCTCTTTAAATAGATTGTGAAGCCCCCGTTTAGGTTTGAAGGAGAACTGCACAAATAGCAGTAGTTTCAGCAGCTGATGTGAAATCCCTCAGTAAGGCTTTCTTTATCTCCTGGTAGTGCTGGAACCTTTCTGCCCCACTCCACTCTCAGCCAGCACACATCTCCCCCAGGACTTACTGGTCATTCAAACCCCCATGGATTACTCCTCGTGCTTCCCCCTCCCATGGATTCTTCCAGTTGTGGCCTTGCCTGGCCGATGATACAGGTCTGGAGTGGGGCGAGCATCATCCCACTGCGGCACTGTAAGTTGTTTGCCTCTGTTTTCTCCCCAGTGGTGGTCAGCAACATGCAATGGTGTAGATGTGCATGCATGTAGTGGAATGCACACACCATGTGTTGGCCACCACCCATCCCCTGTTCTGGCCACAACAACTGTCCAATCACCATGCTTCTACGTAGTGGCAGTGCAGAAGCAGTGTGGGACAATGCCACCCCCCCCAGGAGGGGAGACCTGTCTGACAGATGCTCGAGCCTCTCCCCCCAGCTAACCCTTAGCAACTTGTGCTTGTTCCTGAACATGGGCCACTGGCATGGAGTGAGATCTGGCATCTAGCACCTTAACCCTCAGCACCACCAGGCCAGCTCCCCAGTAAGGCTTTTGAATATAAAATTACTTTTTTTTTACCTGTTTCTATTGTTTTTAGGGTTTATTAATGCCATGTCATAATGTCCGAGAAACAGAGATGCCTTCAGCCATCTTGCATGTTCCAGCAGGTTTCCTGTGTCTTATTGTGCTAATGAGCACTGTCAACGCCTGCCATTCATTGGACCCAAATGTCCTGGGAACAATGATACAATATTATGAACCGACGATTGTAAATAGAGGAATCTGATTGGCTGAGAGCTTTTTGAAGCCGTGATGATATCGGGCTACATCATCACAGCTTCAAAAAAGTTCTGGCGCCACCAGCCTCCTTGCTGTCTACTGTCTGAGAACTATTTTTTCAAAATGTACTCCTACTTCACCCAAAAACTCATTCATAAAACATTTTAAAACCTGTTTCTTTTATTTTTGTTATTTAAAAAAACTTGAAACTCAGTTCATAATAGCAATAAGTCACTCCAAGGTGTGGTATATCATGGGATATCGTCACTTCTTGGGTGGTTGGACGCACTCGGCCTGCGGCCTCATGCCCAACCACCCAAGGCGTGAAGATATCCCATGATATATCACACCCTGTCGTACCTTATTGCTTAAATATTACCACCCACCCCCCATATTAAACAGGATGAAATAACTGTCCTACAGAAATGAAAGAGTGCTAGAAAATGGGTATATGCTTATACTGTTTTTTCTTTATTTTTTCTTTTAAGTAGTATAAGCAATAATTTTATGCATAGGGACAGGTATCAATATGCCTTATGTTGCTTTAACTGGAATGAATAAGGATAACTACTCTGTGGTTCTAACCATGGCTGGATATGTGGAAACTGATAAACAATACATGTAGTTACACTTCTTATTGTTAATAGATACTTTTATCATTTTAATGACTTGTACACCCTGAGGAAATGGTCGATTGGACCCAGAAACATTGGTAGGTTCCAGACAGCATTGTGACTGTGTTGGAGCAGACTATTCCCTGGAAACAAACTGAATATTCCTACAGGTATGGGAGCCGAGCAGGATAATCTGTTTTCAATAAAATATGGAATGGCCTCTCCTGTGAGGTTGTGGAAACTAGTGCTGTTCAGATTTTTAAAGCAGGACTACACTGATTCCATCCAGTAGGAGAATGGCACTGAGGGTTACACAGAATTAGAAAAGGTAGCACCATGGCTAATAAGCCTGTATGTGTGTCTATATTGTATTCAGAATGAGTATAGTCCCTGCCACGTTGTACACAAGATCAGCAGTGTGTCTATACTGTATTCACAATGGGTATAGTCCCTGCCACGTTGTACACAAGATCAGCAGTGTGTCTATACTGTATTCACAATGGGTATAGTCCCTGCCACGTTGTACACAAGAGCAGCAGTGTGTCTATACTGTATTCACAATGGGTATAGTCCCTGCCACGTTGTACACAAGATCAGCAGTGTGTCTATACTGTATTCAGAATGGATATAGTACCGGCAGCATAGTACAAGAGATCAGCAGTGTGTCTATACTGTACTCAGAATGGGTATGGTCCTGCTATGTAGTAGGCAAGATCAGCAGTGTGTTTACACTGTACTCAGAATGGGTATGGTCCTGCTATGTAGTAGGCAAGATCAGCAGTGTGTTTATACTGTACTCAGAATGGGTATGGTCCTGCTATGTATTAGGTGAGATCAGCAATGTGTCTATACTGTACTCAGAATGGGTATAGTCCTGCTATGTATTAGGTGAGATCAGCAGTGTGTCTATACTGTACTCAGAATGAGTATAGTATTGCTATGTAGTAGGCCAGACCAGCAGTGTGTCTATACTGTACTCAGAATGGGTATAGTCCTGCTATGTATTAGGTGAGATCATCAGCGTGTCTATATTGTACTCAGAATGGATATAGTCATGCATGTGGTAGGTGAGCTCATCAGTGTGTCTATGGTGCAGTCAGAATGGGTATAGTCCTGCCAGGTAGCAGGCGAGATCAACAGTGTTTCTATACTGTACTTAGATAGGTACAGTCCTGCTATGTAGTAGGTGATCATCAGTGTGTCTATGGTGCAGTCAGAATGGGTATAATCCTGCCAGGTAGCAGGCGAGATCAACAGTGTGTCAATACTGTACTCAGAATGGGTATAGTCCTGCCATGTAGCAGGCAAGATCAGCAGTGTGTCAATACTGTACTCAGAATGGGTATAGTCCTGCCATGTAGCAGGCGAGATCAGCAGTGTGTCTATACTGTACTCAGAATGGGTATAGTCCTGCTATGTATTAGGTGAGATCATCAGCGTGTCTATATTGTACTCAGAATGGATATAGTCATGCATGTGGTAGGTGAGCTCATCAGTGTGTCTATGGTGCAGTCAGAATGGGTATAGTCCTGCCAGGTAGCAGGCGAGATCAACAGTGTTTCTATACTGTACCTAGATAGGTACAGTCCTGCTATGTAGTAGGTGAGATCATCAGTGTGTCTATGGTGCAGTCAGAATGGGTATAATCCTGCCAGGTAGCAGGCGAGATCAACAGTGTTTCTATACTATACTGTACTCAGAATAGGTATAGTCCTGCTATGTAGTAGGCCAGATCAGCAGTGTGTCAATACTGTACTCAGAATGGGTATAGTCCTGCCATGTAGCAGGCGAGATCAGCAGTGTGTCTATACTGTACTCAGAATGGGTATAGTCCTGCCATGTATTAGGTGAGATCATCAGTGTGTCTATATTGTACTCAGAATGGATATAGTCATGCCATGTGGTAGGTGAGCTCATCAGTGTGTCTATGGTGCAGTCAGAATGGGTACAGTCCTGCCGTGAAGCAGGCGAGATCAGCAGTGTGTCTATACTGTATTCAGAATGGATATAGTCCTGCCATATAGTAGGCAAGATCAGCAGTGTGTCTATACTGTACTCAGAATGGATATGGTCCTGCCATGTAGTAGGTGAGATCAGCAGTGTATCTATGCTGTACTCAGAATGGGTATAGTCCTGCCATGTAGCAGGCGAGATCAGCAGTGTGTCTGTATTGTACTCAAAATGGGTATAGTCATGCCATGTGGTAGGCGAGATCAGCAGTGTGTCTACCTAAACTGTATTCAGAATGGGTATAGTCCTGCCATGTAGTAGGTGACATCAGCAGTGTGTCTATACAGTACTCAGAATGGGTATAGCCCTTGCCATGTAGCAGGCGAGATCAGTAGTGTGTCTATACTGTACTCAGAACTGGCATAGTCCTACCATATAGTAGGTGAGATCAGAAGTGTGTATATACTTTACTCAGAATGGATATAATCCTGCCATGTAGCAGGTGAGAGCAGCAGTGTGTCTATACTGCACTCAGAATGGGTATAGTTTTGCCACACAGCAGCCAAGAGCAGCAGTGTGTCTATACTGTACTCAGAATGGCTATAGTCCTGCCATGTAGTAGGCGAGATCAGCAGTGTGTCTACACCATACTCAGAATGGGCATAGTTCTGCCACACAGCAGGCAAGAGCTGCAGTGTGTCTACACTGTACTCAAAATAGTTCCATGTGAAAATTGCACCTGCAAAACTGCGTGAGGCATAAACAGCGGAGTGAAAAACAGCGAGACCCATAAGGGTGCTTTGCCATATAGCTCAGAAAAATGAGAATGAAACACCCATTATATGTCAATTGCAGTGGGCTATGCCCCCAAAACCCCCTTAACTTAAATAACCATCTCAGAGCCACAAAAATAGAGCAGAAGAGGAATGCCCCTGACAGCGCTAAACGTAACATACGCTGTAATTATCACATTGCTGAAATGACCAGCGCTGTTTCTGAGATGCTGTCTTTGACTTGCCTTCTTGATGGGACACCACTCAGCATGGGTATAGTCCTGCCATGTAGTAGGCAAGATAAGCAGTGTGTCTATACTGTACTCAAAATAAGTATAGTTCTACCATGTAGCAGGTGAGATCAGTAGTGTGTCTATACTGTACTCAAAACGGATTGTCTTGCCACATAACAGGCGAGATCAGCAGTGTGTCTATACTGTACTCAGAAACATAGACTTTGGCGGCAGATAAGGACAGCTTGGCCCACCTAGTCTGCCCATTTCCCTACCTACTGGATAAGCTGCAGATCCTAATTAACCAACAGCCTATGTCTTCCTACCCCCCACAAGAATTGCCTTATGTCTGTCCCATGCATTCTTGAATTCCCCCACTGTTTCTGACCCCACAACCTCCTTTGGAAGGCCATTCCATGTGTCCACCACCCTCTCTGTGCAAAAATACTTCCTCACATTACCCCTGAGCCATCCCGCTCTATCCTCAAATTGTGTCCCCTTGTTCTTGCACATCTCTTTTTCTGAAAGATGCTTCTCTCTTGGACTTTGTTGATTCCCTTGAGGTACTTAAAAGTTTCTATTATGTCCCCCTTTCCCTCCTTTCCTCAAGGTTATACATATTAGAATGGGTATATAGCATTTGCCACGTAGCAGGAGAGATCAGAAGTGTGTCTATACTGTACTCAGAATGGGTATAGTCCTTCCATGTAGCAGGTGAGATCAGAAGTGAGTAAATACTGTACTCAGAATGGTTACACTCCTGCCATGTAGCAGGTGAGATGAGCAGGACAGACTCTTAGCATACCCTCCCAAACTCCTGCCTTAGAAATCAGGGACAAGACTTAAAAAAGTCAGGGATAAATGACCCAAATAAGGCACATTTCTTACCAAAATGGCAATGTTCAATTCAAGAAGCTTGTAGTAATGTGCGGCTTAGTGTGAGAAGCATTTTCTGAAGGAGAACTAGACTGCAACATTAATGTCTGGCAATATTTTCTGCTTCAAATCCCTACTCTGTAGCGATAGGAATGCCAAATTTAGAGGGGCTTAGGAAATGTTTGATGCCAAATCAGGGACATCCCTGAAAATCAGGGACAGATGAGGTGTATGACTTTCAAACTCTTCCATTGCTACAGCACTTGGTTACTGTCACACTTTTATACAAGGTGTTATCTAAACACATTGTAGGATTTAATCAAATGCAGGTTGGTACTCTGCTATGTAGTGCACCAGACACTGGAAAGATACAATTAATAAAACCTGACCTATTGTTTCATTCTCATGACATAGACGATACCAAAGACCAACTACCTTACAGTGGCTGTATGGTTGGAGAAGCAGGTTGGCCTCCACAACAGCCAGACGTTTGCAAGACCTCGGCCGCAGGGCACAGCTTTGTTGGTAATTTTCCACTCAGCCGCCAAAATGAAAAAGCAATCCTTCATTTAAATGCACCCTTGACTTCCAAACTGCTTTCAGTGGTTCCTTTAATCTTTTAAGCTCCTGGACCTAATCCAGCCCTTGCCATCAAGGGTGCTTACACAACAAAACAGCAAAAGAAAAGTCAACGGTTCTGGTAATGCACTCCTTCAAGGTACCCTGTCACCAAAATATTGTCTCTGAACGCAAGGCTGAATTATAACGTTTGTAGTTACTGTGTAAAGCAAAACTACAGTATCTAACCTGAATGTTTTTCCTTTTTCAAATAAACTTATACAGTACAGCTGTTAACATCATTTCTTAGGCTGGCAGCATTTCCACATCCTTTCTATTTTGATTTTTGATTTATTGATTTGATAACCAGTTAGGTACAGTGGGCCACGTGGCCCTTTTACAGGCACGACTCGGACATGTAACTGACATTACATAGTCACTCCGGTACTACATCGTCATGTGAAAAACACTGAGTATTGAGTCATTCATTAACTAATACTAGCAGCTGCCCTGAAAAGCAAATTCATCATCAGGAACTTTTAGATTTTTTCATGTTTACCATGATGACTAGTTCGATGGATAAGCAGTTTTGTACGTGACAAGTAAAGGCAAGTAGAAAGTCATCAATGCAGAACAATCACCAAACGTTAATCTTCACTGTGCGACTAGCACCCCGCTACAGTTAGTCACACATTGATCCACAGAGTCTGGCAGCAAGCTTTCTGGCAGCATCCAGGGTTCGGATATCCAGTTGGTAACATCTCTTAGATGCGTACTTGACCTGCTCAGCTACTGGGACAAATTGAAGGTAACTTCCCCTTAAGGTTCTACATGGTCTCTGGAGGGATACATTCCCACAGACCAGGTGCAGTGCTAGATTTTTTTCAAGGCAGTAGGAATGTTGTCTTTAAGGCAGTATAAACTTTGATAAGGGGTTGCACTTTTTCTGAAAAAAGTAAAATGACTCCTTCTAAAGCTCAGATTAGGCTAAAGAAGCTACTGTTTTCAGGCCTATGGCGTTAGCGGGTGCTACTTCACTATACAGCAGCATGCAATATCCTTCTCTTCCCCTCCTCCTCCTTCCTCACTGGCTGCTCTTGTCAAAGGGTCACCCCACCCCACCTCCCACCTCCACCCCGCTTTAGATGACATGCAACTGATAGTATGTTTTTTGACAATATGAAGGCAGAGTTCTGTAAGTAGCCCATGGTTTGCCATTTATGCAGCAGGGCAAAACACTAAAGGACCGATTGTGATGACATCATCCAAACATCCCTCACTGGTTGGCAAAAAATTAAAAAAAAAACTTCTGATGTACGGCTGTTGCTAGCACATGGTACAAAAATGTTCCTTTTGAAATATTTTCTTCATCAATGTTTCATCTGGTCCATGCTGCTCACCCACCCACCAATGGGGTCACCACAGCTGCAGCTGTCTTCCAGTCAGGAGGCAGAGCAGGCAGCTGTCTTCACTCTCCATACTAATGCTGCTCCTAGGTTGGCTAGAAGAGGATGAAAGAATTCCAGGTAGTCCACCCCTCCTTCCCTGGAAATGGAGCACCTACTCTCCATGAGCTGTCCCGCCCTCAGTCTGTCTCAGGGGATACTGGGGCTTGGATGCATGCCCTGGTCTCTCCAATGGCAGCATGCCATGCTGTTACCATGCCACTGGGGTGGCCTGCAGTGATCTTCTAATACCCTCCTTATATGTTATTATGGAATGTCAGAAAATATAAATTGGTAAGACTTGTATATCAAGTGCATAAAAACCCTGGGCAAAATTATCAATTCCAGTTTTATGAGCCCCAAATTGGGGGCTGACCCATTAAAGTGGTATGCTAAGAACATTAGATTTGTGGCAGGTGGCAGAGATCCTTCAGCACAAATCTTGGAATACAAATAAGGAATTTGAGCTGCTACTGTGTGCTGCATAGGATGGCAAACAGAACAAGATCATGCATGATTTGCAAGCATGCATGTGGTGCAGTGCCATGCAGAGACATGCAGAAGCCAATGCAGCAGTCTTACATGTTCCTCCACCCACCAGCCCATACCTCTGGCCCGCTTGTGGGCCAACAGCCATATTCAATGATCCCTCATCATTGTCCCTAGTAGGCCGGTGGGCCCCTAACCAAAGCCCAGCCATTATAAGTCCCTAGTAGTCCAGTGGACCCCCAACCCAAATCCCAGCCATTAACAGCCCCTGCTGGTTCAATGGCCCCCAACCCAAATGCCAGCCATTAACAGCCCCTGGTAGTTTAGTGGGTCCCAACCCAAACTCCTGCCATTAACAGCCCTTGGTAGCCCAGTGAGTCTCAACCCAAACACCAGCCATTAACAGCCTTTGGTAATCCAGTGTGCCCCTTACCCAAACCCCAACCATTAACAGCCCCTGATAGGCCTGCGGGCTCCCAGTCCAAACCGCAGCCATTAACAGCCTCTGGTAGTCCTATGGCCCTCAACCCAAACACCTGCTTTTTATAGCAGGGGCTGGCAGTATAGCCACGAGGTTAGATTAGTGAGCTGTGAATGAGCTTGGTACATCCAGCAGATTTGGGTTTGAGTCGCACAACCTCCACTTGCCTACTGTGTGACTCTGAGCAAGTCACTTAACCTCCCCAGTGCTCCAGGGTTGCCCCTGAAAACAAGGACTTGCACCTAGTGGGTCTTACCCAGTTAGCAAAGAATAAAAGCAAAAAAAAAAAAAAAACAGCCCCTGGTATTCCAGTGGGCCCCCAACCCAAACCCCAGTGATTAACAACCTGTCATAGCCCAGTGGGTCCCCAATCCAAACACCAGCCATTAATAGGGCACTTGGTAGTCCAGTGGGCTTCTAACCCAAACATCAGCCATTTACAGTCCCTGGTATTCCAGTGGGTCCCCAACCCAAACCCCAGTTATTAACAGCCCCTGGTAGCCAAGTGGTCCCCCAACCCAAACATCAGTCATTAAGAGCCCTTGGTAGTCCAGTGGGCCCCTAACCCACACTCCAACCATTAACAGCTCCTGGTATTCTGGTGGACCCTCAACCCTAACCCCAACAATTAACAGCCTCTGCTAATGCAGTGGACCCCCAACCCAAACTCCAGCCATTTACAGCCCCTGGTATTCTAGTGGGCCCACAACCTAAATCCCAACCATTAACAGCCCCTGGTAGCCCAGTGGGCCCCTAACCAAAATAGTAGCCATTAACAACTCTCGGTAGATCAGTGGGCCCCTAAATTACATCCCAGCCATTAACAGCCCCTGGCATTCCAGTGGCAATAATTGGTATTGCAAGTGGCACAGCATGCCATTTTAAAGCTACTAACTTTCTGAGGCCTAAAACTGGGACGGTCCATCCTGACTATGACCCCTCCCCCACCGTGTCACTCACACGGGCACCACCGCAGACAACGCTGCACACATTCAATTAAATTTTGCTGCATACTCTGGCCATGCCGCCCCACAGTAACACCAGTAGCAAACATTCAGATTAAAACAATACATCATTCGGCTGCAGCAAGTTCCAAATCATGATGTACAGAAAGTTCATTAGAAGCAAACTTGCATTAAATTGTGATCAGACATTTGAGCTGCATGTGTTGCTCCTCCTGACAGTTCCATCCAACCCACTTACATTCACTTTATTTGCTGAGCAAACTTCACTTCACTTCAGTGACTCCCACCACCACAACAGATTGTTTTCACACACTTCCCTACACCTGATCAGGTTCAGGTACCTTAGTTCACTGCTGCCGGTCTCATCTCTGTCCAGAGTGCCTCCCAACTGCTGGCAGGCAGACGTCCACATGCACTTGTTTGCACTACTACCCAGTCTAATCTGTCAGGAAGGAACATGTTTTACTGTGCCCCCACTGACATGCTTACGGTGCAACACAGGCACAGGGGTTGAAGTTGCAAACTGCTGACCAGCCCGAGCAGCGCCACAGTGGTGCCGAAATAACTGTCACTCATGGATTAGCAGTCAGCAAAAAAAAGTGGGGGACAAAACTGGGACAAGTAAGCAAAAACCAGGACAAAAGTGAGATTTTGCAAAACTTGTGGGGACACTGGGACATGCTGCCTAAAACAGGGACTGTCCTGGGAAATAGCCGGGACTGTTGGTAGCTTTATGCCGTTTACATACCAACCCTGACACCTTACATGCACCAGTGCACTTTGATGTGCACTGGCGTGGAACAAGCATTTGACCCCCTTTGAACAGAGCTCAAAGTGTTACAGGTGAGGGACTGGTGCTTAATCATATCACAAGAACAAAGTGCTAGTTCCTTGGGACTAAGAGTTGGGCCCGCATTGTTTATTCCATTGCTCAGAAATACTGAGGTCACCTATTTATTGCTATGTATCGTTTATGCATGTATCCTTACCAATCCAACTTTTGAGAGCTATGCTATTTTGTAGAGCATGCATTTACTATGATTTTACATAACATACAGTACAATTTGCATTATTCGATCGCACCAAAGGGGTGCTTTGGCATTTCTCCATGAGCAGCATACTGTAGGTATTGTTGGAGACAGAATTAAGCCTTTCAAAGTATGTTGCCTAAGAGTTGCAATTTATTTTCGCATTGCGACATAACTCCAGATTCATTCCAGATGAGTTGCAAAACCATTTTATAAAAGTTGCTCTTCAGCTTGATGAGTGTTGGAAACCAGCGCAATGTAAGTTGGCAATTTGCTACTGCATTGTCAGCTTAGAAACAGTCTGCCAAGCATCACAGCAGACAAAACCTTGTCTTTGTCCCTTCCCCTGATTTGTGGCCTCAGGTAGGAAGGTAGGATTCCACTCACAGGGTGGGAGGTGCTCTGGCACCAACCTCGGGGAAGGAGCAAGTGGGGCCACCAGAAATGCATGCTGCTTCATACTCATTTCAATGCTGTACATGTCCCTGGTGTTGGGAATGTTATTGCTGATACTTTATCTCATTCACAGTGGCAGAAGTTCAGGACACTGGCTCCAGCAGTGCACCTGGATACACCATCAGTCCCACCTTTCATGTGGAAGGCAGTGGCCCTGAGGCCAGGGAGTGTATAGTGTAGGTAACTACTGTGCCCTGGACCAGAGCAGCATATCGCCGTAGGGTGGAACACAATTACATCATCTGAGGGGAGGTGGGATGGCCTAATAGTTTGATGATTCCCACAGAAAAGAAGTGCAGCTATATCTTGGAGAGTAAAACAAAACAACAAAGCTGTGAACATGCCAGACAGATCCAAATTAGTTTATCATAGCCATTGAAACGTAAGGCAGCAGGTCGTGGGTGTTAGCCCTGCTAGCCTATGTCTGAGTGGGTATAGTTAACTAATTTGGACCTGTCTAGCATGTGCACAGCTTCACTTTATTGCTTTTCAGTTATCGTTATGCTGTAGCACTTTTATGGGCATATGGTGTGCAGTCTTCCTGCCTGGGTCTATATCTTGGAAAGTAAGCAGTGGGGCCTGATGCCTGTGGTGGTGGGACAGCACACAGCAGGGTTACCATGGTTCATCCAGGTGTTGGACTTCAATGACACTACTCGTACTTTCAAAGTTCAGAAGATCCTTGAGGGCTGGAGCAAGAGGACCCCAAAGCGGATCCACCAGAGCTGCTACCTTCACCCAACACTCAAAAGAATGTGGGAGGACCTGCCAGAAATCTGCTGGCCCCCAATAGAGACTGAGTTATTTAAGACTGTATTTTTGCTGGCTTTGTGAGGCCTTTTGGGTCTCATAATTGGTGCAGCTAACAAAGAATGGGGTCCCCATAGGACTGCAGGATGCTGATGCAGCAGTGACACCAGAGGGTGTGCACATCAGGCTCTGCAGGAGTACAACCGATCAAGGCAGCGTTCATTGTTGTTGCACCTTGCAGGCTCCTGGGGGGTTGGTGTGGGATGGAATGACCATGGTGGAGGAATACATGGCCTTCGCTCACCACTGAGTTGTCCTTCCTGTGACATGCAGATAGCAATCTGATCACGGCTTACCAGTGTAGACAAGTCTTTAGCTTGGTGGTGCAGCGGAGGGGGGGGGTGTGGGGGGGTTGAACCCAAAGAAATTTAATACCCATTCCTTCAGGATCAGTGCACAACACTGCCAAGACCCAGGGGCTTATGGATGGGCAGGTCCAGGCCCTGGGTCAGTGAAGGTCACAAGTGTTTTTGCGTTATGCAAGACCACACTTGCTTTAACATTGTCTTGCTACTTTCCAGGATCCCCCTGATGGTCTGCTACGCATGTCACTCCAATCACATAATTTGTCATTTAATAAACATATGACTGTGACCATTTCTCTAAGACTGGTGTTGTGTGGGTTCTTTCAGGTGAATGGGGTTGTGGGAACTAACAAGACAATAAACAGTTTGCTGAGCATTGAAGAAGATGAAACCTTGTCTTTGTCCTCTCTTCTGAAACCTGGCCTCAGGAAGGCACTGGGCAGGTAGGATTCTGGGCATCTGGATGGGGTAGACACTGAGGGGTTAAAAAGAGCTGTGGCTTGCAGCTCCCCCTCACTCTACTGTTCCAGCTTCAGATTCCCATCCACCCACCTTCATAAAAGCAGGGTTCTGGGTTGGCCAGGCTAGACTAGGGAACCCTTTGCCCCCTTATGGGTGACCGCAAGAGGGGTCAGGGAGGAGTTTTTCTGGTTTTCCCTAGGTTTTTTGCCTCCTCCAAAGAGGATAAATCAAGATTAGGTTTTAGCAATAACTGTTGCATTATATGAGCAGCTTGGGAGTCTCTCATGGTGATGGTAGAAGGGGGGAAAGGGGACAGAGCTGAATTCTTCCCTGGTCAGCATGAAGCAGGGGAATAAGACCTGGTCCCCATTTGGGGAGGTCATAGTCCAATCTCATCAGGCTGCCTGTGGGTGAACACCATCAGACAGGGGTGGTCACTTTCCACATAGCCACATGATCTCCCTACTCACTGAAGTTGGGTTACACCTCAGAGAGGCACATCATTCCCTCAACTGCACATAGGTAATGTCCTTCATGGGAAGGGGTGTGGAGGTTTCTGTGGTGCCTGGTGAGACTTCCTGAGCTGCACATGTCACTCCATGCATGTAATATGTCATTTAATAAAAGACATGGCTACAGCCATTTCTCCAGGACTGGTGCTGAGTGTGATCTTCCCAGGAGAGGGAATTATGGGAACAAGACAGAAAAACAATGCCCGATCAACTCATTGGTGTAACAGTCTAATGCAAATTGTATATGCCTGTAGCTAATCTTGAATTTGGATTTTCCCCTTGCATCTGTCTTTTGGTCTTTGTAAAGCAGTTTGTGATACTAAGACAGAAGATGCCAAATAAAATGGGACTGTCATGAATCAGGAGAGACAGACTAAGTTACTCTAGTGCAATAAACAAGTACACCACATGTTCAGATGGCCAGTTCTGAATCCACAGGCTGAGTGGAATTTACATTTACTGTTTTATAGTAAGTGTATTGAAGCGTTATTCCTGGGACTGATAAAGCCACATTTATGATGTCACATTTAATTTCTTGGGCAACAGCTCGGGATGGCACAAACACAGCACCATGACAAAGCTGCATGCCCAAACAATACAAAGGTGCACACACACACACACACACACTCCTCTGACAGACGAACTCCAGAATCAGTTCATAGTTCTGAAGGATTTATTTTGCAGGTAAGAAACTGCCAAACAGAGCAAGGAAGATGAACTCGTACTCCTTGTATGTCACAGCTGTGTTGACTTAATGTTTGTTTTGTACCCTCCCTGGTTGTGCCTAAAACTAGGCATTTATTGTCTAGTACACCTACATGGTTAACAAAAACTAAATATAGAAATACCGCAACATTTCACATCCTAATGGCAAGGTCATTATTAGTACATGATGAACTGGTGTCCTCCATTTTCATGGATGTCATGCTAGAAATCTCATAAATAAATCTTTACCAACAATTACCATGTGGAAAATACGTTGACTTGATGCTGCAGTGACCTGTCACCTGCAAGCGCTGTGTATGCTCTGCATTTCCTTCTGAGTATAAGGGGGATAAAGTATGACAGGGTATGCAGTTATAAGGCAATGATGCATGCCTTAGATGGTTCTTAGGCTCAAGGTGTAGCCAAGTACCATGACCACCCCAGAAGTGCATTGTTCTCTAATGACCACACACCTTTGGCTGCGTTATCCCACTTATCAAATGTGCTTTTATTCGTTAAACAAATATGAAGTTCAGGTGAGGTGTGTGGTTCTCAGAAAATAATCAATGATCATGTGATACAATTTGACTGATGAGGATACATGATTTTTAAGACCCATTTTATAAAACTATATAAATGCAGGACCTGTCTGAAAACAAGATAATGCATCAGAGAGTTAGGCTATCCTGGGTTAATAAACTTAAAAAAAATATATTATCAGGAAATGTGACTGTATTCTTATTGCAAACAATAACACGTTTGCAGGTTGCTTTGCCTGAAAAGGGTGACCTGAATGGAAACAAATCTGTAGTGGCATGATCTTTTTGACCCATCCTCACTCATTTATAGCAGAGGTTAGAATTAGTTTTGTACTTTCATTTGACTGTAAATGTAAAAGATGCTGAGGGATTAGTCTGAACACGAGAACTAATGCGCTCCAGCATCACCAGTGACATTACAGATTTCTTTACTTAGCCAGCCTTAAAATATATCAGCTGGGGAATAACTCTTTACAAGTGGCTACAGTTCCAGATGAATGGTTTAATTCATTGGTTTTAAAGGCCTTTGAAGCAGCATTCATGAGATGACCCATGGCAGGATTGGAACTGCATGGTTTTGTACAAATAAAATTGAGAACAGGAAACAGGGCAAGCTCATGGATATTTCATTCAACTAAGAGAAATGTTAAAATGAGAGGACCCGTGTTCACATCCCGAGCCCTGGACATCAGGAACAGAGGCTAGCAGGGATGGCTACAAACTATCTATGTGGACGCTCTCCTCCTGGGGGGGGGGGCTTAAGCACTGGCTGGTCTCAGAGCAGCTCCAGAGGGCTGGCATGAGGAAGTGCACATGATGTGGGTGAACATACGCTGAACACACTCCTGCCCCAAGATGCCATGGCAGACAAACCTTGCAGAGGTAGGCGGGACCACAGAAAAACTGAAAAAGGTAGTCTTGGCTGCCCTGGATGATGGCCTCCATGCACCCAAGCCCCCACACCACCAGACCCTGTTTGGTGGCATGCACACTCCCTAGCCCTGGTCTCAAGGACCCTATGGTACTTCTCCCACCTCTCCAGTGGCAGCAAAGGGATTCGGGCCCCCAGAAAGGAACATCACCAGAATCTTGGGGCCAGCAGTAACACTGAACATATGAACATATGAAGAAGCCAGCAGAAGAAGGCCATTTGGTCTATCTAGTCTGCTTGTATTGCAGGGTCCTCAGCTTAAGCTACTGACCCCGCCCCTCCTCCCCAATCCACCCTTCCCATCCATCTGCCCTTCCCTTGACCCATCTCTTCCCCTTAACTCTATCCCAGCCTCTCTTGAAATTGCCCACTGTTTTCAATGAACTCACCTCTTCTGGAAGCACATTCCAACCCAGCACCACCATCTCCATGAAGAAGAGCCTACTAGCCTCCCTTCTAACCCCCCAACTTGATAGTGTGTCCCCTCATGTTTCAGTTTCTACTAAGTTTCCCCCTCCTTATCTACCCTATTTATTCCTTTCAAATACTTGAAGGTCTCAATAATATCCCCTATTTCTCTGCTCTCCTCTAGTGAGTAGATGTTCAGAGCCTCAAACCTCTCCTCATATGTTCTAGCCTGAGGCCCATGATCATCTTTGTTGCCCTTCTTTAGACTGTCTCCAGCAGGCTAATGTCCTTTTTAAGGTATGGGCCCCAGGACCGTACACTGTACTCCAGATGTGACTTCACTGATGACTTGTACAAGGGAAGTATAACCTCCTCTCATCTGCTGCTGATCCTTCTGGCAAAGCAGCCCAACATTTGATTTGCCTTTGCTGCTGCTTTCCTATATTGTGTGGAGTGTTTTGGGTCACTAGCAATCATCACTCTCAGATCCTTCTCCTCCTCTGATGCAGATACACAGATCCCTCCCAGGCTGTACTCAGTCCTTGGGTTCATGACTACAGTGTGTATAACTTTGCATTTGTTTGCATTAAAGTCAAGCTGCCAAATCCTGGACCATCATTCTAGTTTTTCCAGATCCTCCTTTAGGTCTTGTATCCCTTCTGCTGTGTTCACCCACCCACAGACTTGGTGTAATCCAAGAATAGGCAAATTCTGCCCT
This sequence comes from Neoceratodus forsteri, assembly GCA_016271365.2. Classification (NCBI taxonomy): domain Eukaryota; kingdom Metazoa; phylum Chordata; order Ceratodontiformes; family Ceratodontidae; genus Neoceratodus; species Neoceratodus forsteri. The sequence continues at coordinate 66,936,782 of JADMNL010000030.1, forward strand.
TAATGCCATCCCTAATATCATTGATGAAGACGTTAAACAGCACCAGTCCAAGCACTGAGCCCTGTAGGACCCCACTGGAGATCTCATTGGTGCTAGATACCTCAGCCCCCCCCCACTCTCTGGACCCTTCCCTTCAGCCAGTTTTCCTTCCATCTGGTTAACTTCTCTCCAACCCCAAGATCCACCAACTTCCCAATCAACTACTTATGGTATACAAAGTCAAAGATCTCTGAAGTCCAGCTAAAGGATGTCCACCGCTTGGTCCCTGCCCACTGTTTAAGTGACCCAGTCAAAGAAGTCAATCAGAGTTGTTTAACATGACCTCCCTCTAATAAACGCATGCTGCCTAACATCCTGGAGTTCATGCTCGTCCAGATACTCTACCAACCTTTCCTTAAGTAAAGACAGTGCGTCTGGAGGGCAAAGGTACAAACTGTCAGAAGGACCGAACAGAGAGAAGCACTGAGGGCTATGGAAATGAGGTAATAATAATAACAAAATAGAAGGCGGTAAACACAATAGATAAGATACATATACTAAAGAGAGTGATACACATGTTCTGAGCACAGTACAGGGCATGGAAATTTGCCTGGGTGCTGGTCAACACGCTTCAGAAAAGCAATTGCTGGGTGTATGAGATTGAAGCATTTGCACACACATCAAGAGAGAATTCTCACTAAATTCTGCATCTGGGAACTATCTCAGCTCCTAACTGCAAACAGATGGGGGAAGAAAGAAAACAAGAAGGGTCGTTCACACAGTGACATGCCCCTACTTGCAGTTAGCTGCCTTCTAACCTGAGACAAGTGCATGTTAATAACATTTAGCCCATTGTGTCATAATTAAAAATGCCAACACAGTTCAGATGGCGGTGGCAACAGCTGGCAGCTACCATGGGAAAAACCCTCTCCCCAAAAACAAAATAACTGAAAGCAAAAGTCTTTAGACTGCAAAAGCAACAAAGTAATTCTGACACATGGAATCATGAAATAACAAGACTTTTATTTTACTGCAATGATTTTATAAATGTAAATGAATAAAAACATACAATGAAAAGCCTATGATTATCAATGCTAATAGTCTATCAGTATTCAATGTTACAGATTTAATTCCCACAACAAGCAATATACTACAGCTTCGCACGCACAGTCTATACTCACAACACAGGCCCTTTTTCCTGGGCCAGCTGTTCTATCTTTAGTGAGAAATGGATCAAATAAAGCAGGGGAAAGATAAACTCAGCGTAATTACTAACAGATGCAAGCGAACAATGGTAAAGACAGGAAGTAAGGAAAACTGGCCGTATCATGAATGTAAAACCAGGCCCTTGCGTGTCCAGTTTAGCCCTCACCATCTATCGTTTGAACTGAAGCCACAAATCATTCCCAGAAGTGGAATTTCACCAAACACAGGCAGAGCAGCCACAATCCATAGTAATGCTGAATGGCAGTATATACAGAAACAGTGTGTATCCACAAACGTAATGCTAAAGTCATCTTAGAATAAACACACGTAAGTCATATACAGTGAGTAGAATAATAATACTGAAATGTTTGAACTTTCCATGGTAAGATATGACAGTGGACCAGTTCTTGTCAGATAATCCCCCTTCCCCCTCAAAAAAAGTTGAGTTTTCATTTGGGGGTGGGGAGAATGATTATCAAAGTTAACAACACCCAGTGCTTTACCTGTTTTGTGAACCATTTAATAGTTCAAAAGAAAACTCTTACCACTTTTCATCCTTTTTAGCTGCTCTCGTATCCATTCTGGTGCCATATTTTTTAATGTCTGTGGTATGGTGTGTACACCAGTGGTAAATACACAGCCCCCTACGGCCCCAATATACCAATCAGTCAGTTTCTGCTACTGATGCACATTTGTAACTTGTTTTAAAAACTGGACTGTTCCATAGCACTGCATGGCTCTGGTACAAAGTCATTTTCACAGGTTGATCAGCAGGGGGTTTTGCAAAAAGCACCATGCTCTGCACCTTATTTCTCCCCCTTTGTTTAAAGATTTGATCATAAGCAACTAACCACAGTACAGATGGGTTGCCTCGATTGCAAGCAGCACCAGCAGCATGACAGATGATCCAGGATTGGAAGTAGACTGGGGGCACTGCATCAGCAGGCAGGCCATGGCTAAGACAGCTGCCAATGGTAGTGAACCTCAGACAGGAAGGGTGGGTGGCAGGATCTGGCACCACAGCAACACATCCAGCAGCGGGCTAAGGAGCTTACCTCCCACTCCCTACCCCCACAGAGGCACACTGTGCATGCATGGTTCAGCCACGTGCTTTGTGCCCACACAGCCTGTCAAGGTGGGATCCTTGGGGAGAAACCGGGGAGAACTACCCTGGCCTCCACCGGGATGGAGGCTGCCAGCATACTCAAGCACCACACCATGGAGCCTTGCCACCTGCTAACAGGAGCTGGGCACGAGGAGAACAGCCCTCTTCCAGATCCCGCTCCCTCAGAGGGCAATCAGTGGAATTAGTGGCTGATGGAGATGGGTTGTTGCCATTCAACGACTGAGGGAATGACATGAGTGTCCAGAGGGGAGTAAAATCTGTGCAGAAACAAGCTTTGCAGATGATGAGCATGTTCAACACTAGGACCAAAGGGCCGCCGTTGTGTCGCTTTAATGAAAATTTTCAAAGGAACTGCATGCTAGACCTTGTGGCCCTTTCAGGGGGCTTGCTGAGCAATCTGTCCACTGGTGTGTCATTAAAAGGTGACTTTATGTTGTACTTCATAACACACACCAGGAAAGGCAGAATAAGAAGAAATGCTAGGAAGCATTACTTTCGCACAAAGGCTGCTTAACAGCAGAACAGCCCACCTGGTGAGGTGATAGAAACAAGCAATATTAAGACTTTCAAAATGAGATCTGGCAGATTCTTAAGGAAGATTAAGGTTCAGGGTTGCACACCATTAGTAGGTCAACAAGCACAACCATGCAGTTATAGTAACACTGCACAAAACGCAAAACAACAATATTAGACATAGTCACTGCCATGCAGAAGGAGTGGCAGACAAGATGGAACCAATTTCCTTCTTTATTCCCCATACAGTAAGTTACTATGTAAATTAAATCAAGCAGTCAAGTTCTGATCAAAAAGAGAAGACCTGAGTTCTGCTACACAGCCAGAAGTGCCATTTTTGCACGAAAATGCAGATTAATGCCTCGTTGGTTTGTAGCCGTTGTTCAACTCTACTACAAAAGTAATGAGATTTCAAACTGATTCTACCAAACGCTGTGGACTCAAAAGGTTGGGCTCAGCTAATTATTTTACTACTGCACATGGGATTTATTAAAGATTAAAAGATGAAACTATTTTTCAGTATCCTTGGAAAACTTTATAAAATATAATATTCAAAGAGCAGTGGACCCCAGAGGAGGATGAAGCGAATCCTGGTGGGGGACTCCATCATAAGAGGATTCCAGCTAGGAACACAGGAGGGGGAGGACAGGGAGGTGAGGTGCCTACCAGGTGCCACGACATGGAAGGATGGAAGGAAGATCCTGGGGATCGCTGGGAAGGCAAGAAGGGAGGGTGAGCTGGATGTCATTATCCACCTAGGTACTAATGACCTGGCAAATGGGGAGCCAAAGGAAGTTCAGGAAGAGTTTAGGAAATTGGGGTGGGGTCTCAAGCAAGTAGCTACTTCTGTCACCTTCTCAGAAGTACTAACTACGAGAGGCATGGGAGAGCATAGGGGTGCATGCACCAGGAACTTTAACTCATGGTTGAAGTACTGGTGCTGTGAGGATGGGTTTGGATTTATTGGTGACTGGGGACCCACCTGGAGGGATGGAGGTTTGTTCAAGCCTGACGACCTGCATCCATCCTGGAGGGGAATCCAAGCACTCAATGATAAGTTTCAATGTTACGTTGGCAAGCATTTAAACTAGCCAAGGGGGTGGCAGGCCAGCAAGGAGGATACCTACTTGCTCACCCCCCCCCCACAGCTAGCACTGGAACCAGTGAACCAGAGGAGTGGATATCTCTACAAAGCAGTGTGCAAAAGATGGAGATTAGTGCCCAAGAGGTGGATAGGCAGAAAAGGGGCAAAATTCAGCAGAAGGGCAGACAGCAAGGAGAACCAGGGATAAAAGACAACTAGGGAAGGGGCTGGAGTAGAACAGCTGAACAGTCTAGGGAGGTCAAATCATGGAAAGCCATGTGTGCCAATGCCAGGAGCCTTAGCAACAAGATGGAAGATCTGGAGGTTGTCATAGTGCAGTCAGACCTGGACATTGTGGCCATCACAGAAACCTGGTGTAATGATAAACATGACTGGGAGATGGCCATACCTGGCTACAACATATTCAGAAGAGACAGGGCAGATAGGAAGGGAGGAGGAGTGGCACTGTATGTGAAAAATGGCATAAGGGCCACAAAGATCCAGGAGGAACAAAATGGTGGAGAGATACTGTGGGTTAAGCTGGAAAGGAAAATGGGGCCAGCCATCCACACAGGTGTGGTCTATAGACCACCAGCCCAGGAGGAAGAAACAGATAGGGAGCTGATGCTAGCCATCCAAAGGATGGCAGACAAGGGTGAGGTAGTACTTGTTGGAGACCTCAATATTCCAGACGTGGACTGGAGCATCCCAGCAGCAGCATCAACTAGGAGCAGATTTATCCTGGAATCCCTTCAGGGTGCCTTCCTCAAGCAACTGGTCATGGAACCAACTCGCAGAAGGCAATACTGGACCTTGTGCTCACAAACAGGGACAGTGTGATGGGAGTAACAGTGGGGAGCACCTGGGGAAAAGTGACCACCAGTCATTGTGGTTTGAAATCACAGAAGGAGCAGAACCAAACCACACAAAAACACGTATCCTGGATTTAGGGGCAGACTTTGGGAAATGAGGAGATACTTGAAAGAGGCATTAAGGAATGGGGCAGGAACTAGGGGTTGAGGAACAGTGGCGTATTTAAAACGGGATTATAAGAGCAGCAGAATTATGCATTAAGCAGGTTAGCAAGAGGAAAAGGAAGAGGAGACCATTATGGTTTTCCCAAAGAGGTAGCAAAGAAAGTGAAAGCCAAAAAGATTGCACTCAGGCAATACAAAAAGACACAGGCAGAAGAGGATAGGGAGAAGTAACAGGAGAAGCAAAGGGAGGCAGGGAGGTCAGTAAGGGAAGCCAAAGCTCAGACAGAACAGCACATTGCAAAATCAGTGGGTAGAGGAGACAACACCTTTTACAGGTACATAAGTGAAAAAAGAAAGGCAAAGGGAGGGATAGTGAGACTGAAGTGGGAGGATGGGGGCCACGTGGAGGATGACAATAGTAAAGCTGAAATATTGAACAGGTATTTCTGTTCAGTCTTTACTGAGGAAGAGGAGGGTAACGGGTCTGAAGGGAGTACAAGGGTTGAGAATGGTGCAGAAATGGACACAAGTCCCTTTACACGAGAAAGGGTCCTGAAGGAAATGGAAGTAATAAGAGTTGATAAAGCAATGGGGCCAGATGGGTGCACCCCAGGGTAATTAAAGAACTAAGAGAGGTGGTGGCTGAACCTCTGGCTATCCTGTTTAGCTGATCACTGGAAACAGGGGAGGTACCCAAAGACTGGAGGACAGCAGATGTAGTCCCCTTACACAAAAGTGGAAACAAAGAGGAAGTGGAGAGCTACAGACCAGTCAGCCTCACCAGTAGTGGGGAAGATCTGGAAGCACTACTGAAGGAGAGACTGGTGGAATATCTGGCTGTCAATGGACTACAGGACCCAAGGCAGCATGGTTTCACCAGGGGAGGTCATGTCAGACCAACCTCGCTGAATTTTTGACTGGGTGACTAGGGGAGGTGGATCAGGAGGGCAGTGACATGGCCTATCTGGACTTCAGCAAGGCCTTTGACACTGTGCCACAAGAAGACTATTACACAAACTGGGGAATATGGGTGGGCAGGACAGTAGTGTGGTGGGTAGGTAACTGGCTGGGTGGCAGGACACAGAGGGTGGTGGTAAATGGCTGTCACTCCACAGAGGAAGAGTGACCAGTGGAGTACCACAGGATCAGTGCTGGGACCAGTCCTATTCAGCATCTCATCAGTGACATTGCGCAGGACCTAGAAGGCAGAATTTTACTGTTCTGCTGATGACACAAAGCTCTGTAACAGAGTAGACACACCAGAGGGTGTAGACAGAATGAGAAGGGACCTGCAGAAACTTGAAGAATGATCAGGGTTTGGCAGTTGAAATTCAATGCAAAGAAGTGCAAGATAATGCATATGGGGCACAAAACCCTAGCACAATATATCAGTTGGGGGGTGAGGATATAGCATGCACTAAGCAGGAAAGGGATCTTGGGGTTATCATCTCTGATGACCTCAAGGTAGGGAAACAGTGCGACAAGGCAGCAGGTAAAGCAAATAGGATGCTGGGATGTATAGGCAGGGGCATCACCAGCAGGAAAAGGGAGGTCATAATTCCACTATACAAGACACTAGCGAGGCCCCACCTGGAGTACAATGCACAGTTCTGGAGACCTTACCTACGTAAGGACATAGACAGGGTAGAGAAGGTTCAGAGGAGGGCAACAACGATGGTATGTGGATTGCATCACAAGTCCTTTGGGGACAGGTTGAAGGAATTGAATATGTACTCCCTGGAGGAGAGTAGGGAGAGAGGGGACATGATAGAGACATACAAGTATCTTACAGGGAGGAACAGGGTGCAGGAATACTCTATTTTTAAGCAAAAAAGATGTTCCAGGACTAGAGGGCATGGGATGAAGTTGGAGGGAGGAAGATTCAGAGGAAACGTGAGGAAGAGAATTTTCACAGAATGGGTGGTGGACAAGTGGAACACCCTGCCAGAGGAAGTGGTGGGGGCTGAAACAATCACAGGATTTAAGAATGCATGGGATAGACATAAAGGAATTCTGGAGGTCAGGGGTAAGGGGCAACAGACTTCTAGGAAAACATAAACTGAACTTACAAGCTCAAATGAGCAGACTGGGTGGGCCATAGGCCCTTATCTGTCGACACTGTCTATGTATCTACATATAAAAAGAATTCAGCTTATACTACATTTATTTTTACATTTTTTTCCTTATGTCCCCTGATTCACTATTACTGAGGAAATTCATATAAATGCTACTTTTTTGTGTCTCAGACTTCTACTTTACTGCCCGCCAAAGTGCTAATCCTCTGTTTGTGATATCATAAACATTTCCACAGCAACAGATTATGACATCACAATCAGAGTATTATGAATTCAGTGAGGGGAGAAGCAGAAGGATGAGATGAAATTTGAAGGACAAAGGTAATTGGGCCTCATTTTCAAACACTGGCACAGTGCCCGCAGCAATTCTTTCGGCCTCACTATTTGGCACCGAGTGTGGGCCATGCCCAAATTCCACAAGTGCAACCAATTTACCATTATCTGATTTACTGTACTGATTTATTCTTTGGTATGGGGGTAAGGCCCACTAGGCACAAGTGCCTGTTTCCGGGGGCAACCCGGAAGCACTGGGAAGGTTAAGTGACTTGCTCAAAGTCACACAGTATGCAAATGGAGGTTGAGGGAATCAAACCCAGGTCTGCTGGATGTACCAAGTTAATTTGCAGCTTGTTACTTTAACCTAGGCTATACTGCCAGACCCAGATACATTAATGGCACCTGGACCTGCTTTGGGGCAGCTTGTGGTGAAGATTGGCTCAGTACTAGAGGATCCATGTAAGAGGCCCCACCATTGACCCATGTTAACCCACAGAAATGTGATCTAGCAGGCAACTAAATGACACAGGGGATGGAAAACCACATTCCTTTGCTGCAAGTCTGGCACGGCATATCTCCAACACTCTTGGGACTTGCAGTGACAAATGTGTTTTGAAAATCGGGCACATGTTTTTATGTAAGTGTCCTCTGTAATAAGGAATGAAGAGACATGACTACAGACAATGAATCAAATATAAGTTGAACTGTGCATGAATATTATATTTTAAAAGGTTTTCCTAGCTACTGAAAAAAAAAACCACTTTGAAAACAAAATGCCTTTTCTGTGCTGTTTTGAATTAGCAGATACCAGGACAAACTGAAACGTGAATACTTTAAAACAATGACGAGTCCATCTCCTTTACAGGCGTTGCTACCAATCAAAACCCAAACTACACACAAAAAGCATTTTTTCCTTTGCTAAAGCAGCATCTAAAACTGAAATATTGTCAAGAAAATTCCTTTATGCAACTATTGTTACACTGAAAGAGTTTTCTTTATACTGCATTTAGTTAGGAGAAATGTTAAATGCAGCATATGCTCCAGTAACACTAGGCAATAAATCCCACATAGAAGGAAAATCTTTCCACCACCTGGCAAAACTGCACCTTGCAATTTGCCTGTGTGTGGTCCTGTCCCCCCCACACACACACACACACACACACACACACACACACACACTCCAATAAGGAGAAGGAATTCTACTCCAGGCAGGGACTTCTAATGAATGCCAATTGTCAGTAAAGGTTTGATGTGTTTACATTACATATGGAGTAGGTGAGGTTATACACACACTAGGCAAGAAAAACATCAGACTGAGTTCCCTTTGCTCTGAGAAGACACCATGCTCATCCTAAAGTAGAATCCAAGAGAATGTGTATGCAGTAATTCACTACAGGGCATGCATGTCTACAGAATTAATACCTGCCCAGGGTGAACTGCAAGATAAGGTGCCAACGGCCGAGTGACTTTCAAGTGCACCAGGGAAGTGCATTAATTATTAAGAAACCCATGCCCTGGAGTGGGTTGTTCTTATAAAATGGAAAACTTTTTTTTTTTAATGAAAAAATGTTTTACCTTCCTATTGTTAGGATACTGCTAGGTAGAGTATGTGAGATTGGTAACAAAGGCAGAAAAAGATAAAATGTTTTTATTCCAAGGGACACTGTCAGTCCCCTTAGGCCTTAAAGGGTCTCTTGTTTAAAAACAGTTTATGACTGATCACATTCTGTAGAGATTGCTGATGTATGGAGCTGGTAGTTTAATTCTGATTCTTTTCTTTTTTATTTTTAAGAGAGAAAAGCCAACTGCCCACTATGCTGGTGTCGCCATACAAAAACATGTTTGTTTACAGTCTTTGATCAACTCCCACTGCATCCTTTTGGAATTGGAAGCACCCCCAACACAGTCTAGCCACTCCCAATGTAGTGGGAAGAGAGGAGACTATTGCTTCATGTGTGGGTGCACTGTTCGGGGGTGTTTCTAATTTTCAGGAAGTGTGCAGCAAGAGTAGGTCAAGGACTGGAAACAAAACAAGGTTGGGGATCATTACACCTTTAGCATGTATTTCAGTTCTACTAAGAAAGGAAGCAGATGAAACAACTAGCAACATCAATGAATTTTAGAGGAGGCAAGCAATCATAAAATGTGGGTTTTCACCGAGAAATATAATGCAAAAACATCTGATGGTACCCCTTTAAATGGAAAACGGCTTTACTTTTATTTAGTTTGTCTGTTGCTAGATACATTTGGGTGCTTAGTTATAAACTGTGAGTAATCCAGTGGTTACTCAATGATCAGGAGCTGTATTTTAGACCAATGAAGTTGCTAGGATTCTGAAGTATTCCAATGCCCATTTCATAAAGTGCACATAAGGGAACTGCTTTCAATACAATTCCATTAGTAATTTATAAAAACAATTGTGCTAAACTGCCCTTGTGTTTTATCCAGAAAGATTTCCTTCAGTCGGGCAGGTAGTAAAGCAGAGAACTGGGTTTGAGAACAGAATCAAGTCATTCATGGTCTGGCTGGGGGAGGGTAGACTAAGTGCCCCAGGGACAGCTCTCCTCCCTCAGGGACATGGGACCCTGCACCTCTCTACTTGATTGCCCCCGATGGAAGCCAGGTGATAGGCAGCAGAGGCACAATGCAGAGGAATGGACCACAATTAGATAACAAAATGCTTGCATGTGATTGCACACATACGTATGTGTCATTGTATGCCAGCACCTTGGGTAGGAAACATGGTGGGAAAAAAGCCCTGGTCCATCAGAGTTGATGCTGGCAAACTCTGCAGGCCCATGCATCATCAATATGGCAGGCCTCCCACCGTTATGGTGGTCCAGGGTAAGTGGTGGTTAACCTTTAAGTCCATGAGGTCAGTGATGGTTCTGCATGGTGGGGGGGCTGCTGGTGGGAGAAGAGAACCATAGGGCCAAGGAGCAGAAAAAGATGATGGCCTTCCCGTTGAAGACTTACTGATCTGCCTTCACCAGCCAGTGCCTGCACTCTCTCACGTCATGTCAACCATTCCACCATGTCACTAGTGCTCATTGAACTGTCAAAAGGCATAGCAATTGTAGGTAGACCCCCCCCATATGGTGTTGGTATGTCTGAGATCAGTGCCTTAGGTGCCCTAGGGATCTCTCACCACCTGGTTGCCTTTGCTTGTTGCCTGTGGGCTGCCTGCCTGCCTGAATGGAGGAGTCAACTCACCACTCACCCGCCACCATACTCGGCTGCCTGCCAAGCCCACTTGTTATTGTTGCCAATAATTTTTATTTTTCAGCAGAGTGCAACAACCTCCATGACCTGCTGGTGTTTTTCAGATGCTCACTCTGGCTGCCTGCCAAGACCACAAGTGCACCTGCTGCCACCAGTGTTGACCCGCAGCCTAAAAGCACCAACCTCATCTGAGCCTCCCTCGTCCCCTCGGTCCGTTTTCAAAGTTGGTATCTGCTTGGTGCTGCCAACAAACAATCAACCCTGGGATCTGGTTCCCAGTCCATTCCTAGCTGAGCTGTTCCCTGGCTCTCAATCCTCTGTCAGTCTTGATCCATGGTGTACTCCATACCAGTATCTGATGGATCAGCCAGCCAGCCCAGGCTAGTTAACAATATATATATTTTTTTTTTATATTGAATACAATCGGAATTACAAACCTTTGAGTCACAGACTCTTTTGCAAAGGCTCCATGTCGGTTACAGGTGGTGGAGGGTAAACAAAATATAGTATAAGACATACATAGACAGGCAGTATTTATAGTAACAGTACTGACAGAGCAGTCCAGGCTTGAACTTATTTAACCGGTGAGGGTATTAGGCAGCAGTCTTGGAGTCCCATGACAGAGACTTGTAGGATGCTGATTCATGGGGTCTAGAGAGACCCTGTGACGAGAATGAGGAGGATTTGGGAGCAAATTGGGTGGGCATTGTTAGCCACAGACACATTTTGCACGCTCAAGTAACTGAGCTTTGAGGCCTGTTTTAAATAGTGAGATGCTGTGGGTCTGGGAGGGTGAGGGTGGTAATGTATTGAGCCAGAGAGGGGCACGGTAGTGGAAGGATCTTTGCCCAAGGGATGTTATACATAGGGGGACCAGAAATGATGAGTTTGCTGTGAGTCTTGTATTGCACCTGCGGGGTGCTGCACTGATTATGGGGAGAAGGCCAATGGGGGCTAGCTGAAGATGTATCTTTTTTGCGAGGATGCAGGTGTGGTACTTTAGTCTTTGTTGGAAGTTTAGCCAACCAGTCAAAGTATAAAGATCGCAGGTGTGGGTTAGTCTGTCACTGCCTGTGACTAGGCGGCAGGCTTTATTCAAGGCAGTGTTTATACTGCTAAGCATGGTGGGTTCTGCAGAGCCATATATAACATCCCGTAGTCAACTAGGGAGAGGATGGAGGAGGTGACTGCAAGTTGCATGGCCTGGGCAGGTAAGCAATGCTTGAGTCTGTAGAGGATGCCCACTCTAGCATTGACAGCAGAGGAGAGAAGTTGGATGTGACTCTGGTAGGAGAGGAAGGTGTCTAATGTGATACCCAGGTATTTAAAGTTTGTAACGTGTTCCAGTGGGGCACCTAGTGTGTTCTTAATTAGGAGTGCTGACTATGTGGGCTTTGGCGATGTGCAAAGATCATGGACTTAGTTTTATTATAGTTGATGATTAGGCGGTGTTCAGTGAACCAGTTCTCTAGCTCCCAAAAAAAACTTTGAAGGGCCTGTTGGAGGGCGCTCGGTTGTGGGTGTTTCCAAAACAGTACCGCATCATCAGCATAGAGTAGAAGATGACTGCTGCATGCCTTAGGGAGAGAGTTTAAAAAGAGGATGAAAAGCAGTGGGCCAAGAATTGACCCCTGTGGGACCCCAGAGCAAACTGTTTTGGGGGTGGAGATAGTGGTGTTTATCCTGACTTACTGTGACCGGCCTGAGAGGTAATCCTTGAACCAGGCAGTTGCCTCTGGGACCACATTTAGTTGTGGGAGGACACAAAGCAGTAGCTCATGACTGACCATGTCAAAAGCCTTGGTTAAATCCACATAGATCGCCCTTGTGATTGAGCCTTGGTCGAGGGCCTCGTGGATGAATGAGGTGAGCTCTGAGAGTGCCGTGATGGTACTATGGCCAGTCCGGAAACCATGCTAATGGAGATTTTACAGTATTTAATTGTAATAATGTGGTTACATACATTGCAAATCTTCAGTTACCTCTATTATAATAACTGGTCAGCAATTTTTTACATTGCCTGACCCAGTTATAATTCCCTGTTATAACTTGCGAGTTATAACGGGGAACACGCGCCATGTCACTCATACAAGAGCCACATCCTAATTGGCTCTTTACGCCTCCTGGGCGGGCTTTCCACTGAAAGAAACATGGCGGCTCCTCCGTTCCACTTAGCGACGAGCCGCCACACCAAGAGCGTGGGTGATTTTATTTTTAAACATTTATTCTCTCCTCTACTCGCTCTCGCTGATCCTGCCACTCAGAAACTGCACCGTGCAGTTTTCATCCACACCGGAGAAAAACTGGCACTGGGAATCACGATACGCTTCAGAGGTAAGCGCTAATGGGACAGGACAACCCAGAATCATGCGTGTGTGTGTCAAAATAAACAAAAAAAATTGCTGACCAGCAATTATAAAAAATAACAGATGGAGTGGTGTGTAAAACTTGATTTTACACACACCCTTGTTGTGGGATTTTTATTTTATTTTTTTATTTTATTAAGTCTAGGATTACAAATACCTTTGAGCCAAGGCTCTTTTACAAAGGTTCCATGTCAGAGAAATACTAAGTATGGGGAACATCAAGACAGATATTACAGCAATGTGGATTTTGCAAACAGATTACAGATTAATACAATTCAAGGGTAGCATTGTAAGCAAGGCAGCCAGTGGCATTTGTCAGAGAAAACAGACAAGAGATAAGAAGTGCCAGAGTCATAGGGAGATGGAAGAGGGGAGTGGGGGAGAAGGAATGTAGGTAGGGTGGGGAAAGGGTGAAAAGTGCAGCACTGGGGTACCAAGACGTGAGGGCAGAATCCAATAAGGAGGGGGGGGACCACTAGAGCAGGCAGGGAAGTGGAGAAACAAGGTTAAGTTGGGCAGTAACAAGACAAGTGCTTTTCTTTGCATAAACCCCTCAGGCTTCACCCTCGGGGTTTATGTAGCATCCCACAACTCAGGTGTGTGTAAAATCTCGTTATATTCACCACCCATCCATTATTGTATATGCTATATTTTAGCCCAGCCCATTACAAAATAGAAAAGCTACTACTCGATGCCTCACTGTCCCTCAATTTTGCAACAAATTATTTTTTTTCATGGCAGCCTCAGAGTTAAATATTTTTTTAAAACAATTTTTACTCAGAGTTAGCTATTAATCAATTTCTATGTTCTTGTTAGTAGAGGTAACCGATTACGGCTTCCATATTCAGAGCCCACAATATATATTGCATTTAACCCGACTTTAATAAGTGTCACTATACTCTGAGATGTATATCTAAGAGCAGATCTTTTTGTAAGAAATATTTTCTTTGGTAAATGATTTAATAATGAAATTAGTGTTGATCCATGATGAGATGAGACAGAGTCTGCTTTTTTCTGAGTATAATTATGATTAGATGCATATATGATTTGTCTTCTAAATTTTAAATCTGATAGGGAAAAAAATGAAAATCTATGGTATCAGAGAGAGGGCGAACAAATGAGTAATGTTTTTTGTATTTCTTAGAGGCCCAGAAAAGATTTTAAGAGGTCCAATTCATGAGAGCTATGCAGATGATAATACGGGTACATGTTTTCTGTTTCTTGTTTTTTGTTGAAAGGAGTCTTTTAGTTAATATTAATTTATAATTTTATTTGTAATCTGTTGATTGGGAAAGACACGCTGAGCTGGAGTTCCTTTTTAGATTCAAATGGTGGAAGGGGTGGGTTGCTAGATCCAGCTCATCACTGTCTGGCTATAGATGTTGGTGACTGCAGCAAGTTTGAAGCAGATTTGTGCTTGTAGGAGAACCGCCTCGAACCTATGCCATTTTTTCCTGTGGAGCTGTTTTATTTACACATTGTCCTAATCTTGTTTCTGTTATATCATTACTCGCCATTTACAAAATGCAGTGGGTATTTCATTGACACCCTGATGGTCAATACCATTTCAGACCTATATGATGTAATTTACACTATGTCTCTTTCAGTCACATAGTTCCATATTGCCAACAATAAAAGAGCTGAGTAAGGACATAAACTACATCACGCCATTCTAAAATGGTCCTGCTGTGCGTGAATCAGAAACACACATTGAGTTTCCTACAAGGACACTAATTTATTTATTAAATATACTTGTATCTGGATGCATCCTTGGGGAGGTGGAGAAGGGAGCAGGAGTGCAAAAAGAGGTGTACAATAAACAAGGTAGAGCAAGAAAGCAACACTGGCAGCAGGGTACTTTAACAATCCACATTAGAAAATCTTGTGTATTTGGGGTCAGATTTCCTCTGTCTCTATCATACTGTCATTGTATGTACTCCCCTGAAGAGTTATATACATATATATATATATATATATATGTGTGTGTGTGTGTGTGTGTGTGTGTATATAATATATATATATATATATATATATATATATATATATATATATATTCCCTTCCATTTTCTGTGTGATGGAGATCAAAGGCCAGCAAGAACAGGTCAGTGGGCTGTCTAGCTAGTGAAACTGGAACGTAAATTTGATATAGCTCTTGTGAGGGCTACAGAGCAGTAATGGGCTAAAATAGCTTTTAGCTGCATAATAGGGATGTTTTAGGCTTAAAAGGCCACTGTATTTTAGAAAAAACTACTTTGTGGGGGGTGTTGGACCGGAAGTGAGAATTATGTCACTTCCGGTAGCGGGGATATAAAAGCAGAGGCCAGTGAAGACAGAGCTGACCATGAAAACAATACTGGCAGCATTAGGAAATCTTGTGTATTTTTCGGCACATTCTCTATCTATCACTCTCTCACTGTATTTAATCCCATTAAAAATGAAAAAAAATACCTTCTACCCCCATTAGCTCAGCAGGCTGTCTAGCTAGTGAAACTGGAACGTATCTTTCAGATAGCTCTTGTGAGGGTAAAAGAGCTGTACTGGGTTGAAATAGCTTTTAGTGGGACTTCTGGTGATGTCAGGAAACCAATGGCTGCCTAATCTCTGGGCTCCGGGTCGACTCTGAGAAAAATCAAAACTCATCGATCGCCTTCAGCATGCAATCACCAGCAAAGGCAACCAGATCTAAAGTTAATTCAATTCAATTCAACTTTATTTTTATAGTGCCTTTCAAAAACCAAGGCGCTTAACATAAACACAAGAACAGCCGATATAAATAACATTTAAAACATAAAATTTACATTATCCATCACTAGGGAAGGCCAGATCAAATAAATAAGCTTTAAGCTTGATTTTAAATCTACTGACGGTTGGGCATTCTCTCACCCTCCAAGAAAACAGAAACTCTGTCATTTAAACTCTGAGAGCTCCTCCACAAAGAAGAAGTGAACAATCTACTGGCCGAAGAGGCCAAGGGGGAAAGCATGGCCCTCGAGATGCAGCATGAACTCAATAGCCCCGATCTCATCACCACCATCCTACAAACTGCCTGCACTGTCTTTAAAATAGATAAAACACTCTTGGATCTCTGCTCTGAGATAAGTGGAATCAAGCACCGGGTGGACAAACTAGAGCTGGGCCTCTCAACTGTAGTCAAGCAAACAGACTGCCACAACCACCTATTGCTGTACTTCCTTGCTAGAGAGAGAGAACGTAACCACAAGTTAGATGATCCGGAGGGGCACAATAGGAGACAAAACATACAAATTTATGGCATTCCCGAGGGTGCTGAAAATAAGGCTCCAAACATCATTACCTTTTTACAGACCATTCTAAAAGAAGCTCTGAACTTACTGGCCGACATGGATTTAGGCATGGATAGAGCCCATAGATTGTTGGCTCCCAAACCCTCTGATGCGGGCGCCAGGCTTTGGTCCTTCATAGTCAAACTCACACAATATGCAACTAAAGAGGAACTTCTCAGAAGAGCCTGGAAGCAGAGAGAAATCATCTTTCAACAGCACAAAATATCCCTCAATAATGATTATACTACACAAGTCCAAGAGAAAAGGAAAGCACTATGGCCAATAACCAAACAGGTGCGAGGAAAAAACATCAGAGCCCAGATTTTATTTCCTGCCCGCTTGAGAGTTGACACATACAGGGGAACTCGAGTGTTTACTGACCTCTTTGCAGCCCAACCCTTAATGGATGGTCTGGGAATTACCACACCTGCATTATTGAAAGAGAGCATGGAGAGAGAATTGATGAGGTCTGCCTGGTCCATAGCCCAAAAGGGCCTGAAAAGGAAGGGTACCCAACAAGCTGTTTCCCACACAAACCTGAGCTCGGATATCATCAGAATGATTAAAACCTATACCTCGACGATTCTGTTGCAGGGGATTGTGGAAGTGATAGATGGACACAGAGGAACAGATGCAACAGGCCATGACCGCACTGCTGAATACCTGATCGCCATCCTACAGCAAACCGCAAGTACCTTTTACCTCGTTCCCATCCCTGATGAGCGCCCCCCACGAATACTAACCATAACCCGAGACTTTATTATGCAAGGGCAAAGTGTTAGCGTTTTGCAATTAATAGAGTTTTAGACATCATCTAAGGTCTAATTAATTGGGCTCTCCAAGCTAAATGGTGCTAACTCTGATGGCTCACTTGGATTCTCACAATAATACCAGCAAAACGCCAGTAAGCTGAAAGAGAAACCGGGTGGAGGGGGCACCAAAATATCTGGGAAATGCCAGCGGATGGAGACAGTATGAAAGGCCTGTTCAGACTATGACAAAACTTAATCAAAAGATGTACTGTGATGCATGGCGTACAGGGCTGCTTCATATATCCTTAAATTAGCAAGGGTTGCATTAACTGTTGTTTTGTTCAAAGTTACTGTTTCCAAATGTTGCTGGTACACTGGTGGCCACTGTAAAAAACACTTTGTGTCTTCAACTGGGATGCCTTGGTTATCTCCTCCTTTAATATGCGAGCCTCGCAGACGGAGAGAAACAGTAACGCTGCCTATAACCATGGGTCTGACCACCACATTGCATTAGGGATTCATGGGGGTCATTGCGATGTCATCTCGGAGTGGCTGACTGATGCTCTCAGACCTAATACCGCGGTCAATACAACCCAGACAGGTGGACTTGATGCCCTAATGCTGGCAGCCTTTTCTATATACCAAGCTTGCATCCCAACACCACCTATAAAGTCAGAGGTGGCCCTCATATGAAGAGAGACTAAGGGAGCTTAATATGTATAGACCCTTGATGAAAGGAGGGACAGGGGGACATGATAGAAACGTTCAAGTACCTGAAGGGAATCAACAAAGTCCAGGAGGGTAGCATCTTTCAGAAAAAGAGATGTGTGAGAAGAAGGGGGCACAATTTAAAGATAGAGGGGGGATGGCTCAGGGATAATGTGAGGAAATTTCTTTTCACAGAGAGAGTGGTGGATGCATGGAACCACCTTCCTGGGGAGGTTGTTGGGTCTAAAACAGTGGGGGAATTCAAACATGCATGGGACAGACATAAGGCAATTGCAGTGGGGTGGTGGCAGGAAGTAAGTTGTTGGTCAACTAGAATCTGCAGCTTATCCAGTAGGTAGGGAAATGAGCAGACTAGGTGGGCCAAGTGGTCCTTATCTGCCATCAAAGTCTATGTTTCTATGTTTCTCGAGACCAAGGCCGATATGTTCTAAACCCTCTATGGTGCGCTCGGGGTCGACCCGCTCTTCCAATATTTAAATCAGAACCTATAGAACAGCTTAATCTGGTTCAAGGTCAGTTGGCATTCATCTGTATCCCCCTCCCCTGGGTCGTGCCTGAAAATAGGCAGGATTTGTCTAGTGCACTTACCCGGTCAACAAAAGCTAAATAAATAATAAAATAAATATTTACCATAATTATACTAGTTTCCCAGAGGTAGGATTTACCCTACGGACAGACTTTTACTGCTCTCGGTGCATATAACACCCTCCATTGCATCATAGGTTAACAATTGTCTAAGAAAGGCACTACCCAGGCACAAATTAACCTGCCTGACAGTGGAAGCACACCATCTCTATTCTTAACTATAGAGAACATTACAGCTGATATAAACAGTTTGTATTTGTATTCTGATTTGTTTTGTTAGACTGTTAGCGCAAATTGAATCTGCATTCTGCCTGAGAGTTAGTATCCACCAACCACAGACTTGAGGGACTGAATTCTGCTACTGTCTTGCATTTCAATTGAATATATCTCACCAGACAAAAGTTAATATGTCACCCACGAATACCAAAGTGTTATCATCTAATGTCAATGGGCTGAATAGCCCAATTAAAGGAAAAGAATGTTTAAGTACATTAGGGACAACGCTGCCACATAGATTTTCTGCAGGAAACCCACCTTGCCCACTCTGAGGCAGAAAAGCTCAAAAACAGAATTTACCCCAAGCTTTTCCATGTCTCGCTGGATAAGGGCAAGAAAAGAGGAGTGGCAGTGCTCATAGCTGACATGCTCCCCCTTGAGGTAGATCAGGTCCTAGCTGACTCGGGAGGGAGATATGTCCTCATCACTGGTAAAATACAGGACACCAAGATAACCCTTGTGAATGTGTATGCCCCCCCCCCCCCCCGGGTCCCCTTTTGGATTCTACCTTGATTTGATCAAGCTGGTGGCAGAGAAGACAGAGGGGATTTTAATCATGGGGGGGGGGGACTGGAATCTTACATTAAATCGCAGATTGGACTCCATATCTCAGATCCCTTCCCCGGCAACAAAAACAGCCAAAAGATTCCAAGAGCTGATAACTGAGATGGGCTTGGTAGGCAAATGGAGAGAGCGATATCCCCAGGCAAGAGACTATACTTGCTACTCCCCAAGGCACAGAATCTATTCCTGGATGGATTACTACTCAACCCAAGCAAGGGACCTGTCCAGATTCAGCCACTCTTGGGTAGGAACAGCCATACATTCTGACCATCAACCACTATTCACCGAGTTAGATCTTGGCTTGCCCCAGAAATGCACACAGTGGTGCCTAAACCTCTCCCTCCTCTGAGAAAAGGACACCATAGAGAAACTTAAAGATGTTATTAATCAGATGCTGAACCATAACTCCCAACCACATATAACACCCCAGATTCTGTAGGACACATTGAAAACCATGCTAAGGGGAAAATTAATTTCGATAGGAGCCCACAAACAAAAAGAGAGGAAACTGCACTTAGAGCAGCTAAACATCCAGTTGAGAAGCCTAGAGACCCAACAGAAATGAAAATGGAACAAACAAATAGACAAGGAAATAAAAAAGCTCAAAAACCGACTGCAGAAATTACAACTACTAGAAATAGAGAAATCCTTTCACTAATTGAAACAGTCGTACTATGAGGGAGGTTCAAAGGCCTTAAAAATGTTAGCACTGAGGCTCAAGCAGAGGCAGGCCAGGGCTACCATCATAAAAATTAGACACCCCAAATCTGGGATCCTGACATGCAAGGCTGAACAAGTAATGGAAGCATTCATCAGCTATTACAAACACCTGTACAGGGGTCAGGAGGAGACCCTTCTCCAAGATAAAAACTAATTCCAACCCTTACCCCAGTTCAAGAAACAGCCCTAATGGCACCATAAAATTATTGGAAATTAAATCTGCTATCCAGCAATCAAAAACAGGGAAGTGCCCAGGACCAGATGGGTTTAGCGGGGAATTCTGCAAGATCCTAAACAAAGAATTAGCTCCTCATTTATTACAGTCAATGAATGGGATCTGGAATGAGGGTGGAGGAGTCCCACCTTCCTGGGACTATGCCAGATTTACAGTTCTACATAAACCTGGCAAGAACCCGATAGAATGTGGTTCATACTGACCCATCTCTCTACTAAACATAGATTGCAAGCTTTTTACATCCATCCTGGCCACTAGAATAAACCATTTCCTCCCTCAGCTGGCCAATAAGGACCAGACAGGTTTTATCCCTGGCAGGCAGAGGCCGGATAGTGTTAGACACACCATTAACATCATAAATAAGATCTCCCAAGACAAAACCCCACCTGTCTCATGAGCTTTGGTGCTGAAAAGGCATTTGACAGGGTTTCATGGTCCTTTCTATTCGTGCTCTTAGGAAAATCTGGTTTTCCTCAGGCCATGATAAATGTCCTAAAATCCCTATATATGGCCCCTCAGGCTTATATTAGGGTTAACGGAAGTGTGTCAGATAGATTCCCACTGGGGAGGGGTACGAGACAGGGAAACCTCCTGCCCCCCCCTGCTATTCACTCTCTACATAGAGCCCTTGGCCTGTGCCATCCGTACAGACACAAATATCACTGGAGTGAGGGTGGGGAACATAGAGCACAAATTCTCTTTATATGCTGATGACGTGCTTCTATATATTTCCCAACCCTACCCAAACTATCCCCAGAGTCTGGAACATCCTTGAAGAATTTGGCCACCACGCTGGATACTCCTTAAATAAGGACAAAACAGAGATCCTGAGGTTCTGTTATAATGCCCCAAAGGAAATAACTAAAATCCTCCCCTAAACTGGAACAAGCCCCAAATTAAATTCCTAGGAATCCAAATACCTGGGAAGGCTGACCAGTGCCAACTATGGCCCCCTGCTCTTGCAACTCCAACAGGATATAGACAAATGGCAATTACTAAGACTCCCTATGTACTCAAAAATCCAACCTATAACCATGAATATCTTCCCAAGATTTCTGTACCTCTTTCAATCCTTCCCAATAAACATCCCTAGAAAACAGTTTGCACTATGGCAGAAGATAATCACAAAATTCATATGGTCCCCTGGTAGGCCGAGAATAAAACAAAAAATTTTGCAAGCAGAAAAGCAGAGGGGCGGGAGAGCAGTCCCCAGTCTGGAGAATTACTGCCTGGCCACAAACCTGAGAAATGCCCTGCTTTGGAGTTCCAGAATGTATGAGGCCCACTGGATAGACATTGAAATCCACCTCACAGAGGGGCCCCCTGTGGGAGCAAGGGTGGCAGATGTCTCTTTGAACAAAAGAGTGGAACGCCTGTTGATAGCAGTGGGGGGCACTTTAAAAATGACACATAAATTGTGGGCCAAATATTGACTGGAGAAAGTAATTTGGCCTCTCCAATGGTTTGCCTGGTCAGACAGCTTTACCCCAGCTAGACTAGATCACATCTTCAGGATCTGGGATAGGGTGGGCTTGTGCAGACTGGGGCAGTTGACCTCGGGAGACACTATATTAGACTTCCAAGCTCTTAAACGGAAATTTCAGTTGAGAAACTGTGACCACTATCGGTACTTGCAGTTGAGAACCTACATCCAAAGTATTAAAAAAGCCTTGGTCTGGGAGCTCACACTGAACCTCTTCTTAACGCAATTGAATCAATACTCTCAGGGGAGATCAAAAAGGGTCATATTTCAGTCCTCTATAAAACAGTCAGACAGCTTCAAGCCAAAAGCTCACTTTAAATTAAGGCTAGATGGGAGAAGAGGCAGAACTGTATATATCTGATGAGGAATGGGAGACAATCTTCAAATTAACTAACAATACCACTCTCTCCCCAAACTGGTGGGAATTCTCCTGGAAGGTGAGGGTGAGGTACTTTTACACACCCAAAATTCAGGGTAAGTGGGGCAATGGGACCTCCTCACACTGCTGAAGGGGATGTGGGGTACAACTGGCACACCACTCACATATATTTTGGGACTGTGAAGTCCTCAAACCTTTCTGGAGACAGATCACTAGGATGGTGGGAGTCTATTTTCCTGCACCCCTCAGCTCACATTAAAAAGTATGATCCTGGGCCTGCCTCCTGATGAGATCAAGGGAGCTGATGACCTCTTCTTGTGGAACATACTTCTAGTTGCAGCACACAAATCAAACATGAGGAAGTGGCTCACCCCAGACCTGTGGACTTAAAACAATGGCTCTCCATCATACATGAGATACAGGAGATGGAGGAACTAGTACATAAAATCAATCACAGGATGAGAACATTCACCAGGAGATGGATGAGGTGGACCGTATCAGCTGCTCAATTTCTAGACAAGATATAGTTAAAAATAATAAAGAGGTGAAGATCAAGGAAAACACTTTATAGGAAAGAGATGGAACAAAACAATCTTAATGGAGTGTATTGTTTGTCAAATCTATGTATGCTATAAAAATGTGATTTGTGGCTGCAGATTCTGAACATTCAATAAACTTGAATAAAAAAAAGAAATAGCTTTTAGCAGCATAAAAGGGATGTGATAGGCTTAAAAAGCCACAATATTTTAGAACAAACCAATTTTGACGGAAACGCTGGACAGGAACTGAGAATTACACCACTTCCAGTAGTAGGGACATAAAACCAGTCACCAGTGTGCCCATTGGCAAGGACATGGCAGAGGCATGTGTCTGCCTGTGTCACCCTGTAAGGCTAGGTAGGCCAGAGAATGCTGTCTGATCAAGTTACAAGGTAATCTTTTTTTTTTTTTTTTTAAGTTGTTTAACCAGGTATAGCACACTAAGCTGAAAGCTTTTTTACAGGAGCGACCTGAGAGCACAAGGAGGTTAAGTGACTTGCTCAGGGTCACACAGTATGCAAGTGGAAGCTGTGGGATTCAAACCCAGGTCTGGTCTGCTGGATGTCACCAAATTTGCAGCTCCGAGCCTTAGACCACTGCGCTATACTGCCTCTAATCTTAATCTTAGGTTTCTATTAGTTACAACATCATATTAGAATGGAAGTGGTAATGGATACATTAAATACTGGTGAGACAGGCACAAAGTGCATTATATGTAGTAAGTTCAGCTTGGAATCTGTCTCTGATTTTTCAACATTTAGCTGTAGACAATGTACAGAGGGAAGGTTTACTGTAGATAGAAAAAGAAGAAGCCAAAAAGGGAGAGGAGCTATGAATTTTGAACTATAAATTTCAAACAACTTTATAGCATTGAAATTATGGATAATGGAAATTAGCCGGTAATGATAAAAAATGATACAAGCCAGAAAAAGCGCATTAATACTGGATCAAAGGGAGGGAACAGGGTTTCTCAAAAAAACAAATGTATATACTGGGAGATTCGATTTGAAAATATACAGATCTATATACATTGAGGAACAACAAAGGAAACACCACTGCTTGCTGTTTTCCTGGAGCCAAAAGAAGAGATATAACCAAAATGGTTCCTAACTTAATTAATGATGACTTGCAGAAACCATCAGTAATAATCCATGCAGTGACAAGTTACATGGGAAAACAACATACTGAAGAGATTAAAGAGGAATCTAAGATTTTGACTGACTCTCTAAAGGAATAACACTTTGACATTATTTATTCTGAAATCCTTCTAGTTCCCAGGGCAGGTTTTTAAAAGAAACCAAAAGACTAAAACTGTAAATAACTGGCGGCCAAATGAACACTTGAAAACAACTATAAATGCATTCCACAATGGAAAATGTTTGCTGGAAATTGGAGTTTGTTTAGCACTGATGGTTTGCGTATCTATAAAACTGGCAGCAGAATTCTGGGAAATAGAATTAGAAAAATATTTGACTAAAATTTAAACTAAGTTTGAAGGAGGCTCAGGGAATAGAGAAAACAAAATCAAAACTGTCAACTAAGGACTTACAAATCAAAAAGGAGCTTAATAAAACAAAACTGAACACACTCATTTTGAATGCAGTAAGTCTCAACTTACTGAAAAAAAAAACTGAACTCGAAATTGTAATGCATACATAATAAAAATTGATACTGTTGCCATGGTCAAGACTTGGTGGTCACAGGAAGTGACATGGGGCACTGGCTACAAATTATATCACAAAGACAGACAAGCTAGGAAAGGTGGAGGCATATAACTATACAGTACAAGCCACTTAACTGGGACACAGTTAATGGGGACATCCCATTAGGAACTGATTAAGTGGCCATGAATTCCTATGGGCAAATGTTGCTACTTAATTGGGCAGGGTGTCATTTACATGAGACAACTGTATCTCATTAATCCTCACTAATCCTTTGATGTTGCTGCATTGTTCTTCACTAATCTTCTTTAGCACCTGCTTAGCACCTTATCAATGCTATCTGCTTGATTATGTCACCAATGTGAGCGAGGAAGCAGATAGTTTAAATAAAGAATGGATACAGTAATAAAAAATAAATGTTCTCCTGAGGGTTCCCTTGCTTCCCTTGTCTCTACTGTCACCAGTGAGAGTCTTCTTATCCTTAATCTGTGCTGTGAACACTGATCTTGTTGGTTTCATCAGCCTGCCCCACCCATGTGATTCCTGACTCCAACCACAACTGGAATAGAATATGGCGTCTTGGCTTTGAACAGATAACAGGAGAACAGTTTCCACGACTCTCAGCTGACTCTCTCTCGACTCATACTCTCACTGCACATGCTGTAAATGCAGTTCACTGCTGTTCTTTCCAGGCTGGGACCCCCCTAGCCATGCTGAAGACAGCTTGAAACACTTGAAATGCATTAAAAGAAAACAACTACTCAGAAAGGTAAAAAGTAAAATATTTTGTTTTGCTCATGTCAGTGTTTCCCTGATTCTGGCTCCGTCTGTCACTTTCAGCTGACACATGGTCCTGGTCCACAGTAGTCTCGCTTCACACCATCTTATGTAAGTAAATAAATACAGTACTGTAAAGACAAAAATATGCTTAAGTAAATACATAAAGTGCACTAAGTGTAGAAATAAATACAGTACTGTCAGTCCTGTTAATGAGATGGGACCTGAACTCATGCACAGAAGATGTCAGCTGATTGATGTTGTGAAAACATTCACTTCTGATAATCAGGATAGCTGTTTATTTGGGATGAAAGGGCTGCCACCAGGACATCCCAATAAAGTGGCTTCTACTGTATATCAAAGATTCACTGCAATACGCTGAAACAACCATTCCTCACAAATAGCGTAGTGCAGAATCAACATGGGTACAAATAACTCTAAAACAAGATAACAAGTTTATACTAGGGGTGTGCCATAAACCACTAAATAGCACTGAGGAGTATAACAAAAATCTGATAAACAGACTGGAAACAGTGTTTGATGAAGAAAGGGTCATTTTAATGGGTGATTTCAATATACTAACACTGACTGGACCTTCATGACTACAAAGAGTTCCCAGGAGGCACTCTTTCTTGAGTTCTGCTTACATCAAGGGCTGACACAAATAGTAAACACACTCATGTGGGATAAGAATGTTTTAGATAAAGTTATCACTGATACACCAGATGCAATACAAAATGTGAAAGTAAAAGAGCCATTACAAAATAGTGATCATTGCATGATTCAGTTTGTTATCACTGTAAAAAAGGACAGCACATCTGGTTCAACAGTAGCATTTAACTCTAATAAAGCAGATTTATTATAAATTAAATAATAGGGACTTGGAAAATAACCTTGAATGTATGTCTGTGGAGAACTATTGGGTGGAATTTAAACAAAAAATATGGGAATTGGAAAAATAAAATGTGCTACAACCAAACAATTATACAATAAAAAATGGAGAATTCTACAATGGTAAACAAAGAAAAACAACTCACATGAAAGTAAAGAGTGTTTTACAAAAAGAAGAAGGAAAGTACATAGATAAAAATAAAAGGTATAATCAGGAATAAAAAACCAGACTGATTAGATGGGAAAAAACAAAGGTAAAATTAAAATTATCATATAGTAAAGATAAAGTAAAACAATTATATGCCTATATAAATAGCAATAAAAGTAATGAGAGATCAACAGGCCCAATAAAAGATAATGGCAATCATATATCTGAACCACCAACAGTGTCTAACAGTTTCAATTTTTTTTATTTCAGTCTTTACTAAGGATGATACTAGAATCTCAATAGAAACTGTTAAATCAACTACAGCTGGGGAACAACATTTTATAACATCAAATGTTAGCAATTTATTAAATAATATAAATATAAACAAACCATCTGGACTGGAAAACTTACAGACAAGAATCCTAAAAGGGTTAAAAAATCAAATTGTTGGACCCTTTTAACATAAATGTATAATAAATCATATATTACAGGAGATGTAACAAGTGACTGGGGAAAGGCAACTATTATTTCATCATTTAAAAAGAGAAACACATCATCAGTAGAAAATTACAGAACGATTAGTCTGATGTCATTTCCTGGTAAACTAATGGAAAAATTAATTAAAAAAAATTAAAAATGACATACTTGATTTGGGCCTAACCGACTTCTCACAACATGTGTTCTGGAAAAACACATCATGTACTTCAAATATGCTGCTGTTCTATGAAAAAATCAACATCAACCTAAATAAAAACATTCTTACAGACATTATCTAGTTGGACTTCAGGAAAGTATGTGATGTGGTTTCACACAATATCTTGTTCAATACATTATAGGCTGCTAAAATAGATTCAAATACTATTATGTGGATTAAAAATAGGTTGAAAACTAGATCCTAACATGTCAGAGTCAGGAGAATCTTATCATCTGAAAAAGAAGTCTCTAGTGAAGTGCTCCGTGGGTCAGTATTGTGACCAGCCTGTTCTCTTTTTTCATCTCTGATCTAAATAAAAATGTGAGAAGTCATTTGGTTAACTTTGCAGATGATACTAAATTAGGATGTAGAGTGGATACACAAGCAAATATTGAAATAATTAGTAAAGATCTACAAGAGATTAATAAATGGGCCAAAAAGAACTACATGAGCTTTAATAGTGACACGCGTGCAGTTGTTCCTATAGGAAAAACAGTCTGAAACATGATTATATATATTAAATTATATATACATGAAAAAAGTTGACACCGAGAAAGACCTGGGAATAATTATTAATAAGGACCTTAAATTCACTAAGCATTATAGAAAAATAGCACACACGGCAAATAAACATAAAATATTAGAAGATCATTTATTTCCAGATATGAGCAATGCTTAATACCAGCATTATAAAGTATTTATAAGACCACACTTGGAATACAGTTCACAGATATGGAGCACTTATCAGAAAAGAGAAATAAAACTACTTGAGAGGGTGCAGAATAACAAAAATGGTGCCAAGATAAAAACAAAATAAAAACTATGAGAATAGGTTAAATAAACTGGGGCTTTTTCTGTTGAAGAGAGTCAGATGAGGGTGATATGTTGGAAATGTTTAAAATTATACATGATAAGGAATTAAGTATATCTTTCGTCAAGCACCTCCTCACCACGATACGATCAACCCCCAGTCAGCCCAACCGTGAGATATCATGACATGGTTCTTGCTGCTTTGACACTTTTGGGGGCAAGAGACTGGACCCATTCTGTTAAAAAAGTGCTAAGAAAATAGAATCTCAAAATGTTAATTTTCTGGTAAGATGTTTTCTTATCTGGTTTTTAAATATCATGGCCTGTAAGGAGGAAGGAGTTAAATTCTAGTAATACTTATATTGTTGGGGTAATTTGTGTAAATCAACATTATCGCATTAGCAGTCATTGTGGCTCTGACCAGAGCTTCTTTCATCTAAGTGCTACTGGTGTGCATATATTTGAAATTCCACATATAAAAGGCCAGAGTCAAATAATGACCATTGTTTTTATGATGGTATCAGAATGATGTTAGAATATCAGTGTGGTGTGCGTGCCATCCTGGGTATGATGATAAGGATCAGATTCTTGTGTGGAAACATTTTAAAACAACATTTTGTAAAGGAAATTTTAGCATTTGAAACAAAAATAGACTTTTACCTGCAAGTGCTATTAATACTGGGAAAACTGAGTGACACTGGCACTCGTAATGTGGGATAAGGAGGAGTACGGTTTTCATAATGTGGATCACATCAACAAATTTGGAGATGCAAACTCAGTACATTGTGGAAACCTGTACCTTTATTTGTGTAAAGTGTTAATTTCAGTTGGCATCTTAGATTATTATAAATTTCTGCTTTGAAGTCTGTATTTACAGTGCCTTCTCTGAATAGGCAGCACCTTTTCTATTGAGGATTGATGTGGTACAGAGCAATTTTGAGGAGTCAAATAAGGGATATATCTCATAAAATTATACATGATAAGGAATTAAGTATATCTTTCATCAAGCACCTCCCCACCACAATACGATCAATCCCCAGTCAGCCCAACTGTGAGATATCATGACGCAATTCCTCGATTCCATCGTTGCTCGATTCCGTTTCTCTCTGCCAACTTGGTGCATCATACTTCAATTCAATCTCTGATATAGGCACTTATGTAATCACGTACAGTTCTAGATGTGTAATCAAATATGCTATGCCACCCTCCTTGTGGCACATGTATGTACTGCCTCCTCATGTAACAAGTTTGTAATTAACCACACTTAACTATGTAACAATTGTTTGTATTGCTCGATTCTGAGTTCTACCTATTGATTGTTGTATGTATACTCTTGTACCCCCCCCCCCCAGGTCGCACCGTGAGACAAGCATCATTTTGCTCAGTGTGCCTCTCCTGGTGAAACATTTTCATTAAATAAATAAATAATGTGGAACAATTGAGATGTATGCATAGGAACATTTGACAGGACTTACTGTTTAGATATACACATTTATATCCTGTATAATATTTGTTTGTATTTATTTAAGATAACAATCCATCCATGAATGGAAACGGGGTTGGATTTTCAAAGGCGGATGCAGGGCTAGCATAAAGCCCTGCATTGAAGCCATTTTTTGGTGCAGCTGTACAAAACATAGAAACATAGAAACATAGAAGTTGACGGCAGATAAGGACCGCAAGGCCCATCCAGTCTGCCCATTTCTTTTTCTACCTTATAAATGTGCCATCGGCCTTTGCTCTGTCAGTGACCTATCTATTCATAGTCATTTGTATTGCTCCCTTATGCCTATCCCATGCCTGTTTGAAGCCCTGCACTGTATTCATAGCCACCACTTCTTGTGGTAAGCCATTCCATGCATCTACCACCCTTTCTGTGAAAGAATTTCTACATTCCCCTTAATCGGCCTCCTCTCTAATCTCATGCTGTGTCCTCTTGTCCTGCTATTTTTCTTATATTTAAACATGTTAGACTCTTTCACCTTGTTTATGCCCTTAAGGTGTTTAAATGTCTCGATCATATCACCTCTCTCCTCCTTTGCTCAAGGGTATACATATTGAGCTCCGTTAATCTGTCCTTATATGTCTTCTGATGCAGTCCCTGCACCATTTGTTGCCCTTCTCTGGACTTCCTCAATTTGATTAATGTCCTTGTGAAGGTGTGGCCTCCAGTACTGCACGCAGTACTCAGATAGAACTAACCAATGTCTTGTACAGAGGATTATTACCTCCCTCTTACGACTTTGTGATACCCCTACTAATACACCCTAACACCCCCTAGCCTTACCTACTGCTTTAGAGGTCTGCTTGGATGATTTTAGGTCATCAGTGATGATGATGCCCAAGTCTCTTTCTTCCTTTGTGACTGCTAGCAACTCCTCCCAGCCTATAAGTGGCTTCAGGTTTCTCTTCCCTATGTGCATGATTTTGCACTTCTTTGCATTAAATCCCAGTTGCCACTCTTCTGACCATTCTGCTAGTTTATCCAGATCTCTTCTCATTCTGCCCACCCCATCTGGATCATCTACTCTGTTGCAGATCTTGGTGTCATCTGCAAACAGACAAGCCTTACCTCTAGTCCATCTCTGAGGTCACTAATGAAGATGTTGAATAGGACTGGCCCCAGGACTGATCCCTGAGGTACCCCACTTGTGACTTGCATCTCTTCTGACTGTATACCATTTACCACCACTCTCTGTTTTCTGCCAGTCAACCAGTTTGCCACCCAGTTGACCAACTACTGACCCACCCGAGCCTACCTAGCTTATTTATCAATCTTCTATGTGGAACAGTGTCAAAAGCTTTGCTGAAGTCAAGGTAGGCGACATCAACTGCTCCCCTTGGTCCACCACTTGGTTACCCAGTCAAAGAAATCTATGAGATTAGTTTGACAGGACCTTCCTTTGTAAACCCATGCTGTCTTGGATCCTGTGCCCTATGGATTCCAGGTGTTGCACTATCCTTTCCTTAAGGAGTGCCTCCATAATCTTGCCACTACTGAGGTAAGACTGACCGGTCTGTAGTTCCCGCCTCCTCCCTGCTACCACTCTTGTGGAGTGGGATCACATGAGCCTTTCTCCAGTCTTCTGGGACCTCTCCTGTGCTCAGAGACTCACTAAACAATTCTGCTAATGGCTCTGCTAGTTCCTCCTTTAGCTCCTTAAGTACCCTGGGATGTATGCCATCAGGTCCCATTGCCTTATCCACCCTGAGCTTAGCAAGCTCTTGTGAGGACCCTTTCTTTTGTGAAGGGTAGTGCTCACCTCCTCCCCCTGTGTCCATGATGCTGAGCTGTGGGCCCTGCCTACCTTCTCTTCAGTAAATACTGAGCAAAAGTATCTATTTAGGATAGATGCCTTTACAGGGTCCTCCTCCTCACATGCTCCCTTTCTCCATTAAGCTTAGCAATACCCCTCTGGACTTTCTCCTTTCACTAATGTATCTATAGAAAGTCTTGTCACCTTCTTTTACTGTTCGTGCTAGTGTTTCCTCAGTTTGGGACTTTGCCTGCCTTACTGCCTTACCTGCTTCCCTTAGGGCAGTTTGGTATGCCTCCCTATCTTCATCCGCTGTGTTCCTCTTATTTTCTGAAGGCCAGCCTTTTGGCTCTGACCTTTTCTGCTACTATATTTGAGAACCAAAGTGGTTTCCTTCTTCTTTTGCACTTCCTTTTCTGTCTAACACAATGGGATGTTGCTTCAAGTATTGTATCCCTTAATGCTTGCCCACTTTGTCTGTACCTCCTCACCTGTGTTTCTTTTGCCAGGGCTAGCTTAACTCTGTTGGCCATCTTATCAAAGTCAGCTCCTCTGAAGTCCCATATTTTGCCTTGGAATGGGATGATTTAGATGTAGTAGCCAAATTGAACCATACCATGTGATGGTCACTGGCCCCAGGTGACCTTCTACCTGGAGATCTGTGATCCCTTCTTTGTTAGTCAGTACTAGATCTAGGATAGCCCTGTCTCTTGTGGGTTGCTGTACCAGTTGTTTGAGGCCCCCCTGCAGGAAATCCACTATGAGTCTAGTTCTGGCAGATGTTCCTGCTGGTATTGACCAATCTGTATCTGGCATGTTGAAGTCTCCATTATCAGAACCTCCCTTTAGCTGTCATGTTTTGTATATCTTCTAACAGTAATGTGTCTATGTCCTCCTCTGGTCTGGGGCCTGTAGACAACCCCAGTTCTTATGGCTGTCCCATTACCTGTTTCAGGGTGACCCACAGTTCTTCTGGCTCCTTATGTGTATTCTGAATTTCTGTAGCTTTGATATTTTCATTAACATACAAGGCCACCTCCCATCTTCACCTCGGTCTCTTCTGAACAATACATATCCAGGTACTGAAGTCTCCCAAGTGTGGTTACTGGTAAACCACGCTCACTAATTCTACTATGTCCAGTTTAGCCTCTGACATTATTGCCTGCAGGTCTGGGATCTTATTTCCCAGGCTGTGAGCATTGTGTACATGATTTTCCATTGGCCAGATTTTGGTGTGTTAGTTGTTGGGTGAAGTTTGGCATTACCCTGTGCATCGTATGGGAGACAAACCTTTTTCTTACCTGGTGATGCAAATGAATGGCAAACAGCTGAATTCCTGTTTGACCACTAGCTGAGGGGAGGGTGTTCTTCCATTGACGTGTGGTGCTGCACCCCTCCCCATTTAACTGGTTTAAATATTCTGCAAAGGCGTCAAACTTCTGCCCCAATGCACTGACTTTTTAGTCAGATGCGGTCCATCAAATTTAAAGAACTTTCGCTCCCAGAACTGTTGCCAGTTCCTACAAATCTGTGTCCTTTTCCTGGCACCAGTCCTTGAGCCACGTGTTTAGCTCCCTATCTCCCCTTCTCTGACCTTCCGTCCATCTGCTCCCTTCTCCCAGACTGGCAGGATCTCAGAGAAGGAGATGCCGGCAAAAATAGATGATAGTTTGTCACCCAGCCTAGTCAGGTGTTCCTTGGTCTCCTCAACTGACCGGCTGGCGAGATCATTAGTCCCTATGTGTACTAGGACATCAGTGTTTTCTCCTGCTTTGTGAACAATTTGTCAATGCGGTCAGTGTCTCTCCATGCTGATGTACCTGGGAGACATCTGACCATCACCCTGGCTGGAGATGGGTATCAACTCCCCGAATCATGGAGTCTCCTATGATCAAGTTTTTGGATTTCCTTTGTGCTTGTTTAGTTTTGGTTCCTGATTTGGGTGAGTATTGTTGTGCTAGCTCCTGTGCCGCAGTGTCCTGCTCTGCAGTGTCTTCTGCCTCTTTATTTGATTTCAGAGATAGAGGCAGATACCTGTTTGTAGTGTTTATATGGTTTTTGGAGGTAATGTGTTGGAGAGCAGAGAGTGATGGGGCACCTGATTTGCTCCTCCTAACCACCTGCCAACCTCCTGGACCAACTACCCTCTCGGTCGAGGTTTTTCTGTTGGATGCTGGGGAAATGGCGGGTGGTTCTTATAATGTATTTCCTCTTCAATATGAAATTTGAGGCGTGCAATCTCTGCCCATGCTGCCCGAGCTGAGACCTAAGATCTCCAAAGGCCCAGCATGTAGGACAGTGTCCTAAATCCTGTAAGACTGTCCTTCTGAAAATTGTTCCACAGTACCTGCAGTTAATGAAATCCATTCCAAATAAGTTGCTGGGTTTGTAACCTAGTCAGAGTAATTAGAAGGAAAAAAAATGCAAGTAATGGTTTAATTGTGCTTTGTTTAACTTGTTATAACAAGTTAAATTACTAGTACCCTGTAAATGAGATCACCTTGTGGAGGCCCCACTGATCGCCCTCTCCTGTTCTGCCACAGGAAATGTACAACTGTGGTACCCTATAAAAGGAGTGTAGTGTGGGGTGGTTGGGGATGGGGTGGGTGGCTGGGCCTTCCCCTGCAAAAGAAGAACCACGGACGAAAGAACAAGGAGGTAAGAGCAAACAATCAGTCAACAACAAATGCAGTAACCCTGAAAGCTTATCCTAATGTTAGATAAAACTGTAAAACCTGTAAGCACCACCTGTAATAATTTCAGAGAAGATATACCCTGTAAGAAACACTTTGCTCCAGAGAAAAATAAAGCAGTAACAGAAGATATACCTTGCAAAGAACAATTTGAATCAGAAGATTACAGCAGTAATCTGTTAGCACACACCTACAGAAGCACACCTTGTAATAATGCAGAAGAAGGTATACCAGCAACAACAATTTGAATCAGAGAAAAAATAAAGCAATGAAATGTAGCAACAAACAGTAGCAATCCTGTGAGTAAAAATAAAAACACCACCACACAGTAAATCTGCTTAGCCAAACTAAGTCTTAATCCTTCTCCCTTGCTCTGGTAAGTTTCTCTACTCTGCCTTTCAAGCAGTCTTAGAAGGAAAGAGCTCAGGTGAAGCTAGGTGCCTAGGCCAGCAAACCAAGTCTTCTACCTCAAGATATCAACTAACCTGACTTTTTAACCCTTCTTTCTGTTGGAAATACTGACAGTTTGCCAGCTCCACCCCACATACACCCTAATCCTTTGGAAGAGCTGTGGGAGGAAAAGCAATTAGCTCCTTCAATGTGAGAAGGAGACTGAAACACCTCTGAGACAACAAACCTTTCAACAAACAAGAATAAAATAAAACCAGTGTCAAACAGTAATTTTGCTTAGCCCAATGATAAAAAATCACAAATATGTAAGCTCCACCTGTAATACA
The DNA here is from genome assembly GCA_016271365.2 of Neoceratodus forsteri. Classification (NCBI taxonomy): domain Eukaryota; kingdom Metazoa; phylum Chordata; order Ceratodontiformes; family Ceratodontidae; genus Neoceratodus; species Neoceratodus forsteri. Next base: position 66,970,838 of record JADMNL010000030.1, read on the forward strand.
GTAATTTCCGAGAAGATATACCCTGTAAGAAACACTTTGCTCCAGAGAAAAATAAAGCAGTAACAGAAGATATACCTTGCAAAAGACAATTTGAATCAGAAGATTACAGCAGTAATCTGTTAGCACACACCTGTAGGCACACCTTGTAATAATGCAGAAGAAGGTATACCAGCAACAACAATTTGCCACAACTGCACCCAATTTTCTATTGTCCGGTGCAGTTGCAACAGTTTCCTCTGCTTACGGCAGCTTGCGCCAAATATTTGGAACAAGCCTCAAAAAAAGGGTCCCATAAATGCTGCACGTTAGAATAGGGAAAAACTGGCATAACGTGTGGCATTTGGTGTACAGGATTGAAAATCCTGATCACCAGCCAGGAGAATGCAGCAAGCCCTGTGTGCCAAACAATTGATGCACCAGGGACGTCTGCCATTCTTGGGGCTTTGTAGATCCAGCCCAGGATCACTGTTTCCTAGATTTCCACTTACTTGGGCTACTTGTCTACACCTATCATAATCCTGTGTTTATGACATCATAATCATTTCCACAACCACATATTATGGTGTCACATGCAGAAGACTGCAAAGTGCTATGTTGAAAAGCAGAAAGAGCAAATGAGATCTAGTGGCAGTGATGTTGGTTTCATGGGTTTTCTGTATTATGAAGAAAGGAAAACTAAATATCAAAAATAAGTAACATAAGCGAACATTTGCTGTAAAATTATATTTTCAAAATTTTCCCTGTAGTGTCAAGGACTCTTTCTGCTAGAAAATCATAGTGTACAATGTGGGAGAAAACTCGTTTCCTGCATGGAACAGAGAGCTTTAGGTCAGTGCAATGAGAGATGCCCCTCCTAATATAGTGCAGATGAGAGGTGCTGGTATCACCAGCTGGTTTTAAAAGAAGGAGGAAGCAGAACTAACATGCTGAGCACACATTCAACACTAGGGGCTGATTAAAAAAAATCCAGTTTGCCCTAACTGGAGGCAGCCTATGTCCACATATTTGTAGCATTCAAAGACATCAGAGTGCATGACTACATGTGAGTGCAGCTGCTACCCTGTTTTGAATGCTCCCTTTGTTTATACAGTACTGGAAAAGGATCATTGCTGATACTGATGACCAGCAAGCACTGCTCCTCAAATTGAGCTCAGTTGTTATACATACTGCCAATCACTTACTTTTGTTTCTAGAGTTTAAACATGGGTTGGTGACTCAGAATGTTCATTGTTCTGGTTTGAGCCATACTTCAGCTGTGTAACAGTACATCCTGTTAAGGAAGGTAGTTTTCATTTAGCTCACTATGATATTACAATGGGAAACTCTCTTTGCTCCATTGCCTTCCAGTGCCCCACTCTTTCAACCCTTCCAGTGCCCCACTCTTTCATCCCTTCTGCCAGGGCCCCCCAGTGCCTGGTCAAATGCAGTGAGAGGAAGAATCACCATGTGTACATCAGGAAATATAGTCAAGGCTGGAGTCAGTGCAAAAAGGGGACTAGTGGAGTGGAGAGGACTGGAGGAGGCTATCAATGGACACTCTAGGCAGGCTGACTTTCTCTTATATTTCTGCCACACCTCCAAGTCTCTTGCAGTACCATCCTAGGGGTGAAAGCATGCCTGAAGTGTGGTTACCACATCTTATGTGCTACCACTAGCCTGCTACAAGGAGCTGCTCTTAGAGCAGGCAGTGCTCAACCATCCAATGGGAGCCTAGCAACCTTTTGGTTACTCTTAGGCTCTCTCTACTGGCCTCAGCTTCTGCCAAATTCTTTTTTTTAACATATACAGTCTCCCTATTGGGTCAATATTTTGATCACATGAGATAGGCTTCCATACATATGTGGATGATTCTCATGTTTTTCTTCCAATTAGCCCTGAAGATGAAGGGGTGTTTAATACTTTACAGACCTGTCTACAGGACGTCATAGCTTGGCTAACTAACAGTTGTTTACAATTAAATATTAGCAAGTCTGAAGTCATTGTTCTTGGAACAATATCTAAAGTCATTGTTCTTGGAACAAAAAGTCAGCTTTCTAAATTCAGTGTTCTTACACCACCCTTTCTAATCTTGGGTGTGTTCTCCAAACTGAGCCAAAACCTAGGAGACTCAGGGTTGTTTCAAATAAGTTCATGTTATTCAAAGATCATATAACATTAATCATTTATTAACATTCTCACCCTAGTTTACTAGGTAATAAAACAGTCTGGCTAGTCCACCTGATGGCCATCTGCCATGCTGGCGATCCAGGTTCGGGAATGAACTCAGGCTGCTGGGACTGGATTGGCCAGAGCTGGAACAGCACTGCCACAGGAGGTGCATCCACCCTGGGGAGGGTAGCCTCAGTGATCCCTACGGTGGGTTAGGGAGCTTGCTCCTACTCAGGGGCCACCGGAGTGTATGTGAAGGACACAGCTGTTCTAACATGCATTAACTTCAGGGACGGATTAAGGCATAGGCAAAATAGGCACAAGCCTAGGGCCCCAGCCTGCCTCTTCTTTTTTGCCTGAGCTACATTCTTTTGTAAAGGACTCAGCCACTGAGTAATTTGAACAAGATGGGATGAACTGTGACATGACTCTCACCTCCCTGATTAGGTGCTAAGTGCAGATTATAGTTTTAGGGGCCCTGGCCAGGCTGACCTTTAAGGTGTGAACAGGACCATTTCCTTTGCTTTGTCTCCCAACCCCATTTACAATCCCCACTTAGAATCAAGTCTTACTATTAAACATAATAGATTAACAGTACAATTCAATGGGTGTGCTTTATATTTCACCTCTTTCCTAAAATTAAGAAATCTACAATGCATTTCAGTGCTACAATTAAAAATGGTACTCTTTTTTTTCTTTTTTTAATTCCCTCAACTAACTCATATTGAACTTCTGACCTCGATATAGCTCTGTTTTCAGGGTGAATAAAAACAAATGTATTTCCAGGATCCCATCAGTAAATCTTGCCATTTATTGATCCTGGCTTACTTATCAATACCAGAAATTTTTGATCTTGGGAATGATTTCTTCCAACAATCACTCGCTTTGAAATATAATCTCTAAAGTTCATGACTCCTCTAGTAAACTACCAACTTAATTCCTACACCATTTAAGGATCTAATCTCTTTTAGAGATGGGTCTTTAGCCCACCCTACAAAAGTCCCACATCCTGGTTCATAATACCTGACAGGACAAAGTCCAAAAGAAGCAGCTGCTGCGACCTGCCAGGATAAGGTGGTGCACACAAATAGGCGGCCAGCCCAAATTCTTAACAAGTTCCAGCACAGTGTAACACTCAACAGTAACACTTGGAAACATTCAAACAACTGTAGATCAAATTTCAAAACATTTATTTTGTATTCAAGTTCACAGCACAATCTGTGGTTCTATGGTCCAAGGGGTTTCTGTAGAGTGCTACACTGTTCTGGATCTTACCTGACAGGACAAAATGATAACATCCAGACTGTAAGCACATACATGTGTGCTGGGGGGCTGGGGGATTTGGAGAAATGCACATCATGACAATCCACATGCAAAACACATTTTTACCAGGCCAATTAGTAATTATGTTCTTTAAATGATCAAAACTCAAGACTATTGTTATTTTTTCCATACTGATATTATAAGTTTCCTTAATTTTGAAGTATTTTACAGTTTACAGTTTATTGTAGGAAAAACTCCATTGAGCAGGCTCATTCACAAGAAGGCCCTGTACACACAACAGCATATTAAAAAGGACAAACATTTAACTGAACATCAAATTTGCAACATTAGTAGGAAGTCCAAAGCATATAAGGCAGTAAATAGGAATACTATTCAATCAAATGAATGGACAAAATTGTTACATTATTTACAAAATTGTACAAAGAACATACAACTACAGAATTAGCAAACAATAAACGTTTCAGTTTCAGTTTGGTATGATACATGAGACATGACACATAGTGAGCGAATAAATAAGTGCATGATAATACAGAATATCAGTTAAGGTTAGAAGGTGGGGGGGTGGTGATAAGTTATAGGGACCCAGAAGGGAAAGGGATAGAGGGGGTGGTGGGGAGGGGCAGGAGTATAGGGGGTGTGGGCAGGTGACAGGTTGTGGAGTGAGGGCACAAAAGGGGGGAATACTAATGGAAGTTACACATGGCTTTAAGTTTGTCAGCCACCAGGGATTTATAAAAGTTAATCGTGACAACACTGGTAAGTTTGAGAATAGATTGTTGATGATTCCAGGTATTTTAGTTAGGTTATTTATGTTTTATGCCACTATTGAGGGACAGTTGGAACATAGGGAGGGGCATAACCAGCAGAAAGATGGAGGTAGTTTTATCCTTGTATAGATCAATGGTGAGGTCCCATCTTGAGTACTGTGTCCAGTTTGGGAGGCCCCATCTCCAGAAGGACACAGATAGGTGGAGGCAGCACAGAAGAGGGCAGCCAAAATGGTGCAGGGCCTGCATCAGAAGCCCTACAAGGAAAAACTCAATTAATTAAATATGTACTCTGTAGAGGAAAGGGGGGGCATGATAGAAATGTTTAAATACCTTACAGGTATTAAAAAGGTACATGACGGTAACATTTTACATAGAAAAAGATACTCAAGAACAAGGGGTCATGCTATGAAACTGGAGTGGGAAGACTCAAAGAAGATGTGAGGAAATACTTCTTCATGGAAAGGGTGGTGAATGCCTAGAACAGCCACCCAGTGGAGGTGGTGTGTGTTAAAATGGTAATAGGATTCAAACATGCATTGGATAGACACAAGGGGATCTTAGAAATAAGGCAAGGGGGTGAAGTCCAACGAGCGAGTAGGGTCTGCGGTGGTACAGTAGGTAGGGAAAATAGGGCAAACTAGGGGGGCTAAGAGGTCCTTCCCTGCCAATTTCTATGTTACTATGTTTCTATTTTTCTTCAAGATGCAGTAACTGATATGCAATGGCCAAGGGGTACAGTCACAGCAAAGGGGCACAGTCCTGGTGAAGGGTCATGGTTGCAGTGAGGGAGCCCCAAATTTCTCTTTGGCCTAGGTCTCCAGGTTGCCTTAATCTGGCACTGATTAACTTTTTTTTTTAATCAGAGTAACACCCATCTGGTCTGCCCCCACCCCCATGCTGTCACCTACCTTCTCCAGGTACTTACCATTCCTCCATCCCCCATGGCTTGCCCCTCATGTTGGGGCCTTTGCCCCCCCCCAAGAACCTTTCTGGAAGTCCTTCCATGGACCATGATCTGGTGGAGGTGAGTGCCATAGTCAGTGGTGCAAGGCCTGAGGGGGGCAGACCAATGTCAGCCGTGTTTTTCCACCATGTTTCTTACCCCTGTCCCCACGTGGGAAGCATGTTTGTGGGGGACTGCCTCACATGCAGCATGCTTCTATTGGGAGACTCAGCTTCATGGCCTATCTGCAAGAGCCACTGAAGCACCAGAGTGTGCCACCTCTCACACACTGGCTGTGACATGCTGCTATTGGCGGCATACCTTTCTCAGCCTGGATGCCAGAGCAACAGCTCCTGAGGCTCCTCTCGAACCCATGTCACCTACATGGAAGCATGGCCCCCACAAGCATTCATTTCTAATGGCTTTAGGTGTTCTTCCACTGATGAGCTTGAGTTAGAAACTTCAGTGATCTCTCCAATTTGGTGCAAAGTGTAAACAAGGAAGGAGAGGAATCGTTAATACAAATGTGTTTACCATCTGATGATAAACAGCTGCATAGGTTTGTATTAAAGAAACACTGCCAATAGGTACCTAATACTGCTGAAATAAGTACAACAGGAGGTTGCAGAGGTCATATACTTTTCATTTTTCATTCCTCACCCTTGTCTGCAGAGTTGTTGCAGTTACCCAGTTTACTAATGCACTATTAGAGGTCTATAGTCTAAACATATGGTAGGTGTGGGGAAAAAAAACATGAATACACCATCTTAAATTTGCAAGGCTAAAAGTCTCGGCTTTGATTATCAGTGCGGCACCATCAGGAAAGTGTCAGGCGATGCATCACTGCTGCACCGAACTGCTGAGGCACATCACAGAAGCATCTGTTCAGAGTCACATGGACACTGGGATGAGGATCTGAGAAGGGGGTATAATGAGATGACTGCAGTAGCAGCTGGCTGCCACACAAACAAGGCCGGCTTTAATCCTTATGTATTCATCAATCCACCACTCCAAACACATACATTTTTAATGGTTTCATTTGTTTTTCCACTGATGAGCTTGAGTTAGAAACTTCAGCGATCAGCCCAGTTTGGTGAACACTGTCAGTGCAAGCCTTCCGGCCTAGCTCTTTTAATACCCCTGTCATCCCAAATTTTAAGACAAAGGTTGACTGCTATTCTTCCATCTTATATGGCAAGGTAAAGACTTCTTGGAGCCTGTGTCTTTTTTTTTAACTCAAATGCACACCTACTGTAAGATATATCTATACATGTTTTTGATTGCTATGTTATCTATTCACTTTATTACTAATCTGCTTCTTGTAGTGCTGCTAATATTGTTCTGGAGTTACCTGTAAGCTGCATCCTTCTGTTTACTTGGGCATCCTTACACAAGATTACGAGAAACTCCCCACTGTCATGGTTTGTGCATGTACTCCTATAGTAGGACAGGCCTGGAAATTAGAGGTCTCAGTCATTCAATGAATGTTTCTGGAGAAATTTTTTTTTTAATAAATAAAATAAAGAAATGTGTTACAATAGCAGTGCAATGAAACTGAGCAAAGAATGTGACCCTACCTTTTTTTCACTGGAAAATATTTCAGGCATCCTCCAGTAACCTGCAGTTCCACCAGATCTGAGTATTTATAAATGTTTTAGTTTAGTTTTTCCTCAAGAAAAAAAGATAGCCACCATTCGCTTAGACATAGCATTGTAGACCTGGCGAGGGATAGGATCAAGGAAATAATAATAAAAGAAAAACAGTCACTGTGTATAGCATAGGAGATACCAAGAAGAGTAGATTGACAAGTGTGCTAATACTTTTAGTAACTGTGGCTGAAACTAGCTTTTTGGAAAACAGTTTTCACTGCACTGCTGCTTTAAGCTAGACAAACGTTTACCTGGTCTTGACTTGAAGTCCCATTGAATACTACAGATTAGTTAACAAATTTGTATGCTATGTTTCAATTAATGTTTTCTGTTGGTTTAAGTTAGTGATCTGTTCTAGGACGTATACTAATTCTTGACTAGAGGCTACAATTGGGAGAACACCATTCTGGAAAATACTGTAGAATAAGCTATCATAGTTTAGTGTGCCTTACTTGGTCATAAATTACAAATAAATAAAAAAATAAAACAATTACTATTAAGTACTCCCCCCAGCAAGTGTAAGTTTATGCATCTAATTTAATTTTGATTTTATTTAGTTTTTGTTGACCAGAAAAGGAGGGGCAGACAAATCTGTCTTTTTTCAGCCTCGTCCGGTGGGGGTGGGGTTGGGGGAGAGAACAGAGATGCAAACTACAGACTGAATTAGGTTAAGCTGTTGTAGTATTTTTAATGAATGGGAAACGTTAGCCAGGATACCACAGAAATTCCCCATCTCTTTCCAAGAAGTGCCATGGGATCTTTAACAGCTACCCGAACAACCACCAGAACAGGCAGACCAGATCTCAGTTTAATGTCTCATCACAAAGACAGCACCTCAGAAGTGCAGTACCCCCCCCCATGCTGCACTACAGTGTCAGTAGCAGGATTAACACCAAGTTCCTGGTGTGGGACTAGAACCCACAATCTTCCGGCCTCAGAGGAGAGTGTGAACCGGCTGAGGTAACACACACACGTAGAATAGAAATACAGACTTAGATTACAGCAATATTTCAGGAACATGGTGTTTGCAATTTTTAGGACGGGCTACAAAACAAAGAAGCAATGTCACATCTATAGACTTAACTGATTATAATACGGTAGAGGTCAATGACAGCTGTGGAGGGCACACAACAATACATCAAAATGTTATGTTAACACACAATAAGGATCTTGCGTCACTTAGTAACATGCATGGTAATTTAAGGTCAGAATGACCTTTAGGTCCATCAAGTCTGCCCCACCCGCTTGCTTCATAAGCAGGGATAAACAAGCATGGTGCTCAGACTAGTTTGTATTGCTCAGGGTACCCTGCAATTCCCTTGGAAGACAGAAATCTGTCTGGTCGATGTTGTTTTAACTTGTGACCATCCAGTTCCCAAGCTTGTGTTCTAACCACTAGACCACACTGCCTCTCAAGTGTGTAATATGATCTGTGAGAATTTGCTTTCACAGATGGATGTTTGTGTCCATCCAGTCCTGTGTGCTATCAAAAACTGCTTGAGGTGTTTTATTGAGTAAGCCAATGGATTCTGAGTGTATATCCATGTTATTTGGATAAAGATGAAAATGTGCATTGTGGTTGGAGCAAACAGATGGGAGGTGATTAACAAACAGTCTAAAGAGCAAGGGGTTAGTGAATGAATGTTATGGTACCCTTAGACTGAGGAGGCATGGGGAGGAGACTTCACTACTAACTTTTATTTATTTTGACCCATGTTTGTTAGGTAGCATCTGATCTACAATAATGGGCCCTGCACCAACCCCAGCTGGTGCAATCTGTAGAGGAGAATGAGAAAAACAGACTTAAAAAGGTGGCCCCATTAATGTTTATAGAGTGCACCCCCAAGCTCTTCATAAAATGACATCATAAAACGTATTACTACGGCAGCAGCTCTCGGTATCAGGAGGTGGAAGGGATCGGTGATTCTGCTCCATGGAGTCAAAATACAATCCCTTCTCTTCTAAAATCAGGGCATACATAAATTACGATTATGGCACCAATGGAACTGGGGTAAGGTAAGGGTCCTTCCAGGTTTTTGTTGTGAGCACCAGAAAAGATGCTCTTTAACTTATCACCAACAAGCAGCTTTTGCCAACCTGAGCGCCTTTTGTGCTGTGGCAACCATACAGTCATCATGAGAGACAGTCTTTACAAAATAAGAATGTCTCACATGTTAATAACTGTAATCACTGTTATCCATATGTTGCCGTATCCATTTTGCTGTTTGTCTTATGACTCCACTGTAACATAATTGTTCACTATATGCTGTATCCTTATGTTTGCTTGCACTCATGTGCAAGAAACATAGTGCAACCATACGAGTTTTCACAGGTGTGACACCCCGCTTCCAATGCCCTCAGCATTTTTGCAGGTGCGGCCACACCAATGAATGTCCCAGCTGTCTATGACAGCAGTTCAGATTGCAGTGGTATACAGCTGAAAGCAAATGACCGCTACAATCAGCAGTGGTAATGTGTAGGCAATTTACATCCTGCCACGCCATCAGCAGTATGCAAGTTGCCTCCACATCACCACCGCTGATTGTAGCGATGGTTGTATGTGCACGCCCCCCTCTTTGTTGTGTGCCGAAGGGGTGCCCAATCCCCTTCGGCTCATGCACACTCCTCCCCCCAAGCACACTGTATGTCCGACGGGGGTGCCCAATCCCCATCAGCTCCAGTGCCCCCTCCCCAAAACAACAAACTTCCAGGTGCCATGCTGGGAGCCCATCCCAGCGTAGCAGAAGTCCAGCATCCTCATGTGCCCCCCAACACTGTATGGCCAACAGGGGTGCCCAATCCCCCATTGGCTCCACTGCCCCCCAAAACTTCCAGGTGCCACGCTGAGAGCCCACCCCAGCATGGCAAAAGTCCCACGTCGTCCATGTAAAATTAAAAAAAAAAACTGTAACAAAAGAAAACGGTCCCTCATTGACTCTCTTGCCCCCTCCTGCAACCTGTACCCACCCACCGTCTGAGTACTCCACCTCCCCCCACACACACCCTCACCCCATACTTACCTCTGGAGGCCATTGTAACGCTCTTCAGTGGAGCAGGAACATGTCTGCACTCTTCAAAGCCGACCACGAACTAAAGAAATGCCAATAAGCCGTATAATGGCATAAATAGTTTTTTTTTTTAACTTTAGTGCATATCTCGGTCATTTTTTTGAATGTTTGCACCAAATGTTCAACATGGAGTTCTTGGGACCCCATCTCATGAATTCAATGACTGTCATTTGGTTATTCGGTCCCGAAAGGTGATTTCGCGATCACTGCACAGAATCACCTTTCGGGACTGATTAATGAAATGAGTGTCACTATTCATGAGGTGGACTCTCAGAAAGTCTATGTTGCAAATTTGGTGAAAAAATTCCCAAAAATGACTGTGTTACGAGCATGCATTGCACAGTTTCTACGTACACTTGCAAATTTGTGAATTTTTAATATTTTCACTCCAGATTTTCAACATTGGCATTTTTTCACACCTCCTTATGAATAGTACAGCTGTCATTTTTCACATCCTGGCCAAAATGTGTTTTCACACTTCCGGCGCGGAATAGTGCGGTCACTGTGGGAAATCAGTGTTCGGGACAGATTAAGAAAATCACAGTGACACTGTTCATGAGCAGAAGTCCTAAAATGCCTGAGCCGAAAATTTGGTCACAAAAGTCCATAAATGACTGTGTTACGAGCGTGCAATGCGCAGTTTCTACGCACCCTTGTAACTTCACAAATTTGTAATATTTTCACTCCACATTTTCATCATTGGCATTTTTCCGCACAATCTTATGAAAGGTACAGCTTTCATTTTTCACATCCTGGCTGAAATGTGTTTTTACACTTCCAGTGCAGAATAGCACAGTCACTGTGGGAAATCAATGTTTGGGACAGATTAAGAAAATCATAGTTACAACTGTTCATGAGTGGAGGCCCCAAAATGCCTATATTGAAAATCTGGTGAAAAGAATCCCCCAAATAATTGCATTACAGGTGTGCATTGCGCAGTTTCTATGCACGTTCGTGACTTCACCATTTTTTTAATATTTTTGCTCGAGATTTTCAACATTACCATTTTTTTACACCTCCTCATGAACAGTACAGCTGCCATTTTTCACATCATGTTGGAAATGTGTTTTCGCACCTGTGGCATTAATGGCGCAGTCACTGTGCAAAATCACCTTTCAGCTAACAAACTGATAGTGTCACTGTTCATGAGGTGGGGTCACAAAAAGCCCATCTTGAAAACTTTAGTAAAAATACCAAGACATGCCCAGGACCTTAGGGTTTCTGACCATAACATCCTACCCTGTAGGGTCTGACAAGCATCTGCCCTACCCTGTAGGGACTGACAGGCATCATGGGTGTAATTTGGGATTGTCAACAGTAATACTCACACCATTCCACCCCCACCTCCACCCCACCCCACCCCCCACAGCCAGTGACAGGCATCAAGGTGCACCTTGACCTTTTGGCCCCAGAGTTCATACCATTCTCCTATACTGCACCCATTTCAGCATATTTCCTTATGGAATGAGGTGAGTGTAAAGCCCAAACACCCCAAGGTACATCTTGACACTTGTCAGTGTCTGCAGGGCAGGGTGAGGTGAAATGTTGTGACCGTTATGGGTGACGACCCAAAGGCACACCCCAATGCCTGTCCATTTCTGCAGGGGGGGGGGGGTGGAGTTGGCGTCAGTTCAATACATCACTGCCATTCCTATACTGCATCTTTCTAACTCCTGCACTTGCACTGCTAATGCAGGCAAGCAAACATTCGCCATTGACAAATGCTTGTTAATTTAGTGATGTTTTGCCCCACTTTCTGCAGTGTACAGTTTCTTGGGTTGCACTTGAAAATAGGCATTTATTTACTTATTTATGTATGTATGTAAATAGAAGAGTGCTTAGCCTTCTGATTGGCTGAAGCAGTTTCTGGACAATGTCATTCTGCAATATAACAAACAATGACATCCTTCACAACATAATAATGGCATTAACGAAAAAGTTATTCCTTTTTAAAAGTAGCCTGTTCATATTTCTTATTTCTGAAGTATTTTTGTTTCTTTCTGTTTGCTAATTAGAAAGTTGTCGACCAGATATCATTAGGTGTGATGCGTAAAATACATCTACCCAAATGCTGACATATCTAGCGCTATCCCTCCTCATACCTCATCAACAATGTGAGCTTACTCACTGCAACATCACTACTGAGTGATCTGGCAGAAGGGTTTTAGGCTCTCTTAAGTGCAGTGGTTGTGAGTTCCAAAACTTTGGGGCCACAAAATGAAAGGAGCGTTATCCCATCTGAGTTCTACAGAAGGGAACAAATAACTGATTTGCAGAGGATCTAAGAGTCAGAGGTCAGTTATATGGCTTTAGCAAAGCAGCTAAGTAGTCTGATGAAACCTGTAGCCAGGACTGTAAAGGTAAAGCCACCCATCAAAAATTTAAATCTGGCATCTAACAAGAGCTTGTTTTGATACCCATAAATTTAAAACTGGCATCTACTGGGAGCCAGTTTAGGTCCCAAAAATTTTACAGTGGCGGAGCCTTCTACCAGTGTTTGAGGCAAATCATCTAATGTGGTTTTAAAGTATTCTTATAGGTTCTTTCTCAGCAAGTGAAGAGAATAGTACAGCATCTCAGTCCAACAGGGAAAGAAGATTGTAGTTGGCTATGGCAACATGAGCCTCGTACAATTAGCATCCCCTAAACCTAGACAGTGAACCCATCTTTTTGTTAATCTGGTCAGTTATGTGACTTTGGTGATCCTGATAATACAGACTCTGGTATAAGTAGATTCCCAGCTACATAAAAGATTTAACAACCTCCAGTAAAGCTCCATCAGTAGACTTTATTTTCAAGTACATTAACGAAACTTCCATCCCAACCTCTACCAACTTTTGCCTAATCTTAAAACACTGCCTTCTACAATTTAGTGCACCTTTAAAAAAAACAAGGGATCAGAAACTGCATTCGCCATTACACTGCTGCTCCTTGTGCAGGGGAATTAAATAATGCTGTTTCTCAAATCATGCAAAATCCTGATGCATTATTCTAGTTGGACCTGCAGAGGGAGCCAGAACCATACTAACTAAGGAAACTGTAAGCAGCAATGCTCGTGCACTGTCCTCAGTGTTTATGTGACAGGTATTGCATAATTTACATAGGTCGAGAGTGCATACTTTATGTAGCAGTACATTGTAAGGTGCAGTTCAGATAACCTTAACTCACAAGGCAACAATCTGTTGTACTGTATAACGCCAAAGGCAGCATTTGTACTGGGGCAATGAATGATCAACTGTTAGCACAATAGTTCATCATATGAATGAGTCTTCTGTGTTGTGCACTTTTTAAACTGTGCTATTACTTCTGAAAAAAAAAATTAGGAACCCCCACACACAAGTGTAATTGTGTGGCACAAAGTGGTCACTGACAGGCCAATGAGAGGCTTCACCGCACATAATAATAAGGTTAAAGAAAACTTTATTTTAAAATAGCCAGCTGATACCTTTATAGATTATGGAGGTTAGGTACTCGGCTTCTAGGGCGGAAGGGTGTACATCCTCTGGCATTCATTCACACCCTACTGAACGTGGAGTACAATTAGCATCAGCCGTGCAGCCAAATGATGGAAAGTGTGCAGCAGAAGGACTGTGGAACACTATTGTAATTCTCTCATTTGTTTTATGAAACTTCCACTGCTAATCCATTATAGTAGGAACAAGTACATAGAAAACAGCAGAGAACAAAAGATAGACAACCATTTACATGCAGTACAATGTACACTCCTAGGTCAGCTGAAACGACAAGGATGTCAAATTGGCTGCCTTTAACACTGCAGTTGATTTTTGCATTTTCTTGAGGAGGGTGGGGAGGGTGAACAAGAACAACCCTGCTCATAGTTACTAAGCAATAAGGCACAAGGGGTGTGGATTATTAGAGGATTTACCATGGCTGATTGTTTGCCCACAAGGCGCGGCGATAGATTAAACCCTCGCCCGGCGGTAATCCCGATAACCTGAGATCCCCGAGTGGTTTATTGTGATGTACAAGTACTGCTTTTTATTATTTTAAAAGCAGTACTTGGTATAATGCTTAATGAGCCACTCAGTATTAAAGCAATGTTTTTATTTTGTTTTGTTTCCCTGATGTACGGAGCTGCTGTTTTATGGTCTCCGCTTAGCGGGGAAACAAGATGGCGGTCGCAGTTCTGTGATTTCGTAGTCGGATTTTTTTTTTAAAGATGCAGCTGGCTGGCACATTTTGCGGTGATTATCAGAGGATTTACAATGGAGGTAAGGTGCCAGCCTGCCGTTCTCATTTGCTGGTGTCTGAGGTCCATGGTATAATGTTTCATATTGAAGGTCAAAGAAACTGGAATCCAAATGACCTTTATAAGCTCTGCATGAGTACCTGGGAAATGCTACATCTGAGACACAGAAGCTCTAGCAATGTGAGAAGTGAAAAATGACTATATTCACCTTGGAAGTATGTTTGTATTCTGTGTTGGCCGTTTTCATTTTTTTTTTGTGCTCCTGTCTCTGTCGGCCCCCTGCTGCTTCCTGCTTGTTCAGCCCCATCACCCACCATCCCCGGGACTTCCCTGGCTTCCAACGCTCCCCCACAGATTGCCCCATGTGGCAGGGCAGAGGAAAAAAGTCTGCCTCTCCCCCCACTCTGTTTCCAGAGACCACATCCAGATATGTGGAACCCATTACCCCATTGGTAGTGCGGGGCCTATGACAGGCAGGAGAGAGCCACCCTGCTGGTGTAGTAGCTTTTTCTTGTTTTACTTCCCTGATTCCACCCCCCCAATGTTTGGCCATACCCTAGCTGGCCTCGCTCACTCCAGCATACCCCTGAAGGAGAGGCAACCTTCCTGGCCCACTGCAGGGGTCACTGGATTGGCAGAACCTGACATCATCCCTCCCAGGCTGGGAGTCCTGCCATGTGGTAGCACCTCTCCCATCCTTGGTGTCACCCGACCAGCTTCCCCGGCTTGCTACCAAACGCAGGTTGCCCTTACGCCACAGGGACGTGCATCAAAATTCAATAATGCACACTCTGGAGGGGCTTACTATACTTAAAAAATGGCTCTAAGTAGGCTTTTTGGGGAGGAAAATTAGATTTGGCACCTGACCATGCATTTATAGCGATTTAATGCATGATCGGGTGATGTCTCTCAGCTAATGAAATTCCCAGATTTTTTCTTGCCCTTTTATAACAGATTTTAATGTCAAGTGCTAAAACAGTTTCTGCTGAGCCGCAGCTTCCAGTGCACCTTTTCAAAGCAACAGTTTCAGTATAATGTTCAGCAACCTGAGGGCCAAAGCCATGGAAGTGTCCTGGTTTATCCACATGTGGGGAGGACAGGACAGAAAAAAAACAGGGCGTGCCTCTTCACACAGGATGTGCACCATCGGGGTATTCTGTGACATCCATGAATATAGATGTGCACCCCCTCTGCACCCATTTCTGAGCCATGTTCATGGCAACGCAGGTAGCAAGGATGCAGTGAGCAAGGTGCTGGGGGCAGGCATGTACCACATTCACAAAGGTATGTCTGTGGTGTGGACAGTCAAGGAGGGGACATACACTACACCACCCTATGTGGCTGTAGACCTTACTGCCCCATCCACCCGGCCATGAGACTACCTAAGAAGCCTTTTTTGTGGGTGGCCTGCCCGTATCCAGCCCGCTGAGCCGCTAGGGAGGGATGAGTAGCTGTACTGCATGGTTAAATGCTTTGATTTTTCAGTTGTGCTGACAGGGATATGGAAGTTCTGGAGGACTGATGTATTCCATCAGTCCCTGCTCCCTGCACAGGCAGGGATCCTCCAGAGGACCACCAGGGGCATCTGACTGGATACCCTTGGTCCGGGCCATCTCTGCCCTCCCCTGCTGCTCCCTGCAGAGGTGTGCAGCTCCTCACCAGCAGACCACTGGGAGTAGGGATTATGGATGCCAACAGGCACACCAACTCCTACAGCTCTGGACCAAAGCAAGATATGCAGAAGTCATGCACATCTGGGGTGCCTTTGAGGAGCTGTCCCTTAGCAGAGATTGAAAGCATTTGTTAAGGGCAGTCTCAGTGGCATGGTGGCAGTGGAAAAGTTCCATTCAGGCCCGAGAAGTCTACACTGGAGGTCAGCTGGGGTCCAGAGTATTATGGAGGTGAGGGGCTCGGCTCCTGGAGAGAGAGGGAATGGATTGCATTCCTTGTCGGCCAACACAGGAGTGTCCTTGGCAATGACTGTAAAGACAGATTCTCACTTGCCCACAAGCAGGGTTAAAGGCAAAGACATGGTGCCTTTGATTGACAGGGGTTAAGGAAAAATAGTCCCCCCCCCAAAAAAAAAGCTCTTCAACATAGCTGGACCAGATGGTGGGGGGACTCTCCAGTATACCAGAATTTGTGTTTTGGAATGACACCGACACAGCCTTAGATGGGAATCAACCCATGAAGCTTGAGCCATAAAAACAGCAATTCTACCTTTCGCTAAGCTGGAACTGTGCAATATCCTACAGTATCCTTCAAATAGAAGGCACTTCCACAGTAGGAACAGATGCCCCTTGAAGAAGCCTCAGTGTGAGGCAAAGTGCAAGTTCTCATTGGCATCCTAGCCTGCCTTTTTGCCACCAAGAAATGTGCTTTGCATTGCATTTGGACATTTAGTAATTTTTGTTTTCTGTCAGGAGTGCCGACCTTGCGTGTTTTTCATATTGATGATTTCCAAGGTTGGATGGCAGCATGGCCAAGCAAATGTGCATCTCAACCCCTTGTGTAATTCCAACATCCACAGCAGGCAGCTGGGAAAGCTAATAGTTTGCCGGGATATATCGGTCGGGGTTTCACCAGTTGCAACAAAGAAATAACGCTGCTGTACAGCCCATTGGCTAGTTCACACCAGGAGTACTGCATGCAGTATGGGAACCTGCTTCTAATGAACAGGGAGCAGTTAGAGACTGTCAGGCAGCAGGCTACAAGAATGGTCCAGGGGCCGCGTAACAAGCCCAATCAGGAAAGCTTAAGCTGTCTTAACATGTACTTGCAGGAAGTAAGAAGGGAAAGAAGCACATTATTGTGATTAATACTAGAATTATCTCAGAGTTCAATACCCAATTGGACAGAGGCAGTGGTGGGGACTAGAGATGGGTGAAGTTAGCAAAATTCGCTCTGCGAATTAATCCATGAATTTCGAACAATTCACAGAGCATGGATCGATCTGCGAAGTGGGAAGTTCCTGAAGTGTGGAATTTCGTCAGCGAAGTGCGGAATTTCACGGGTGAAATTCTGCACTTTGCAGTGAAAACTTCACACTTTGCGGTGCAAACTCTGTGATTCAAGCAAAGTCAAAGTTGCTGAGGCCTAGGAAAACTTCATAAAGGTCCACGAATGCCACTTTGCAGTAAGTGTGCCGGTGAATTAAAATGTCGCCACATCTCTAGTAGGGACAGCTGAGTAAGGGAACAAAGTAACAACAGGGCAGACTCAATGAACTATTAACATTTTTCTGTCCTTTACTATTTATGTATTGATGCAGCCTCTTGTCACCAGATGCTTCTTCTCCTAGATCTTTCTGTTCTTCTAATTGTGCTAACGTTATTTCTTTTACATATTATTCCTGCTACTGAGATTATACTTTATATGTTTACAGCACACACCCTGACACTGTAGCCCCATTTTTCTAAAGGACTGCCTTCCACAGCAATATATATATATATATATATATATATATATATATATATATATCCTATCTTTGTACCCCTCTGCATCCCACTCCTTGAGCCTCCTAAACAGCCCCATAATGCCTGCTAGATTAACCCCCTCACTATGAACCACTGCTTCCAGACTCCCTTAGGTCCCCCCCAATGTGCTCCAGTTGGTCCAGCTTATTCCTATCAAGGCCCCTCCATCCTAGACCATACCAGGTCAAGGGAAGAAATGCATTAGTTCAGCAGACATTGGCTGAGGGACTATGGTGGTGCAGCAGGGGGCAAGTTGGTGTGAGAGAGGATATAACAGAAGTCATCTGGTGCACCAAGATGGGTACAACTCCCTTCGTTCTGGTCCCCTCTCACTATTTTTGGAAGTGCATGTGACACCTGCTGCCAGGAGACAGTGGCCAGTGTGTGGTTTCCCACACCGTCCAAGGCACCAAGCCACCACCAGGATCCAAGCAGTGTGCCTTTCGCTCCTCACCCAGGAGTAGCCTCCACAAGGATGCTCAGTCATTCCTCCCCAGTGGTTTCCACTCATGTTGTCCAAAGCTCAAGGGGAGAACCTGGATCTCCAGCATGCCAAGTGCTCAGCACCACACAG
Organism: Neoceratodus forsteri; assembly: GCA_016271365.2. Taxonomy (NCBI): domain Eukaryota; kingdom Metazoa; phylum Chordata; order Ceratodontiformes; family Ceratodontidae; genus Neoceratodus; species Neoceratodus forsteri. The sequence goes on from JADMNL010000030.1 coordinate 66,988,960, forward strand.
CTGGCAAGATTTTATTATTTTTTTAAAGATAAAACAATTTCAGGCCTATGATTCTATAGAAAAGGCTGTACATTGTGTTGCCCCCCCCAATTTAAAGGTATACCAGGACAAATTCTACTTACCAAGGGCATCACTGAATTATCTAAGTAGTAAAGTTGGTAGGGAACCCCCTTTAAATGAATACATGTTTACACAGCATGCTTATTCATAACTGCTTATGAAGTGGGGGGGGATATGATAGGCCTAGAGTGTCCTCCATGTTACTTTGCTACTATGGTATCTAGCCTGCTTGCAAGTTGCAGTGGTTATTCGATGCCAAAGAAGATCGGGACTTCTTTATGTGAAAATATTTAAAACAGCAACAATGGTACAAAAATGGAATTTCCAGTTCCCCCTTTTTTCTACTCCAGCACCCTCAACCCCCCTTTTTTCTCACTCTTTCCCTTCTTCCCATCCCCCTCCCCCCTTGTGTATTTCTCATTTTCCTTTATTACATTATATATCTTGTTCCTTATTTAGATCACATATTTATGTCTAAAACTCTCCTTCCCTCGACACCTCTAATCCCTGGAACTGATGTATCGGCCTATATGAATCTGCACAGCTTTATTAATGACCCTATACCAACAGTTCTTAGACTTTGTCACAGTGAGCCTCCCCAAATCCATGAAAAAGATTTTGAGCCTCCCCAAACACTGAAATAATCTTGGGCATCCCCAAAGAAAAATAACACACCGTACTTTGCGCAGTATACCATGAATAAACTGAAACCCCTTTGAGTACTTGGCTCACATTCAGTTCTTTGATTCAGTTCTTTGTCTTATACTGATGTGATACCTTTGAAAAAGAGCTCCCGTGCTCAAAGGTTCTATCTGAATAACAAATAAATAAAATAAACAAATATTATTCAGCTTATTGTAACCACGCACACACACAGGCCAGCCAACCTGCTCTACTATTTTCATTCTTGAACCATTGTTACCCCTTGTTACAGTACCTTCATGGGTCAGACTACTTTCTCTGTTCCTCTCTATGAAATTACCTTCCTACATCGTCCGTCTCCCCTCCTACCCTGCTCCTAAGCAACTTCTCAGGGATTACTTTGCTCCTTCCTGCTATTGCTCTTAGCTTCTATGCTCAACCCTTGTATTTGGGCTGTTCTGCCATCAGTCTACAAATTGATCAATTACCACCACTCATTATTAGTTTATTGTTCATATTTGTTTGCTCTATTATTCATTGTGTATTTCTTGATTGTTTTGCAGTTGCCTTTTGAAATGTGTTCCTCTCTATCCTTCCCGGGTACACCTGGAATGAGCCTTGGCTCATTCACTCCATTGTCCCTATTAGTAAATAAATACATAAAATTCACCTACTATGATCCTCTTTCAGTTTGCTTCATCTCTTCACACAAAATACATAATTCAAAATTTAAATACAGTACTTTTTTCAGACTTGCTTGAGCCTCCCCTGAAACAGGTTGGGGCCTCCCAAGGGAGGCTGGCCTCACCATTTGAGAACCCCTGCCCTATACTAAACTGGATTCATGTCATATTTATGATACTACATATGTTCTTTTGCACCATGTAATGTGGCTCCTGTATTTCATGTTTATCTCAATTGGTACATATGTCTCCTTTTTACACTATGTGCTTCTGGCCATTGCTTAACTCTGCTGCCATTGTATTTTTTTTATTTTTCACACCACCTCATGCCTGAGGTGTGAATTACGGTATTAATTGTATTAACCTGCATGTGCTGCTGTGTTCTCTGTGTTGTTTGCCACTCGGTGGCCCAGGTCATGACTGAAAATGGTCCTCAGGATTAGTGCACTTACCCGGTAAACAAACAAATAAATATATATATATATATATATATTTATATAGATATATTACATTTTAGCCTGACATGGATGTGCTTTATAGTGACACACAATTTCTTTGTATGTGATACTATTGGTATTTTGAAATTTTGAAACTGTTATGTGTCACAAACCCACTCAGCAGGTGGGGCCCCCTATTCCCAAATTGCCAACCTCTGAGCGCAGTCTTGTGAACAGTGTAACAGACAAGGTAACCCTCTTGTCTGTTTTTGTGAGTCCGGATCAACCTTTGGTCTCAGTTCTGGAGGGATTCAAACTGTTAACCTCTTGCTAGCATACCCAATGCACAGGCTCAGATATATCTGTCTTCGGAGGGCCAGATATCTTTGCCTATGGGCACCTAACCAGGTGTACAGAGATGAAACCTTTAGAACTTGAATAAAGACCTCAGATTTAAAATGCTTCTCTTTCCAGTGTGATACCACCATTCAAGCTTATGTCTCTTGTCTGCTATAACCATGTACTCTTCTTACAAAATAAAAAGAAGTCAAAGACAGACCAAGTAAGTTCTAAAAAGAATTTTACTAAAATATTTACAAAAAATATGTGAAACACAAAATACAATACTCTTACATCAAAAGACATACAAATCTTTTAAAAGAAACAAGGTTTAAACAGTGTAAATTCCTACTTCAGTACTTAGTCTCTAAATACTTGCTTAAGTGCTCACCGATCTTGCTTGGTCAGAGTCTAGGACAAAAATGTGTCTCTGTAAAACAGAATTATTCCTTAAACAACTGTATTGGCCAACCCCTTTTTGGTGAGGTCAGCTAGCTCCTCCTCTGTCAGATTATATCTAAAAATATATCTAATAAAAAAACAGTAGTCTGTTCAAAGTACCAATTTTGCAGTCCTTCAGCATGACTCATGTTTCAAATGGCATCTCTTTTGATCCAGGCTGCATCCTCCTCACACAGGCTTCATATGAGCATTTACAACCTCGCACCAACACATCACAACCTGCTTTTCTTCCTCTGGAAGCGTCATAAAATGGACATGCTGAACTCAAGCTTCTTAACCCTATATTTAGCTTCAGGCTTTTCCACGTAACACATTGTCTCTAAAATCTGTTTGTGTATAATCTCACATGCTGTCTCAGCATTTTTTCTCCTGGCATCCATCCTTCAGCTGAAACGGGGAGTGAGGTTATTCCAAGGGCACTGGCATTTTTTTAAACAGGCACATCAATACCACATTTCTGTAATTTTAAGAAATAAAAATGATACAGCACTTAGAACATGGCTGTCTATGTCACATTATGCACTGTCACTTTAACTGTGGCTTTTAAAAGCTTGGCCACTATTAGCACTATCCAGCCTTGAGAAAGCGCAAGTCACGCTTGAAAACATTTGGCTGTTTGACTGAGGAAGGGGCGTGTGCTTCACCTGCTGGTGGGCTGTTTATTTTTTGGCATTTTTACATGGAATAAAGTTCTGTTTTATTGTTATATCAGTTGTTGGGTTGCATCTTTCTCTGGAGCCACGGAGACCGTGTAGCCCAACTGCCTGCTGTCTGTGTGTACCTCTTATATTGTGTTGTTTAGACTCCGGTCCTTTGCTGTTTTTAGCCTCCTTGTCCTTTTCTACAGTAATCTAGATGTTATCTGGCTCACACATGAACATACTGTAACAGCAGCAGCAGTCAGGCCATAGCGTAGAACCAGATATCTGACACTATGCCACAGCCTCTGGGCCCTCTGCCTATGGTGCTACCACCATTGCCACCCCCTCCCTGTACTTTCTTCCCATATTTTGATGCTGTGATAGCAGTCCTGTCAGTGGTCGGTGGTCTCTAACATGTTTCACCATGTTTCTGTGTCCTGCTCTGTTGTGGGACCCTTCCCCCGATCCCTGTCATCATTGCTGTCCTCTGTGATCAACAGTGCTATGTACTACCTAGTCTCTCCACCCCCTGGAACTGTCACTCAAATTCATAAGTCTATACCCCACCAGTAAACCTACTTCTAACCATTCTACCAGGGTTGGGGGTGCTGTATCCTGTGGCCAGGAGTATGGGTGCTGGCAAGCCACTGAATAATTAAAATACAGGCATCTGCATTATCTTGGCAGTGCCTGCTCCTTTCTCTATGAAAGTTGCAAAGTCCACTGCAAGAGTGCAGGGAAAGCTTTGCAACCACTGTGTATATATCACATCGGGGTGCAAAGTAAATCTGTGGTGAAACGTGGTTATTGCGACCACTCTGTTCCACAAAATTGTGTCTGTGTAGGGGGCCTCTGTTCTTCAACAATGTATGGACAACTGAGCTGGTGGCACAGCAGTGGTACTTCTGCCTGCCAAGCTAGTGACCCGGGTTAGGGCGTGAACTCGGGTCGCATACATGCCAGCTGGGGGAGAGAGGATGAGCATCCAATGGACTGCTCTCTTTTTATTTTTCCCCTGCTCCACCAGCGAGCCCCCTTTAGCCCTCATGGTTCCCCCAACCCCATCATCCTCTGTCTCTGGGACTTACCAGGGATACCACTGATTTGTCCACAGATTGCCCCCCTGTGGCATGGCCATCGGAGGACCCCCTCAAGCCCCCCCTTCTGGTGCTGCACTTAGTCCGGTGGTCACTTGTCCAGTAAGTGGTGAAAGGTCTGCAGGGTTCCAAGGGGTGGCATGCTGCCATGGATGGTGACTTTTAATTTACTCCTCTGACCCATGGAAGCTCCATGGAGGTGACAGCATGACCTACACATGTCGGAGGACATGCTGACATCTACCATCAGGGAGAGTCCCCCACCTGGAACTGCTGCTCCAACTTACACCACCACCTATGGTCACCTAGGTAGCGTTAGTGAAGCGGAGCAGTCTGCCCTCCCTCCCAGGAGGACAGCATTGGCTGGGATGCTTGACCCTCCTCCCCCAGCTGTCCTTGAGCAACCTGAGTCCATCCACAAACCTGGGTCGCCGGCGAGACATGGATGCCACTGCCATCTGCGCCATCGGGCCGGCTGCCATGGACTGCTCTCCTCTCTCGGGGGCAAGTAGTTCCACTGCTTGCCTGCTACCTTGTGGAGGCCAGGTGGTAGTACAGTCATAGCACCAAGCACTGGGATAGGTCTGCAGGTGGGTACCTGCAGGTGCCTGCCTACACACATCACATGCAGTGCATCATTGCATGCTGGCAGACTGCAGGTGAGAAACTAATGATGGTAATTCCCTGATGGGCAGGATGAAGCTCCAATCTCCTGCAGGCCTCCCACCATTGACTGGGTCCCCCCCTTCTAATCTAGATTGTGCTCTGGAGGGGCCTTACCAGCATCAATGGCCTTGCCATGGGTTAGTATTCTGTGGGGGACTCAGTGGTGGGGGTACGTCCTAAAGAAGGTAGGTGACATGGCTGGGGGGACTGGAGTCGATGGGGGTTGACCAGCAACCAGGAGGACTAAAGACATTATTAAAGAAATGTATGGACAGCACGGTTTAACAGCATTCTGTTTAATCACCTGACTACAAAAAAACAAAAAACAAAGATCAAGCAATGGTACTTCAACACACCTTTATATCTCAGCATCAAAACAATTACTGATTAAAGGGACACTGTCAAACCCCTTAGGCCTCAAAGAGTCCCTAGTTTAGAAAACACATTTTATGATAGTTCACTTTCTGTAGACACTTCAGATGTAGCTGGTAGTTTGATTCTGATTATTTTTTTGTTTTAAAAATTGAAAAACAGACTGCCCACCATACTGGTGTTACCACACAAAACCGTGTTTGTTTATAGTCCTTGATCAACTCCCACTGAATCTTTTCTGGACTTGGAAACACCCCCAACTCAGTCTAGTCACTCATGATGCAGTGGAAGAAGAGGAGAATATTGCACCATGAGTGGCTGCATTGTTTGGGGTGTGCCTAATGTTCAGGAAGTATGCAAAAAGAGTAGATCAAGGATTTGAAACAAAACAAGGTTGAGTATAATTATGCCATTAGTATACATTTCAGTTCTACTAAAAAAAGGAAGAAGATAAAGCAACCAGCAACGTCAATGCATCTTGGAGGAGGTAAGCAATCATAACCGTGGCTTTTAATGAGAAATAATATGGTGCAAAAAGGTCGATAATGTCCCTTTTAGGAAAGTAACACATAAAATAAAGATACCAGTATGTGCCTTATACACCTGAATGTTCCACTACCCCACATTTATATACACCTTCAGGTGCCTTACTCTGGCTATATAATGGCACACTTGACAGCAGTCTGGCCTATGACCAGCACATCAGCAATGTTTCTAGGACTGTCAACCACAAAATTGGTCTCCTCCACAGGCACAAGCACTGTCTCACTTCAGACACCCTTAGACTAGCCATCAACAGCTCCATACTCTCTGTCATAGACTATGGCTTGGTTATCTATGGTGCTGCTTGCCACACCGCCCTCTGCAGAATATCGGTTGCACTGAACAAAGCCTGCAGACTGCTCACAGGAGCCGAACGTCTCACCCATACCTATGACCTCTATGCTCAAACGGGCTGGCTCCAACTCAGTGGGAGGTTACACTACCAAACCTGTTTGCTGGCCAAAAAGACTCTACTTGGTATTCTTCCCTATGGTACAGCAAACCTACTTCAACTACACAGCAGCAACTCGCTACGGACAAGAAGTGTCGGCGCTCACCTCTTCCATGTTCCTCGTCTTCGAACGATGCAGGGTCAATGCTCCTTTGCCTAAAGAGCACCCCTCTGGTTTAATGCCCTCAGCCAGGACATCTCCAACCAACCTACTCTGGGCCCTTTCAAGAGACTGCTACGCCAACATCTTTCCACATCCAGCACCTGTGACTGCTTCCACTAGTCCGCCTTGCCAGTAGTCTCGGCCCTGCCTCTTAGCGGCTCCCTGCATTGGCATGGTCCCTTGCCACCTCTACCCTCCCCCTACACTCCCTCCCTCACCCTACTACCCTTCCACCTAGTGGCTTGCTGCTCTGGCTTGGCCACTTGCTGCCTTCCAACCCCCCCACTCCCCCCACACCCACTCCCTTGACAAAGTCCATGACTGCTGCAACTCTCTTTCTCACCTCACCACCCTCCCCCACCTACTACCACCTTACCCCCTCTCTAACCTCCTTGTTCCCTACCTCCAACTATTCGCTCCGCTAACTACTATTTCTGCAAACTGAGGATATCTTACCCTCTATTGTCATGTCTTGTATGTACAAACCTGCTTGTATAAACCACTGTAATGACTGTCCATGTTTTATACTCTCTGTTGTCTAATCCTTTGTAATACTGTCTTCCCTCCCACTGATGCGGAACTTTTGTAAACAAGCTCCCAGCTCAAAGGCGTTATCCTAGTTATCAATAAATAAAAATAAAATAAAACTTAATACTGAACTTTAAGTATTGGCCAAGCCTTATAGCACTGGGGGTAGTGCCTTCTTCATCAGTTTGTACCTGCCATTAGGGGTTAAATTGTGGAAGAACACACCGGAACTCAGTTCCACCATTTCCTGTCAAAATTTATTTAATTAATTCATTTTAAAATTTGGTAACCTGGAAAGGCACACTGAGCCTCGGCTCGTTTCCAGGTGCAACCTGGGGGTGGGGGAATGGAAGTACAAATATAAAGGCATCACAAACAACCATAGTGCAGGAATACAAAGTTTCTTTTTTTTATTATTATTTATTTAGTTTTTGTTGACCGGATAAGTGCACTAGACAAATCCTGCTTATTTTCAGGCACGACCTGGGAGAAGTGGGATACAGATGAATGCCAACTGACCTTGAACCAGACTAAGCAGTTGGTGGTATTTTAAGTGAATGATGGAAATTTGGCCAGGACACCGAGGGAAATTCCCCTACTCTTTTCGATAAGTGCCATGGGATCTTTAACATCCACCTGAACTACCACCAATCCAGGCAGATAGGACCTCGGTTTAACATCTCATGCGAAAGACGGCACCTCAGAAGTGCAGCACCCCTCTCATGCTGCACTACAGTGTCAGTACTGGGATATTAACCCAAGTGCCAGATGTGGGAACTGAACCCACAGCCCTCTGATCTCCTGGCCTCAGAGGCGAGTGTGCTACCTACTGAGCCACTGACACTGGACTAGGTGCAACGTGCAAAATGCATAGGCAGTCCAAGTGGGGAGATTAAAGAAGCCCCATATGAAATAACAACAGTATGACATTATACACTGAATGCAATGAACAGCCCATGAATTCAGTACAAGGAAACACTGACCGAAGTGTGCTAGGGTACATAGGTAATCCACATACTGAACAGATGAGAAAATTCTATGAGAGTTCCTGCTCCTGTGATGCCCTTCTCTACTCAGTAATTTGTTAATGTTATATTTATTTCAAATTTGGTGGGCAGGACTATAAAGTGGTTTAGTTTCTTATTATAAAAAGGGTCTCAGAAATGCTGCAATTAATTATAGTGTATAGTAGAGTGTTGTTCTCTATAGAATTCCATCCCTTTCAAAATGATGTTGTACCACCGTCCAAGGGTCATGGGAAGTGATTGTACCCTTCTGTGGCACAACAGCATTCTAAAACCTCTAAGACTACATGAGTCAGTTTCAGTTTGAAAGGTCAAGAATTGCCATGCCCACATTTGACCTGATGGTGTGGCAGTTCACACAGACAAAAAGTGAAGCTACAAGCGGAAGGAGAATATTCACTACAAAAAACACAGGATGAGCAACTTTATGCACAAGCTGTGTGTTCTGCCACCTCAGGGGTCTGATTTCCTCAAACCTCTCAAGCTTTGCTCTCATGGCCAGAGGGAATCAGAGCCCCTCTGTGGCAGAACACACTTGCTGCGCATAGATGCCCATCCAGCCTTCTCTTTGTCAGCATCCTGAGACCCTTACATCAACCTCTGTTACACTGATCACCATGGTGCACAAATTCTTCCTAACAGCATTCCATCCTCTAGCACTACTGAATGACTGCAATGATGCATTCCGATTCTAAACCAGCATTATTAAAGGGGGACAGGAATTGATTACTTCTGTGCAGCTGTTTGAAATGTCTCTATTTTCATAAATTATATTCATACCTCTAAAGGAGCCCTATTTAACTGTGCCTGAATAAAAGCTAAATCTGTTCATTATTTTTTGTATTATTTTCTCTGTATGGACAATATTCTGTGCAGTTCCTTTCATGGAATCAGGAATTTGGAGTTTTGACTATGTCACTTCTTGGTTTCAGAACCGTGGGCACTGTACTGATAAGTTCATGCTCACATTTCTAAAACCATGAAGTGACATAGTCAAAACTCCAAATTCCTGTCCCCTTTAAACAGTCAGTGGATGGATTATTGTATTAAAAATCTCCTTCTCAATGAGGAAAAATAAACAGTCAAAAGATACACTTCTAATCCTTTTCTAAATGAATATTTTTGTAGTAGCAATACGGTACGCCCAGGACTGAGACTAACAGTCAGTTAATCAACTCCTAGAGGCAAGATGGCACTCGGCTGTGCCTTGTGCCACATTAAGCCCCTAGGGTTGATTAACAGACTTTGAATTCTAACCCCATGTCAAGTCTTGTCAAATAAGAGATGATGGTTCCCCTCCAACAAATCTAGTGATTAGAATTCTCCCTGCTAGACATTTCTAGTTTAAGCACTGACTGCCATAACCATAACCCCTCCCCCCCACACACATAATTTGTTATCAAGGAACACAGGCAGGTGTGGTGCAACAGATCCCCAGCATCATCACCAGCACATTACTTACCTATCCAGTGTTTATTCCTTGATAACTACACTCTATAATGGGCCTTACTGCAACACTACCTCAACAGCATGTTCTACTGGTTTCAACCCACTATCCCCCAGTCCAGTCTCCATTACAGATGAGTGATGTTCTTATGCAAAAATAAAATGCACATTTCAACATGGCTGATCAGCAGAGAAAAACTTTATGATTTCTGAATGGATGACTAAAGATTAAGAATTATATTTATTATCACTTACAAGAAACAGTAACAAAAGCAAAACTCAGTTTAATCATAGATAGGGGATAGCAAACAGATGCATTGATTTTATCCTGGTGAAGGACCTTTGAAATGTATGCCTCATCCACACCATGTATTAAAGGCGCTTTTCAGTTTCCCACAAAAATATTACAGTTGGCATTGGCAGGACTCAAATCTCATAGCATTCCAAAAACAGGATGTGCATTATAGGATTTTAATGCATGCCCCTGGGGTGTAGTAGGCACCAGGCTAAAGGTCAAGTGTCCTTACACCCCTGGGAAGTGCACAACCTGGAGGGGCTTATTACACTTATAAAATTACTTTTAATGCACTAATTAATGCAAACATTTGATTTTAATGCATGCCCCAGGGGTGTAGTAAGGCACAAGGTCAAAGGCTGAGTTTCCTTATGCCCCTGGGAAGTGCATTAAAATCCTATGATGCACACCCTCGAGGGGCTTATTACACTCATAAAATGGCTCTAAGTAGGTTTTTGTGGGAGGAAAATGAGATTCGGCATTGGATTGTGTGTTTATAGAGATTTAATGCACAGTCAGGTGACATCTGCGAGGTGCGAGATTGCCCGACCGTCCTTAGTTTTAAAAGGGAGTTGAAGACCCACCTTTCTAATATAGCTTTTAAGGATTTCTGTTGATTTGATTTACTATATTTATTGTTATATTTATTTGTACAGGCACTTTGATTTAAGAAAAGCGCCTTTTAAAAATAAAGTTGAAATTGAAATTGAAAATTGAAAAAATCTCTCGGCCAATGAAATGTCAAGATTTTCTCTTGCCATTTTGTAATACAGATTATAAAACTGATGGGAAAAATCCTGAAAGCAGATTGCTCAAAAGGCAGTTTCAGGCATGATGCTATCCCAGTATTACATCACAGTCTGGAACTCTAAATACTGTGAAAACCTGTTTTATAGTTCTAGAGGATCCATTTTATAATTGCAATACTTCATTCAAGGGTGTGGGTTATGCTGGGTAATATAAATTCTTGGGAGGCTGAAGGTACTCAGCTGTGCCTCCCTTGTGCTTCCCAGTACACCTGAAGCATGACGTTCTCATAGTATAACAAATACCCTGTGATGCCCATACCTCTCAACCTTTTATCACTTAAATGAGGTACATTGATTCTCAAAATGTGTGATTGTGTGGCACACTGGCCCTCATAATTTGGAACATGTTAAACATAGAGATACAAGCTCAGAACACTGTGGAAATCTATGTCTTATTTATGCAAAGCTTGACTTTAAATTAGCATCTTAGAATATTATAAATTGTTGCTTTAATACTGAGTTTACAGCACCTTCTCTGTGTGGGCAGCACCTTTTCCATGTGGGATGAATGTGGGACACAGCAATTTTCAGGGGACAAATGAGGGTCTCCCTCATAATGTGGGACAGTTGAGAGGTAGGGTCATGCCTTATTGCTTAAAGGTATTTGTATGGAAACTGGCTCTCTGCCCCTAAGACTTTACCTGTTCTTGCTGCTTTTTCTGCCATCTAATGGCTCCCAAGTGTAGTTGCCATGAACGCACAGTGCAGGGTGGGTACTGAGTAGAGGGCAGCCAGTCCCAAAATGTGGACCAGGTCCCAAGTTACCAGCTTCTCAGCCTTCGACAATACACAACTCGGCATCTGTTTGCATCTTGGGGTTGACAGCACATCATGGATCTTTCAAGCATTGTTCTTAAGGTCTCTTTGATATCCTTTTAACCCACCTGATAAAGGCTGTGAAGCCAAAGTGCCGGGGTTTTGGCTGCAGCTCAAGCAGAGCACAGGTATAACAAAATTGGTCTTTTTCACCTGAATATCTAGGATTTGCATGCTTCTGTACTTCTACCTGAGAGTGCTGGTAATCTGTGACCTTGCTTTATCTGCCATGCAGCCAAAATCCTCTGCTTGTGACATCAGAATAATTTCCGTGGTAGCAGGTTGTGACGTCACAGGCAGAGATCACACCGCTAAAGCAACAGGAACAGACGAATGGTTTGGGAGAAGCTTGTTTCAATGAAAATATTGTCACTAATAAAATACATTTGCAGGATGGTTACAGGCTTACCTGTTCAAACGTGCCTCTGTACACCGTATCAGTCTGATGACCTGCTATTGTTTTATTTATTTATTTATTTAGTTAGTTTTTGTTGACCTGGTAAGTGCACTAGACAAATCCTGCCTACTTTCAGGCATGATCCGGGGAAGGGGGATACAGATGAATGTCAACTGACCTTGAACCAGATTAAGCTGTTGGTGGTATTTTTAGTGAATGAGGGCAATTTGGCCAGGACGGTTTGCGGACAGTTACCTTTTTCCATAAAGTTATATTAAATTAATCTGGCATCCTGAACTGCTACTGTTTTCCCACTGAAACACGCTGTAAACATTACTGAATTGAATGATACTACTCATTTTGATAGTCCTTTTAAGAGGACCTCAACAGGTCAGACAGCCTTAGGTTACTCTGGACCCACACTGTGAACAACTTGTCAAACTATTAAAGGCTGTCAGTCCATCAGTCCATCAATGTTTTTAAATTATCTTTGCACAAATAATTACTTAATAAAGCATACTGTACTTGTGAACCTGTTTTACTGTATTTATTGTATTGTAATACTGCAGCTTGCATTTGAAAAAGGGTAGTTTGTTCAATACGCCTACCAAGGTAATCAATAAATGAAACCAAACTAAACAAAAAGATGGAAGGTACGGTACTTAAGTTCACATTTTGGAGGAATTTAGATTTTTTTTTTTAGGTCTGCTGATGCCAGCTGTGAAATTGGTTGGCTGGAAGTCAGAAAATCTCTCTAAAGGACTGTCTGTTAAGGTAGCTGGTGTGACAACAATGACACTGTTGAGGATGCTATGGGCACCAATCCACTACTTTTACAAGTCCATTTAACGAGTGTTTCTCCCACATGGAAAAGCTCTGTGCACCAACTCAACACATGCTCAAGCCCCCCCCCCCCAGCTATCTCCCAGGCACAGATGTGCACCCCCTTAACAGGAAAACTGCCAAGAAAGGATGACTGAAATCCAGCAGCTCTGTAGGTCTCCAAAGCATTCAAGGTAATTGCCTTGAAACAGCTGAAGAATGCCAAGGCTATCTGCACCAGTATAAGAGGCTCAGAGCCATTTTGAGAACATACTCTCTTGAAAGGACTGGTATTCGCAGGCCTCCCCTAGTCAATCTCAGATCACAGTGGGAAACATTTACATAGATGCTTTGCAGCCAGTCTAAGTGTTTTTTTTTTAAAGCAGTCATTTAAGGAACTGTTAGATTTAATAGCCTCGCTAACAATGTAAATGACTAGCTTATTTTTAGCCTGCAAAAATATCAATAAATGTAAGATATTTTATTCTTTGATTCTAATTTTTGCAACCTGAATAAATCAAGTCAGAGATGGCATCTTGTTTTCAATGGAGTGATGCGCCTACTCCAGTGATTCTCAAATGGTGAGTCGGGGAGGCTCAGTCAAATTTGGGAATGTACTGTATAGTATTTAAATTTTAAGTTTTGGCTGTTTTGTGTGAAAGGATAAAACAAATTAAATATGCATAATTGCAGGTGAATTACTTTACTTTTGCACAAATATGTGACCAGGAAGTCTCCATTAAGCCAAAGCTTGTTTATAGGTACAGTATGTATTTATATGCAAATTAATGCCTGGGGAAGGCATGCTGAGTTGACACTTGTTTCTACAATAGGTATTTATATGCAAATTAGTGACTTGGAAAGGCACACTGAGTCATGGCTTATTTCTATAGTAGGTATTTATATGTAAATTAGTGACTGGGTAAAGCAGAGATCCAACGCACGGTTTCAGGTATCACCTGGGGTAAGGGAACAGGAAGTTGCTTAACAACAGGGTAAGAGAAGGAGAGATGAAGTGGCTAGGTTTGGTTGTTCCAGATAGAGAGGAAACCGAGTAACAAGGGTCCAAGAGTCAGAAAAAAGGAGTGACAATTAAAACCTGAGGTGCCGGGTCAGGGGTGGAGAGCAATAAGTTGAATAAAAAGAGAATATACTCAGTCAACTTTATTAGTTTCACTTTATTACTGGTGTACTGTGCAAAATAGGACTTTTTTTTTCTGTGGGGAGGCCCAAGATTTTTTTCCAAATTTGAGGGAGGCTCAAAATCTTTTTTATGGCTTGGGGAAGGCTCACTATCACAAAGTGTGAAAACTAATGTCCTACTCCATGTAGAGCAGGGTAGCCAGAAGCCCTAGGCAATAAGTGGCTTGCTCAAGGTGAGATACTGAGTGGCTTTTTGGTGATTTGTAACCGAATCACCTGGCTCATACTTCTGTGCATTAACCAATAGGTTTCATTGACTTCTTCAAAATATGGCTTTTGTAATTGACTATTCATACAAACCAGACCATTGATACTCCTTCAGCTAACCAACTATGTTGTATTTTTAAGAACCATAAAAAAAAAAAAACAATGGGATGCCCCATCAGCACGTGGGCTTGAAATAAATACAGAAGGGTTTGAAATAAAGCACACAAAAATAGGAATTATAAAATGGCAAGAAAAATTCCTGATCTCTGGTCAGTACTAACCTTCAACAGTGACGTTATCCCAGCACAACATCACTCCTATTCAAAAGGTAATTAAAAGGCATTTTACAAATGTATTTTTTTATTTTTTTTTCCTCTCAAGCAAGCCATTTTATAGTTGCAATAATGCATTCCAGGGTATGCATTATGGAGATAACATCACTTCTCAGGTGCTGGACACATTACCATCTGAAGTTTGACATTACCCTAGCGTGACACATGCCCTGTCGTCCATTGTTGCTTAAATAAAAGTCAGAACTAATGTTTTTGATGATAGATCTGCTTCAGCAATTCTCTATTCAAAAATAAAAAGTAAGTCTAGTTAATGAAAGTACTGTAAGTGAAGCTCATTTCACTAACTGTGCTTACTTTTGTGTTCCTAGATATAGTAATACCTGCAGCAGACCTACAGTCAAAAGGTCGATTATGGGCTGTCCGAATGGCTCAGTAGTAGTTCATCATGCCTCAGGGCAGATAACTTAGATTTCAACGTGAACTCAAGTTGCCGTGTCATGATGCAAGCCAGACTGGAGCAGCTGCTGCATGGCATTGTGCCTTGGTTGAGAAGGGTCAACACTAGAAATGGGTGAAGTTGGTAAAGTTCTCTCCATGAACTAATCCATGAATTTAATACAATTTGTGGAGTGTGGATCGATCTGCAAAGTGTGAAATTTTGCTGTGAAGTATGAAGTTTCTCCTGCGAAATGCAGAATTTCACCTGCGAATGTCAGAATTTCGCCCATGAATGGCAGAATTTCACCATCTGCAGGCAAAATTCCACCGTTCATGGGAGAAATTCTATGCTTCACATTGAAAACTTCATGATCTGGGTGTAGTCAAAGTCAGGGAAAACGTTGCGAAACTCCATGAATAAGAATTTTGGCCACGTTGCCTGCAAATTAAAACTCTGGCCCATCTCTAGTCAACAGTGAACTCCGACACCACAGTGATCCCTGCGGCTGGGCTTGGGAGCATGTTTCTGCCTCAGGGACATGTTGTGTGCATTCAATGCCAAACACATGGCTGCATTCACATCAGTGTACAGTATATGGGAGGGACCTAGTAGGGCAGTAGAAAACAGGTCCATCTATGTGAAAGTGTGGCCCTCTGGAATTCCTGTGAGTCCTAGTGCCTATTGGTACTGTCTCCTAGTCAACCCAGTGGACTGTCTTGGGAAGGAAGGTAGCCCTCCCCACAAAGACACTGCCACAGAGAGGAAGCTATAGAGGTAACCAGTGGGTTACTGGGGTCCCGGGGGGGGAGGAGGTGGTTGTCAGAAGACACAGGCCAGAACAGGATATATCCCTGAATGACAAGAGTGATTAGAAAGAAAAATATCTGACAAAAAAAGTTGATTCTAACTTTATTTTCTATTTTCAGCGTGCAGCCCAGCAATTTATTTGCTTTTGTTGCTGCCTTTCGGTACTGTGCCGACTGTTTCATATCACCCCTGACCATTACTCTCAGGTCGTTGCATGTGCTTAGAATTCTATAGTGTTTTGCACATTTCAAATGAAAGCAAACTAACAGTATCAGTCTGGGCAACGCCATAACTCTGTTAGGTGGCAGTGGTGAGTGTGAATGACCATATGCTATAAAAATAGAATATGGACAACAATACACAACTCAGCATGTGCTTGCATCTTGGGGTTGAGAGCACATTACAGATCTTTCAAGCTTTGCACTTAAGGTCTCTATGATGTCCTTTTAAACCCCTCAATGGAAACACTGCCTTTTTGAGACCGGTTGTCCATACACTATTGTATACATTATGTTGGCTGAATTTGGTCCTGGTGAAGACTTAGCCTGCTTGACAAAAGTAGATGCATATGACTACCCACGATACTTTGAAATGGGTTTGGGGGCTTTAACATGAATGCATGTGGCTGGGTGAGAAGACATAGACGCCCAGCAGATCTTCATGTAATGTGGTCGATACTGATATGGACACTTGTCATGAAAGCTCATGCCATAAGGTTTACAAACCACTGACTCTGAAAGATTCACATTGAGCATTTGACTTGGAGCTTTAAAATCTCAGCACTACAATCTTGCCAAACCATTTTTTCACCATGTATTATTCATTAATGGCACAGCAGTTTTAATAGACTTTTTCAATTTTACATACTAAATTATGAATGCTGAACTATCAAGATTCATTATGAGTTATATAGTTCTGTAAATATATATTATAGCAATTTTATACATGAAAATAATTCCCAAAACTTAATGCAAATGAAAAATATTTGTGTGATTTACCATTTTCACACACACACACATACAGTATATATATATATATATATATATATATATAATGCCAGTGAGGATAAATCCTGGCAAATATTTCCAGTATGGTCTGACCTACAGTGAGGATATCATGTATATCCTCAGTGTAGTTCATTCATCCACACAATAGGTCTTCCTCAGGCACTGTCTGCAGTTAACCACAGCAGAGCCACAAACTGCAGTCACCCCACTCTAACACACAGCTTCAAGATCACCCACAGATTTGTCCCAACTGTGAACCTCCTCAGTGTGAAAACAGCATTCACACTGAGAGGTTCCTCTTTTTTATTCTCAGAAAATGTACTTCTGGTACTGTAACACCCTGCCCAAAAACACACATTATTCAATATCTCCCTGCCTTCCCACTCACGAGTGCCACTCTGTACCTCTTACAGCGTACAGTGCTTCTCCCGGACGGCCGGCGAGCAATGTCCTCTTCAACTGAACACTTCTTCCACTGGCTGGAAACCTCCTGCAGTGTCTGTAGCATCCCAAAAGTATCAATCAGAGATTATACATTTTAGATAAAAAAACTAAATAAAAGTAAAATGGTATGCCCCCCCCGAACAACAACATTTCTGTGGCGACATGAATTGATATTGACAACAGTGCCCTGTTGCCGTAGAAAAGCCACTGGGATCGGGCAACCCCTTCCCCTGACCTGCACTCCCTCCCCGAACTAACTCTGACCTGGAGTTAGAATCCTAAAGTACAAGAAGTGCGGGGAAAAACTCTCCATTTGGGGGTTGGGGGAAATGAAGCTTGACCACCTACACAATGTATGCGGTTGATGCACTACAAATTGCTGTTGACGTGGAGCCTGGTGCTGTGATGCTGGTCAACGTTTTTATTGTTGAACCAGCATTATAGAGCCAAGTAAAACTACTACATGGAAACCTTGCCGGCAACCTCCACACCAAAACCTTGCTCCCTCACTAAGCAGGAGCTGCTGCCACAATCTTAAAAAAACTGTTCATCCCACCCACACAAGACTGCTGGCCAATAAAAAGCCACACTACGAATGGCAGCACATAGGGATCCTAGCTAGCATCCCTACCAGCCTACCTACCACTACAGCACGATGAAACAGCTGGGTGAGATAATTAAAATATATATATTAAAAAAAATAAATTAACTGGAGATCAATACACAAAAAAAGGCATTACATAAATTGTGCTGTTTGACCTTGTGACCTCACTCGTGGCTCCCCCATTCATGAAGTCATTAGGTCAAACTGCACTCGGGGAGAAATATCAGGGATATTTCAGGTAGACTCATTGCATATCCATATATATATATATATATACTGTATATATATATACACACACACACACACACACATATACAGTACATACACATACAAGCGGAGAGGGTATAAACAAAGGCAAATAAATCTAAAAAGTACATTAATATGTATGCTAGGGTTACAAAGTTTTAAAAGAAGGAAAATGTGGTGTTTTAGGGTTGTTTTAATCCCATTGCTTACCCCCAAGAGCATACCCAAGCCTACTGACTCAGTGCCAAGTGACAGATCTGCAGCAATGCCACATGGGTCTGCTGCTTCAAGCTGCAGGTCTGGGGCAGTGCCACACAAATGTGCAACCTCATATAGGGCTCACAGCATCAGTCATAACTTCTTCAGGCCCTGCACAAAGCAGCAGATCAGCCATAACTTTCTTCATGCAGGACCTGCATGAGGTGAGTCATAGTTTTCTTTACAGAGGGCCCTGAACGAACCAGAAGACAAGTCATAACTTTCTTCATGCAGTGCTCCAGACCTGAGGGGCATAGCCCAGGACCAGTAGCTTGGTCTTGGGCAAAAAACCTGGGGGATGTGGGGCAGAGAGGCATTTGGGTCAAGAAACCCTAACATCACATTTCTCTCCCTTTTTATGTTTGCTTGTGCAAACATATTGTTACTGTACTGTAGGGGCTATGTAGGTGTGCACCGTGTAAGTCAATGGATGTAGAAATGCAGTAGGCTGCCTCTCAAAAGCTGAGAAGGCTGATGGTGACAGTGTTCATCTTGCTGATGAGTGCATGGCCGATGGGTGTAAACTTCTTGTAGTTCAAAGGAGAAAAGCCACATCAATCACACTGGTTTTCTGTCCATTGGCCAGCTATCAGACTTCATCAGGCTCTGGAGATAAACATCAAGCCTCAGTGTGTGTGTGTGTGTGTCCCTAAATACAGACAGGAAGTGCTTCTTTGCCTCACTGTGTGTGTGTGTGTCCCTAAATACAGACAGGAAGTGCTTCTTTGCCTCACTGTGTGTGTGTGTGTGTGTGTGTGTGTGTGTCTGTCCCTAAATACAGACAGGAAGTGCTTCTTTGCCTCACTGTGTGTGTGTGTGTTTGTCCCTAAATACAGACAGGAAGTGCCTCTTTGAAAGCATAAAGTAGAGTTGGGAACAGCATGCAGAATGCAAATATAATAGTTTCAAATATGTTAACAGTGTGTCAATAAAGAACAACAAACACCAGCAACAGTTGAATTATATATTGCTTATGTTCTCATTAAAGAGCCCTGATACCAGGTAGATAACTGAAAAATATGAGAATTAGACACAATTCAGATTATAGTGCATATATGTTTGCAATTTTTTTATACTGACTTCATCCTCCTGTCCCTCTCCGTCAGCCCCCTTCTGCTGTTGAACCCGAACCCCAACCCCTTCACCCCACCTCCAAGACTCACCCCATCTACTTCGTACCTCGTTATGTGAGTGGGTACCACGGATGGTGCTGGTGCAGGGCCCTCAGGGTTGCAGCATCATCCTGCAGACAGAAGTTCTTTTCCGCTTCTTATTCCCCTTGAGTCAGAGCCAGCAGCATGCTATTTATTTATTTTATTTATTTCAAAAGTTTCACCAGGAAATGTACACTTAGCTGATAGCAGCTCATTTCCAGATGGCTCCTCAATTGCACGCATGTAGACTGAAGATGGTGCATGCTTTCAATGCCTGCCTCTATCTTTCAGTTCTGGTGACCACTGATGTGCCACCTAGCCTTCACTGTGTGGCAGCCAATCAGCAGTACACACTGTCCCATCACCCTGAAGGAGAAGATCTGACGATGGATGCTAAATCCTCCTTCCCCCCCACCAGCCCCTGAGGAACCTTGGTCCATTTGTGAACCCAGGTCACTGGTGTGGTGGGGAGTGAGGCATCCAGTGCATTAGCTCTCCATGCCACTGGCCCGGCTACAAGTTTACTGTAGCTCAGATTTCCTTAAACAATATTGTTTGTGGCCTCAGGTGGGGGAGGGGCCTGCAATCCACTCCTTTATGGTTCTATGCTTTTACCCTCTGTAACATTCAGCCACAACTATATTTTTGCAATTATTCCCCCTTTTTCTTTATTACTGAGGGAAGTGACATAAAACCAAGAGTACTGTCCCTTGGACAGTATTAGGCCTGGTTACTTGCCTACAGATGACATCATAATGCTCTGTTTATGGCATCATAATTATCTCCACAGCAACAGACTGTGATGTCATAAACAGAACTGTGATTTCAGAAGTAGACAAGCATAGTAAATAGGGCAGGGATCCTGTTTCCATGCAAATGTCCTCTATGCATTAATGTAGTTTTTGCAATGAATTTCCTTACTTTTTGAGAAAGTAGAGTCAAAGGTCCCTGTGCAAAGCAGGAGGCAAGTCCTTACTTACTCTGCAGGGGAGGTGAGCCCTAACTTGCTTCACACAGGGCTCAAAGCCGTAACTGTCTTTACCCACAGCAGAAAATGGGGAATAACTTCATCACTATTTTGTTCATGTATAGCTTCAATTGTCGTACAATAATGCTTGCAGTTTTATTGGTCATATTCTTGATGTGTGTGTGTGTGTGTGTGTGTCATGGTTTTAAGCAGTGCAGTTTTTAACAACAGGCTAAGTAGGCTACAGTCTAGGGACGCCAGCTGTTAGGGGGCACCTGAGAAATGAGAGGCACCAAAAAAAATTTGGCTGGCTCAGTAGCGCTGGGTGTTGCTCCCCAACCCCCAGAACTCAGTGTCAGTTTGTGCCCCCCCCACAGAACTCAGTGTCAGTTTGTACCCCCCTGCAACTCAGTCTGTTTTGCTGCCCCCCCAGACAGACCAGATCAGTCCAATCAGCGGCAAGCATTGATTTTAAAATCCAGTGTGTGCTCACTACGCAAGCGCACCTGACACCCATATCAAATTGATGAAGAGAGCAGCCGGAGAATGCTTGCTAGGCAGGGCGGGTAAGGCACAGTGCACACCACATGAGTCACAGATGTCATCATCAACTGGTTGAGAACAGTACTAGCAGTAGAGGTGCCAGCATCTGCCACACTAGAGAATCGAGACAGAGTGAGCACTCACAGCTGGGTCTGGGTGGAGGATGGAGTGGGAGTATGGCAGTCGGTGTGGGTTAGGGTACAGTCCAGAGACCGGACCTGTCATGACTCTCAGTCATGTTCTTCTTACACGGAGTCGGCATCACATGCGTGACTGTCCCCGGCCACCCCACATCTGACCCGATGGCAGCTGCCATGGCCAACTGGTGAGACCACTCGAGTGTCCAAGAGAGCGACCATCATCATCATCAGTGCTGAATGCCTTCAAGGGAGGAATGAATGAGAGGAGAGAGGCCACACCAGACCAGACTTGAGATGGTAGGTGCGACGGAGACCAGGTCACACTGGCACCAGGCAATGGTGAGTGAGAGTGAGATTTATGATGATCACCCTGGTCAGTAGTCCAAAAATTGCCTAAAAAGGAATGTGGTCCAGACTGAAACCTGAGGGGGCAGCAGGGCCAGGGGCCGTGCCCTGCAGGCTGCCCTGACTGAAGAAAATTTGGGGGGGAGAGAGGGGCATCATTTCAGGCTTGCTTAGCTTGGGCCTGACTTGGGGGCACTGACAGCGACTTGCCTTTGATTTCCCACTTATTGTCTGCATTCTCTGTTGACAAAAATGAAAATCTAATCAGTCAACCTCTTTGTGAAAAAGGCCAAAGTAATGAATACGTGCAAACAGTGCAACCAGGAATTATAAAACATGAAGTGAGTCTGACTTTGTGTGTAGTAGGTAGTGACAATTCAATTTTTTACACTCCCTCAAGTAATGTCAGTGTCACAGACTCACATTCTGAATTAACTTTGCAGAGCTCAGCTCTTAAGGTTTATGGACATCAGAGATCACATACTGTAACTCTGGAGTGTAAAGACAGCTAATATAGCATATTGCCTCCTATGCATTATTCTCTATTTAATTTCTGAACACCACAAATAACGGTCTATATTTATTTTTGGGGACTGGACAATAGCAACTATTGGGCTGGAAATATATCCTCGACATAAAAGTAATGAACTGTAAATTAGCTTGGTACACCCAGCAGACCTGGGTTTGATTCGCATAGCCTCTGGCTTCACTTGCATACTGTGTGACCCTGGAAAGTCACTTAACCACCCCCAACAATGCTCCTAGGTCACCCCTAAAAACAGGCACTGTGTCTTGTGGTCCTTACCTGATTCCCAAAGAATAAAAAAAATATATTCAGAATATTTATACAAAAATAGTAAACCACAACAACAAAAAGCTTTAAAAAAAAAATTGTTAACCCTCTCTGGGTAGCCATGGCTATTCCTTTGGTCACCGCAGTCATCACTCCCAAGTTGTCCCATGCAATTATATGTTGATAAATCTCCTGCTGGTGTCTTTCTTGCCTGCACCTTCTCACTTGCCAATAACTTCATCTACAAGCACCCCCCCACCCCGTCTCCCTAGCTTGACTCCATATTGCTCCAAATGGCCATCTTAGTAAAGTAGGGGGCTTGGGGCCCCACCCGGTGCCCTTATTTATAATGAGGAACAGTATAGACAATTTATTCTGGCTGTTCAGTAGTCCCCATCCCAAACCTGCAGCACTCTGCCAATTTTTCTTCAGAAGCTCACAGACAAAAACAGAGATGGGGAGAGGTTCCAAAAACGGCTTGGTGCAGTAGATAGCCTTGACCCTGGGCAAAGACTAAACACTATAAAGAATGCATGTCTACATACTCCGGAGGTGGATGCATTTCATTAGATAAATTCAGAAAGTGCTAATTATTCCAGGAATGAACCAAATTATGCTGCCTGGTGAGACAAACGCGCCCCAGCATTTCACCTCACCTGAAGGCTTCGACTAGGGGCAATGTGCAGTTTATTGGAACAGCCTTTTATACTCAGAATTTTAATGGTGCAGTACATTCTTAGCTTTCTTTGGACTGCAGAATTTATAGGCATCTCCCATTTCATGTACTAGTCGCAGGATAGGAAAGTAATTTGTTTTTCTATTAATCGTCTTTACAGTGACAGCAGTATTCTGTCTGTTTTAAATGTGGATCCCTGCATGAGATTTTGTCTATTGTTGTTTTTTACTCAAATGACAATAAACAGAAAGTACAAAAAAGTCAGTATTCTAATTAATTGTTCTTCTGTGAATGTGTTGTTGCTATCCCCTGAACTGAGCCGTGTTTGGCGGGGACGGGGGGGGGGTGCCTGATGTTTCCAGCCTAGGGGCGCCATGTAAGTTAAAGGAAAACTACACCCAAAACTTGAAAAAATATATGTTGTGCAGAGTGTTTTAATTTGTATGTGAAGTTCTAGTGTTTCCTTCCCTCTGACTGTTATTATGAGTTTTTCCTAAATTAGCCTGCTAGCTTTAGGGTAGTTGTACGACCCCTGGAGATCTCCATATCAAATAGCTCAATTGTATTTCTTTGTCCTACAATGCACCTTGTTTCATGTGATGGTGATGTAGCAGAGCCCATAAATCCAGCAGAAAGCATTGCATTACAATCAGTTCACAACAATAGAGATGGCTATATTTTAAAATCTGTAGAATTCAGCTTGGTGACCATCTTCATCCTAAAGGTTTCACTGTCCTGAAAAACTTTGCTGCTGGTAGTTTTTGTGCAGCTTGTAAAGCTTGCAAGATATTTAGTTTGTTTGGCATGTGTGTGCTGAATGTTGGGTCTCTCTTACATCACAGTCACATGAGACAAGATGTACTGTGGGAGCAAGAAATACAATTATGCTATCAGGTATGAAGATCCCCAGGGGTCGTAAAACTAGCATAAAGCTAGCAGGCTAATTTGGGAAAAACTCCTAATACCAGTCAGAGGGAAGGAAACACTAGAAGTTCACATACAAATTAAAACACTCTGCACAATATATATTTTTTAAGTTTTGGGTGTAGTTTTCCTTTAATGCAGCACTGGTTTTAAGCACTTTGCATAAGACTTAGTTCACTCTTCGCTATAGTTTTTACAATTTCTCTAGTAACACATTTCAGGACTATTTTTATCTCAGTGTTTTGTTTGTTGCATTTTACT
Organism: Neoceratodus forsteri; assembly: GCA_016271365.2. Taxonomy (NCBI): domain Eukaryota; kingdom Metazoa; phylum Chordata; order Ceratodontiformes; family Ceratodontidae; genus Neoceratodus; species Neoceratodus forsteri. The sequence continues at coordinate 67,012,965 of JADMNL010000030.1, forward strand.
GAGTGCACATACCAGCTCTTATGCACACCCTCAGTTCATCAAAGCCTGTCATAATGATTTTTAGATGCAATCGCAAACATTTTTTTCTAATTAACATGCTAACTGCAACTTTTTTTAAAGTCTGCTTAAACATTTCATTACTCTGTCATCTGACAAACCACACAACTGTTAACCATTAGAGTTCAATAATTTTTTTGAGTTTAGGTTTTAATGTTTTTGCCCATGTCAAACTTTAACTTGGAAAAAAAAATCATTTTCTAGGCTATATTTTTCAAGTGTCTATACATGAGTACGACTTTTAACATTTTAAAACCTTATAACTTAAACAAGAAACATATTTTGTTCTGAAACCATAAAAATGACTTATTCTGAGCCAGTTCTTAATGAACCTTTAAGTTCTCTAATTTAAATCAGTGGATTTCTTTCTGGGGGTTTTTTTCACAATTTGTGGGCAAAAAACAAAGGTTATAATTTGGGATTTTTTATGCAATTACACAAATGAATAACTTTTGAACTGCCAAATCAATTTTCACAAAACTTGCCAAAAACTTGGCACCTAGGACTGAGACTGTGTACAGCAAATTTCACACTCCTAAGCAGTAAGACGGCTGATATAAGCTGTTACAAATCCCATTCTTAAGACAAACACTAACTCAACCCTAACACACTGGTGCTATTGCACTTGCATAATATATAAACAGTCATTCATATACACACATGTATAATTACATACCTGTACATAACACTTTGAGAGTATTGCCCAGCTTTATTTTAAGGCAGTGATATGTTGCTGTACTATAGGCTGCCTGCCAGAATATGGTAGCTCCCTTACACCAGAGAGACTTTCTTTTGTCCTATAGCCAGTGTAAATGCTACCATAAATAACTATGTGTTTCTGTTATGCATATCTCTATATTGCCTGTTCAACTGAAGCACTGTAATCTGTATCTGTATACTGAGGTACTATAGTACAGTCAATGGAGGTTTTGTATTATGTTTCATCTTATGTATTTTTTACTGTTCTGGTCGACCATGAAAACGGGTCCTTGGCTCACCGACATTCCAAAGTATAAATAAATAAAATATACAAAATGTAATATTTATTTTTGCATAGCAGTCAGATACAATAAGTACAGGGGTTGAAACAACATTTTGCATCCGCTAGCCAGCAGGGCTAGTGACTGGGAAAATCTTCTAGCCCCACAGCTTTTTCCACAAGCCCAGCTGGTGTGCTTATTTAAATGCTACTTTCTCCAGTACAAGTCTGCAGGGCTAGTTAAAGGAAAATCTGAGTAGCCCGATATAAAATCTACCAGCATTTGGCTAGTGGGCTGGTGCCAATTTCGACCCCTGTAAGTACATATGCTACATTTGAAGAACAAAATTATCAAACACCAGATAAACAGCAGAGATCTAAAATAGCCAGGTCTGATATTTAAAGGCAGACAAGTCCTTCGTACTAATATGCTTTATGAATGTATGGTATTTGTATCTCTCAGATATACTATACTGTATAGTATATCTGAGAGATAGAAATAAACTCCAGTCTCCCCAGTGCCAGCTGGTCTGGTCAATGGGATGTTATATTTGACCCATACGTATAGTCTATATGTAATGGGTCAAATATAACATCAAACTGACCAGTTGAGCTGCCACTGGGGAGGCTGGAGTTTGCACAAAAGCACCAGAACTCCCCACTGGGGCAACTGGGGGCTTAGTGACATGTGACACACTCATCATCTGGAGACAAAGGGTGTGAGTCACCCCGCATTTGTCACCTTCTTTCAGAGGCCAGTAAACACTGGGAATACCAGACTCTCCACAAGTCAATCTTTCAGTTCCACTCTTGGAACATGCCAGCCATTGTGTACCCTGTCATTCGGGCGCCAAACCTGCAAGTCATCGATCGGGTTTCAAGTGGGGGACTATGCCCCCCAGACCCCCTTACTTAGGATTCTAACTATTGGGAGGTGGATCTGGGGGGTGACAACATTCGAGTTTGGTGCCCTAATGATGGGGTGCACAACAGCTGGCACTCCAAGGTTGTGCAGCACAAATCTTTCTCTAACCCCTTTTGCCACACCTCTCAGGGTCAACATTCCCTCTCCGTCAGGGGTGCCAAACTCTTCAACAACCTACCCCCACCCTTTGCCCAGTGCCCCTCACTGCCCTTATTTAAAAACAACCTAAAATGCTACCTCTATGACAAATGTGTTTGCTGTTGCTCTTGACTCTTTGCTCTCCACTATGTTATGTTACCCGTTACTTTACACTAAATTAATCTCTTTGTTTGTAAAACATGTTCTATATTATGCCTGTACTTTTGTGTATTGTTACACTTACTGTGCTTTGTTCTTTGATGCTCTTCGTTACTGGATGCTTGTGAAAATGGGCAATTTTGTTCACATGCCTCTCCAGTATGAAAAATAAATGGAATGAAATGAAGTCTAAGTTTACAAAGTTGGGAATCTTCTTTTCTATATGGGTAATGCCTTCTTTATGTGGGATGGGAACATTTTGTGTGGTAAAATGAGGGACAGCATCCATAATGTATGTAACCCCCTAAAACTATAAGTGTTACTATGCAGTCTATATTTTTGTCTATACTTGCACTAAGAGTCAAATGTTCTGGCCCTGCCTTAAAGTGTAATTAATTGTTTTCTGTTTAGTGCCCAGTCAGCCCCAGCAACACAGAGCTGTCAATATTCTGGGTACATCCTGTGCCTCTTTGTTTCCTTGCCCACCTTCCACGAGTATAAATAGGTGATCATCTTCCCCAAAAAAGGTGGTGGAGTGGTAGCCCCAGAGTCCTCTGTAAAGAGCTTGTGGAACTTGGGCGCCATTAGGGTGCATGCTCTGACTCTGATCTGTTGGAAGGGGCCCATGGGCTCAGCTTTTTGGCAGCTTCCCAGATCTGGGGTGGCACTGGCTCCCCTTGGTTGGGTCTCCAGAGGCTCGATCCTGCTAAGGGTTTGAGATTGGGACAGCGAAGGGGCTGCTGGCAGTCCAACTTCATGGAGAGTTTCCTGATGGTGATCACGACAAGAGTCCCAGAGTTCAGAATGCAACCTGTAGTTTCATCAATGTGAACTGCCCCTCTATTTGGGAGAATGCGACCAGAGCCTAATGCTGAGGACAGAAGAGGTGGAGCTGAAACATCAAGACCTGATGAAGGGGTAAGATTCAGTGAGCCTGGTTAAACTTCAGTCAGTTTGCCAGAGTGGCACTAAGATACTGAGACTCATAGTAGGAATAAGATGCAGTGAGCCCAGTCTCCACCCTATTTTGCTTGGCGCTTATGCTTGGGTACTGTACTATGCAAGCTACGAGGATATACCCCTTACCTTGATGTCATAGAGACTGAATCTGCTGTGGGCTGTGCTGCTGGGAGGGGGGTTAGGTACATACTATGGTATCTTCATTTCCCTCATGGTTGTGATGGGGACAGAGTAGATTGTACATATGTTGTACTGCTACTAAATTTAGTTCCCACTGCCTTCAGGCTCGGGGCCTGTAAATATGGGTTTTCTCACCCCTCAGCGAGGTTTGCAGTTCAGGGCTCTGGTGGTATAAGTCTTCTCCTCAATATATGGTAGTGTGCTCAGTGCAGTGTAAATAAATGTTTGGCTTTGCAAACAAGCTATGATCTAAGCATTGTGTCATGTGTTCTGTAGACACTGATAATGTCTTTGAATGCCAGACGAAAGATGCAGATGTGGCAACCATGAGGAGCAGAGCGCTAATGACAGAAAATGGGGGGGGGAGCAAAAATGAATATATATATATATATATATATATAAAATTGAACATCAGGTAGGGGGGTAGGAAGGAATTCCCCTACATGCTTGCCCTTTCCTGCAAACAGGCATCTTCCAAAGATAACGAGCTATAAAAATGACAAGCCATGGTATGGCAGTACATACAGTGTGCAGCCGCTTGCACTGTGGGACAGCCATACATACAGCAAATACAACAGAATGTCTATGTTAAAACAAGCACCTCAGATCCATACAGCCAAGCCGTAGGTGACTTCTCATGAAAGCAATTTTCTGATAGCTGCCTAAATGTGTCACAGCTGCCAAGACTCTTCAGTTCAAGGACTATTCCCCTGCTTATCACTCACTGCTTCATGGGTACTCAGGCAGCACTTTCTGACAGTAACCTGATAATACTGGCAGTAATTCATTCTCCTGTCTGTAAAAAAGTCAAAACTTACAAATCTTTCATCAGCACCATGCACTGCTCTTTGCAATGAAGAAACCCTTAAAACAAAGAGGGTTTGCCAGCTCAGGAATACAGCAGTTTGAGTGACCTCTTTGTCATACCACTGGTGACCTGGGTTCAAGCTCCTAGACTGTGACTGACTGGCAGAGGCAATATAGCCCTTTGTCCCAGATGCCACTTGACTCAAACAGGGAGAGTTGCAGCTTCTTCTTTTAAACTTTCTATCTTTGCATTTTTTTTATAGTATGCACGTTAAACAAAGAAAGTAAAATTATATATCTAGATATTATATTCATGTGTAAAACCCATGAAAACACCAGTTCATTCATTCCATAGACAGTGGAAACAAAAACCAAAAAAGTAGACACTGTGTGTATGTGATTCATGCAATACTTGTGGACATAAGTGTGGTGTGATAAATTTGTTTATCTTGGTAGCTGTGTAGATAAACGTAGAATCTTACGTTGATGTACATAGTTACAGCATCCTATCCATTTATGTACACAGTTACTACGTCACACATCTCCCCCCACCAGCCAGCACTTCATCCATCTCTTTCACTTTCTCCATGTACAGCAACCTACCACCCAGAACAGAACGAAGCATTTTGCCACAGTAACAAACCCCAGCTCATTAAAACATCCAGTATGTCCTAACAATTTCCATCTTTATATTTTTTAATTTGTACTAAAGCTACCCTGTGCTTTCTTTTTCCTTTCCTGGGCCAGCCTTCAGGCACTCCCTTCTGCACTCTGCCTCCTGCTCACTCACAGTGCTGCCAGCTCCACAAACAGTAAACTAAAGGCTCTTTACAAAACAGTAAAAACATCCTTCTGTCCTTACATGTTTTTTTTTCACAATTAAGTGTTCTCAACAGTAGATACCTTAAAGGAACAATACACCCTCATATCATTTAAATTTTATTTGATTCCATGTCAACAGATAACTCCTTTCCTGTAGCTGTTAGGGCTATATGTGTTACCTTTAGTTTGTTTTTACTGCTCATGGTAGGCCCTGTGATTGCCCTGGGGGTCTCCATTTCATGGTTGTTGAAATCTCATTGTCCATGAGAACTGCATTAGCATATGAGAACATGATGTCAGATCAACCATTTATATCATGTATCTCTATAGTGAAAGAACAAATACCCTGCAGAAACTCTGTGGAAACTCATAAACTGAATGACATTTCAAGGGGAAAAACCTGCATTATAACTCAGATAGTTTGCAAAGCTCACTGAGATATGTCACACCTTCTTGTAGCTTGTTTCTTTGAAGACTAATTAAGCAGACAGGCATACTGGGGAGTTTAAAGGGTGATTACGCATCATGTTCTCATATGCTAATGCAGCTCTCAGGAACAATGAGATTTCGAAAACCACGAAATGGAGTCTCCCAGGACAGTAACAGGGCCTAGTATGAACTATGAAAACTAATGCAGTTGCATACATCTTCAACAGCTATATGAAAAGAGGCATCTGTTGACATGGAAACAAATAACATTTAGAAGATATGAGGGTGTAGTTTTCCTTTAACACGTCACTGTCCTCTCACTAAGGATCCCTTGCACTCCAGCCTCACTCGCAATGCTGCCTTCTTCCTGAAGATGGTCCCGCTCACCTCTGACCACACTTTCAAACATCATTTTCTTTAAATAAAAAAAAGAAATCACTGTTTTAACGCTATTGAAACTGCCAGCTCCATCACTAACCACCAGCCACTTACATAAATTCGCCGACACTGAACCACACTCGCTTCACCCAAGCAGTCTCACTCATGAAGCGGGTCCGCCAGGTTTCTCAGACATTTTTCAAAACCTGCTCACTCCACCAATAATTGTGAATGCCAAACACCACATCCATAATGACACCATAGCAACCAGAGCAGAAAAAAGGCACAAAGCAACAATTTCTCAAATGAAACCCCTATACTTTATAAAAAAAGCAAACTATAAAAATAAACTATCACACAAGGTCCTCTCCTAGTGCATAAATGGAATATACAGGGAGGACCTTGTATGATACATGATTTACTTACACTTGTGCTTAGAGATGGGCGCAAATACACAAATTTCATTCTACAAAATATTTCACAAAATTCACACATATCACAAAATATTTTGTGGGTGTGAAATGCAAAATTTCGACGGTGAAATGCAGAATTTCATCCACAAATGGTGGAATTTTGCCACTTGCGGGTGAAATTGAGCCATTTGTGGGCAAAATTCCATGTCACTGACAAAATTCCACATTTCGCACCCATGAAATAGTTCACGGAATGTGCAAATTTCATGAAATATTTCACATGGTGAAATATGCGATTTCACCAAAATTTTGCAGCCAAAATTACATTTCACTGCATCTCTACTTGTGCTATTTGCCCTTGGACACCTCACATGATGCTTACACCACTCATGAGGTTACCCAAGGTCAAACAGCACTAGTGTAAATAAATCATGCATCATGCAAGTCCCTCCTGTATATCCCTTATCATAACAGTGCAGTCGTACCACTAGTTAGGGTTGAGTAGGGTGTTCAATGCTAAACCCCAATTTTTGCACTTTAATAACTTTGCAACCATTCAACAGACTTGTAAGCAAATCTGTATGCATTGTCACAAACACAAGGTCACCTTATTTGCCAAGTTTCATTCTGATTGGATGTGCAGATTCTGAGATAGTGATAGCGAAAAAAGTGAAAACAATTTTTTTTTTTCCTGTTTTTTTTTGTCGGCCCCTGCACCCAGATGGTTTAAATTTTGGTCTGAAATTTTCAGGGTATGAGGGACTGGCCTGATGATGCTTTCACTGGTTTGGTGAAAAATAATATCTGTTCAAAGTTATTAAATTTCAAAATTGTGGTTCTGAGCATGCTCAGTAGGCATTTCAGGATGTGTTTGGAACAAAAAAAGAATTTGGCCATATGAAAAAGGATTCTTTTTCATTGGGGGGCTAATCCTTTTTCATTTGAAAAAAGCCATTTTCATTTGGCCGCAATCTGAGCAGCTAACGGGAGGCAGCACTTTCACAGAGCTTTGTTTATACTTTAATAAATTTCTTACTTTCTACCCCTTCCAGCTTTATTATTTGCACTTTAAGTACGTTTTTATTTATTTATTTTATTTATTGAAATTTGTTGACTGGGTAGGCCCACTGAGACAACAAAGTCTCTTTTTCAGGGGTGACCCAGAATTAATTACAGATGAAAGACACTTGAGCATACAAGAGACAAAGGTAGGACAGTTAAATGCACAGGTTCATACATAAGGAGCATACAGTAAACAAAAGAGAACAGGTAGCAGTAGAGGAAGCCAGATGTACCAGGTAGGTATACAGGTGGCATGCCACTAGTCAATGTAATGGCAATTAGAAACAGGACAACACAAGTCAAGACTCAGGAATATAAGGGGCACCAACATTTCAAGTACAACAGCACTGATTGACTACCAGTAAGTGAGATTTTAGGGCAGTTTTGAATGTGTACAGAGTAGAGCAGTTAGCTACAGCTGTGGGTAGACTGTTCCAGAGTGACGGGGCAGAGCTGGCAAAGGACCTGTCATCAGCTCGGTTCGAGTCCTAGGGACTTTCAGGATGGGGTGGGCAGTAGACCTCAGGTCACGTTTAGCTGTTTTGAATAGGAGAAGTTCATTTAGGGTAGGAGGAGCTGGGAGTTTGGCTGTTTTGAACATCAGACAGAGTGTAGGTAATGCAAGCCTGGCCTCAAGTGACAGCCAGCTCAGAGAGGTGAGAACATTGCAGTGGTGATCACAGGGGTGGGCAGAGGCTGCAAGACGGGCAATTTTGTGATAAAGGACTCTGAGTTTGTTGAGTTAAGGGCCCCAAAGAGGTTGTAATAAGGGAGCACCATAGAGAAGCACTGGGAGAATGGTACCAGTGGTGATAGCCATAAGGGCTTCCCTGGAGAGGAATCCACCAAGTCTGTATAAGAGGCCAGTTATTTGATGGAGGATTTTGGTGGTAGCCTCAATGTGTGGGCTCAGGGTTAGCTCCTGATCTAGGTGCACTCCAAGATATTTTGTTGATGCACATACCTCAAGTGTAGTCCCACTGGCCGATGAGATCTATAGGAGGTTTGATCTATTGGCTCCCAACCTTTTGGTACTGAAAAGCATGGCCTTGGATTTATTGAGGTTCAGGACTAGTTTCATGTCCACTAGCCACTTTTCCAATTTTCTGAAGTCCATATTGAGGTTCTGGCTTAGTTGAATTAAGTCCTTCAAACACCTATAGATAATGGACTTGTCTGCATACAATTGGATGTTGGCCCCACCACAATGCTTTGGCATGCTGTTGATGAAAATAGTAAATAGCAAGGGTCCAAGGATGGAACCTTGGGGGACTCCTTGGTGCACTGGCCTAATTATGGCAGTTGCACCCTTACATTTTACCAGCTGCTTTCTTCCACAGAGGCAACATTGAAACCAGGAGGAGGCAAGTGGATCGAGTCTGAGGTTTTGAAGACAGGTAACAAGGAGATCATGGTTCACCAAACTGAAGGCTTTCGTAAGATCCAGGAATAGGGCAACGATAGACACTCAGAACTGGAAATATGGGCAAAACTCATGGGAATGCCTCTGTTGCTTTGGAGTTTTTTTGCACCTAAAAAGTCGGGACAAGCATGAGGGGAGCAGCCTAGTGGCAATGAAGAAGCAGGGCCACTGAGTACGGAACAACGAGAGGAGGTATTCCTACTCACCATACAGGCAACATTAAACCAACTGGTTAACTCTGTACGGGGCATTAATAAAAAACTTAATTCCTTAACACCACGGGTTTCTGAACTCGAGACTAGAATGGAAGCATGCGAGCAAATTGTCCAAAGGAATGAGGGCTCAGTATTGAAGGACTGTGATGCGACGACAAAGTTGATTACAGAAAATGGGCAACTTCACACGTGTTTGGAGGCCATTGAAAATCAGGCCCATGAGAGAAATCTCTGGATTTTGGGATTGTCAGAGCAGGCAGAGGGGGAAGACTGTTTAATGTTCATGTGATCTCTCCTGCCCTCTAATCTGGGTTAGGATGAGGAAAATCCTCTGATCGCCATAGAACGTGCCTACCAGACCTCTCCTCACGAGCATCGACTGCATCTGAGCCCCCCGAGAACTATTCTGGTGGTGTGCCAATCTGTTGTGGACTGAGACAGAGTCCTCAATATTGCCTGATGATGGAAAGGCCTAAAATATGGGACTGATACCTTAAACATCTTTCCGGACTTGTCTTATGCCACCAGACAGTGTAGGAAAGCCTATGATGGGATCCGTGGTCGACTCAGACAGCTTAATATTCCACATCAGCTGTTATTTCCTGTGCACCTGAGACTGCATTGGAAAGCTAAGTCTTACCAATTTAATGAGCCTGGGGATGCTAATAAGTTTCTCCAGCTGTTGGAACAAGAATTGGAGCAAGCAGCTGAAGAGGAAGGCATTTCTTCCTTGGGGGAATGAGCTCTGGATGGGGCCCTAGATGTGCAGTGAGTACTGGAGTGTAGAGGCCTGGGCCACTTCTACTTTAAGTTACACTGCGGGACTGTATGGACTATCAAACCTTCTGAATTGACTTTTTTGAGTGATATTATTATTTTTTTGGGGCTTCAAACTGGTAACACTTACTAACTATGATATGCCTATACAGTGAACCTGTCTGTTTAGTCATTAGGCCTAACCCCTAAAGCACAGAGTAACAGATGAAGACTCTGATTGTACATGTGTTTAAACTGATTGGGACTAATGTTATCCTACTTTTCTTCTTTGCAGATCCTTAGCTCGTAGTGTCTATCCAGATTCTGCTAGCTGCATAATTTAAGGAGAGTGCATTGTGGGGACATACTGTTTTGTCGGGATGTGGGGAGTTTATCTTACCCTTGGATATTTCTTTCAGGGTTATTGTTTTATTTTCAGAGCTCTGGTTATAATTTTATACTGGACATTAAGAGCACGGTCGGATTTTGGAAATAGTCTGACGAATTGGTGCTTGTGGATTCTTCCTTTCAAGCTGCAGGCTTTGGGATTACTTTTTTCTTGTGGAGATATGTTTTAATGCTGTATTTCCCCCTTGCTGTACCATATGGGGAAGATGCTTTGCATAGTGTGTATTTCTGTAAACTGCTGTCTGCTAACCGGAGTATCATTCTTCTATGTAAAATTTTGATTTGTGAGTATACTTGCAAAACAATAAATACATTATGCAAAAAAAAAAAAAAAAAGCCAAAAAATAAATATATATATTTTTCAAAACCCACAACAATTATATCCTCCAGAGAGACCAACACATGTATCTTGCTCACCAGGACCCCATTAGCTGGATTCTGCATTTCAGTGTTGTTAAAATGGCCCCCAAATTAGTTTTTTTTTTACTTTTTGCATCCTTTTCCGAGACTCACTTCCGCTTTTTTTTTTTGTATGGTCACATGAAAAAGGATCCCTTCATATGCAAAAAGATTTTGGACTTTTTTTTTTTTCAATCATTTTTTCATTTGACGGGATTCGTTTTCGTATGCTTTTTACATTCATGTGAAAAAGGATCCCTTCATGTGGAAAAAAGATTTTGGACTTAGTGTTTTTTTTCTGATTCTATTTTTGTTTGAAGGGACCCTTCTTTGTATCCCTTTTTCATTTCATATGAAAAATTATTCCAACAAATGAAAAATGATTATGGACTTAGTTTTTTGTACAGATTTGATGTTCCAGAAGCCATAACTACCTCAAAACGTTGTCTTAAGGGACAACGTATATATAAAATAAAAGGTTTTAATGAGTACTGCTAGAATATCACATAACCCCCCCCACAAAAAAATGTTGGTGCTATATAAAAAATTACAAAAAATTTACAATTGCACATTCCCATAGGATTCCCTCCGATTGCCGTTCCCATATTTATTAATGTTTCCCTGGTGTCTAGTGGCACCCCCCACACACACTGATTTCCATCTCCATATTAAAGTAACCTTTCCTTGGTGTCTAGTGACACCCCACCCCTCTGACCACTGTCCCCATATTTAAGGTTTCCCTGTTGTCTAGTGGCACCCCCTAACCTCCAATCACCGTTCCCATATTTAAGTAAATTTTCCCTGCTATCTAGTGGCACCCCCACCCCTCTGCTCATCATTCCCATATTTGTTAATGTTTCCCTGGTGTCTAGTGGCACCCCCCACCCTCTGATTGCTGTCACCATATTTAAGTAACCTTTCCCTGGCGTCTAGTTGCACCCCCCCACCCCTCCGATCACTGTCCTCATATTTGTTAAGGTGTCCCTGGTATCTGGTGGCACTCCACCCCTCCAATTGCTGTCCCTGTATTTGTTAACATTCCCCTGGTATCTAGTGGTGCCCGCACCCCTCTGATTGCCATCCCCTTATTTAATATTTCCCCGGGGTCTAGTGGCACCCTCCCACCTTGCCGGTTGTCATTTCCGTATTGAAGTAAATTTTCCCTGGTGTCTAGTGGCACCCCCACCCCCTCTGCTCACCATCCCTATAGTTGTTAATGTTTCCCTAGTGTCTAGTGGCACCCCCATCCTCTGACTGCTGTCCCCATATTTAAGTAACCTTTCCCTGGTGTCTAGTCGCACCCCTCATCCCTCTGATCACTATCCCCATATTTGTTAAGGTTTCCTAGGTATCTGGTGGCATCCCATCTCTCCAATTGCTGTCCCTGTATTTGTCAGCATTCCCCTGGTATCTAGTGGTGCCCCTGCCCCTCTTATTGCTGTCCTCTTATTTGTTAATATTTCCTTGGGGTCTAGTGGCACCCCCCCACCTTCCAATCATCATTACCATATTTAAGTAACATTTCCCTGGTGTCTAGTCATACCACCAACCCCTACAATTACGGTATCTGTATTTGTTAAGGTTTCCCTGGTGTCTAGTGGCACCTGCAGGAAAACAGGAGAAACAGTGAAACACACAGGAGAAAAACTTCAAGCTGAATTATCAAATTTATTTAGGGGATACAACAAAATGTCCCCGGCGCTTCAAGGGTGAAAGCCCTCTTCATCGGGGTGGAGTCATATAATCACATATGTACTTACATAGTAAAAGTGCATAATGATGAAATTCAAATAGTTTGTGAAATAACCAATCAGTAAAGTGCTACCACATTAATAGAATAAATGCATACAACTCATATTCAAATTACAAGTGCACCAGAACAATATTAAATGTATCCAATGCAGTGCAATGCATAAAGATTCATTTTTAACTACACAATTAATTCTATAAATTCAAAACCTGAATCATACAAAAAGAAGTTAAATTACAAGTGTGAAACAGGATGGAGGGCACTCAAAAACATTTTCTCATTTCATTATAACAATTGTTTTACTACACTTTAAATTGTATCTGCAGTATACAATCAGAAAAAAATAATAAATATGAATTGAGTATTTTAGAAAATGCAAGAAAGGTGCCATATATCATTCATTCCAGTGCATAAATTAATATGTCCAGTGCACTGTAAATTACAGGTTTGATATTAATATCCAGACTTTATCAGAGGATGGTTTTGTTAAAGAAAACACTTTTGGATAATGCCCCATAGTAATATTTACAAATAAACACCCTTCCGATCGCTGACCCTGTATTTGTTAATGTTTCTCTGGTGTCTCGGGGCACCCATATCCTCCAATCACTGTCCCCGTATTTAAGTAACCTTTCACTGGTGTCTAGTGGCACCCCTCCACCCCTCTGATCACTGTCCCCATATATGTTAAGGTTTCCCTGATGTCTAGAGGCACCTCCACCCTTCGATCACCATTCTCATATTTAAATAACCTTTCCCTGGTGTCTAGTTGCAACCCCCACCCTTCTGATCACTGTCCCCCATTTGTTAATGTTTTCCTGATGTCTAGTGGCACCCTCTATCCCTATGATTGACATCCTCATATTTGTTAACATTTCTCTGATGTCTAGAGGCACCCCCCACCCTCTGATCACTATCCCTGTATTTAAGTAACCTTTCCCTGATGTCTAGTGACACCCCCCACTCCTACAATCATGGTCCCCATATTTGTTAAGGTTTTCCTGGTGTCTGAGAGTAGTGGATGCTTGGAACATCCTCCCTGCGGAAGTGGTGGGGGCAAAAATGGTAAGGGAGCTCAAGAATGCATGGGAGAGGCATAAGAGCACTCCCACAATAGGGAAGAGAGGGTAAGCCACAGATCAACTAGGGTCTATGGTACTGCATTAGGTAGGGAAAGGGGCAGACTAGGTGGACCACATGGTCCTTATCTGCTGTCACCTTCTATGTTCTATGTCTAGTGGCACCCTACCCCACCCTATGATCAGTGTCCTCATATTTAAGCAACCTGCAATAAAGAAAACTGTCCCTCGATGTTCTTTTTTTCACATATCTAAAAAAGAAAACGGTTCTTTGCCTGTCCCCCCACCTGACCTTCCAGTGAGCACCCACTACCCTGCACCACCCCACATTCCCACACATCCTCATTCACCTGAACAGGTCCCAGGGCAAAGATCTATGCTCTGATCGAAGACACGCCCTTCTGCTGGAACTCTGAACTGCAATACGATAAACTAAGGTAAGTGCGGTTCAATGTATTTCAATGTTTTTTTTTTTAACTTTGATGCATAACTTTTTCATTTTTGCATATTTTCACCCCAAATTTTCCACATGGTCTTTTTGGGACCCCTCCTCACGACCAATGGCAATGGAATTGTGCAAATCAAGCCTGGAAGGCGATTTCGTGGTCACGTTGTGAAATTGCCTCTCGGGCAAGATTTGAAAATTTTCACCACCCTTGTTCATGAGGTGGATCATAACAAGGCTACATTGAAAATGTTGGCTAAAAATACATACAAAAATGGCAAAGTTATGCACATACATTGCAGTTTTACTACGATCACTTGTAACTTTGCTATTTTACATATTTTAACCCCACATTTTCAGCATAGCCATTTTTTTATACCACCTCATGAATGTGACAGCTGTCATTTTTCAAATGCTGGTCAAAATGTGTTTTCGCATCTGTTTCTTTTTTTTCAGTTTAACGCACTTTATTGAACAGTATAACAACACAAACACAAACATTCAACCAACAGCTTCCCTGCCCCATCAAAATAGAGGTAAAGAACCATATAACAGCAAGGGAAACTGTGACAGTTTTCACACCTGTTTCACAGAATGGCATTTTGATGCCGCGGAATGATGTTTTGGTGGTGATCTGAACATTCTTAGTACCAGGTTCATGAGGCAGGGTGATAAGAAGGCTATGCTGACAGTTTTGTTGCTGTTTTGGCAGAAATGCAAGCGCAGAGCCCAGAGGGCCCTTCACTTCCAAAGCAAATTCAAATTCAAGTTTATTGTGAAGAGATAAATCCATTGAGCAAGCTCATTTTCAAGGAGGACCCTATTTTTTTAACAACAAACCATACATACAGCTGGTATGGGGATACAAAATTAATTAACAGACACCATTTAACAAAATGTACAATATGAGCTATACAAGGCAGGGGTGAATCGTCAATGCTGGGAAACATATAATTAGTGCATGAGGATGGTATATACACAAACAATATAAATAGGAATAATTACAGTGGTACTACAAGGTAAACATAGAGTGATGTTGGACAAAACAGTAAATATATACATTTATACAAAGCAACAGGAGAAGAATCATCACTAGGCATACTGTAGTACTAATGAGAGTTTGGTATAATGGGCAAATGGCAGAGAGGAGAAAACAGGCTAGCACCTAAGACAAGTATACAAGAGTGATGGTTTAGAGGTAAGCTAAGGAGGTAGGTAAGCTCTACTGGATTAATTGCAGCAACATACATGTATGCATTTGTGGAGAAGTGCAAGCGCAGGGCCCACAGGCAAATGAGGACATGATTATACTGTCTCAAAAAGTAAGGAAATTCTTTGCAAAAACTGCATTAATGCAACAGCTAGGGTTCATATTAAACTGACAAAAATAGGGAAAGGTGATGTTAAGATTTCAAACCCTAACACCCCACCACACCCCTGAAGCAAATGAAGGGTGGAATCTTCCTTGCAGTTGTCAACCCTAATGCTCACCCCACTGCAATAACATGGGGTGAGTGTTAGGGTTGACAATCGCAAGGAATACTCCACCACTCATTCACTTTAGGGATGGGGCAGGGGTGTTAGTGTCTAAAACACTAACATCACATTTCCCTACTTATGTCAGTTTGCTATGAACCCTAACTGTTGCATTAATGCAGTTTTTTTCAAAGAATTTCTATTTACACATATTCAGAGATATACTCCAAGCTCAAGTCCTATGGAATAAATTCACTGAAAAAAATGGCAAACATATAATTTGTTAGGACTAAAAGAAAAAGGAGAGAAGGGTTATAGGGCAAAAGCGTCATAGTAATTTATTAATAAAATAATACATTATTTTGAGCCTGAGAAGTGATAGATTCTATTAACCTTCTGCTATGAGAGATGGAGCCCCCCTCCCACAGTCCCAAAGCCAACTAGGTTCTTAACTTATTTAACGGGACACTGTCAGCTTTTTTTATGATTTAATAACTATAGCACTCATGGAATTCAAATATGTCTAGATAGTCCATGAAATGTTACAAGGATTCATTAATTTAGCCAAAAATACTTAGTGCTCAATCAACCTTCAGTCCCACCACCAATGCTCCTGCTCGTCCTCACCGACATATTGCGCTGATCCAAGGGGTACACTCGTCCATGAAGGAGTCAACAAAAACTTGCACTTTAACAGTGAAACACCCTCCCAGTTTTTATATAACTTACTGAACCTGGGGAAAGTGAATCCCATTTTAAAATGAGTGCTCTAACTGTCTTTATTTTATACTTGAAAGTGCAAGCTGTGACTCTGGGCATACGTAGTGGCATTGACACTGCTGTGTGTGCCTAGAGTCATGGCTTGAATTTTTTAAGCATACGATTAAGATGGTTTGAGCACTGATTTCAAAATGGGATTCACTTTACGTAAGTCAGTAAACCATAAAGAAACTGGGAAGGTGTTTCAATGCTAAAGTGCAAATTTTTGCTGATTGATTCGTAAATGAGTGTGTCCCTTGGATTGGTGCCATATGACAGTGACGACATGCAAGAGAGTTGCCGGTGGGACTGGAGGTCAGACTGAACACTTAGTATTTGTTGCTAAATTAATGAGCCCTTAAAATTTCATGGAACCTCCTGAATCTACTTTGTTAGTTTTGATTACTGTTTGGACATACTTACCTTTACCAGCTTTTTTCCCTGTATATATTTTAACCTGCACGTAACTATTCCAGCTAGACTATGTTAGCCTGTTGCTGTTCTCTCTGGGCCCCCATGAAAATGAGATGCTTCACTTTATGGATTTATCTTGGTTGGAGTAATTTCAAATAAATCAATAAATGAATAAACAGACAACTAAATAAATAAATAAAATAATGTTCTGCTGTATTTTGTCCGGAACGTAAGCTGTAACTGAACCTTTACAGTAAAGCACAGTATCAAAGAAACATAAAAACATAGAAACATAGAACTGAAGGGCAGATAAGGGGTACCCCGTCAATTGAGCACTATCAGAATAGTGCCATACTATATGGCACTAGTCTGGTAAGTGCTCACATGGACAGTGACAGGGAATTTACAGTGCTTGCAGTAAGCGCTCCCCTGGTCACTGTCCAGGGTGCTGAAACAGGATAAAAGCACCAGGAGCCAGGAGGCTGGCTGAGGTGCTCTATGGTGTGGTGGTCTGGGGCACCAAGTAGCTTTGCCAGCAGCAGCGGAGACCAGTGTTGTAATCCTGGTCTCTGACCATTTTAGCATACCTCAGGACTTCATTATTTTTTCACATAGGATGTAATGGCCCGTGAATTCTCCTTCCCAGGGATCTGCTCCTTCAGGTGAGAATCCTAAATACGGGGGTGAGTTCGCCCCCAAAAACACTGTTTTACCACGCGCACTATGCCAATGCTGTTCATGTCAGCACTGTTTGGACCCACTGCCCAGATAAGGACCACTTGGCCCACCTAGTTTGCCCATTTCCCTACCTACTGCTTATACTGCAGATTCTAATTGATCTGAAGCTTACCCCCTCTTTCCAAACACTAGGGTTTCCATCTGTCTATCCCATGTGGTCTTGAATTCCCTCACCATTTTTGCTCCCACAACCTCCACAGGGAGCTGTTCCATGCATCTACCACCCTTTCCGTGAAAAAATACTTACTCATTTTGCCCCTAAGTCTTCCTCCCTCTAGCCTCATATTGTGACCCCTTGTTCTTGCACATCTTTTTTTCTGAAAGATGCTGTCTCTTGCACTTTGTTTATCCCCTTGAGGTACCTGAAAGTCTCCATCATATCTCCCCTCTCCCTCCCTTCCTTCAGGGAATATGCACTGAGTACTTTAAGTCACTCTTCATATGGTTTCTGGTTCAGTCCTTGCACCATTATTGTTGCCCTTCTCTGGACTGTTTCTACTCTATGTCCTTTCTGAGATGTGGCCTCCAGAACTGGACACAGCACTTTGGATGAGGTCTCACCAATTGTCTGTACAGTGGCATTACCACCTCTATTTTCTACTGGTGATGCCCCTCCCTATTGACCCCAGCATCCTTCCAATTCTCCTTACAGCCTTCTCACATTGCTTTGTTACCTTTAGGTCATCTGTTATGATTACCCCCAGGTCCCTTTCCCGCTTGGCTCTTGTCTGTACTCCTCCTCAATGTGTATTCCTCCCCTGGATTCCTGTGCCCCAAGTGCATGATTTTGCCTTCTTTGTATTTAATCTAAGATGCCACATTCTTGACCACTTCTCCAGTTTGCCTATGTTTCTTCTTATGCCCTCCCCTGGAGTGTCAGCCCCACTGTAGATCTGCATACAGCTGCATACCAAGGCCTTGAAAGATATTAGGCAAATAAAATTAACAATAAATAAAGGAAATAATAAAGGGCCACTATTAAATCCTTTAAACATGTTATATTCACAAAACATTTTACTTCACTGCAGCCTGCTCATTCTCTAGTTTGGGAAGATACTGTAGTCAATTGTCAAAGGCATGACCCTTTGAACCAGGTGACTTTGAACTAGGAGATGACTGTTTTAAAATTCACCATATGATCTTGAGGAATTTGTATGACCACTCCCCCATGCTTCAGTCCTCCTAGGGCTGCAATGTAATGACTTTTTTTGTTTATTATCTTCCAATGCTTTCACAAGTGCTAGGAAGCTTACAGAGGGGGCAGTGAAATGTTTGCAGTGTGATCATGACAAATGATGAAAGAAAACTAGGTTACATTCACAATTGGTATGAGCAGAATAAGCATGATCATGCACTCTGTTACATTAGTATTCAGTTAATAGAGGTGCTGGCATATTCCATCAGCTGCGTCATCAAAGGCTAGCCGCTGAGGACTCTGGGATAAACAGTACAGAGTCATGGCAGACAGGGCATCGCAGGATCAATCAAATAATAAACTGAACTGCAACTAAGTGCATTAAAAAAACATTTAACATTGCAGATTGCTAAATCGGGACCTCAAGGTCCCTCAGTATTTCTCCTGGGGAGCTGAGTATTCCCCTTAAGAAAGGGAAGGATAAATACACATTCACACGTACAGAATTATGGAGCGAAAAAGAGCACTGGTCCATCATGTTTCTCTCTCTCCAGTCAACTCAGCTGGAAAATACAGTCACAATCTTTCAAATATTTTGATTTGTTTCAGTGATTAGCAACCTAGACATGAGTACTTGAAATTAAATCTATTTTGCAAAAATACTACCAAGCAAGACATTTATATTTTAAATACTGAGAATTTGCACGATTCCCCAAATCAGCATTTATCAGCAACTAAAAATACCCACCCACCCCTCACGTTATAAGGATCATTATGATAATATCTGTACAACAGAAGATTGTAATACTCTGGTTCCTATTTGCAGAATATGCCATTAAGATGACCTTCATTTTGATATGCGGTTAATCTCATTATAGTGCTGACAAAGCCTTACTCCCCAGGACAGTATTATAATGAGACAGTGTGTTCCTTTGGTATTTTTACTAATTATTCTGATTGTATCAGTTTTACTTTGAGGTGCTTTTATGAGGGTTGCCTGAATTATTTATTTTCTAATTTAGCTAAAGCTTACAGTAGGATAGGTTAGAAAATTATGTTCTCATTAAAAGTATTTTCAAAGTCCTTAGCACGTGAATTTTTATTCAGTAAGGTAGACAGCTCCACTTTCATATCAGTTGGAATACAGTTCAGGTAACACACACATTCCTGCACTCATCTTACATACAGAGTTGACTAAATTATGTTTTATCTCTAGCTCTTGGGAGAAGTCGACCTAATGTAAAAAGGTGCTGAGTTCACATCGTCCTACTTGCTTTAAAGCCTTATCCATGGATCAACAGAACAGATACACAGAAATGACAGACAAAAAAGACAACAGATGCCTGCTTCACCCTAGGGAGCTGACTCTGCCCCTCAGGCATGGCAGTAACAGCTGCATAGTTTCTCCTCAGCTTTGAAGAACTTGGTCCAAGACATAACAAGAACTGCCAAGTTCTAGGTCATTTCCACGTCTTTACCAAGTGAATTTTATTATCTTCCAACCTACAAATCAATAACCTGAATCAGACTGACTTACGGGGTACATAACTTATAAAACAGTACATCATTTTTAGCCAATCAGGATTATTTCTAAACATTCCAGGTACTCTCATTATACTCATATGGTATAGTTCATTTCTCATACATGGGTTTCTCTACTACACTGCAAACTAACATATTTTTATTTTAAATTCGAGTTCCACTGTTTTCTAGAAAGCAACAAAAGCGCAATCCATGAAAAGTTATGTAGCATTCTGTGATTGTGGATGGGGCTTGTGTGTCCAAAGTGTGCCCCCTCCACATATGCTGGACACCCACTGATAGTCTCAAAGGGCATGCATGCCAGTTCCCTACCCCATCCCAGGGCTGAATGCAGAACTCCACATAAGCTGGCAAGGGGCTCGGATGGGAGTGGGTCATGCTGCCAAGCCTTCCCAGCATTATACATGCTATTCAGAGGGCTGATGGAGAGTGCACAAGCTATGTGGGGCATAATCCCGGCATAGCATGAAAGTGCTTCCTTCAACCAGCCATCCTGGGTTCAAAGTGGGGGTGATCCTTCTTCCTTTATCATGTCCCCCAAGCCCTCTGAACTTTCATGGATGACTGAAGGTCTTTATGAATTTTTTTTTATTTTATTTAAATTTTACAGCAATGTGAAAGACCTTGGAGGACTGCCCCATCCCCAAATACTCTGCTCTGTATGGAGCAGTGGATTTACTGAAACAGCTAATCCAGGCTTCTGAATTGATGTCCACTGCAGGGCATAGCTCTACCTCCCACCTCCCCAGAACACCCTCTGCAGTGTTCCACAGCTCCACTTTTGCTTGAAACATAGAAACATAGACTTTGACGGCAGATAAGGACTGCTTGGCCCACCTAGTCTGCCCATTAAAAGCAACAGGCAAGGGCAGTGGATGCCATCCAGTGTGGGCTGTCATAAGCGGGTTGTTTTGTGGATCAGGCCCTTAAACATGATTTGTAATATGTTTATACATAGTTGGTAATGAGTGTATACTCCTGTTCCTTGTGTGCCAGTAACCCAAAGAACCCAAAACAGCACTCCCATAACCACAAGAGACACAGTAACTGTACATTTCAGCATAAAATATCAACTGTTGTAAGAGGTAGCTGAATATTTATTATGTTGTAAACAAAAGGGAAAATGATGCTTAATGGGGTGATGTTAGGTGTATCCATTTCAAAACCATTTTGTCTCAGCAAACATGTAGAATACATGCTAAACATGTAACTGGAGGTTTTTTTTTTCTGAACTATTGTTGTACACCTCTGAATGGCGGGGCTTACCTACTGCCCCAATCCGCCCTGTACGTGAGAGCTCAACTATCCCTTTGCAAGCCAGCTTCAGCCTCAGAAGCACAGTG
This sequence comes from Neoceratodus forsteri, assembly GCA_016271365.2. Lineage (NCBI taxonomy): Eukaryota > Metazoa > Chordata > Ceratodontiformes > Ceratodontidae > Neoceratodus > Neoceratodus forsteri. Next base: position 67,034,156 of record JADMNL010000030.1, read on the forward strand.
GGAAGGACTGTGGCTTTCCCCCCATGGAGGGGCCCCTCCTGGCGGCCCTAACTGGGAGAAAGAGATGCATCACCCTTTGGGCCATGCCCTGACTTACTCCGGGCTTTGTTTGGCTTGCTCAGGAGGTCCCCCATTGTGGGCATCACTATGTGTGTTGGGAGGGGTTTTTCAGTTTTTCCATGTTGCCCCTTAGGATGCGGTGTGCAATGGCTCCAGTGCGGCTGTCATCCACTCCTCTGCCTCAGAAGACTGCCAATGTCCTTCCCCTCTGCTATGCCCTGTACACTTTGTGTTGCCACTGGTCTCCACCAGAGGCCACTGTAGCACTGAGAGCTCCCTGGATCCCTCCCCCAGGAGAGGAGAGCAGTCCTCCGGACACTCGATCCTCTCCCGTCCCTGATGACCCAGGCTCGTTCCCAAACCTGGGTCATCGGTGCAGCGCGAGGTGTGGCATCCAGTGCCATAACCCTCAGCACCACCGGACAGGCTCATGTGACTGGAGTTGATTAGCAATGTATGTGATTTAGTGGTGTGTGGACTGTATCTATTGGGGTCAGATACTGGCGGATACCACTGTTTTTACTGGATGTCAGATGCCAGTCAAATTGGATGTCATCTGACCATGGATCCAGTCTCCTCTGATCGCAGGAGTGGATCCAATCAGAGGCATATGATTTGACTGGATCCAATAGATTTGACAGTCAGATCAAGGATTCGATGATCGGATCACAGATATCCAAGGGTCAAATACAAAGATCTGACCCTAGAATCAAGAAACCTGCCCCTATCAGACCTCGTAAACCCCAAATCTGAAGAGGGCTCAGACATACAGGCTTGGTCAGATGAAAGTCAGATCTAGTGGCCAGAGAGTGCAGGGCAGTATCCGAACACCACCAATATGATTTTCTTATAAATGCAAAGAGAAGTAATTTATAAAATATAGAAACATAGACTTTGATGGTAGATAAGGACCACTTGACTCACCTAGTCTGCCCATTTTCCTACCTACTGGATAAGCTGCAGATCCTAGTTAACCAACAGCCTATTTCTTCCTACTCCCCAAAAGAATTGCCTTATGTCTGTCCCATGCGTTCTTGAATTCCCCCATGGTTTTTGACCCCACAACCTCCTCAGAAAGGCTGTTCCATGCATCCACCACCCTCTCCATGAAAAAATACTTCCTCACATTGCCCCTGAGCCATCCCCCCTCCATCTTCAAATTGTGTCCCCTTGTTCTTGCACATCTCTTTTTCTGAAAGAAGCTTCCCTCTTGGACTTTGTTGATTCCCCTTGAGGTACATAAATGTTTCTATTATGTCCCCCTCTCCCTTCTTTCCTCAAGGGTATACATATTAAGCTCCTTTAGTCTCTCTTCGTATGGCTTCTGTTACAGACCCTGCACCATTTTAGTTGCACCTCATCGTTTGAAAGTCTGTGAAAATTTCTACTATTTACAGTAGTTATTTAAGCAATAATGCATGAAAGGGTGTGTGTTGTGCTGGGATAACGTCACGCCTGGGGTGGTTGGGCACAAAGTTGTAGGCCAAGTGCATCCAACACCACAGAAGTGATGTTATCCCGGCACAACACACACCCTGTTGTGCATTATTGCTATTATACAATGGCTTGATTATATTAAAAAAAGAAAAAAGATTTAAAAAAGCATTTTAAAATATATTTTCAGTTTATTTTTTCAATGTGGAGGTATATGTAGGAAAAAAGTAGTTCCATTTTGGAATGCAGGTGGTGCTGCAGGTAAATGAATAGGTCTTTCTCTGCAAATGGCTCTCCTTCCCCATTCCACACACATTTCTGTTGCTCTGTCTGTGCAGAAGGTCTTCCCCTGTCAGACACACAGTTCTCTCATCCTGTTTGAAGAGATGCTGTACTACTCTGTCACCAATACTTTTCTTAACTTTCCAGGCAGGCAGTTGTGAAGGAGAGCAGGAGGAACATGGTTTGTGTGTAGACTACTGGGTGAATGATCTGATCTGCCATGCTCCACTGGACTATACTGATCGCGATCTGTAGAAGTGAAGAAAGATGCTTGTTGCTTCAGTCCAGGTGCTTCCACTGAGAGTGGTAAAATATCTGACTTTTTTTTGTGCCCATAAACAGAGCGGTCATTTTGGTTAGGATTTGAGCGGTGTGTGAGTAAGCTGGTTCAAAGCACTGGTGCTGAAGCTGAGGTGGGGATTTAATATTGTTTATGTGACAGCTTTTTTTTCCTTACATGATTTTTGTGTTTGCCTGGAATACTTGGGGAATGGGAATGGATGTTGTTGCCACTGTTTGTTTCCCTTGGTGGTGAGTGAGACAGATTCATGAGTGAACACTGCAGATGCGAGAAGGGGGCTGCAATGCTGACATCGGCCTCGACATGAGGGGCGTGGCGATTTTTTTCATTATTGTGGTCATCTTGCTGCTGGACCTTCATACAGTGATGTTATACTGAGATAACATCACTGTTGAAGGTAGGATCTGACCAATCAGAGCCCAGGTTTCTTTCCTTGCCATTGTATAAGTAGTTTTTGTTGACTAGCGATGGAGGGCTGGGCAACTCAGCCTATTTTCAGCCTCATCCCGTGGCGGGGGACGTGGGATACAGATACAAACGGGCATGCCAAATCAGGTCAATCTGATGGTGATATTTTTAGTTTACTAAATGTGGTACAGTATTGGACGTGTCTGTAGATGGCAGCAGTCTTTTATTTATTTTTTATTTAATTTATTATTTATTTATTAAATTCTCAGATTAACACCTCTGAGCTGAAAGCTCTTTACACGGGTTCCATGTCAGAGGATAACAAACAGAAGACAAATAGGTTGCCAGAAGGTGGCAATCACATTAACAAAGTTACAGCGTAATAGGGTTAAAACAGGACAAATCACAGCTAATAGGAGGAACTAAAGTGAACAAGTTAGAGTGGCACTGTACAATGTATGCCATTGAGCAAAATGTATATACAAATGTAGGAGATACTCGGAGACAGTACTACTACAAAAAAGAAGAGAAGAGAGAATCGGCCTGAAAGGCCTAGTCAAAAAGAAAAGGGGGTAAGGTGGGGAAGATAAGGGAGGGCATGAAGGCGGTGAGAGGGAGTGGGAGGGGGACAAATGAAATTAAGGGAGTTAGGGAAGAAGTGCATCAGGGCCAGCTAAACAAGGGGAGAGGCTGTAGCTGACAAGTTATTAAGTGCTAAACACTGCAAAATAGGACTGTTAGTGGAAGCAGTCACAGCTGGCATTAGCTACTAGTTGTCGTCTAAGCTTCCGCTTAAATGAGCCCAGTGTGGCTGCAGAAGATATGTCATACTGAAGCGAGTTAAACCAAAGCGGGGTTCTGTAGGCGAAAGACCTTTAACCTTGGGAAGTATGACAATGAGGGATCTTGAAAATCTGGCTGTCAGAGCTTCTGGTATGACATGGGTTGACGCAGGGGATGAGGAGCTTCTGAACACCAGGGGGCATCATACCTAAGCTAACTTCTTTTGCAAGCAGACATGTTTGATACGTAATTCTGCCTTTGTACTGGAATCTATTTGCCTGATCGTACAGGTCACAGGTGTGAATCAGTCACGCAGATCCAGTTAGGAGCCAGCAGGTTTGTCTAGTGCCATTTTGATGTGATCGAGGGATGTGTCCACAGCAGACCCATAGATAACCAACCCATAGTCAATAAGTAAGACCACCAAACTGTGCATAGCTAGGTTCAGAGATTCCAAGGTCAGACTATGTTTGTGCCTGTAGAGCAGCCCAATATGCATTTTGGCTGCTTTGGCAATATGGTTAGTATGGAGAGCATAGGATAGAGTGCTGTCAATGGTGACCCCAGGTACTTAAAATGCCGAACTAGCTCCAAGGGAGAGCCCTCATCATTAGTGATAGAAAGATGGTAGGATCTATGTCTGTTAAGGGGGCTGGTGAACAGCATAGCCTTTGTTGTTCTGTAATTCATGATGAGCTTGTGGTCACTGAACCATCTTTCTACGTCGGCAAAGTTTTGTTGAAGCTGATTGTTAAGAACCTTGGGGTCAGGATCACTGGTGAAGATAACAGCATCATCCGTGTAGAGTAGTATGTAACCCTGGCAGGAGTAAGGGAGCTTGTTTAGGAAAACACTTAACAAGAGAGGTCCCAGGATGGACCCTTGAGGGACACCTGAACGAACAGGTCCACTGTCAGATAGGACATTTCCTATCTTTACCTACTGCGAATGGTTACTTAGGTAACTTCTAAACCAAGTTACGGTATCATAGGATAGTCCAATCTCAGTAAGTTCATCAACCAAAAGGGCATGGTTTACCGTGTCAAAGTCTGGAGGGGCAACGTTAGGACTGGAGGAACTCTTTCTCCCAGTGGGGGGCGGGGGGTGAACCTATGAAACAGACTACCAGCAGAGACACTGGACATGACAATAGTGCAGTACAGGCATTGAATGAAAGCATGGACAAATTTCTGCTCTGCAAGGGACTCACCAAGTACCCCAGGTAGTACAGTGAGTAGGGGAACCTTTTCAATTAGTAGGTCTTTGCATAACATACTTATGTCACCCTGTTTGTAAAACGAGTGGGTGAAGATGATAGACCTGGAGTCCCTTCCAACTTTAAAATTACCAGTGTTCCCTATTCATTATTTTGGCATAGTGGACCACCACCCTATACATTTTTTTAACTATCAGCTTATATTTTCTACCACCACCCCCTTTATTTGTAGCCATCAGGCCTAATTCGTTTTTATAAAATCCTCCAAAATTGCCTTTTAGTGCCATCCTTTATTGCACTACTACTCTTGTTTTGATACCCATACTCTAAACCTTACCTAAAACTTAAAATGCTACACTGGCAAACACTTAAACTAGCTGAGGGGGTGGCAGAAAGAAGCAGGGAGAATTAAACTGCCCCTCCCCAAGTTGAAGTGGCCAGTAGGGAGAACCCTAAGGAAGGGAAATCCCCAAAGGTACCTAAAACTGGGGAAACCAGAATGGCAGAAAAAAAGAGGGATAGGAATAAAGGCAAAGGGGGTAAGGTGAGTAGGCAAGAAGGGAAGGGGGGGCTGACAGCAAGGATGGCAGCAGAATTGGGAAGGCCATGTGCGTAAATGCTAGTAGTCCATGAAATAAAACTGCTGACCTAGTGGCCATAATGGCCGAGGCTGACCTGGACATTGTCACTATTACCAAGTCATGGTGCAATGAGAACCATGACTGGGATATAGCCATATCAGGCTACACTCTGTTCAGGAAGGACAGGATGGGTAAAAAAGGGGGATGAGTGTCTCTTTACATGTGGGATAGCAAAAAATCAACTGAAATGCAGGGAATACAGGGAGAGGCAAACGCACTGTGGGTCACCCTGGAGGTGGGAAGCAGAGACACTATTTGCACTGGCATGATCTACAGGCCTCCAACACAGGGGAAGGAGTTGGATAGGGTTCTAGTGGAAGCCATCCATAAGATGGTGACTAAGGGGGAGGTGCTGCTAGTGGTCGACTTCAGTCTGCCAGATGTTGATTGAAGCATCCCGGCTGCTGCTTCGGCTAGGAGCAGGGACTTCCTGGACTCCCTGCAGAAGGCATTCCTCAGGCAATTAGTAAAAAAGTCCACTCATGAAGGAACAATGTTGGACCTAGTGCTCACCAATGGGGACTGTGTTGAAGACGTCATGGTGTGTGGCCACCTGGGGACCAGTGATCACCGAACAGTGTGATTCAACATAAGAACAGTGGTAGGGTCAATCACACCAAGGCGAGGGTCCTGGATTTCAGGAGGGTGACTTTGCAAAATTGTGGGAATGCCACAGGGATGCCATGGCAGGGGGAGGACTTGGGTGGTGTAGAGCAATGAAGGGCAAAACTAAAAGGGGCCATAGTGAAGGCAACAAACCTCTGCCTTAGGCAAATAAACAACAGCAAGAGGAAAAGGAGACCACTATGGTTCTCAAAAAAGAGGTGGGTGGTAACGTAAGGGCAAAAAAAGATGGCACTCAGGAGGTATAAAGCGACTGGTCATGCGCTGGTCACAGAAAACCGCCAACGCAAATTACAGCCTTCTTGTAGACCCAACAAAATAAAAATCGGGTGCAATGTTGACTCTAACAGTAATTCTTTTTAAAATGCCTAACCTCGTCCTCTTTTATGCTCAAATAAATCAGAGAGTCACTCAGTTCTGCTCCACTAAACTCCTTACTTTCACCTCTGACCCTACACATCACATCTGCCAGGCACCCAGATAGACTACAATGATTGTCATATACCGGGGAGCATGCACACAAGATGGCAGGCTCAGTGCAGAAGCTGTGTGAGCCGAGTGCTTCGCGGGATGCACCCCCAACTTTTTTTTGGCTTAAATGATATCCTTCTCTTCAATTTGGTGAAGTTTCTGCATTGGGGTGTATAGGGAAAGAGGCAGGTTTTGCAAATAACAAGAGGGTTAGAAGTTTTCTTTTTTTTTTTCCCTCGTCGGGTATACCTAAAAAGTTTTGGCGTGTTTAAGAGGTGCTGAGACATAGTCCTGAGTGAGAACTCCCGATTGGAAAATGCTAACTGAGGAGAACTAAAACAGCCCCAAATGAATCTAATTTGTTGGGTGATGGTCATTTAAAAAATCAGGTAAAATCATTTGGCAGTGGTGAGGCCCAAGCAACAGGTATGTCCAAAGCTTCTTTTATTTCTCTGGGAGCTATTAGGGCTGAAGACTCTGATGACTCGCTCTGGAGGGGAAGTGTAGACGAATTAAAAAAGTTGCCTGAAGATAGTACTTGTGTCCTTGGTGTCCAAACAGAGGATTACCTATGCACAACAAGATTACTGGGGGCTGTTGGTGAATTGAAACACAGTGTTTTGGAGCGAGACGGGTTGTTTGAGGATGAAGGCCAAGAAGGGGGAACATTTTTTGTCAGCGGAGGCGTCTGGTGGAAAAGGGAAGGGGGGAGAAAGGAAGAGTCTGCTTGTAAAAGACGGAATAATCACTGAAATTCTGCCCTTAGAGCATACGAGGGAGCAGCAATTGGATAAACAAGTTGTTAATACAGAGAATGTGACATTGTGGACTACTGGGAAAAAAACTTTTAAAATTCCAGCTACATTATTTCAACAATCCATTGTGACATATTTAAGTTCTCCAGTGTGCCAAAAAACAGTATATCTGAATTTGGAAATGGTTTCTTCAGTAAAAACAAGGCAATTGAAACAAACAGAGAAAAATAATAAAGGAGAGAGTGGGTTGTTAGAAGAAAAAAAAGGGCCAGGAGGTAGATTTGGCCAGTCCCAACCTCCTCTCTCCTGCCCCCCGAGACACAAAACGCCTTTGGGAGCATCTGGTAATGTGTAAAGTACTTCATTATTAGAGGAATTAAGATCAGGTTTTGCGAATATTAATCTGGCAATAGCTTCTTAGGATAAAAAAATTCTCTGATATAGTGGAAAAAATTAATGAAGTTGTGTTGAGGACAGACCAGGTTGAACAGAGGGTATCTGATATGGAAGACATGATTCCTAAAATGACAACAGATATGGCTACTGCAAATAAAGAACTGGTTATGTTAAAAAATAAAGTTGAAGATTTGGAGGCTAGGTCAAGGAGCGTGAATATTAAGATTAGTAGCTTGTCAGAGGGGGTGGAGGGGGAGAACTCTTTATCTTATTGTGAACAAATGTTAACATCAATAATGGGACGTAAATATCCTGAGGAAAAAACTGAAACAGAGCACATAGAGCGTTCGGGCAGCGAAGGGAGGATGATAGGCCAAGATTTATGTATATTAAAACTCTGCGATTCCAAGACAGAGAGGAGATTTTGGCTAAGGCAAGGAAAGGAAAAAGGTTTTGTATACAGCGGATTGAAATTGCATGCCTTCCCTGACCTCCCCTCAGTTTTAAGTAAGCATAAATCTTTTGATGGTATCAGAGATCAGTTAAGGAAACGTGCCATTTCTTTTGCTTTACTTCACCCTGCAAAACTTAGGATTTTTATAGAAGGAAAAGCCTTCTTTTTCTCTACACCTCAAGAAGCAAGAATTTTTATACAATAAAGGTTTTATGGAATTTACAGCTCCTTAATTTATGAGTATATGGGGAAGAGGGAGGTACTCAGAAGGTAATTAGATTAGAAAATATGTGTAATGGGGGGAAGCGGAAGCGGCACAGATATAACATTTATACACACAGCTTAAAGTTAGCTATCTTAGAGTTTGGGGGTAGGGGGATGGTTTTTCTGTGGACAGAACAGCTTGGGAGGGGGAGTATAAGGTTGATTAATAAGATGAATATGAAAAAAGGGGGTGTCTGGCAAAATCAAATATGTAGAGAATATAGGAGTGAATGAGAAAGGGGATTGGTTATTTGGGGATATTTCCCTGCCGCCTGTATTAGGGGTTAAAATAAAATGGGGAACAATTTTTTTTGCTATATAATGACTCAGGCTTTTAGAATACCAACTTGGAATGTGAAGAGAGCCAGAGACAGGATTAAGCTCAAACAAACTGTTAATTATTTAATTTAAAAAAAAGTTGATTGTGTCTTGTTACAGGAAACGCATGTTGGGGAAAAAGAATGTGGTGTATTGTTCTAACCTCTTCAAAGCAGTGGGTATTTCTACCTCATTTTCAGGTAATGTCAGAGGAGCTGCTATTTTTATTAAAAGACACTTAAATCCTAAAATTGAATGCTCTGAGGTAGATATTGAGGGTCATTGGGTAAACGCAAAAATTACTGTAGGGCAATTTGCATTTTTTTTTCATTAATATATATGCTCCAAATGAGGAGAATCTGTCTTTTTTTACTAATATTTTTTTACAGGCCACAGCCTCAGATGTTCCAGTGATAATGGGGGGCGACTTTAATGTAGCATTGACTCAGCAGGATAGGATATTTTCAGCCCCTGAACGTAAAGTAAGATTGGTTCAGCTTATAAAAAATTATGCTAAGGATCTGGCTTTGCTAGATCCTTTCCGTGCTTTGCATCAAGATTTAAAGAAATGTTCTTTCTTTTCTAATGTTCATAATGGTTTGTCGAGGATTGATTATTTTCTTAAATCAGGATCTCTTTTGCAATCTGTAGTGTTCGTAAGATATAATGCTATTTTGATCTCAGACCATGCTTCATGTTACAGTATATGGAGCTAGATATGTTAAAAAATTTTAATTTAGGATTTAATAATATACCATTGCAGGATCTCCAGTTTGGGGCTTTTTTGAGAAAGGAAATTGAATTTTTTTTGCAATATAATTCCCCTAATAGTTGCTCTTGGGTTGGAATTTGGGAGGCCCTTAAGGCATATTTTTTTTAACTCTATTTTATGGCTCTGCCTTACCCTGAACTCTCTCTGGATGGACACACGGCTTGAAGCTTGAACCCGTCCATCTGAAGTCCTCTACCTGACTCCTCTGGAGGTGGTTCTCCATCCACTAGCCTGGCCACCCAACCCCTCAGCACTGAGCCCCGAGGCGGGACCACTGTTACTCCTATCTGGCACTCTATCTACAATCTAGAAGAGCAGCCTAGGCAGGGAGGAGAACAGAGGAGCAAGTGGAGAGACCCAACACTGGGCATGGTGGCCTGCCCCGGGACATCCTTCGCCTATCAGGAGGCAGGGATTTTTACTTACTTTTTCTCCCATTGGTGTGGCATGCAATGGATGGCAGTGCGGAACCACCCACAGATGTCCTGCCAGCACCAACCTCTCTACGTGCCATGCTACTGAGTGAAATACCCCCAGCATCCACCGGGAGCCGCCACAGAGCATGGTACACACAGGATTCCACCCCAGGAGAAGAGAGCTGTCCTCCGGACACTCAATCTTCTCCTTCCCTGCCGACCCCCAACAACCCTGGCTCATTCCTGAACCCAGGTCACCGGCATGGCGTGAGGTGTGTTGTCTAGCGCTTCAACCCTCAGCTCCACCCAGCCCCCTTAAGGCATATTTGAGAGGATCTATTATAAGTTATGAAAATATGGGCAAAATTAAAAATCAGCAATACTTGGATCAATTGGAACAAGAATTGATTTGGATTGAGGAAAGTTATGTAGAATTAGGAAGTGACGAAATTAAAATAGAAATGATGTTTCTAAAAGAAAAATTGGAGAACATCAGTTGGGAAAAGGCGGAGAAACAGATGTATAGATCTAGGGCAAAATATTATTTTTGTGCAGATACACCATCTGAATTATTGGCATATCAATTAAAAAAACAGGATAATCAGAATAGAATAGATTTTCTGACTCTAGAGGGGAGGGGGAAAAAGATTTTTGATACTAACCAGATAAATGAGGAATTTAAAAAATGTTATAAAGGTATGTATAAAGAAGAAGGCCTGATGGATAATTCTGAAATTGAAGACCATATAGAAGGGATTGATTTGCCTCAGATAGTGGAATCAGATAAGGAAGGTCTGAATGTGGAAATATCAATGGCAGATATTAAAAATGTTATAATTAATATGTTAAATAATAAAACTCCAGGACCAGATGGGTATTCATCTGAATTTTATAAATGTTTTCGGGAAGATCTTGTTCCTTTATTATTGAATTTGTTTAGGAATTTCCAGACATATAAGGATTTTCCACCAACTTTAAATAAGGCATCTACTATTTTGCTTTTGAAGATGGATAAACTCCCAGGATTACGTGGCTCTTATAGACCTATTTCATTGTTAAGCAATGATTACAAGATTTTTGCTAAAATTTTGGCTAATAGGTTGGAGTGTGTTATTCCAAAAATTGTCCGTTAGGATCAAAGTGTGTTTGTGATTGGTAGGAGACTAAATCATAGTGTAAGACGACAATTAACCTATTAGATCAAGCATTGGATATAAGATTGGCTGTTCTTTCCCTTGATGCTGAAAAAGCTTTTGATAGGGTAAGGTGGAAATTTGTGTTTTGTTTATTAAGGAGCTTCGGCATCGGTGGAAAATTTTTGGAATGGATAAAATTGATTTACCATGCTCCCTTGGCCTCAATTAAGACAAATCAGAGTTGTTCATCTTATTTTGAGTTAGAACGGGGCACTAGACAGGGGTGTCCTTTGTCACCCTTGCTTTTTCCTTTATTTATAGAACCACTGGCTGTGTTGGTGAGGAAAGATCCTCAGGTCAGAGGAGTTGAGGTGGGAGGAAAGGTCCATAAAATTTCATTTAACGTGGATGACATTTTGTTGTTCTTGACTGACCCAGCCAAAGATTTTGATCATTTATTAGAATATTTGCAAAATACAGTAGATTTTCTGGATATAAAATTAATTGGGGTAAGACACAGGTGAATTTACATGAAAGTGAACTACCTAGAGATCATTTGCTATATACTTTTCATAAGCCATATATGAAGTATCTGGGGGTTTGTGTTTCTTTAAATATAAACATAGTAAATGAAAAAAATGTTGTACCGGTACTTAAAAAAATTGAACAAGATCTTACAATTTGGCAAAATCTTCCATTAGTGTTGACTGGGCTGATTAATATTGTCAAGATGGACATTCTGCCAAGGGTACTGTTCTTATTTCAGATGGTGCCTACTATTATCCCTAAAGTATTTTTTGACACTTTAAATAGGGCAATTAATACATTTTTATTGAAACAAAAGACACCAAGAATTGCCTTTAAAAAATATTATCTAAGGAAAGGGGGGAGGGGTTGGCCCTGCCTAATTTTGAATATTATTATTTGGCGGCTCAGTTGGAGTGTTTGGAATATTGGGCCAAGGATAGGGAGGAGATGCCAGCATGTTTCCAGACTGAGGCAGAGAGAGTCCCGTTTTTTTGTGTCTGGAACATAGTTTGGGGGTTAATATAAACAAGGCTAACTTCTCTCTGTATTATAAGGTTCTTCATTCAACTAAAGCTACGAATTGGGCATAGAACTTGGCTAGGAGATTGGTGGGGGAAAATGATAAATTAATTTATAAGACATCTGTTGTTAATAATTGTCATTTTCTCCCTCCTATTGGTAGGGAATAATACAAAAAGAATTGGTGGAAAAAGGTTTGTGCTCATTGTAGGATTATTTGATTGAAGACAGATTCTCCTCTTTTGATGAGTTAAGAGATAGGTATGATTTATCTGATGGAGCATTTTTTGCATACCTTCAGGTAAGGAATTTTATATATAAGAATAACCAAAAATCATTAATGGTTACCAAGGGTGACTGGAGTTTTTTTTTTGATAATCTGAATTCTTTAAAACACTTAATTGGTGAAATTTATCAGTACTTGAGGGAAAAGGGTAGATCAGCCTCTTTGGATAAACTTAAGCAAAGCTGGGAAAAATAAAAGGGGCAATCTGTCTCAGATATCAGGTGGAATTCTTTAGCTAATCTAGAAAATCTACCATTTAAGAATAATAGGCTAAAACAAATTTATATAAATATATCACATAGAACGTATTTGACACTGGTGAGGTTAAATAAAATAAGTGTTCATAATTCGGAATTATGTACAAGATGTGGGGAGGTTAGAGGTACATTGGATCATGTGTTGGTATCCTGTCGCAAGCTGGAGTCATTTTGGCAAAAAATATTTGGGCTACTTGGAAAATTTGTTGGGTGGGATTTTTCATTTGATTTCGGAATTGCGTTGTTTGGACCAGGAGGAGATGGGGTGGATTTGGGGGATGTAATGGAATTATGTTCTATGGGTTTGTTGTTGGCAAAGGAGCTTATATTGATACATTGGAAAGATACATCCTTGCGATCTTTTGTAGAGTGGGTTCAGGGAATGATAGATTTACATAGAGTTGAAGAAATGCATTATAAAATGGAAAATCAATTTGGGCTATATCTTAGGATCTGTCTCCCATTCATGAGTTTTAGATCAAACTTAAATTAGAGTAGTACAGTTATTAAATAGGCACATGGGCATCAGGGAGGGTGTTTGATAAGGATGAGATGAGGAGTCACAGAATGTTAAGATGACGATTGTGATAACCATAGCCATATTCTCTGAATCATTCACTTAAAAAAAATTAAAAAAAAGAAAGAAAATGATTGTCATACACACACAAATGGAACAAAACTACCTTTACAGAGACTGTTGGCTTCTTTTATAAAAAAACACAAGTTTCCTTAATGTAAGTTTTCAGTTTAACTGACTGCTCTATTTACTGACAACACTATGCTTTTTAAGGGAAAAAAATAAATGTTCTTGTAGCCCAGTGCCATAGATTTCATCTCTCTGCATTTATTCCTTCAACCAGTAAATATAGCCAGCCCAGTGGTGCTGAGGGTTGAGGCACTGGACGCCACACCTCACACCACACCGGCAACCCAGGTTTAGGAACAGACTCATGTCATTCGGGGGTCAGCCGGGGAGGTAAGGATTGAGCATCCAGAGGACTGTTCTCCTTCCTCAGGGTGCGGGGTTTGTGCTGCATATGTTAGCACAACAAGAGGGGTTCAACCCCCACCTAGGGTGCTTGGCTGCCTCCATGGAGGAGGAGACAGCTGCTGCACCCACTGCATGGGCGAGGGCACGGGGAGAAAATGGAGGAAAAATACCAGGACCCGGCAGGACCCATGATGGCCCCAATAGGACAGAGGACATACCCCTCTGAGGGGGGTCCTAGCCACTGCCGGGTCCATGGAGGTGGTACAAATAATGTTGTGATAATAAAAAAATAAAACTGTAAATATAAAAAATAAAACATGGGGAAGTGTTGTGATTCAGATTTTATGCACACCCTCGGTGTGTGATGCCCGGTTCTATGTCATAACTGTGATCATGGAATAGCAATTGCCATTTGGGCGAGTGTACATCGCCGAAAATGAATTATGACGATGTACACTCCCAGCGACTAGAAAACCGGTGACTGGTTTTTGCCCCTATTTAAGTATTCTCAACTCTGGGGAGGATGCCTTGGGGGTGTATAACTCAAGAAAATTAAAAACAACCCGATGCAAAATTATCATGACCAGAATCGAACCCGCACCCTCCCAACCCCAGACCACCACCTACCCACTATGCCACATGACCAGCTTGGCAGCTGACCACCGCACTACACCCCACATACCCTCCCTCCCTTCCGCCTGTTGCATGATGTGGTCCCCTCCCCCACATGTGTGTATATACAGTGACATCCCATCGCCATACTCGCCTACAACCCCATCCAGTCACTACCCTGCCAGGTAGCCATGTAAACAGGTGCCACGATTGAGTCCCCCTTTTGAAAGCACTCAATCGCATTCACCTTGTACACGGTATACCATGATGCCCAGATAAACCCCTCGGGCGGGCATCACACACCTTGGGTGTGCATAAAATCCTCATAAACCACACTTCCCCATGCATTATTCTATATATAATGAGTGAGTCCATTTGTTGACTGGAATGACACCACTTTTTAATGCCATAATAACCAGCTGGTTATTGCAGAATGGAACCCAGTTATTATGGCTTGGATGTCAGCCAGTCAAACCAAAAGTGAAAGCTACCGTCGTCTCACTCTCACAGAAACAAAAATGCCACAGAAAAGGGAAATGGCTGTTTTTCCAAACACACAGCACTAAACCAACCAGAAATTATATAAATGAAAGTATGGGGTGTAACATTATTCATTTTGGTATTCCACACCTCAAGTGTGTAATAACTCATAATGTACAACACTCAATCCATCATTCTCCATAGTAACACAAAATAAATTTTTTACATATAGTAGTCAAAACCCCTTTGAAAGCTTAGCTGGATGGTGTAACTGGTACCACTGCCAAATAATATTGTGTCATCTGCACAACAGTGCACAGATACCACATTCAAAGGGTTCATTGTATGGCCGATGTATAACCAAAATAACAAAGGTTCTATTTTGGACCCTTGCTGGATGCTGGTTATCAAATCAAATCAATTTTATTTTTAAAAGTGCCTTTCCAGAGATGAAGGCGCTGTACATACACATAAATAAACATAAATAAACACAACAAACATCTTAAAATCCAAATTCATAAAATCATACATAAAGCTTATAATTTACAGCAGTACTAGATATTAAAATATCCCATCAATTAAACTCATCCAGGAACTTTAGGCTAAACAAATAACTTTTGTGGGCTGATTTAAAACGCTGGATGGTCAGGCACTCTCTAACACAATGAAGCAGAGAATTCCACAGGGTTGGGGCATCAAATGCAAAAGATATGGCCCCAAATGTCTTCAGTCGTACCCTGGGAATCTCTAGCAATCCCTCGTCAGTGGATCAGAGTGGGCGGGAGGGCAGTAGGAAGAAAGGAAATCTTGCAAGTAGCAGGGTCCCTGTTCATGTAGGGTTTTATAGGTAAGGAAACCAAACTTGAAGGTGATCCACCATTGTACTGGCAGCCAGTGCAGTCCACAGGGTACAGATGTAATGTGACTGGTCCAAGAAGTACCAGTCACAAGCCTGGCTGCAACAGATCTTTTTAAAATCTAATTGATCCCCATTTACAAACCCACACTCAGGGGTGTGCAAGTTCTATTGCCCGACGTCCGAGGCTGACCTAAAAGCTCTGTCAGGCAGATACTTTGATCTGCTGACTTCAGCCTGATGGAAAAAAAGGACTTACACTGCAGAGTTTTGGGACAGTGACCACGACACTCATAGACGTGTGTCCCTGCACTAGATGTGCTTCCGGCAATTGGTATTTCATGTTTGCCAACTCATCCTTATAGCGCAGAATCAGTTTCCCACTTTTCCCAGCAGCTAACATAAGCTGCAGCACCATTACGCACATCAGGACGATGGGGACGCCAGCTTGAAGTGGGAATCTGACCGTCAGTGTCATTGTGGAGCACGAGAGAGTGAGCTGACAGTGCTAAATTTGCTGATTACTTGCTGAAGACAGAGGGTGAGACCTGTGCAGCAAAAAGAACATGACAAAGTTACGGGTCATTTCTGTACTATCTGTGCACCGTCCTCCTGTATGACTAGACTAGTCCTATCTGTAGCAGACCCAGTTTTATCAGCAAGAGGGGAGAGGGTCGTTAAGAACAAGTGCAGCTTAAGCTCCTCAGTTTTTAGAAAGTCCAAAGTCGGATATTCTTTTTCCTCAGATTCTTCATGGCATAGGCGGGCTACTACTGTACTAACGGAATTGGATGCACATGATAAATATTTATTATTCATGGTGCTTTTTTAAAAACATTTTATTCTGCGATCACCAGCAGTACCATTTCACTTCTCCGGTGGGGAGGTTCTTCTAGGCAGAAATAGAATCCAGAGTAGGGCACTGTTCGTGGAGCTGGAGAGGAGGAGAAAATCTGACCTTTATATATTAAAGACAATGATGAATACAATTTACAAACTGCCTAGATTCACCCTCCTCTGGGTAGATCTCAGGCTGGTAGGGTTTGGGTTAGTGAAAGCTGAGCTCTGGGGGAAACTGTCTTCACTGTCCCCAATCTGTAGGAAGCAGGGGGAGAGCGAGACCCGCAGTACAACCAACCTGGTCTAAGCAGCAAGTAAGTTGTACTATTGCTTTGGAATTTGCTATGGCATGTGAATGGAACTCAAGTCTGTGTACACCTGCCATGAAAGGGGATGAAAGTTGTGGGCTTGTTTGTATTCTCTCGGTTTTCTTACTGGTTAATACACACAGTACTGTACTGTGTTTTAAAACAGGAAGAAGGGTGGCTAAAATTTGTCTATTTATATTTCATAAAGAACACGGTTTGTGTCGCAAACGTTGCTGGCTTAGAAATACTATAGACAGAGCTAGTTTTTGAAACTGGCATCAGTATAAAAATGTTAAATGTCATGTCATGTTCAATAGCTTACATTTAAGTTTTTGTTATAGTTAGTCCCTAATATAGGTAAGCTGAGCAATTTTTCAGTGTCATGGATTTGGTGCTTCCTCTTGGGAGATGCTGGCTTCAGTATGGCGAGACCCAAATGTTGGCGGGAGTCATGGGCTAAAAGAGGGAGCAGGACTGGATGGAGCTTTCCTGTTGAAGGCTGCAAACTTGAGCTGATACCTGTATTTTATGCAACAAATTATTAAATCTAGGAGACAACAGTTCATAGACAGATTTTAGTGCAGTGACAGGAGTTGACAACAGGCAATTTTCTCCCACATTCAAGTTACTTGGGCGGTCCTCACTGTCTGAACCTGTCATGCGGTATGTGATCTGTATACAGCTTGAACAACCAGTGATGCCCACTAATGTGACATGCACCTGTAGATCAAAGTTCAGAAAATTCAGCAACTCATTTTATTTATTGATTTTACGGGGCACAATGGAAAGACATCTCACTAGGTCTTTGCCACGTACTTCAGTCCTTGTAAGTTCAAGTGGATTAAGAGTATATAAGAGGGGATTATGTCCCTGGTGTAGTGTAAGGTAGATGAGGTGGTTCCCAGGCAGTGAAGAGTGAGGCCTCCCCCTGGATGGACCTGGACAAGGAGCAGATTTGCAAGTATAGCATTGAGATAATATGGCTATGCCCATTTTGTGAAGAACAATATACGATTTATTATAAAGCTGCTCATTGTTCCTTGCCCATAGCACGAACCCTGGATCCCTCTGCTGTCTGTGAGGGTATACCTCATGGCACTCCAGTGGAGCTCTGCACTATGACTGGTCCCCTGAGACAAACAGGTCATCTGCTTGAGCTTGCTAGTGGTGGCGCCATGGTAACAAGTCTGGCCATACCAATGACCATCCAGCAAACCCGGAATCCCCCTACCGATGTCTTTGAATTGGGAGTAGGTCAGGTAAGATAAGCAACCTGTTATGTTTTATTTTTATCAAATATTGTCCAGTTTCTAAAGAATATGAATTTCCCTACACCAAACAGGAAAACCTAACTTGTATCCTCTGAATCCTGGCTTTGTGTTTCTCATCTCACAAACTGTAGAGAGAAAAAATTGATGTGGCCTTCTGGGAATTGGGGGCTCACTCTGGGATGCTATTGCTGGTCTGGGAAGAGGACAAGTAAAAACAAAATGTTGTGGGCAATTAATTTCTATACTACCGCTTGCCATGGGGCAAGTACTAAAAATCCTGATTTGCACCTCCATGCCCACACTGTCACTATTCAATTAAATTACTCCTAATCCACTGACAAGTCTTCACAAAGAAACCCAAATCTGGCTATTTAATAAATAAAACAGAATGATCCAGGTATTTCAGGCCTTTTAGTTCTAATCCAAAGCCTGTCAAGTATCACTAAAAACTATTACTAGAGCTGTTTGAGTATTATATTTTGCCAAAAACTCAATGGATTTGGATTGAGTAAAGCTTTGTCAGCAATATTATTAGACAGTTGTTTAAATATAGAATAATACATTGGATTGTGTGCTTAATGAGAATTTTACACACACCTGAGGTGTTGGATGCTACATAAACCCCGAGAGCAAAGCTCAAGGGGTTTATTTAAGCATCCAGCACCGAGTGTGTGCGTAAAATTTGAGTTTTACTCACAGCCCCATGTTTTATTTTATACAATTGCTGGGTATTGTTTTTTCGCCACAGCAATTATATAAAATAGAAGAGTACGATGTCCCAGTGCCATGGTGGTCCAATCGGGGAGGGTTCAGTGAGGTCGGTGGTGGCTGCTGAAAAAAGTTGCTGTTTTTTGCAACTGGTGATATTTATTTTTGAACAGATTTCATTGTTCAAATCATTTTTAGCCCAGTGAGTTTGTTAAGAAAGACTTACCACTGCATCAGAGTGGCGGCGAAGTCAGTCTCTGGCATAAGGAAGGTAGCCAGCTCTATAAAATGGAAAAGCAGCAGGTAGTGCATGCGGAGAACAAGGGAAACCCAGCAAGTATTCGCCGTTATAACCTGTGGGTTATAACAGCGAATTATAACCAGGTTTCCCTTAGGGAAAAAAACAAGACCCAGTTATTATACAGTAATCTTTCAAAGACATTTAATACCAAAAGTAACAATTATATTTGGCAATAATTATTAATTATATATTTTTCCAGCTGATTTGTAAATGGGTATAACATTAGACACTTTTTCAAGAATCTGGAAAGATACCTTGATTAATAGATAAGTTGAGAATGCTAGTAAGGGGATAAGTTATAATCAGAGCTGCGTATTTTTATAGTTTAGGGCTGAATTTATTTCTGCGGCTGCTTTATTTAAGTTTACCCTAAATAATTCATCTAGCACATGGTGAATAGGTAAATGCTGGAATTCAAATGTAGACTAATTCACTTGTTGCATTCGCCAATTCATTATTCAGGTTCATAGAGGAGCTAGCTAACTTGTGTTAGGCCGGAGGGCCCATCTGAACAAAATAACTGTTGAAAGCGTCCACAATTTTTAAAAGATTCATGCCCATCCTGATAATTAATAATAAATGAATAAGTTGTAAACTTGTGGAACTATCAAGAGACCTCATGAATTTCCAGAATTTTCTGGGACTTGCTGATTTGGTATTGAGTAATGATTCATTAAAGTAATTCGATTTTGCCTTCCAAATATGTCTTGAACATTATTTCTAAGATATTTATAATGACTCCAAACAGCTAAATTGATTGTACTTTTTTTCTTTCTTCCAAGCTGCATTGCATTGCTGTTGCAGTTTATACAATGTTAAGGAACACAAAGGTCAATTATCGTTCCTAAGTTTCTTAACCTTCATGACTCTGAACTGCTGCCAGCTACAGGTAAATCCAATACCTCATGTAAAAGAAACTTAAATAGGATTTTAAACTATGAGGCACATGTGTTCAAATATGTCCCCGTTTATAATGGATTTTAGTATTCCAGTCTGGGGAAGTAAAATACTTTGCAACCAATCCGGGTAATCCTTTCCCCTCGTTTGATGAATACATCTTATACAAAATTAAATAACTCAAATCCATCATGTCTACATTTATGTCAAATGTATTTTTTTATTACCAGGAGACATGTGACACTAACCATTTTCAGTCACAGCAATTCCACTGCCTACAAACTCTACGGTATATTTTCTCATTCTGTATTCATCAATCATGCCTTTTATTACCGTTTTACTCACAACTGCATGCCCCAGATGAAAAAGATTGGTGCACAGCAATATATATTCACATATATAAGTACAACAATAACAATGCCAGATGGTATAACACTGAACAAAATTAATTTCACACAAGATACAGTTTCAAGTTGTTAAAATTTAGCATAGCAAGTTGCAACAGCTAATAAAACAGCTTCTTTTTCTAGAGCTGTGAAAAGACTGCATTCTATTAACCAAAGTTTTACATCATCATAAATTTTAAGTACAATAAAACCAATGCCTAGATTCAAATGTAATTACAGTCAGATCTAAGTCTCAGAACAATAATTACTTATTATGGTCTGAGAGATTTTTTTATTTATAGCATATAGCAAGGGCTTATGCCTCAGTCATCGTCAGAGGACAAAATCTGTCATTTAAACAACATGCAATTCAGGGAATTAAGCAAAAATGACATGTACTGCCAGAGGTGATAAATTATGTAGGTGTCAAATATTCCAGAAAGAGTATTCCATGTCATGCAAAACATCAAAGAGATGTTCTAATGTTTTATTAACTCAGTCCACATATTGTCTAGTTACTTACTGCAAAAAAAAAACAAATATAGAACATGTTGGAGCTTTCAATCTATTTACCTGGGCTTATAATACAACTGAGTTACATCTAATGTACGATATCTAGATACATAATATGCACCTGACACATTCATAAGCAATGATATTGCAGCTAGTGTGAACAGGTAGCATTCAATGGCTGCTTAATTTGTTCTGAGTTGGGGAGGCTGATGACAATAACTGGAATAAGCAAAGTGTTTAGCATTCTATTCTAAAATCCTTAATGTACCAAAGCCAGAATTTTATTTTAGAATTTACTATTTCAGAGTAGCCCACAGACTAGCCCAGCAAATTTTCATTTTTGTTTTGACCTGCTGCATAAGATCCCAACTTTGCACAAAACCAAGACTGAAAAATGGCTCATCTGGGACTAAATATACTTTAAACTAGAGGTGGGCAAAGCAAGTTTTTTTAAATTTTTGCATAACTTATCATTCATGCCCTCATCTTGCCTCAGCCCCCATCCCTATAGGTCGGGCCCAATCCCACCCCCTGACATCCCCACTGTTCACCTAATCTCGGGTTTTAATACCATGGGCTTGCCCCCCTTTGCCCACCTGGTGGGGTCCAGCTAAGCTGGATCCAACCTCCTGCCTCCTCTTGGACATGGAGGCAGACATTCTTATGGTTCCAGACCAGCAGGTAGTGGTAGGGGTCAGGACACGAGCATATCAGGGCTTCTCCTGTTAGAGGCAGGCTTTTATTTTTACTGTTCCAGCCCCCTGGGATCTCGGCATGCTAGGGAGGTCCAAGCTGAGGCATAGTAAGCTTGCTCCCTGTGGGCCCCAGCCAGTGTTCCCCCTCCCACTTGTGCTGCCACTACACTAACACCTGTGGTCCCCCAGGTGGTAGTGTAGCAGTGGCAGTTTCAGCCCTCCTTCCCCAGAGTAAGACAGTGTCATCTACAATGCTCAGTCTTCCTCCCTTCCCCAAGCTGGCTGCCAATGGCAAAAGTTTGTTACTGAACCAGGGTAGGTGGCATCATGAGCAATAAGGGCAAGGCAGTTTTGAACCTGTTTAGATTTAGGCCAGACATTTTAACACTGGTGGGGTCTAGATCTGAAGCATGCCAGGTCAGATATTTGGATATACAGGCAATCCTTCAGTGGCCCCGGCTTCAATTCCAGCCCAAATGTCAAGGATATTAACCCAGGAGGGGCAGATGAAGTAGACAGGGGCAGGCCGTGCACTGGATCAGCTCTGCAGTCAATTAGGGAGAGAGGGGAGAAAACTCAGATGGTGGTGGTAGGGCATATTATTTAGACAATAACGACTGAGAAGTTGCTCATGTCTGGGACATAAATGACTGGCTGGGAAATGGGTCAGCCGAGGTGCAGCCCAGGGCCACCTCCCTTCAGCCGGTCATTAATGCAAGGAAATGACCAGCTTCAACGTTGATATTGTGTTTATGAGTCTAATCACAATAACAACTTTCATTTTTACATTTTTTTATTTATTTTTGCCATTTTTAATGGTGTGGCATAAGCAGTATGGCATGAGTACATCTTACGTTTAAGACATTGTAAGCTGCACAGTGTCAGCTGGCAGCTGGCTTGCTAATTTCTAAGATATTAATTACCAATCCAGTTGCCAAACAGGAGCCTCAATAGGCACATGAATGTTTAATAAAGATTTATAATATTAGATTCACCAATGAGGTTCTGTGCAACAGGGATTGTGAGAATCAAATTGCCTCTAGGTTCAAGAATCAAGGAGCCTATCCTGTGATGGACAGATTGCTGGGGTGGGGTGGGGGTGAAGTAACCATGGGCTGTCATCTACATTGGCACATACAACAACATAGGAAAGGGTAAGCCAGTGGTCCTCCAGTCATAATGTAGGGAGCTGGGGGAGGGAATGCAGCAACAGGGCCTCTTGGGTAGTATTCTCCGTAACATTGTCTATGCTGTGCACAAGTCAGGAAAGGCAGAGAGTCATCAGAGTACTGCATGGCTATGGATATGGGGTGAGGAGTTAGAGTTTACATTTGCCAAGCCACTGGGAAGCCTCTGTACTGGGGGGGCCTATACTGGTGGGATGGGTTCCATCTGGACAAAAGAACAACCGAGACTCTAGAGCACTGGATACACGGAAAGTAGGGGGAGTGTTTAAACTAGGCAAGGTGGTGGTTGGGGCAGATGAGGGAAAGCACCCATTGCCACTACAGCAATAAAAATATTTAATCAATGAGAAAAGCAAAGAAAATGCCACACTCACCTTGGAAAAAAGGAGGATGAGTGGAGACATGATCATAAGGACATCGACAAAATCAAAAAGACAAAAGGGGCAGGATTATTGAACACCTTTGACTGCTGCAAGCCCTGGTGCACCGACAATACTGTGCATGTGGCCTGCAGTGATCTAACAGGATTTTCTATCCCATGCCATGCGGCAACTGCCGCATGTTAGACCAACTTTTTCTGGTCTAACTTGCAGCACTCCAGGGTGCTGTTATTACAAAGCTTGTGCCAGATATTTTGCACAAGTTGCCGTAATATGTGGAAACTGTCATAACTGCGCCAGAGCTTGCAAAATCAGGCACAACTGCAGTGAAGGCTTTGGCACACCACCAGAACCTAAGTGTCCTGGTGCAGGGCTGGACGCAAGTCCTGTGCCAGGCTTTGAAAATTTTGCCCAGGGATGCTGGATCAGGTGTTCTCCAGCAGCGCAAGGAACACACCCTAAAGCTCAGAAGTGCTAAATTGCAGGGTAATGTTAGGAGACACATCTTCTCCCAGAGGGCAGCGAACCTGTGAAACAGCTTAGCAGCTGAGATGATGGATGTGATGACAGTGTAGGTCTTCAGCATAGGCTTTGGCAGATATCCGCTTACCACGAGAATCATAAGGTACCCTGGGTAGTAGAGTGGGTACAAAATCTCTATAAATGATTTCATGTTGCACAGCATACTGAATCATCTCTGCTTACGATGGGGAAGGGGGAGGTCCTGGACATGATATAGTGTACCTAGAGTCCATTCTAACCATCAGTTACTATGTCACTATGTCAAATGCAGTAATGACTGTAGTATTCCAGTGTAGGATGACAAATCACTCAAGCAACAAATGTAAAGCAACACGAGGGGCAGGTCAGTTACATTGTAAATGTGTTTGGACGAATGTATGGAGTCTCAACAACAACATGTGTGAGTTATAATCCTCGGCTAGAGTAGAAAGGTTTGACATCACTGTTATCACTTAAACTTGGCGGAATGACTCCAACTCAGATGCAAACTTGGGCAGGTACAAAATCTTCAGAAAAAGAGACATGGAGAAGTATCAATATATATTAAACATGAATTAGAGGTTTTGGTAAGGGAGAATATTATGAAAATGAAAGGAAAAACTGAATATTTAAGGGTATATTTAAATGAAGTGAAAAGAAGTAAAACAGTATTAGGAATGCGTTATGGATTCAGTGACGAGTCTCGATCAGGAATTCTGAGAAAAAGTTTGAATGGCAGTGTTTAAGAGTGTAAGAGTATGTGTTTATGGGAGATTTTAATTTACAGTTGAAGCCAGCAATAAAATAGTGATACTGATATTGACACATCACTGTGAAATCTCCATAAAGTTCAACACGATTTCCTGTGATGTACTCAGATATACAGTATCTAAATTCATAGTGCCATATATCACTGGCTGCCACGGTTGGTGGCAGAACTAGAGAAAGTGGTTCTAGCAAAGGGAAGGTATGACAGGAATTCTTAAATGTAATGGGGGACTGCTTTGAATCACTCTCCATGTCCCTGTGCTGTTATCTAGTCAGTGTCAGTGGCTCAGCTGGTTGCACACTCGCCTCTGAGGCCAGAAGTTCGCACCAGGCACTTGAGGTAAAATCAGGGTTTCAGGTAACTCCGTTCTGGGAGTATTTGACATCTAAAAATTAGGCAAAAACTTCCAAAATAAAGGGGGGAGGAAGTCATTGACTTGCAAATGTAGAAAAATATTGGATGTTTTCCAAAACTGAAGGTACAGAAGCAAAGGAATTATGGATTTTTCTAAAAGATATTGCATTTTACAACTAATATTTATATTAACATCCATAAATTGATCCTTCCTGGAATATAGGCTTTCAAACTGTAGGATCCTGAAAGTATCGTGACCTCCAAAAAATAGGAATAACTTCCAGATTTTGACTCATGGAAGTATTAGACTGCCACTAAACATAAATTAACTGACAACATTTGAGTATTGGCACTATAGTGCAGTGTGTGTATGTGTGTGGGGGTGGGGTGGAGGGGAGGATGCTGCACTCCTTAGGTGCCATCTTCGGATGAGACATTAAACCCAGGTCCTGTCTGCCTGTTCTGGTGGTTGTTCAGGTGGACAGTCATGGACATTAAAGAGCCAATGGTACTTCTCAAAAAAAGTAGAGATATTTTATTAAAATAAAACCATAAATGTGTACATACAAAGAAAGATATAAAATGAAAAACAAATAAAATCTGAAAGAACCCACATTGATAAGTAACTAGTTAAACTAAGTCAGGAAAAAAAGAGATTAAACAAAAAGCAGAAGTTTAAAGGCAATCATCTGAATGCAGGCTAGTTATACATAACCTTTCTTTGCTATTAAACAGAAATATCACTAAAGGAAATTGTAGGCAATCATGACCTGTTTAGGAAGATATTGTAATCACCTCTTATTCAGCCTAAATGCAGAAAATAGCAATGTTTCCATAATGCTTTAACTCTGAGTTTTGAGAAAATGTTCTCATCCTTCTCACTGACCTGCCTAAGAGATATGGCTTTTTTACAATAATTCTGTGTGTGTTGTTACTTTTTGCTGTATAACCCAGGCACACCTTGCCTTTGCCTGCCATATGTAGTATTTTAAGGTTGCAAATACAACTTGCAAAGTTCCTGGATCATCCTTTTCCCAAGAACCCACATAGACTCTTATGACTAGCTCCTGGTATGTTAATGCATTATATAGAGTCCCTCAATTCTCTTGCCTTTTGCTTCCAGAAAGTGTCAATATATTTGCATTCAAAGACCAGGTGTTCCAGAGCTTCAGGTATGTTTGCACACAGTAGGGGAATTTCCCCAGTATCCTGGTCAAATTTCCCCCATTCACAAAACAAAATACCACCAACAGCTTAATCTGGTTCAATTTCAGTTGGTTACCATCTGTATCTCCTCCCTTCCCCGGGACAAGACTGAAAACAGGAAGAATTGCCTAGCCCTCCTTTCCCACTCAACAAAAATTAATAGATGAATAAATCTCAACCCCTCGATAGAAACGCAGGATTGTATAAGGTTGCCCATACACTAATCTACACTATATGTGTTTTAATTAATTAATTAATTAATTTTTCCTATTTTGGCCCCCGCAGCCAGCCGCTGGACATCAGTCTGGTAATGGTGCCCCCAAGCTTCCACTTCTGGGCTCTTGTTGCTCTCTCCCAGCACCCCTGGCTTGTCCCCCAGAGGGCAGGGATGCAGCACCAGAGTGCCAAATAACTAGTGACTGTCTGGGGAGAGCAGGTCCCAGATGTTAATCGAAGTTGGAGGCAGGCTTCACTGGCATGGCAGCTGCAAGGAGTTTTTTCCATGCTGCAGGGGCGGGGACATGCAATGATGTCCAGCGTCCGCCCCGCCCCTCTTGGCATTGGAGCCGGTAGCTGTGTGAACCCCCTGCTTCTCCCAGGGGTCCGTCAAGCGCCCAGCACATCCCTCACCCTCCCCTTGAAGAAGGAGAGCAATCCATGGGATGCTCAATCCTACTCCCCCTGGCTGGCCCTCCAACAACCCGGGTCCGTTCCTGAACCTAAGTCGTCAGCATTGCAAGCAGCAATCCAACCGCTGCACCGGCGGGCCAGCCATGTGTTTTAAGTTTCGATGGAACTACCTGCAATGTTTTTTTCCTGGTGGCTGGAGCACTTTTTTCAGGCTCTAAACATTAGAACATACTGCCTGTACATTATGGGCCTTTTTATTAGAGACCACTTGCCGTAGGCAAATAATGGGAGACACTCATTTGTCACTAGGGCCAATATGTTGTTCGTTTTTTTTTTCAATTTTCCCTGGACAGCCTCAGATACATCTCATTTCCAGTGGTCTCATGCATCTATCCAATGTTACAGCTGAGTTGACTGCAGCATATGAAGGTTTAATGACGTATTCATGGTCTAGCAGTGAATAAATCCTCCTGGTGGCATTGAAACCTTGGTCTTCTGGCATCCTAGCCAGTGATCTAACCACCTGGCCACACCCCAACCATGTATACCTACACATTCTGCTGCTGCACTCTAAAGCTGGATTGGAATTTGTCTTTCATGTTGTAAAATGTATTTAAGTGTACTCCATGCTGGGCAATGTTCCCCTTTCTGTGTTTGCTTAAAGGGAAACAGTCACTACCAAGGGCCCCCACACCCAAGTGTGGGGCTGGTCCCAATGTGCATTTGTGTGCAAAAACATTTTGTATTACTTACTGTTTACTGTAGTATAGTAGATTATATATCAGATCAATTTTGTTTAGTTGTAGGTTGACATCTTCTATTCTACAAATCCCAGAATCCCTTGCAGCTGATATCAGAGCAGTAAGCAGCAGTAGGCGATTCAATAGCCTGCACTGCATGTTAAGAGTTTATATAAGCTCTGATCTTTTCTTTGCTGGTCCCACTGTCCTCCCTGGGGTAAGTACAGTCACAGAGGACTGTACTTGGCCCCTGGAGAAAAGCAATGGCAGAAAACATCTGATTAGAGATTATAAAAGTTTTAACATGCACTGCAAGATTATGAATCTCCCACTGCTGCCTATTGCTCTAATGTCAGCTGCAGGGGATTCTGGGATTTGTATTAATAGAAGATGTCAGCCTACAACTAAGAACCATTAGTCTGACACAATCTACTATACTACAGTAAATAAAACAAAATGTTTTGCCCACAAAGTACACAATGGGACCAGCTCCATTCTTGAATGTGGGGTCCTTTGTACTGACTGTTCCCATTTAATCAGTATAATACATCATAAGCACATTTTATGATTGGCATCAAACTAGTGCATGTATATAGCTGACACAAATGTCTTATCTTCCCAACCGGAGCTGTGATCCTACATTCATCATTCTGGATCCTACATTTCATCATTCTATGTCACAGGCAAAGCAATTTTCAGTCTCTTTCTTAACTGTGGAAGAACAAGAAAATGAGCTCTTATCTCTGATAAAATTCTGTACACCGATAAGGACAGGGTCAAAGTAATTATACACCTTGGTAAAATCCACTGCTCACATTGAAATTGAACACCGAGTCTGCAGTGACGGTGGCAAACCAAGTGAACCCCTCATTAATGCAATATTTATTCATGGGTTTTGAATCGCCTTTTTAAGATATAATGTCGCACACATGCCGAGTTCTTTCCTGTGCTAACAGACCAGTTCTATGTGCACTGAACCCTCAGCTCCATTGAACAGCAGACAAGGGGCTTCATCTCCAAGGCCTTCTTTCCAGTGATAATAACTCCACACACACACACATAAGAGGCATACACACACACACACACACACACACCACAATACAACACATACAGGCTCACACAAAGTAGTGTTAAATCTGAGTCCCAGTCCAACCTACCACAACTATATGCTGGTTTCTCTGTGCACCATGATAACAATGGTACTTTATAACAGAACACCAAAGTTATACACTTTGGGACAGTGCTGGTTCTAGCTTTTCTGGGGCCCTGTGTGAACTTTCTTAGTGAGGCCCAAAATCAGGACAGGAGAGCCCCAAGGAGCATTCTCATACATATGTTTCAAAATCACTCCTCATATCTTCTTGTCCTTTTGAGTTTTTTTTATAAGAAAAGTTGTGTGTGTGTTCCTACACACATTATAATTTTTCCAAATAGATGAAAGACTGAGCAATACATTCTTGAGATAACTTGACTGAGCCACAGAGAAATATGCACGAATGAGAGTAACTGGACAGCTAACACTTCCTGGGGCCCCTCTGCACTTGTGGCCCCATGCAGCTACACTATTTGTACTATGGTAAGGCTGGCTCTCCATAGGGAATGGATGACATAGCATTTTTCTCCCTCTCCATTCTCCTCCAGCTCAGTCTTAAGTCATCCTCCCCGACTGCTGGTTTGCCTCTTAGCACTCCCTTTCATGTTTCCACCCTGACCACTCAAGCTTGTGCCTTCCCAAGATGAAAACCCCCAGCAGGCTTTGGGCTGAGGCAAGCCCAGGGCTTTCTGTAGTTTGGCACAGTGATAGGAGGAGTTGAGGAGAGATGCAAGGAAAGTGACATGGAGAAAGGGCAGCATCACCTGCCAATCAGAGATATCTTCCGACCTTTTTTTGTCCCACTCACCTTTGCCACAGAGTGTCAGCCATTCTCAGTGCGACAGCCTGGGAGGTGGTGGGTGGGGGCTGGACATCGCCTAGTCACCCATAATGTCCCATGCCACCCCTTCCCTACAACAGGAGTCATTGTTACACCCTAAATACCAAATTCCTCCACCTGAAGCCTGAAAGCCTACCAATATTTCACCAGTCCACACTGGTGGAACTGATTTTATACAGCAAATCCAAGCTGCCAATACGGCACCACTGAACCATGCACAATTTTTTTTAATTCACTCCAGAGATCAGGAAAGTAGTTCATCTCTTGTACGGTGACAAGCAAATGATATGGTTGCCTTTACTCTTGTATATAATAAAAAGTCAGTCAGAGCTATTGTATCTAGTAATAAAAGCTGTGAATAATAGTCAAATGCAATACAGCCATTTAGTGTGGGAATACAGAATAGCAAATATAAAATATAAAGTCAGCTATCTAACCTAGTGTTTCTCAAATGAGGCCACAGTAGCCACATCAGCACAATTTTCAGTGGCCACAGAGCTCTTTAGAATCCAAATTGCAATTATAATTGGCTACACAATTTATTAGAAATACAGAAATATAGAATGTGACTGCAGAAAAAAGGCCATTCAGCCCATCCAGTCTGCCCAACTCTACCAAGTACCTGAATGATGGCTCTATTGACCATAGACTTTTCTTCAAATAGCAGCCTTACCTTTACTGATACTGTGCCTGTCCCACCCTCAGTTTGAATCCTGCCACTGTTTTTGCACATACTGCCTCTTTTGGTAATTTGTTCCATCTCTCCACCACTCTTTCAGTAAAACAGTACTTTCAGACATCCCCCCAGAATTTTCCTTCAACCAGCTTCAAAGAAGTTCCCCTTGTGTTCATGTTTACATTTAAAGGGCCCCATTTTCAAAAGGTTAGTGCAGCACAAACTGAGTTTGTGCTGCACTAACCTGGAATAGCGCCAGCTGTGGGGGGCGTGCACATATTCAAAGGGCACAGATGTGCGATGCTTTCCCGACAGCACCGTTGCACATAATATTGTGCTGAACTTATGCAAATGAGGGTTCCCTCATGCATATGTAGCACAGCACAATACTGAAAGCATTCAGAAGTGCTAAACAGCTGCCAGCAGTGGTGCAGTTTAATGCTTCTGAAACTCAGCCCTTAACAGTGGGCAGACCCATCTGCCCACTGTCAAGGGCTGGCTACCCTGGTGGTTCAGGGTCCTTCCCCTGGCCCGATCCCTTCCCCAGTAAATTATTCAAACATCCAGGTGGTCTAGTCATCCCTCCCAAGCCCAGTCCCTTCTCCGGTAATTTATTCAAACATCCTGGCAGTCTAGTAGCCCCTCCAAAGCCCTGATCCCTTCCTCAGAAGTTTATTCAAACATCCTGGTGGTCTAGTGGTCCCTCCCCAGTATCAATCCCTTCCGGGTAATTTATTCAAACATCCTGGTGGTCCAGTGGTTCCTCCCTGGCCCTGATCCTTTCCCTGGTAATGCATTCAAACATCCTGGTGGTCCAGTGGTCCCTCCTAAGCTCTGATCCCTTCCTCGGTAATTCATTCAAACATCCTGGTGGTCCAGTGGTCATCCCTAACCCCAATCCCTTCCCTGGTAATGTATTCAAACATCCTGGTGGTCCAGTGGTCCATGCCCCATTCTCCGATCGCCATCCTGACCCAACTAATTACATTCCCTGGTAGTCTAGTGGCCCCCACCCTCCACCCCAGCAGGTAGTGACCCACCACTCAGCCCCCCAAACACAACTCACTCCGCAATGGCACGGTTTTCCGCTACCCACCATGGCTAACTGCCACTGAACTGTCAATGACCGCCAGACAGTACATAGTATGCTCTCATTGGTTGAAGCAATGAGTGCATACTATGTACTGTACACACTCATTGACAGTTCAGTCGGTGGCTGGCCGTGGCAGTGTGAGGAGGGCTGTGCCACTTGCTGGCATAAGTTGGGTTGGGGGGCATGGGTTGTGGGCCACTACCTGCCAGGATAAGGGGATGTGGGGGCCACTAGACTACCAGGGAATGTAATTTGTTGGATCGGGACGGCAATCAGAGAATGGGGGAGGGACCACTGGACCACCGGGATGTTTGAATGCATTACCGAGGATGGGATTGGGGCTAGGAAGGGACCACTGGACCACCAGGATGTTTGAATGCATTGCCAGAGAAGGGATCGGGGCTAGGGAGGGGCCATTGGACCACCAGGATGTTTGAACATATTACTGGGGAAGGGATTGGGCTAGGGAGGGACCACTAGACCACCAGAATGTTTGAATGCATTACCGGGGAAGGGATCATGGATAGGGAGGGACCACTAGACCACCAGGATGGTTTAATAAATTGTCAGTGAAGGGATCACGGCTAGGGAAGGACTACTAGACCACCAGGATGTTTGAATAAATTACCAGGGAAGGGATAGGGGCTAGGAAGGCACCACTAGACCACCAGGATGTTTAAATATATTACCAGGGAAGGGATTGGGGCTAGGGAGGGACCACTAGACCACCAGAGAGTATTACATAAGTACTGGGGAAGGGATTGGGGATTTGGGGGTACCTGGCCCTGTGCACCCGGGCCAGATGCTTCCATGCAGATGAGCCCATAATGCATGCAAATGGCCACTTAGTGTCATGTATGCCCAATGGGCTCATCTGCATGTTTGGGTTGAATATCACCCTAGGGGGCTGCAGTGCACACCGATATGTGCCATGCTTTACTCCTATGAGTGATCTTCAGTTTGACCCTCTGGTAGCACTGTGCTAAACATGGTGATCGCTTGCTGTGGGCCGTGCTACCAGGGTCCGATATTCAAAAAGATAGTGCGGTCAGTTCGGATCCTTGTTTCCAAAGTATACATGTTGAGATCAGTCAGTCTTTCCTCATATGATGTATCCCATAAGCCCTGGATCATTTGGATTGCCCTCCTCTGTACTGCCTCTGCTCTGTCATAGTCCTTAGGTAGGTGTGGGCTCCAGAATCTTGCACAGTACTCTAAGTGTGGGTGAACCAGAGCTCTGTAAAAGGAAATGATCCCCTCCCTTTTTCTGCTGCTGATTCCTCTTCCTATATACCCAAACATCTTATTTGCTTTACCTACCACACTGTTACACTGGCAGATGATTTGAGGCTCTCAGAAATGAGTACACCCAATCCCATTCTTCCACTGTTCTCTCCACTACTACATCCCCCATCTTGTATTGTAGTCTCAGTTTTCTTTCATCCAGTAAGCATTACTTTGCATTTTTGTTGTTCAATTCCAACTGCCATATTCTGGGCCATTTTCCAGTCTCTCCGATTCCTCCATCAAAGTTCTGACACCTTCCTCTCCCAGTCCCCAGCCCCCAATGAAGCCAAACCCCTCCTCTCTGCACCATTCCTTCAACAATAAGTTGAAGTTCCTGGTACAGAGAGCCCTCTCCACCCTCTGTCGTAGACAGGCAGCACCTCAGCCAAAGCCACTGAGTGTGCGACCTGTCTAAGACCCATCCCCAGCTCCCTAAACTCCCCCTGCACTATCCCAGCCCCATCCCTAGCCAGGTTATTAGTCCTCAGGTGGACAACAACAACCTGCTCTCCCTCCCATCCTGCTGCCCTAGCGATCTCCAGGATCAAGCAATCCCCAGGATCCACTTCCCATCCCTCTGTGCTGTGTTACCAAGTAGGCACCTAACCTCCCTCTATGCCTTCCTACTCCCTAATCTAGTCCCCTCACAGTCAAGTCCCCCACCAGAAGTTGCTTCCTCCTCCTCTGGGGTCCTCTTCCACCTTCCTTGGGGTCTTCACTACAGAGGACCCCCCCATCCCCCCTGATCACTACCATGGGTGCCTCCTCCCAGTAGTCCTGTGCTCATCAGAGCAGCATAGGAATTACGGAGTGGTACCAGCTGAGGAATGTGCTTCTGATCCACCACCCCTTCAGAGCCCACTATACTCCAGCCATTCCTCCTCCCCGAATCTTAGCCAACTTGGCCTGGAGTCTAGTAACCTCCTCCCTCAATCCACAGAGGTACATGCAGATGGGGCAGCACCACAGTCTCCAGAAGGTATCTCTAAAAACTGCTGCCACACAGCCACTGCAGTACCCTACACTGCACCATTCCCAACATTCTCAATTCCAACTCTCCCTGTGTTACCTTGAAAAGCATTTGTACCATCACCCCTGATTGGATGTTTCCTGTTTTCTGCTTCTTTTGTTTGTTATGCCATTTTGTACCTTTACCGTGGATAGGTTTTTTTCCTTCTCCCCTTGTCCACAAGTAGTTCCCTCTTGTCTGAAGATGCTTCCTTCTTCTTTTACCCCTTTACCTTTCTTTATTTTTTTTTCCTATTGTGGTAGCAGCACTTTCACCTTCCCCTAACCCTTTGCCACCTGATCCTAGATAGGCTGCTATTAGTGCCCCCCATCCTGTTTAAATCCCATTATACTGCTGCCCTACATAGTGTGTTGTTCCTTTTCCTGGTTTTGGCCCACCTTTGGTTTTCCACCCTTCCCAGTACTGAATGTTGCAACAGGAGTGAACAGGTATCTTGCCTTGGTCAATTATCAGTGTCCCCTGCTTCCTACTTCATTATGCTGATACCTGCCAATGCATAAGACACTAACTAGTCTTGCACCTGCTCCACTCCTGTGCTGTTCCACTCATGTGCTGGGACACAAACTTGTGTTGGGACACATTATGAGTAGTTGCTCTTTATCTTTCCTGTACAGCCCCCTTTAAGCCATACTTCCTGTTAGATTACAGGGTTCCTGATTGGTTCTCTGGCTGCCAGATCACCCTGGTCTTGTATAACAAGCCACAACCAATCTGTAATCAGAAATGCTGTCATTTCTCCAATTATCAAATAGCTGAGGTCCCAGTTCAGACAATTGTTACCCCTCCCCCAAACTATGGGCTAGAAGCAAATCTTATGACCCCTAAATGTGGGTTACTCTGGCTGGTCTCAAATGTACCCTTCACTCAATAATACATTAATTTAAATAAGTTTCACCCTCACTTACATCACCTACATTGTCTCCAAAACACACAAGCCTTTTTTTGTCCCATAACAAATGTAGCCAGACTCTGCTTAAGGCAGCACCTACAGGAGAATGGGTCTTATATAACAAGCCACAACCAACCTGTAATCAGAAATCTGACTCAGTCCCACCTCCAGCTGTCAACTAGCTGAGACCCCAGGCTGGACAATTATCACACCTGCCCCACCAACTACAGGGCTAGATAAAGTTATTATGATATGGCCCCTAAGTGTGGGCTAAGCTGGCTGGTCTCATATTCAGCATTCACTCAAGAAAAATACATCAAGTTAAACAAGCTTCACTCTAACTTACCCCCCATGTTGTCTCCAAAAATACAAGCCTTTTTGTCCCTCCCAGACAATGCAGACAGACTGCTTAAGGCAGCAGCTGCAGGAGAATGAGTCTTACATAACAAGCCACAACCAACCTGACATAAGTGAGGAAAGGAGGTAGTCATGTTTGCAACAGAAGGCCAGTCCTTGTGTGCTGGAGAATTAATTTGTTAATTGTGATGTGGCTACTAACAAGTCTCAGTCTTACAATGTACAGTTTTGGTAATATAGCTGCACATCTTACAGGGTCTGTTAGCCAATTAGGTGGCTTCATTTTTCTTATCCATTTTATAAACCACGCTAACCTCCCCAAAAGCTCCAACTGGTCGATAAAACATGCTAACCTCCCTGAAACCTCATCCTGCTCTATAAAACATGAGACTCTCCCTAAAATTGCAACCCAGTTCAAAATCAGGACGACGTCCTGATAACTTCAACTGGTCAACAATCCATGATAGCCTCCCTAAAGTCTCAAACCAGTTCATAAAATATATTATCCACCCCATATTATTAAGAGAGGCAGTGTGGTCCAGTGGTTAGAGCACAGACCAATGAACCAAGGGACCCAGATTCAAATCCCACCAGTCGCTTGCTGTGTGAGCAAGCCACTTAAAGATCATCTGATGTCTCCACGAGAACTTTAGGAAACATAAGTATTAGACACAATTCAGCCTGTAATTCACATTAGTTCGGTGTTTCTCTTCCCTTATTTTTTTTATCACTGAGGTCATTACTAAGATAATTTCTATGAGAACAGGATCATTGTTCCTTAGAATTCCTCTACTCTCGTTAAATGCTCCTCATATACGAACATACGAAAATGCCAGCAGAAGCAGGCCTTACGGTCTATTAAGTCTGCTAGATTGTGCAGCTAGCCCATCAACATGCAGCTGCCCCACCCCTCTTCATCACAACCACAACAATATGAGCCCATAATCCTCTACTTGCAGTATTAGTGTCACTCCCATGGCAACAGATTGTGATGTCACAAGACAGGATTATTACTTCAAGAAATGTACTGCTGGGGCAGATGAAATCTAAGGGCTAAAGATCATTGGTTCGATTTTCAAAGCCGGGAGCATAGTGCAAGCTCCTGGTGAGTCAATCATTTGGTGCACGGGGCTTGTGGTATTCTCCCGACTGGCGATCGGCTTTTCATTCCCAAGTGCCAATTGCTGCAAGTTAGACCAGCTTTTCTCTAGTGTAACTTGCACCATCTTGGGGGACCCTTTTTACAGGGCTTGCAGCAAATCTTTGGCACAAACTGCCATAAACTGAAGAAACTGTCGCAGCTGCACCCGCTGTACTAAAATCGGGTGCAGCTGCATTAAAGGCATTTGGCAGAGCTGCGCCAAAAACCGGGTTTGAAGCAGGGCTTAATGCAAGGCCAGTGTCACCCTTTGAAAATCGAGCCCGTGTTTTCATGCAAATGTCCTCAGTAATGCATAATGGAGAGGAGAAACTATAGAAAATAAATTATAGGCAAGCTAAATTATGTCTAAATATTATGAGTTTTTTTGAAAGTTTGACCTGTGGCATCAGTAATTCTTTAACTCTTTCCTTTCCATAAGCCCACCCCATTGGGAAAAGAAATGATGCAGATTCCCACTAAAAATGTGCTGCTATATCTCCCCCCAGGCTGTTCTGGGTAAAAGGGGAGGCAAAGCAGCCCAGTGGTCAAGCCATATAACTGAAAATCAGACCAACAGATTGAAGTCCCACTGGCGTGACTCTTAGCATGTCAGTTGCCCATTTGCTTTTCAGTCCCAACCAACTGTTAAATTGGTTAGAAGCAGGACCTCACTGAAAATAAGATGCTATAAAGCATTGACTAGAAATGTCCAGCCTTGGCATGAATCTGCTGTACAGTGGATTCAGCAGCCAATATAAAAACAGACTTTCTTCCCCTTTTTGGTGCATTTCAGTACCTGTTACCTCTGTGACAAAACAAGTAGCAAGTGGGCATTAACTAGGGTTACCACCTGTCCTGGATTTGTCAGGACAGTCCTGGTGTGAATGGCTATGTCCTGCAAAAAATACAAATATGCAAAATGCGAAATCTCCTGCTCTTACAGTAGAAAAAATATTGTCTTGCTTCCCTATAGAAGTTGTAGAAAACTATGACACCTTAACCAAAATACTTTTAAATGATTGGGGACAATATGAACAAGAAAAAAGCTACAATATATAGTCTCAGTTCTGATTATTTAGAGAAATAAAATCTGTTGCACTGGTCAAGATTACAAACTGTCCAGCAAAAAAAATCATATTTCAGTATAAAATGTCCCACTTTGGGCTTCTTTAAAGGTGGTATTCCTAGCAATAACTAATCCTGATGTGTATACTGGATTGCAACTTCTGGAGTGAAAGGTATTGCATGTGAAGAGAAAATGGTATTAGTGTGGGCAAGCTTGAGTAAATAAATTGTAAAATAAAAAAAAAACATGAACTGTAAAACGTAAACAAATTGAAAAACTAAGAAATGCCCATTAAACATGTATTTATTTATTTATTCGTTACACACAAAATCCTTTAGGATGAGACTATTTTCAAAGGGTCTAGGGGCTGTAAGGACAGAAAAAGAAATACAAAAGAGAGTCAACATATTTGCAAATACAAAACATAAAGTTTGCAGTACAAAAGGGAATTAGGAAGTACAAATGAATACGATCGTTTTTAATTTAAGTAAGCTGTAATCACCAGGTTGGGTGTAAATAAATAAACAGTGGGAACTATTATACGTTCCATGTTCCTACGGGGACATGGGGGGGGGTTCACATGACAGTCATGTGTTCTGCCTGTAACTAATATGTGACCTATGCACATGTCCTTGTTCATTGTGAATCCTTATATTCACTGTATGACGTTTGCTTGTTATAATGTTGGTAATTAATTCTGGGTCGGTTCTGAAAAAGGGACAATTTGTCTCAGTGAGCCTACCCGGCTGCCAAAATCCATAAATAAATAACAAAATCTTGCACGATGCTTCATCTCTGCAGCATCAAGCACAGATCCCTGCATGACTACAACAAGAAAACACCCCCTACAAATTCCCAAACACAATTTTTCACGCTCCATTGGCAGATAACAGCTAGACGGTCTGCCACAGTGGCCGTTATCATAGACTGGTTTAGCATAAGCTAGTTTGGTCTATAATGGATTTTGCCCTCCCTGTGTCAGATCTTATTGCTTAATTATACCGGATAATAAAATAGCAGCATGAGGGCAGGCAATCTGACAGAACATTATTATAAAGAAAGTCTTTATCAATATCTCATTTCATTATTTACACCATGTGTTTTAATGGCAGAATACAAGGCTGGGACCTGGTTATCATGGAGTAGGTGGTACAGGGTAGAAAGCAAGTGTAAGTGACTAGAAAAAGGGATAAAATTAAAAAAAAATCTGTTGAGCTGAAGACAGGAGAACAAAGAAAATATACAAGCTGAAAAAGGTACAGTCATCGTAGTGTACCTCATTAGAATAAGTTTGCTTGTGATAAAAAGGTGATTGGTCTCTGGTTTAAACTACCACTGGCAATTTTCTTCCCCACGGTGCCAAAGTGCACAAAATGTGCTGGTACCACTTAAGCAATAACGACTGAGAAGCCAGTCATTTACTAGAGATGAATGACCACATAGGGGATGGTGGCCCAAGGTGCAGCCAAGGGCCACCACCCACCAGTCATTCATTAATACTAGGAAACAACCAACTCTGAGTTTGTTATTGCAGTTAAAAGTCTAATCATAATAACAACCTTGCTTTTCAGTCTTTTTTTTATTTTCTGTTGATGTTCTGAGTTCTGTAAAGGGAATGGTGTGGTGCAAAGATGTCTCACGTAGCATATATTGCTGGCATGCAACGTGGATTGGCATCTGGATTGGTCAGGTCTAAGAGACTAATAAACAATCCAGTAGCCAATCTGGAGCCTTGTTAGGCTAATAAATATTTAATTAGACTTATCATTTTCATTTAACCATGGTTGCAGCTATTTCAAATATTAGAAAATGGGTTGGAGAAATTCTCGAAGCTAACTGGCTAACCAACTACCCAGACCAGTATCAGGCAATACAGATCAGCAAGTCCCAGTTTCCGTCTGGCAATTTACACTCCAAATAACAGAGATGAAATAGAACTCTCAATTGTAAACAGCCACCATTTTTTCTCACACTTAGTGAGAGGTGGAACCCCGCCCCACCACTTAATGATGCCGCCCCTCCCAGTCTGTAGCAGTTTCTATAGAAATACTTGAATATGCAGACTATTTTCCTCCACCCACCTAAAAAACAAGTATCCTTTCTGCAACGCTGCCCATTCAATTACTCTAATCCCCATCATTCGGCTGCATAGCTGCTTTCCCTGCTGCTGCTGCAAGCTGGCAGCACATCTCCATCTGTGGCAGTCGAAATGAAGAAACTACCACTTGTCTCATCCTCAAGTCAGTGCTATGCTTTGGCACTTGCTTTTTTCCGCTCGGCCCTGGCTCTACCACCCACTTGTCAAAAGAAGGGCAAAGCTGTAAATGAAATCTTTTACACTGAAAAAATTAAAAAAATAACCTTAGCATGCTGCCGCTTCATGACATTTTTTCTGGTTGTCCTCATGATCACATTTGTCAATCTGTCTGATCATCGGCCACATCTTCTAACCATAGTTTAAAACAAAACCAAAAAAACACAACAACAAAAAAAACAGAAGTCAGATTACAAAACAAGGCTAAAAATAACAAAATATAACTGGCAAACAAGTTGCATGGGGGGAGTGAACTGTTAGGAACAAGAATTTAGGCAGCCTGGTAGTGCTGAGAGTTGAGACGCTGGACGCCACACCTCACTCCACACTGGTGACCCGGGTTCAGGAATGAGCCTGAATCATCGGGGGTTGGCAGGGGAGGACTAGGCTTGAGCGTCCGATGACAGCACTCCTAGTCCTGGGGATAAGGGGTGGATGTACACCGTGCTTTGCTGGTCCATGGGGATGCCTGAAGGTGTTAAAGAGGAACGGGTACCTAGTGAGGGAAGCACGGCAGACGTCTGCTCGTTAGTGCATTGACAGCATGGCACACCCGTGCTTCCATTGGGGGATAAAGGAAAAAGGCAGCACAAGCCCACGGCAGCTTGATGGCCACAGTTTCGCTGACTGACCAACGATGCCTGGATGGCATGTGCCAGTAATGGTTCCTCGCCGGGCATGGGGGCTATGAGGGGGGTCCCTTTTGCAGGTGTAGTTGCGTCTGCCAGCTGGGCATGCAAGCTTCGGGGTCAGAGGTGAAGTGGAGAAGCGGTGGCTGGATGTGGAGCAGGGCTGTTGTTGCAGGTAGGAAAAACTGTTAAATGATAAAAAAAAAAAAATTTAAAGGCAGTGGCTACAGTGCTCTCTGCTGCCAATGCCAACAGTCAGTAGTAAAGGGACTACTTTACACAAATTCCTGTTTTTATTAATTTTTATGGACTTATAATTTTTTTTAAACATTTCATGTAAATCAGCCTACCACCAAATACATTTTCTTAAGCACACTAATGCCGTACAGGGTGGGCGATATGGGCTGTACCCAACCTTCTGGGGGGCTACAGGCCCTCTGCCTATGGAATTAGGCCTCATTATGTCCTTGGGTAAGCCAGTATAGCCCAATACCTCCCACCCTGTCAGGTATTACTGTTTGTATACTGAGCGCTGCAGTTGCCTGGTTGGTAGAAGTTGAACATGATGGATTCCCACTCTTTTTTGTCTAGTATTTCCTATGTATCTATGTTTCTCCTGCTGGTCTGCTCCACTTGGATCTACTTAATATAACTGAACTGGAACAGTGGGAAGTAAAAGCAGAAACTGGTACAACTGCCTTGTCCCTGACACGTATGGATGAGTCCTCCACGCCACCTGATGGAGTCTGCAACAAATTATACAATGGCCCATGAAAATCTTGTATCCTCATTGGTCAAAATCTGTCACATGACTGTTGCCTAACACCCACCCAAGGCATGTATTATTCCCCTTATACCCAAACACCCTGTCATGTGTTATCCCTTCAATACCCATGCCAGAATACTGGGCCTCCCCCTTATCAAACAGGCTGGGGTGGGGGAGGACCTGATGGACCCAGAGTCCCTTCTGCCCTTAAATTATTATGTCACTATAATCAGCAGGAGCCCCTTACACCCAACTGCATGATGATGTGCATGTATACATTTAAAGAGCCCCTGACAGTATCAGGAAACCATTGAAAAAAGTAAGATTTGTATTCAACTCCATCCCATTTTCTTTGTTACTTCATATATTTTCAGTAATTCCCCATTTTCCTTACTAATGAAAGCAGCTGTGTGAAAACAAGATCCCTGTTCCCTAGACAATATCTACCCTGGCTGCTTCTCTACAGGTGACATCACAATTCCCATGTTTATGGCACCATATCTATCTCCATCGCAACATATATTGATGTCATAAACAGAATTATGATAGCAGGTGCAGGCAGGCACCCAGAGTTGAGAGGGTAGAGATATTGTATTCATGCAAATACCCTTAGTAATAAGAAAATAAGCATGAGAATTACAGAATAAAATAAGAAATATAAGCTACATGTGTGCCTGAATGTTACATTTTTTCAAAGTTGCCTCAACTTTGTCAGGAGCTCTTTAAGGGAGAGGGCCAAATTCATGAAACATGGAGACGGATGGCAGAAAAAGCCCACTGGACCATTTAGTCTATCCAACTCCAGCTGCAGTAAAATAAGAATACCCTAGTGGTCACTCATTCCCCCTTCCTCACATCATCCTCCCTTTATCTATTCATGAATTCAGGAGGAACAGAGAAAACACTACAACAAAATGCCTAGAACCAGCGAAAAAGATTGTTTCACTGTTGTGCCATAGGTCACAGAAAGCAAGAGTCTTATTGAGAATCTGTCAGAAATGCTTTCTTTATATTTTTCTGACATTTAAATCTCCTTGGACATCTCAATCAATAGTAAAGATCACCTGTATTGTCCTCTTGACTGCCTTTGTTTTTGAAGAGCACTAATCCCACATTCGATAACAACTTAATGTTATCAGATGTGCAAGATATATTCTCACCCTAAAAAAAGGGTAGAACAAGATGCAATTTCTACTGTACCAAAACGAAAACATGCTTAACACAACAGCACATGAAAAAAACATAATATTATAACAATATAAGAAAACACCAGTAGAGAAGTATTTGAGAGATGGAAACTGTTTAGACACCAGCAGGCAGAGGTTTGTTTGTTTGTTTTACAACTTACTAACCTAGAACCGCCCGGCTTCCGTGCATCGTCTCAAGCAGAATCTGTTTGAACAGCATGTTCAGATGCAGATCCCCATTGTGTCTGACTGTGGATGCCAGGGGACTTGTGTCCATACCTTGAGGTTTCCATCCCTGCACCCCAAAGAGCAACTACTACCCCGCTTTCACTGCAGTCTAGCACGCGTTCGTATTGCTGGTGCCCATGTCCAACTCTGGATGCAAGCTGCCCCAAAGCAAGCCGAACTGCCACAGAAAAGCAGTAGCTTTTGAAATATTGGACGTTGTTTTTTCAGACCCACATGAGACAACGACAGCCTCTCAGTCCACGGTCGTACTTGCATCAGTTGGCATTGAACCAGCTTTGGAAAAACCTGCCCCTCATGCTCAGTAAGATCATGCTTCTTCCCAGATTTACAGCAGAAGACTTTCAAGTGACTTCCATACAGCAGAATTGGCAGCCAGTATATTGGAGCTGTGAATACTGCAGCTCCACAATGCATCTAACACCCTCTGTGGCTGCGGACATCCTGCCACCAGCAGTCCTCCTCAACTGCAGTCACCCATGTGGCAGCTTCCCAGGCTCGCTACTGAAGCCAGATGCCTTCACATCAGTGTACGCTGGGCATAAGGGCAGCTCATAGATTATGTGTTGAGACATGTTTGAGATGGTACAGTGTAAGGTAATCAAAATGATTCAAGGCCTCCAGGGAATATCCTCCCATGAGGTTCGGCTTAAGGCCCTGAACATGTTCTCAGTGGAGAACAGAAAAGAGAGGGGAGATATGATAGAGACCTTCCAGTTCCTGAAAGGAATGAACACAGTAGAAACATAGAAACAGAATTTGGTGGCAGATAAGGACTGCTTGGGCCACCTAGTCTGCCCCTCTTTACCCTGCCTATTCTGCCACCACAGAGCCTACCTGTCTATGCCCCCCCCCACACTTTGATACCAGTTTTCCTTTATACCTATCCCATGTATGCCTGAAGCTCTCCACAGTTTTCACCCCCACCATCCCAACTGGAAGACTTTTCCAAGCATTAACCACTCTCTCAATTAAGAAATACTTCTCACACCCCATAAACATCTCCCCTAGGTAACTGTAAATTGTGAAGACGTATTCAGCAAAACTTATTAATCGCAAGTGAAGTACCCCAGGGATCTGTGTTGGAGCCAATGTTGTTCCAAACTTCTACATCTAATATGCGTCAACAAATAGGAAATTGAACTAGTAAATATGCTGATGATACCAAACTAGCTGGTAAGGTATGTACAGTTGAAGACAATGAGTCTCTTCAAGCTGACTTAGATACCATTCAGATATGGGCAAACACATAGGGAATGACATTTAATACTGATAAATGCAGTGTCTTACACTTGGGTAATGAAACCATAAAACATAAAGTTGGGAAGTACAGTATTAAAGAGGTTCAAAACAAACAGGACCTGGGAGTTATCATAAACAATAAACTAAATTCAACTGATCAGTACACTACACTAATAGCCAAAGCAAATAAAATGTTATGGGCAATTAAACAAAATGTTACCAGTAGAAGGGCAGAAATGTTTATGCCTCTTTATAGGGCATATGTCAGACCAATTCTGGGCTACAGCAGCCAAGTATGGTGCCCACTTAGCAGGAGGGAGATTGAGTTGAGAGGATGCAGCACAGGACCACAAAAATGATCCACATCATCAGGAATTTGTGTTATCCTGATCGTCTCAAACACCTCAACCTAATGTCATTTGAAACTAGAAGGAAAAGGGGGGACTTAATGATATGCCATGATATTATGCAGAATATTCATTTAATAAGCGAACTAGACTTGCAATTTAAAAATGATAACTTGAGTACAAGGGCCATCCGCTGCAACTGAAACCGCAAAAAGTTAATACTAACAACAGGAAGTGCTTCTGCACACAACATATTGTGAACCCCTGGAGCAAACTACATGTTGAGGTAATCATCAGTAATGATAAAAAAACAATCCAAATAAAAAACTTGATAGATACATACTGGAAGTAGTGATGCTCAGATAGTGCTTTTGTAGATCCTGCCACTATCTGTCAGAAAGGGCTGGTATCCTACCTAGGATCCTACCAGAAATCCTACCAAAGACAGATGTAGGATCCAGGGTCAGTTAGCAATGGATCCTAGGTCAGATAGATAGGCTCCTGTGTCAGACAGCGATGGATCTTAGTTAGGATCCAGGTGTCCTAGGTCAGATCAAGGGATCCTAGGTCAGATAGTTAGGATCCAGGGTCAGATAGCGATGGATCCTAGGTCAGATCCGGGGATCCTAGATCAGATAGTTAGGATCTGAGCTGGATCTGTTGCTAGGATCCACCATGCTTGTAGGATCCATGCACTGGATCCTAGAGGGTAGGATTCATGGTCAGATAGCACTACTATACCACCACAGCAATTATCTGGCCAAATGGGAAGTATCTGTTGGTATCCTAATTTCTAGGATACTATCTGAGCAACACTAACTGGAAGGCCACAATCTACCATATTACAGGTGAAGGACAGGAGCCTACATGGGCAAACTGCCTTCTATGCTCTTTAACCTCTTAGTATGACTTTAGTCATGTTTCCTTTAAAATAGGTCTTTAACAATTTTATTGTGATCAAATGTGTTGTACTTGTTTTGATTTTGTTTATAATTATGTGTTCTAAAATTGTATTTTATGTATTTATGTCAATGTATTTATGGCTGTGTCTTGTTAACTCTGTAACACCACTGGCTTTTAACCCCGGGTTGTATACGAAAAAGGGTTTCGGCTCATACATTTACCTGGAAAACGAAAGTTTAAATAAAAAATAAATAAAAAAAATAGTAATCAAAAACACGGGAACGTGAGTGGAAGCTGGTGAGCCTGGAGGAGTCAGGAGGGATGTGAGAAACTTTCAGTTTACAGACAAAGTGGTGGAGCCATGGAACAGTCTACTAGCAAATTTGGTGGGGCAACAGATGAGACTGAGTCAAAGGCTTAATAGTTACACAGGGGGAAAGCAATAGGGCAGGGGGAAAGGGGGAAGTGAGGGCATAACCTCAACTAGACATTAGGTCCCACAGTAGGACAGGGTAAAACAAGGCAGAAAAGATGGACCAATGTTCTGTCTGATTGATGCTACTTGAAAAACACCAATGATGAACACTGCCCTAAAATACCAATGTTTAGTGAGCAGAGGTTCCAATTCTGAGCCTCCAAGTGTGGAACTATATGGTCACTCACTTCTGAATCAGTGGATCCATGCTCAGTAGGAGTTACAACTCCTTCCCATGCACCTGCAAAGTCATTTCAAGCATTTTGAAAAGGAAGTATGATGGTCCTTGTGGGCCTGGCTGCATTCTTTCTAGGCTATTGTCTGTTAAAAGCA
Organism: Neoceratodus forsteri; assembly: GCA_016271365.2. Classification (NCBI taxonomy): domain Eukaryota; kingdom Metazoa; phylum Chordata; order Ceratodontiformes; family Ceratodontidae; genus Neoceratodus; species Neoceratodus forsteri. The sequence continues at coordinate 67,079,017 of JADMNL010000030.1, forward strand.
GATAGTAACTGGGTCGGCACAGGAACATAATCCTGCTTACAAAAACAGTGTGGCACACAATGCCATAAGCAAAACAGCACAATAAAATAAAAGGTCAGTGAAAACACCAACCAGCACAAAATACCAAAACACCATACTGAACAACAGAGCAACAAGAGGACTTTTTTGAGGAGAAGGGCTCTGCACCCCACACAACCTGGAACTAATATAATCAACTCCAAGAGGGTGTGGACCTCAGGCACCAGGAGGAACTCAAGAGGGGAAACATTTCTTTAAAAAAAAAGAACTGTCTAATACCAAGAGACAAGGAACCAAATTCTGCCACCCAGGGGTCCTTTGCTTCAGCTGCCAGTGTCTTAGCCACTCCACCATGAGAGCAACTCAACAAGGCACCACAACCACAGATCTTTCATCCCTTTCCCATCTGCCTGTACAGTGACAGGGTTAGCAGTAATTCCCTACGGCTAGCATAGCCCTGTCACTGTACATGGTTACAGTATTTCTGCAGCACGGTTCTTGCCGTGCTGTTCTCACAGCGACTTATTGACCTGGTACCACTGGGCCACACTTGTGCAAGCAGCACAACAGGCAGCCGGGCAGACATAGTTGTTGGACCTTCACTGAGATGAGGGTGGATTACTGGACCACCAAAGAGGTGCAGGTGGGTTAGGGAGAGGGGACTCACTAGATTGCCAGGGCTTATAGTGACATTTAGGAAGCGAAAGAGGAGCACTGAGCCACTGGGGAAGTAAAAACTTGAGGGGATTAGGGAAGGGGACACGTCCAGCTGAGATGCCATGCCTAGCCTCATCACCGAGGTGAAGCTTTGGGCATGGCATGACGCAGTCACAGATACTTGCCAGGATGCTAGCTAGCCAAAAGGGATGGTAGTGCACAATGGTAGCAGGGGGTCTCTCCCCCCCTTCTGGTGACTTGCATCCACATTTGTGAAATGCAGTTTAAGGTGGTGGTGCAGGCCACCCATTCTGCACCTCTCCCAACTGTGACAGAAAATCAGGCTCCACGTTTAAAAAAAAAAGCTAGGGAATAATGCATGTGCAACCACGCAGGGTTCTGATGATACGACAAGGACCATGAGAACACAGCTCAAGAGGTCCATGTTGCCATCATAACCCTGAAATGGAAACACAGTTGAGTTGTGCATGCTTGCCCATGTGTTATTTTTTATACTACAGTATATGGTTTAAAAGACACAATAATAAAGTGCTGCTCTTTTCCCCATGAAATCTTTGGTTTAATTTCTCTTTAACAAACCCCCTCCCCCTAGAAATCCACCCTCACACAGATGGTGAAAACGTGGGTGAGGGTTGTGTTTCTACTTTTTGTTTGTTTTGTTAAGGAAAGCGGTCTTCAAATGGGACTCCTGCCCTGCAAAACTACTAAGGTTTAGCTTTTTATATGAAAAGTGGTGTTTTCTCTTGCATAGTACTTTATTTTAACAAGAAATATTACTTCTGAAATCAGCAGACACGGGCTCCATTTACTGTAAAGAAGGTGGTGTCACCACTTCAATACATTTATTGGAAGCGAGCGGAACCACACCTTTACAATTAATGGAGCCCCCACGTCCCCGCCTATACTTCTGGGTAATGGACTTTTCCTTGTTACAATAAAGTACTTTGTGGTGAGAGAAAAATGCCTCTTTTCATATAAAAAGCTAAACCAGGGGTAAGCCTTGTGGGGGCGGGATCCCCATTTGAAGATCACTTTCTTTGAATAATGAAACAAAAAAAGATTTTGTGTTTGAGGAGGGCCTGAGTTATATGTATGTGTAGGGAAAAAAAAACAAGAGGTGGCACGAGTCTTCATTTTGGCACACATAGAGTAAAATGTTGGTGGGCCCCCAAGATGAAAAAAGATCCTTTCCTTACCACCTCCCCACAGAATACATTTCCCCAATACAGTCTTAAATGTTTTCTGAAATTTGGGGAGGCAGGGCACCCTGGCATCCCACCTTGCATGTGCCACCTTTGAACTGTGGTACAAAACCTTTTTAGTTAGAATGGAAATCAATGCACAATAAGGCATAATAATATACTATAACATACCTCACACTGGCGAAAGCAGAGTTCCAGTCTGCAGTGATGTCATTATTACAGGATGGGGAGTGAGGAAGTAAGGAAGGAAGGATGGGAGGGAGAGAAATACAAGGGGAGGGTGCATCTCATGCTTTATTCTTTAGGTATTACCTACCTCTAGACCTTCCACGTTATTCTGGATGTAAAGGTCGGTTGCCATTTTAATTCTCCTCATGAAACCTTTCACCCCTCAGTGAAATTCTGCAATATGTTTATTCCTGTGCTTTGAGGAGAACAATTTGTGTGGGCGGTTTGTGTATTTTTCTCAGCACGTACACAGAATAACAGCACATGGTATAAAAATATTCCCCCCCGCAAAAAATAAAACATAATCTGTCATACTCTTGTAACCCCTTCCTAAAAGGGAATTTGCTTTAGGCCCTATTCGAAGCACTGCTGCTGCATTTCCCTGCACGGCTCCTTCACCCTGGTCTCAGTTCAGACTGCAGCTGTGGGACCCAGGGTCTGTACTGGACACTGTCATTTGTTCTACAGTCTTGAGCAGTGCTCTTCTCACCGTGATCAGTGTGCCGCCACCTCTCTTCACCCAACTGGCCCCTAGATTGCTTGCAGGGGCAGGGAGCCCACAGCAAGGAGGTTGCTCAGTTTCAAGCAGCTCTCAAAGCTGCACTAAGTGCAAAACAGCTAAATTAGTACATACTGTCCCTGTGAAACTGACATCTATTTGAAGTTCAGCACTGCAAAACAGATCTGAAATGCAAGCTGGTTCAGGACATGTATGCAGGCTTTTCCCTGGAACTGACAGCCACTGAGAGCCAGGGGTTTACCATAACGAATAATGCGCTGATCAAGCCGGCATAATAAAATGCTAGCCACTGTTACTTAAAGGGAAAGTCACCTCAACCTATTCCTGTATATCTGTGTAGTTTGTAAGTATGAATGAGTCCCTCTCTTGCATCCCCCTAATTTCGTCCTATTTAGATATGAATGAGGTTGCTTTACTCTGTTCTGCACTGGTGTGAAAACCGGTTTGTCTTCATTGCAAAGGTCATGACCCGACTCATGTAAGGCATCCTGGAATGTTATGATGCTTGTTATACAGTATTAGTCAGTATTGTTGCTGTCCTGTCCCCATGTTCTTGTCTTATGCTGCGAGCTTTTTAAAGTATAGTAAGTGTCCTGCAGTTATTTGTAGTTTAAAGTATATCTGAGTTAGAAAAAAAGTTTTACATAATACAGGGACTTCACAAGACATGTAACAGAACTGAATGAGAGTGTAACTACTACTGGCTTTCGTAGGTAGGCATCATCAGCTTTCATGATGCCTTACATAAATGAGGTCATGATCTTTGCAATGAAGACAAACAGGTTTTCACACCAAGGCAAAACAGAGTGAAGCAACCTCATTTATATTTAAATTAGAATGAAATTAGGGGGATGCAAGAGAGGGAATCATTATTCATGCCTACAAACTACACAGGTATACAGAAAATAGGTTGAGGGGACATTTCCATTCAGCCCTGGATTTTTGCACAAGGGTGATAAAAGTGCAAACAGAGCAGATTTGTCTGGAAAAAAAAACCCTCTGAGGAGAGGAACGTGTTTGTGGATAGCTCTCACTTGTTATTCCTGTCTGAATACAAAGTTTGTCCAAAACAGACTTGAGACCCCGGAAAAAGGGGATTGACGTAGTTAGAGTGCAAAGCCTCAGCTCTAGTACTGAATTAGAGCAGGGGTTTCCTTAAAAGCTGCTCTGCATCCAGGAAGGTGGTGATTTTATCCTAACAGGGGCTGTTGAGGTCCAGAAGGCTTGCCCACCAGTCAGGGTGGGTGGGTGAAGAAAAGTCCGTTATGGGATGAAGAGGATCATTATCATGCAGAGCATCACAAACCACACCCCTCACCACCAGAAGTGCACTAGGTCTGCCACATCTATAATCAGCTTACAGAACTGAGCTCCCATTATCCAAAGTCATCACGGCCCATACCTTTCGTCACCAGGAGCATGTTGGGTCCATCGCACCTGTATTCAGCCTACAGAAAAGACCATCTAGTAATCCTCTGCCTAAGCAAGGGAGATATCCCCAGGGAAACAGCACCAGCCTGTCACCTAAAGGTCATGAGCACTAAGTGTTACCCATAGAACTTGTCATTCCTATGTTTAGCTAGCTAGCTAGATACTTTCTGGGCATTCCTGCACAACTTTGGAATCAAGCCCACAGTTACAGCTTACAGCCAGGAGCAACTGTTTTACCGTCCCTCCAACTGTGTAATTTGACAGTGAGCAGCTCCAGCCAACAACCAAATGTACATGGTACTGCACCAAGGTCCAAGCATCACAAGCCTGCAACTCTGCATCTGTGTGCACACTGAAACTATAATTGGGAGTTCCCAGAGGGACTGTGGGATTAACTGGTGCACCAGTCGGAGGAGAGGTCCTGAGACACACTTTATGGTGAGGCAGAATGCAAACTGCTGTTTTTGTTTATTTTTACCTTTGCTTCCCTTCTTCCCTTAGCTACCTAGGAAGCAATACAGTGCAGTGGTTAAGGTCATTGAGCTGAAAACCTGGAGATCTGGGTTTGAATCCCAGCAGCCACCACTTGCATACTGTGTGACCCTGAGCAAGTCACTTAAATTCCTTGTGTTCCAAGGTCACACCTGCAAACAAGCTCTGGCTTAGTGTGCCTTTCCTGGTTAAACAGTTTGCCCTTTCCCTTTCTGTACCTTGTTTTCCAACCCCCAAATAAACATGTTGCTTATCTGCACTGCTGAAGTATTTTGACATTATTGCCTTGCTGTTTATTTTCATGCTTATGGTGACAAGTGGGGAGGGGATTGTCTTACTGTGTTCCCTATCACAGGCAAGACCCACGGCAACATGGATTTACAACAGAAAGGTCTTGTTAAACGAATCTGATAGATGTTTTTGACTGGGTGACAAGGGTAGTAGATCAGGGAGGGGCAGTGGACATGGCCTACCTAGATTTTAGCAAGGCATTTGACACAGTCCCACACAAGAGGTTAGTGAACAAATTGGGCAGTCTGGGAGTGGGTCACAAGGTGGTAAACGTGGTCAGAAATTGGCTTAGCAACAGGCTACAGAGGGGGGTGGTGGTAAATGGAGTTCAATCTGAAGAAAGGGGAGTAACCAGCGGGGTGCCACAGGGTTCAGTACTGGGGCCAGTTCTCTTTAATGTCTTTATTAGAAACATTGTGGAGGGACTCAAAAATAAGGCATGCCTCTTTGCAGATGACACCAAGATCTGCATTAGGGTTGACACTCAAGGGGGTGGAGAAGATGAGAAGAGAAGTAGCCAAGTTGGAGGATTGGCAAGAGTGTGGCAACTTGGTTTCAATGCCAAGAAGTGCAAAATCATGCACTTGGGGAACAAAAACCCAGGAGAGGAATTTATGATAGGGGGGTACTAACAACAACCAAACTGGAAAGAGACCTGGGGGTAGTCATAACAGACGATCTAAAAGTAGCCAAACAATGTGAGAAGGCAGTGAGGAAAGCCGGGGGGATGCTGGGGTGCACAGGGAGAGGTTATCACCAGTAGAAAACAGGAGATGGTGATGCTGCTGTGCAGGCAGTTGGTGAGGCCTCATCTGGAGTACTGCATGCAGTTCTGGAGACCTCATCTCTGAAAGGACATTGACATGGTGGAGGCAGTCCAGAGAAGGGCAATGAAAATGGTGCAGGGGCTACACCAGAAACCATACGAGGAGAGATTGAGGGAACTCAATATGTATACACTGGAGGAAAGGAGGGAGAGGGGGATATGATAGATACATTCAAATACTTCAAGGAGATCAATAGAGCTCAAGAGGGCAGCATCTTTCAGAAAAGAAGATGTGCAAGAACAAGGGGTCACAATATGAGGTTGGGGGGGAGACGTAGGGGCAACATGAGGAAATATATTTTCACAGAAAGGGTGGTGGATGCATGGAACAGCCTCCCTGAGGATGTTGTGGTGGCAACAATGGTAGGCAAATTCAAGAATGCATGGGACAGGCAGAAGGCAACACGAGGGGCAGGAGGGAGGAGGTAGGTTGCAGATCAAGTAGGATCTGGAGTTTATACAGTAGGTAGGGAAATGGGCAGGCTAGGTGGGCCAGGTGATCCTTATCTGACATCAAATTCTATGTTTCAATCAAAGGCGTTATCCGAAATTGTCATAAATAAAATAAAAATGTTTCTAGAGGGTGGGAGCTGTATTTATTTCCTGTGGGGAAACACCCTGGCAATGATCTGTCATAAGGATTCCTATAGATGGAGGCACCATGCCACTTTCCAAGCTTATTTCTAACCATGAACCTAGGTGCCATTCACCTGAAGGCATAAACAGACTTTGTCCTTTATCATCTCCAGGATTAGTCAGCACACCTCATGGGTAGGAGTGGTTATGCACTCATTGACTGGGAGGTGAGGTACATTAATTACATTGCTAATGGTAGAGAAATGTGCTACGAGACCCGACAGTATGACTTTATCTGTGCTTAGTGACAGTCTTTCCAGTGTTGAAATCGTTCAAAAATATATGCTGCATAATAGGGCATATATAAGCTGAGTTTTAATAGTAGGATGAACTGCAACAGTCTGGCTCATCATCTAACCAATACTGCATGTTCACTGCATCTCTGAGTGGGGCAATTATGAAGATATGAATCTTTAAATAAACAGAATGAAGCCTGATGACTGACTTACTGGTTTCAAAAACTGCATCTTGAGAGATTCAGTGCTGCATAGGAGCCGACTCCATGGGTGCTTGAGTGCTTAAGCACCCACAAAATTAACTTAAGCACCCTCGATTTTTTTTTAAAGGGCAGCCTGCGAAACAGTATTACTAGGGAACCTGGTCACAGGAAAAATATTACTTTCTGGCAGTGAGTACTCACAAAGGTTCATAAAAGTTGGCACTCCTGTTCCGTGGCATACAGGGAAGGAAGTGCAGTCTAGCGACTGGAACGCAGGACTGTGACTAGAAATGTGTGAAGTCGAAAAACTTCACCTTGTGAATTATTTTCTTTATTTATTAGAGAAATCAGAATTACAACCTTTGAGCTAAAAGCTGCTTTACGAAGGATCCTCGTCATACAATAAAAAGGGTGAGGAGATGAAAGGGTGAACATTCGCAGTTAGGAAGCATTGTCAATTTAAAACAATTCAGTACATAGAGTATACAATATCACATGACAGGCATTAATATCACAAGATTCACATTTTTGGAACAACAGATTATAAGGGATCATATCCCAAAGTGAGGAGATAAAGTGCTAAAGTCAAAAGGTACAGGCAATGGAATTTTCCAGCTAAAGGCTAATGAGTGGCAACTAAATAACAGTGAGTGAGTGAGATAGTACAAGCAGCAATAGCAATGTACCTAAGTCTAGCTAGGTGGGATGCAGGAGATAAGTAGGGGACAATGACAGGACCCACCAGGTTAGCTAGTTGTGGATGCGATGGTGGGGGATCAAGGAAGGCTCTCTGTCCACACTACCCCTGTGTAACGTTACAGAGTGCCCAAACCATTACCGCAACAGTTTGGTGTACACCTGTAATGTTACAGAAGGCGTTTCGTAACGTTGTTGAAACCACATATGAGGTGGTTTCAACAACGGTATATGAAACTCAGTTACATCTCGTAACGTTACCGGGCAGGTAGACGCGGCACCGGTCCCCGAGTGCAGCGCAAGCTGCATTGTGGGATCGAGTGCCACAGTAACGTGCTGCCCGCGGTTTCAGTGGACGCGTGCTGGTCCAGTAACGGACACCGCAGTGTGGACACACTGCACCACTACCCAGTTGTAACGGTTTCTATCCGTTATGGGGTCTGAGCGGTGCAGTCTGGACAGGGCTGAAGGTAAATAGTAGAGGGGGATTACAGAGTGTAGAGAGACAGGAGAGACTTGGGGGAAGATGTGGAGGGTAGGGGAGCTTAGGCAACGGAATTAAGTGTGCAACCAAGGTCAGGCCAAGGCATTAGGAGAGCTAGTATCCACAGAGGACTAGAGATGGCAGAAGCACTGCACAGAGGGTGCAATAGATTTTCTTAGTTCGATTTTGAAGTGGCTAAGGCTTATGTGGCTGGTAGCAGAGAAAGGGAGTATATTGAGCCAACAGGGAGCCCTTACAGCAAAGGCTTCCCAACATCTCTAACTGTGATCCTGGAGATTCTAGGCTCAGATTCCACCACTGTCACAAACTCTGACAAATTTCTTTGCAAAGTTTTCAGCATTTGGCCATAACTTCACCGACTTTGCCTGAAATAGTGCCACTTCCCAGAAAAACTCCTTGCAAAGTGGCAGAGTGGGCAATTTGCAAAGTTTTGTCATGAGTTTTACAACGTTGCTGGAACTTTGCAGGTGAAGTAGAACTTCCCAACAGCTGTGACCCCGGAGATTCCAGGTTCAGATCCCGCCACTGTCATGGATTCATTGTGCGACCTTAAGCAAGACAATTCATTTCCCTTTGCCTGAGTTCTCCCAGCTGTAGACACTGCCCGCCCCACTATAAACAAGATATAGCATCTCGCTTGGATTGCCTAGGAAATAAACCTGTCTTCAGATTGAACTCAGTTTACCACCACCCTCGTCCTGTTGCTAAGCCAATTTCTGACCAAGTTTACCACCTTGTGACCAACTCCCAGACTGCCCTAAGTGTTTACTAACCTCTTGTGTGGGACCAAAAATACCTTGTTGTGCTGCACAGAAAAGGAAGGAAAGCAATTTTGTTTTATATAGAATTTTCATATACAATGCATCTCAAGTGTTTTACTATCCATAAAGAGCTGGCAGCAGTCATTAGGCACACACAGAATAGTTAAGGAAATAGCATGGGGGCTAGTAACAGAGAAAGAGAGTCAATCATAGGAGGTTAAGGACTTGTTTAGGTCACACAGTAAGTGAGGCAATTGTCAGATTCAAACCTGCCTATTGCTCTCCATGTTCACAGCTCTGTGTTCTAACCACTAGGCTATACTCCATGAACAGAAAAGACCAACATTCTCTTTTACCATTCTATTGGAAATACCGTATACCATTCTGAGGCTGTACAATGAAACCAGGGGCACAAAGTGGCCTCTACTACCCCCTTCCCCCAATCAGAGCTCTCTATCCCACAAACTCAGGACAGAGATCAGTACTTCATGAATCTCATAGTTATTAGTATTTAGGACAATAGTCCTCCACATAGAGAATGCTGGATGGGCAACTACGCACAACCAGTGTGTTCTGCCACCGAGGGGTTCTGATTCTCCCCGACCTCAAGAGTGAAGCTTGAGAGGTCCATGGGAATCAGAACCTTGAGGTGGCAGAACACACTGGTTGTGTATAAAGTTGCTCATCCTGTATTTTTTTATACTGTACAATATTATGTGAAATGTGCACACAGCAGTTCTTTGGCCTTCACAATGAAACTGACTTGTACAATCTCTAGAGGTTCCAGAATGCTATTGTACCACAGAAGGGTACAATCACATTCCATGAACTTAAAAATGTGGTACCACAGCATTTTGAAATGGATGGAATTCTATACAGAACAATGCTCTGCTATACACTATAGATGTATAATTAATAAGCAGTACTTGAATTAGTGCTAAAGTACTGAACAGCAATCTGAAAAACTGGGTCTACTGCCAGAAAAGGTTAGATTCATGTTGTTTTATTATAATCAGCTCCTGTTTTCTGCCAGCAAATAATCTATTGTTTTTAGTTTTAAGTGTGAGAGCTCAGAGAGGACCCAAGCTCTCCATACAAACATCTGTGTTGGAGTTTCCTCCTTTTTAATTAAAACTTGCTGGCTCACCTACCCAGAGGTAGCAGTTAGCTTTACCTGCAAAACATGCTCTTTTCTTTACAATGATTATACAGTGGCATTATAAAACAAGCATTTATCAATGCCGAATGTTTGCTTGCTGGCACTGGCATTGGTAGCATAGGAGTTACAGAGCTGCATAATAGGAATGGCAGTGAAGTATTGAACTGAAGCCAACCCTGCCACCACCCTGCAGAGACTGACAGGCATTGGGGTGTGCCTTTGGGTCGTTAGGCATAACGGCACACCATTCCACCACACCCCTACCCTGCAGACACTGACAAGTATCACAGTGTGCCTTGGGGTTTTGGGTTCTATGTTCACCCCATTCCATCAGGAAATATGGTGAGATGGGTGCTGTATAGGAGAATGGGGTGAACTTTGGGGCCGAAGAGTGCAAAGCACACCTCGATGCCTCTCACTGACCGCAGGGCGTGGGTGGGGTAGAATGGGATGAGCATTACAGGCGAGAATTCCAAGTCACACACCAATGCCTGTCATTCTCTACAGGGTGGGGCGTTATGGTCGGAAACCCTAATGCCTCAGGCGTTCGTTGGTATTTTCACTCCAAAGTTTCAACATGTTTTTTTTGTGACCCCCACCTCATGAGCAGTGGCAATATCAGTTTGTTAGCTGAAAGCTGCTTTTTAACAGCAACTACGCCTATTTACACCACAGGTGCGAAACACATTTCGAACAGGATGTGAAAAATGACAACTGTACTGTTCATGGGGAGGTGTAAAATGGCAATGTTGAAAATCTGCAGTGAAAATATAAAAAAACTGGTGAAGTCACAAGCGTACATAGAAACTGTGCAATGCACACCCGTAATGTAATTAGTCTGGGAATTTTTTACAGCAGATTGTCAACACAGGCATTTTGGGACCTCCGCTCATGAACAGTGTCACTGTGATTTTCTTAATCTGTCCCGAACAGTGATTTCCCACAGCGACCACGCAATTCTGCACTGGAAGGGCGAAAACACATTTCAGCCATGGTGTGAAAAATGACAGCTGTACTGTTCATAAGGAAGTGTGGAAAAATGCCAGTGGTGAAACTCTGGACTGAAAATATTACAAATTCATGAACTTATGAGGGTGCGTGGAAATTGTGCAATGCTCACTCGTAACACAGTCATTTTATGGGATTTTTGTCACCAAATTTTTAATATAGCCATTTTAAGACCTCTGCTCAAGAACAGTGTCACTGTGATTTTCTTAATCTGTCCCGAACTTTGATTTTGCACACCGACTGCGCCATTGTGCGCATATGCATGGAAACATATTTTGGGTGAGATGTGAAAATGACAGCTGTACTACTCATAAGGAGGTGTGGTAAAATGGCAATGTTGAAAAAACCTGGAGTGAAAATATAAACAAATCGCAAACTTATGGCGTGTGTGGTGCTACAATGCATCAGAATCAGTCCTCTTGGGAATTTTTCCACTATATTTCAACATAGGGTTTTTGGGGACCTACCTCATGAACTGTGACATTGTCATTTCGTAAATTGGTCCCGAAAGGTGGTTCTGCTCAGTGACCGCGAAATCACCTTTCGAGGCTGACTAACACCATGACAGTGCCAGAATTCATGAGGAGGGGTTCCAAAAACCCCATGTTGAAATTTTGGTGCCAAAATTCAAAAAAATGCCTGAGATATGCATCAAAGTTGAAAATAACCTATTTATTCCATTATATAGCTTACCGGCATTTCTTCAGTTCGCGGTCGGCTTTTAAGAGTGCAGACGTGCTCCCGGTCCACAGAAGATCATCGTGCCAGCCTCCAGAGGTAAGTATGGGGTGAGGTGGGTGTGGGGAGGTGGATGCGCAGAGGTGGGCATGGGTTGGGGGCAAGACAATCCAACGAGGGACCGTTTTCTTTTCAGGTGTTTCTTTTCTTTTAGGAGGACAGCAGGGACTTGTGCCATGCTGGGGTGGGCTCCCAGGTGGCAGATGGAAGATTTTTTTGGGGGCCATGGAGCCAATGGGGATTGGCACCACTATCGGCCATACAGATGTGTAAGACGCTGGAGTGGACTCCCAGTGTGGCAGCTGGAAGTCTGTTTTTTGAGGAGATTTAATTGAGCTGACGGGGGATTTGGCACCAATGAAGAAAAAAAAAAAAAGAAAGGAAGAGAAAGCAGAGACGTATACAAGCAGGATTGCCGGCAATATGCTAATCAACACTATCTTATTGCTGCTCACAGAAGCGGAGCTCTCCCTTTCAACTGTATGGCACTGCATTTTCAACTGCTGTCATAGACAGCTGCAGCATTCATTGACGAACTGTGGCCGTGCCTGCAAACACACTGACTGAATTGTAAGACAGGGTGCCACACCTACAAAAACTCGGATGATGGCACTATGTTTCATGCACAAACGTGCAAGCAAACTTAATGACATAGTAAATGGCTCTAGTACTGCATGACATGGACAGTTAGATAAAAATCTTATCTCAGAATCAAATGTAGGTAGCTTAAAAGTTGGCATTCTGGAAATGAACCTGGGTCCCTGCATATCAATCAGCCCAGAGGCTTCAGTGCTGTTGCATTTACCACAGTTCTTGTTGCTTCAGAGAATGCAGAACTGTTGTGCTGCTCCTGTAGTGACCTCAGGGGTCGGGCCACAGTATGGTCCCACAGGAGTGCAACAGGATCCCCCACCAGCGGAAGCTGTTGGTATAGAGCACTTGACATGCCTGTGGGTGAGGCAGTTAGAAAGATGGAAGCACACTGCATTAGAACTAAAGATGACTGTGGAGTTCCAATGGGCCCTGTGCCATTAAACAGAGGAAACAGGGAGAATAGGATGAAAGCCACTGCTGTACACCTGGGCTTCTCCATGAAACCAGAACAAATTACACAGATGTGCTGCATGGACAGACTCCATCATTCTGGCCTGCAAAAACCAAATTACACAGATGTGCAGATTGATGAACTCCATCATTCTGACCTGCAGAAATCAAATTACACAGATGTGCTGCATGGAGACTCCATCATTCTGGCCTGCAGAAACCAAATTACACAGATGTGCAGCACAGACAGACCCCATTATTCTGATCTGCCAAAATCAAATTACACAGATGTGCAGCATAGATGAACTCCATCATTCTGGCCCGTAGAAGCCAAATTACACAGATGTGCAGCACAGACATATCCGTCATTTTGCCTGCAGAAACCAAGTTACACAGTTGTGAAGCACAGACAGATCCCATCATTCTGGCCTGCAGAAACCAAACTACACAGATGTGCAGCACAGACAGATTCCATCATTCTGACCTGCAGAAACCAAATTACACAGATGTACAACATTAATGAACTCCATCATACTGGCCTGCAGAAACCAAATTACACAGATGTGCAGCAAAGATGAACTCCATTATTCTGGCCAGCAGAAACCAAATTACACAGATGTGCTACACAGACAGACTCCATCATACTGGCCTGCATACGCCAAATTATACAGATGTGGTGCATGGACAGACCTCATCATTTTAGCTTGCAGAAACCAAATTACACAGATATGCTGCATAGATGCACTCCATCATTCCGCCTGAGAAACCAAATTACATAGATGCGCAGCACAGGCAGACCCATCATTCTGGCCCACAGAATCCAAATTAAACAGATGTGCTGCACGGACAGATCCCATCATTCTGGCCTGCAGAAACCAAATTACACAGATGTGCTGCATGGTCAGGCCCCATCATTCTGGCCTGCAGAAACCAAATTACACAGATGTGCTGCACAGACAGACTCCATCACTCTGGCACGCAGAAACCAAATTACACAGATATGAAGCATAGATGAACTCCATTATTCCGGTCTGCAGAAACCAAATTACACAGATATGCTGCACAGATGAATTCCATTATTCTGGCCTGCATAACCCAAATTAAACAGATGTGCTGTACAGACAGACCCCATCATTCTGGCCTGCAGAAACCAAATTACACAGATGTGAAGCATAGATGAACTACATTATTCTGGCCAGCAGAAACCAAATTACACAGATGTGCAGCATAGATGAACTCCATCATTCTGACCTGCAGAAACCAAATTACACAGATGTGCTGCATGGTCAGGCCCCATCATTCTGGCCTGCAGAAACCAAATTACATAGATGTGCTGCATGGACAGACTCCATCATTCTGGCCTGCAGAAACCAAATTACACAGATGTGCTGCATGGACAGACTCCATCATTCTGGCCTGCAGAAACTAAATTACATAGATGTGCGGCACTGATGAACTCCATCATTCTGACCTGCAGAAACCAAATTACACAGATGTGCTGCATGGACAGACTCCATCATTCTGGCCTGCAGAAACCAAATTACACAGATGTGCAGATTGATGAACTCCATCATTCTGACCTGCAGAAACCAAATTACACAGATGTGCTGCATGGACAGACTCCATCATTCTGGCCTGCAGAAACCAGATTACACAGATATGCAGCACAGACAGATCCCATCCTTCTGGCCTGTAGAAACAGATTACACAGATGTGCAGCACAGACAGACCCCACTATTCTGATCTGCCAAAACCAAATTACACAGATGTGCAGCATAGATGAACTCTATCATTCTGGCCTGCAGAAGCCAAATTACACAGATGTGCAGCATAGACAGACCCCATTATTATGGCCTGCAGAAACCAAGTTACACAGTTGTGAAGCACAGACAGATCCCATCATTCTGGCCTACAGAAACCAAACTATATAGATGTGCAGCACAGACAGACTCCATCATTCTGACCTGCAGAAACCAAATTACACAGATGTACAACATTAATGAACTCCATCATACTGGCCTGTAGAAACCAAATTACACAGATGTGCAGCAAAGATGAACTCCATTATTCTGGCCAGCAGAAACCAAATTACACAGATGTGCTACACAGACAGACTCCATCATTCTGGCCTGCATATGCCAAATTATACAGATATGGTCCATGGACAGACCTCATCATTCTGGCTTGCAGAAACCAAATTACACAGATATGCTGCATAGATGTACTCCATCATTCTGGCCTGCAGAAACCAAATTAAACAGATGTGCTGCATGGACAGATCCCATCATTCTGGCCTGCAGAAACCAAATTACACAGATGTGCTGCACGGTCAGGCCCCATCATTCTGACATGCAGAAACCAATTACACAGATGTGCTGCAAGGACAGACCCCATTATTCTGGCCTACAGAAACCAAATTACACAGATGTGTAGCATAGATGAATTCCATTATTCCGGCCTGCATAACCCAAATTAAACAAATGTGCTGTACAGACAGACCCCGTCATTTTGGCCTGCAGAAACCAAGTTACACAGTTGTGAAGCACAGACAGATCCCATCATTCTGGCCTACAGAAACCAAACTACACAGATGTGCAACACAGACAGACTCCATCATTCTAACCTGCAGAAACCAAATTACACAGATGTACAACATTAATGAACTCCATCACACTGGCCTGCAGAAGCCAAATTACACAGATGTACAACATTAATGAACTCCATCACACTGACCTGCTGAAACCAAATTACACAGATGTGCAGCAAAGATGAACTCCATTATTCTGGCCAGCAGAAACCAAATTACACAGATGTGCTACACAGACAGACTTCATCATTCTGGCCTGCATAAGCCAAATGATACAGATGTAGTACAGACAGACCTCATCATTCGGCCTGCAGAAATCAAATTACATAGATGCGCAGCACAGGCAGACCCCATCATTCTGGCCTGCAGAATCCAAATTAAACAGATGTGCTGCACGGACAGATCCCATCATTCTGGCCTGCAGAAACCAAATTACACAGATGTGCAGCACAGACAGACCCCATCATTCTGGCCCGCAGAATCCAAATTAAACAGATGTGCTGCACGGACAGATCCCATCATTCTGGCCTGCAGAAACCAAATTACACAGATGTGAAGCATAGATGAACTCCATTATTCTGGTCTGCAGAAACCAAATTACACAGATATGCTGCATAGATGAATTCCATTATTCTGGCCTGCATAACCCAAATTAAACAGATGTGCTGCATGGACAGACTCCATCATTCTGGCCTACAGAAACCAAATTACACAGATGTGCTACACAGACAGACTCCATCATTCTGGCCTGCAGAAACCAAATTACATAGATGTGCAGCACAGACAGACCCCATTATTCTGATCTGCCAAAACCAAATTACACAGATGTGCAGCACAGATGAACTCCATCATTCTGGCCCGCAGAAGCCAAATTACACAGATGTGCAGCACAGACAGATCCCGTCATTTTGGCCTGCAGAAATCAAGTTACACAGTTGTGAAGCACAGACAGATCCCATCATTCTGGCCTACAGAAACCAAACTACACAGATGTGCAGCACAGACAGACTCCATCATTCTGACCTGCAGAAACCAAATTACACAGATGTACAACATTAATGAACTCCATCATACTGGCCTGCAGAAACCAAATTACACAGATGTGCAGCAAAGATGAACTCCATCATTCGCCTGCAGAAGCCAAATTACACAGATATGCTGCATGGACAGACCTCATCATTATGGCTTGCAGAAACCAAATTACACAGATGTGCAGCACAGTCAGACCCCATCATTCTGGCCCGCAGATTCCAAATTAAACAGATGTGCTGCACGGTCAGACCCCATCATTCTGGCCTACAGAAACCACATTACACAGATGTGCTGCACAGTCAGGCCCCATCATTCTGACATGCAGAAACTAATTATGCAGATGTGCTGCAAGGACAGACCCCATCATTCTGGCCTACAGAAACCACATTACACAGATGTGCTGCACGGTCAGGCCCCATCATTCTGACATGCAGAAACTAATTATGCAGATGTGCTGCAAGGACAGACCCCATCATTCTGGCCTACAGAAACCACATTACACAGATGTGCTGCACAGATGAATTCCATCATTCTGGCCTGCAGAAACCAAATTAAACAGATGTGCTGCACAGACAGACCCCATCATTCTGACCTGCAGAAACCAAATTACACAGATGTGCAGCATAGATGAACTCCATTATTCTGGCCTGCAGAAATCGAATTACACAGATGTGCTGCATAGATGAACCTATCCTTCTACCCTGCAGAAACCAAATTATAGAAATGTGCTGCACAGACAGACCCCATCATTATGGCCTGCAGAAACCAAATTACACAGATGTGCGGCATGGTCAGATTCCATCATTCTGGCCTGCAGAAACCAGATTACATAGATGTGTGGCCAAATTCTTTTCTATATAGCAGCTGAGCTAGAAAGAGGTTCTGACCGTATTTAGATGTGATCACATCTTAGTAATGCTGTTTGAAAGGTAACATACCTTAGTGGCCCATTGCAGGGAAAATGCGGCAAGTTAAATAGCACAGTGGATTCTTTACTGTATAGCTTTGTATAACTACAATAAGCCCGAACAGGTGCTGTTCTATATTGTGAGGTTAACAGACATCCAGGCACATAGATGTCCCCGTAGCTTGGCCTACTGTCCGCGTCATCAAAGGGCTGGTTGTGGGGGACACTGTTGATGGCATGGCGAGTGGGGGATGCAGGATCAACCAGATAAAAACTAAAGTTAAAAATATGTAAGCAACTAAAAATGGCATTTACGGCTGTTTTGCTTAATTGTGAGCTAGTACATCTCACAGAATTACAGTGGGGTAGATGAGAGTTCCCCTTTATTGAGCTCAGAAAAACATGTTGCACAGACAAATACAATCGACAAATCTTATCCAAGAGAATGACCATGTCTGAAGGTGAACAAGAGCATACATTTTATATTATAACCCTACCCCCATACCCTCCCCACCCACACACCACCAGAACAGAGTTCCTTTTAAGAAGGACTGTATGCTTCAATGGCACTGCAGTCAACACCTACCAACAGCAGGTAATGACTAACCCACTCAGGTCATTAAGTGCCAGTTAGATCATTGTCCTACAAATCTAGATCTATGCATTTAAACACGCCTTAAATGTATTTAACAGGTCAAGTTAACATCGGGAGATACTGTAGAAAGGGAATTGGGACTTTACAAATGTAAGCACCAAAGAAGGCTATGCAGTTAAGAGATATGTTGTCAACCTTTACAACATTTTATTTCTTGCTGAAACCCACATGTTATGATTACTTGCCTTCTGTAACATTCTTTGATGTTGCTGCTTGCTTTATCTGCTTCCTTTCTTAGCAGAACTGAAATATATACTAATGGTACATTGTTTTGTTTCAAATCCTTGATCTACTCTCATTACTTACTTCATGAATGTTAGAAACACCCCAAACAGTGAGGCAACTCCTGATGCAATAGTCTCCTCTCCCTACGTTATAGGTTACACTGCGTTGGGGGGGCTCAAGTCCCGGAAAGATGCTGTGGAGTTGGTCAAAACTGTAAAGAAACATTTTGGTGGTAACACCAGTATGGTGTGAGGTCTGTTATTCACTTTGAAAAGAAAAAGTTCTCCAAATCAGACTACCAGCTACAGGCTCTACCATGCCAGGTTAGAGCATCCTTTATATCAACGGCATCTCGCCGAGCAGGAATCATGTCGAGCGCAAGTTGCGATTGAAGCGATTCCTGTGTCTCAGTCCTATTTTTTTTATCGGGCGTCACCCCCAAACCCACCATGCAGGGGCTTTGCCCCCAACCCCATCTTTAGGATTCTCAACTCCAGTTGGAATTGATTCGGGGCAGGGTGCAGGACCGGGAGACAGCATAACCCTGTCTCAGGCACACCAACACAGTGACCTGTCAGCAAAGTGTCGATTTTGCCAACAGGTGTGTATTTCGCTCTGTTGGTGTCACCGTAATAGTGGCATACCCCAGCGACATCAGCAATTGCTACAGAATGTCAACAATCATAACATGGGCATTTTAAACCAGAGACACTGTAAGGCCTAAGGGGGTTGACAGTGTCCCTTTAAGTGGGCTGTAGGTATGCATTTCACTTTTTGGCTTCCAGCTCGATAGGCGTCTGTAAGCCCACCCACAATTTCAGTTTCAATTAGCAGCTACTCAAAAGGCAGTACTGAAAGCAGCTGCTGCATAGCACTTGCATGTCACTGAAATACTGCAAACGTAAACTGTAACTAGCACATTGTAAATCGCTTGTCACTGCTGCTGTCTGTGCTCCCTGGGATCGCACAGCAAGCAGCAATGAAACCCATCTGCTGAATTCAAGCTCAGACCCTATCCCCCCCAGAAAAAAAGAAGAAATCCAACTCCCAGTTCCCTGTCAATAGCATCTCTGTACTCAGCCATGTAAAGATTTGTGAAAGTAGGGTAACAATACGGATAATAAAAATCAAAACTATTTACTCTTCGGCTGTTGAAGTGCTTCTGCAGCCATTATGTGTGGATAATACTAAAGCTGGGGAAAGTCTGCCATGATTAAAATATCAATTTGTTCGTGAAAGGATAAACTGTCTGAGTCCTTGAAAGAGCTATGCAGTAGAGAAAAAGAAGCCTTCCATCGACAAAGCTTCACAATTCAGGCCACCTGTCACACAGCACAACTGCAACAGATGAACTTGGTTAATACTTACAGGAAAAGACTAGTCTTTCTGCTTTGAACCGCTTTGTCCATATCGTAGGATGCACGGTAAGATGGGTGTTCATTCCCCCTCCGCCCACCAACACCAGTAAAGAATAGACAGTAGTAATGAAAAAAGTAGGGATCAAAGACTGAATGCTGAGAGGTGGCTGTCAAAGAAATTCTGATAAAACAAATTATCCCTAAAGTGTAAATAAAAGACTATTCATCACAGTTTGTTCTGAGTATTTTACTGACATAAATGGGAACCCCAGGTCCAACAGTGTGAATCTGTAGCTCAGCTATTAGAGAACCAGGATGGTATTCTGGGGGTCAGGGTTCCATTCACGGTAGGTCACATTACTTTTTTTCTCACTGAAATGAGAGATTTAAATTGCTTAGTAGTGGCTACTACTGCACCAAAAAAACAATACAATTTGTGATTTAAGTTGCTTAGCAGTGGCTAATACAGCACCAAAAAACATCTAATTGTCATCTTGATTATTCCTAGTTGCAGGATATGCACTACCAGAGAAAGTAAATGTGTCTGGGAACACCAGGCCCAATCATGTGAGCCTGTAGCTCAGTGGTTGAGCACCAGGACAGTATTCCTGGGCTTTGGGTTCAATTCCCCAGCAGGCCACATATATTTCCTTCTCACTACAGTTTGTGATGTAAATTGCTTAGTAGTGGTTAATACTGCACCACAAAACATCTAACTGCCACACTGACATAAATCTCAATGCTAAAAACTCCAAGTGTAAGGTTTTAACCTTAACGTTTAAGAGATCTTTGAACACCCATTCAGTTCAGTTTATTAACTTGTCATCTGGCCTTCACTATGATGGTACATATATACATACATTCTGCATTATTTGTACAGTATATCTTTTTTTACATTAATTTCCATATAAACTCCAGGCATTAGCAGCCTTATTATCAGTGAGTTCTTATGTCACAACGTTGTGATGCAGAACCTCGCCAATAATAAGGCAGTAAAAACCTCAGTTCGTACGATACTCCCGCCTCAGCCACCATAAGTAAAAGTCAAACGGCCACAGAGCAGGTGCATGTAGACAGCTATTCCCAAACAATTACAGCAAATAAAATATACCCTATGTGGTAATAAAGCTGTAATGGCAACTGGGTGTTTTGGTGACAAATATGGTCCAGGAAACCAGAATCCTCTCTCCAACCACGATCATGTTGCACAATAATGCTCATGCTATTTGATTGATGGCAGCTTTGGTAGTATAGCCTAGAGCTTGGAGTAATGAGCTTGGTACATCCAGCAGACCTGGATTTGATTCCCATAACCTCAACTTGCATAATGTGTAAATCTGAGCAAGTCACTTAACCTCCCCAGTGCTCCCAGGTTGCCCCTGGAAATAGGCACTTGCACCTAGTGGGCCTTACACAGTCAACAAAGAATAAAAAAATTATTAGCTTGCTTTAATTACTGTTTGATGTACTTACCTTTGTAGTTTTTCTTTCCTGTCTACATTTTAGCCTATAAATAACTCTTCCTGCTGGACAATGCTAAACTGTTGATCTGCTACTGTCCTGCCTGGGATTCCATGAAAATGAGATGTTGCTTCTCATGGGGTTAACCCATGGAGTAATTTCAAATAAATAAACACATAGCTAGAACCCGTCAATGCCCTTACAACCTTATTTTGTATACTTGGGTGCACTTTATTCCTTATAACATCACAAGTGCTACATACACCCTTTATATAACAGGCAAAACACATTTTCACCAACAGAGGAAATGCATGTCATTGCCAACAGCATGCAACAGGATGCAAATGCAATATATTCCTATGCCATAAACCCAAAGTGTAAGGCAAAAATGAAAAGCAGAAGAGCTCAGTTTTGATGGGCCTCATCGCCTTCAGTGGAGTCTGCCATGTATGGATTGGCAGAGAGGGCTCGAAGTCTCACTGCATCCTTGGGTTTCTAGAACACATGTGCCCCTTCATTTGGGTTTAGTTTTAAAGCAGCAGTGCAACAAAAATGTTCTTCCAAAAAAGCTAGTTTCAGCAGGCCGGCCTGCTGGCGCAGGGGCGGGTTGCCTACCTCCGATGCCAGCGACCCAGGTTTGGGAACAGACCCAGGATGTCGGAAGGCCGTCCAGGGGAGAAAGGCTGAGCATCCGAGGACTGCTCTCCTTCTCTGGGGGGAGGGGGGTAGAGTGTTGAGTACAACACGGAAACCTAGCGGAGGTTGGGTGTACCGAAGCACACCAACGCCACTTGTTTGGGGGGGGGCAGGGGGACACTGGTCATCACTGCATGTCCCTGCCCCACACACTGGGAAGAAAATGCCACCGGCTGCCCCGAATGAAGCTTGCACTTGGCTTCAATAGCTCCCTGGCTGGCCTGTTGACTTATCCCGACATTGCGGCACTCTAGGGCCGGTGCCGCAACCCCGCCCTGGGGGGTAAGCCAGGGGGTATCTATGAGGCGCGACAGATTTGGGATTGGAAGTGTGGGTCCATGACCGGCTGAGGAACTGGGCAGCCGACAGCAGAAGAAGCATACTAAATATAAAAACCAAAAACCTAGTTTTGGCTACAATTAATAAAAATATTAGCATACCTATCAAATCTGCTTTTCTTTGTACTCCCATACTGTGCACCAAGATTTTTTTCTTGATCCTAATCTTTACTAGGTCTTTAATGCTAGTTCTAAGCCAAATGTGTCAGCCATCTTTTTCTTGAGAAAAAGCTAAATTCAAATATTTAAAAATACTCACATTTTGGAGAAACTAGAACATTCTGCCTCCAAGTAAACCGAAGATATCTGATATTCTTTACAGTGAACAAAATGTAGGGTCAGATATTTTTGAATTTTGTTATGCAGTTGCTTTAAATTAGCCATGTAGAGTATCATAAACTAATGTCTCTGAGAGTAGAGCCAGGATTGAATGAGATCAAAACTCAGCAGTTTGGGTCTTTACACATGGATAATTGGACTACTAAGATCACACTTGGGAGTTTCTTAGATCAGGAATCAAATGTTATGACAACTTTGTGAATTTGGTCCTGGCTGTGGCTACTAGACACTGTCAAGCTGACCAGTCCAAGTGAAAGTTCCCTGCAATGCAGTGTGTCTAATTAAATAAGACACCCTGCAGTAACACCAGTTCATATCGAATGACCCACTGGGCTCCTTTTGTATGTCTCTTTTGTGTGTTTTATGCCTGTATGTTCTTAAAATAAGCTGTGTAATTAGCCCCACTATTACTCCATTATAGATGGTACAACCAGTGACATCATCCACTGCAATGTGTCAGAGACCCTTGAAGCTAATACCACTGCTTGCATGAACTGCTACACCGATGACACTTGAGCACATGAAGGAGTTGCTTCATTTTCATCCATGTACAAGCTGCCGTGAGGAACTGACAATGTCATAAGCTTCGATAGACTACAACCAATGACGCACTGGTTGAATGAACTTCCTCATATGACTGCTAGCTGGGCAGGCAGCACAGGTATATGAAAAAAGGAAATCCCTGCAGGAGCTGCTGGTGACCCCCCTCCCACCCCCTTGTTGCCATGTCGTACTTATTGACTGGGGACTGATAAGGAAGACATTGCTGGTGCACTGTGTGCAAGTAAAGAACTGGGGGTCAGAGGTTACTGGCATGGGTTAGAACCCACAGTTAGTAGTAGTACTAGCAGGCTGCTCTAACATGAAAAGGGTTGTCTGAAACTTGCTCTTAGCAACACTAACACAGACAATTATCTTAGATCACACTGGATGAGCAGCTTCTGATGTTTAGAATTACATTGCTTCACAGTGCCTCACCCACAAAGTTTAATGACTCTATAACATCCTCAATTGGAAACCTTACTTTTATTTACAGACCAATGCCTGAGAGTGTCAACGTTGCATGTTACCAGTCTGAAATGCACTCAAGTCAGAAAACCCTGCCACAGCCTCTACTCTTCCAAACTTAACACTGGTGATGCTGACATGGTTTGTGTTATGATACAAACACCCTGCTACTCTTCTGCTTTTATCCTCTGTGCAGCTATGGTTCCATTTGCTGCTTTTCCTCCCTGCCCCAAGGAACTCCGTATCAACTCTTCATCTCCAGGTCTCAGGTAGACAGCTGGAAATGGGTGGTAAAATGTGGATGAGGAGGGGGGATATGATGAAGGGTTGGGAAGGATCTTCGCTATCGGGTGGAACAGTTTTTGAATGTGGAGCAGGGCATTGGGGATGTGACTGGATGGTGGGCAGCATTTACAGAAAAGGGTGGGACTATTATTTTCAATGTGAAGTACGGCACTAGTGAAGTGATTGGGAGGTGAGCAGGATTTGTGGCAGTAGGTGGAGCTGCTATTTTGAATGTGGAGCGGGGCACCAAAGAAGTGATCCGGAGGTGGGCAGGATCTGCGGTAGCAGGTAGGACTGTTATTTTGAATGTAGAACGGAGCACTGGGGAAGCAATCAGGAGATGGTTGGGATCTAAAGCAAAGGGTGGGACTGGTATTTTGAAAATGAAACATGGCACCAGGAAGAGATGGGAAGTGGGCAGGATCTTTGAATGCGGAGCAGGGCACTGGGAAGTGATCAGGAGGTGGGTGGGATCCAAGGCCGTGGGTGGGACTATTCTTCAGAATGTGGAGTAGGACATTGAGAAAGCAATTGGGAAGTGGACAGGAACTTCAGCAGCGGGTGGAACTTTTATTTTGAATGTAGAGTTTGGTACTGAGAAAGCGTAAAGGGAAGCAGGTGTGTTCTGCAGCAGTGTGTGAAACTGTTATTTTGATTGTGGAGTGGCACCGGGTGGGGGTAACTGGGAGGTGGTCAGAATCTGCAGGGCACCAGGAAAGTGATTGGGAGGTGGGTGGTAGCTTTGATAGACTACAACCAATGACATCACTGGTTGAGGTTGACGCCACTGCTTGGGGTTGAATGTGGAGTGGAGCAGTGAGAAAGCAATCAGAAAGTGTACAGGATCTTCAGCATTGGCTGAGACTGTTATTTTGAATGTGGAGTGCGACAATGAAGAAGCAACTGGAAAGTAAGCGAGATCTGTGGCAGTGGGCGAGACTGTTATTTTGAATGTGGAATAGGGCATGGGGGGGCAATTCGGAGGTGGGCAGTATCTAAAGTAGTGGGTGGGACTGTTATTTTGAGTGTTGAACAGGGTACCAGGGAAGTGATCAGGAGGTGGGTGATATAAGCCGTGTTTACACAGCTGTATTGCATCTCAGCCAACCCAAGTGCTCGGGTTGTTGCAGTGCAAATGCCACTATGTGACACTAACTGAATTATGGTAAGCCACCCCTGCACTGCTCGGCAGTCCTAGAAAGTCTGGGGATGTGTTCGGAGTGAGCAGTTTGCGGCCATGTGGACAGGCTGCACCGTTCGCTCCCACTCTGGGCACTTCCATCAACTGACCGCCTCAACTCCCAGCCCTCTCCAGTGTGTCTTACATCAGCACTGGAGGAGGGCTGTGTAGACATGTTAGCCAAGTGTCTTTGGGTTGGGGCAGCTCTGCAATGCTCCAAAGAAGAAGCGAGGTCAGCCATGTAAACACGTGTTAAAGACAGCACCTGGCAGGACTAATTTGGACGGGGGGTGAGAACAGATCAAGGTGGTGGAGGGTTGTTGATGACAGGAAAAGAAGAGCAGAGCGATCCAATGCATACTAGTAAGCAGGTGATCAGATTCCACCGTGGATGCTGAACGTAGTCAGTACTGCTTTCTGCCGCCTTCCCATTCTCTTCCAAAGCGCCATGCCATGCATCGCCTCCACCATGCAGCTATAAAATGACTTACACCTCACTCTTTCTTAACTGCAACGGTTGGACAGTACATAAGGTTTGTGAACAAGTTTGCCACTCGCCTGCCCCCAGATCTGCAGGTTATGCAGCACAGCCTGTTATCCTCTATTCTGCTCCCAGCACACGAGGCTTACACTAATCTTGTTTGTATTCCTTCTGCTTGGGGTTGAATACAGCACATCTGAAAGCTCTTTGTCTCTTACTACAGCAAGTCTGAATACATTCCTAAAACATACTGCTTGAATTAAAGAAACTCTAGCTATTCAGGAGCAATTTACCAATTCATTTGTGTTTGCAGATCAGTTCTAGGCCTGCTTACTATTAACACCAATTTAGAGTTTTCAGTGCCATGAAACCTTGAAGAAAATGTAGACTGTAGAGGAATTATGTTGCCCTCATGAATGCATTTCTATTCCCAAAACCTTTATTTAAACTTTAAGGATGCTTAAAACAATAGCCAGTACCGCCTCAGCTCTTAACAGATCACTACGTACCTTTTTTCCAAACACATTTTACACAAGCTTTTGAGATATCCCAGGTCCCTTCATCAGGCGCAAACAAAACTAACTGGTGAAGTGACCACTAAGGGAGTCTAGAAAGCTTGTGTAAAAATGGTTCAGTCAAACAAAAGATACTACCACAAAAAAACCTGCACTAGATTTTCCTAAGACCACCAGGTCGCCATGGCTACTATAACATTAAAGCGGCTCTGTGTCCCACTGAGACAGTAAGGATGGGATGTAATTAAGCCAACATTTTCAAAAATATCAGGGCTACTGGACTCATTGGGCATGACTTCAGCAGTTCTCCTGAGAAGCTCTGCATGACTACAGTCATCCTCTGGATAATGGAACATCCCACTGCTAAGAACATGTTGCGTTAATAAACATTACACACTGAGAGCTCCTACCTTTCTGTGCCTCTTCTGAAATTTCTTCTTCTTCTTATTATTCTTTCCAATGTACTGGCACAGGTTGCGGTCATTTTCTCGATCCGAGCTGTCATTGCGGTGGTTGTGTCTACACTTTTTGGGATGGTAGGCCAGTCCATTCTGTAACGATTCCTGTTTTTTCTTAGAAAGAGGTTTCCGGCACTTCTCAAGGCATTCAGGAGGTCTCAGTGTAATGTCCTTCTGTACAGGAGGAAGGAAAAAGGGTCTTAAGCATATTAACAAATGTGTAAACACACACTGAAGCTTTTACCTGAAATTCAGTGATTTGGAAAATAATATGAGCTGTCACATTTTTAGAGCATTCAGCAGTTTCACTGTGGCTTAAACAGCAGGGCCTGGATTTTCAGACACCTGCAGCACAATTGTGTCACACTTGTAGTACCTGCAACAAGAATTTTAAATCACAGAAAACATGGCCTTGCTTCCTGTTGTAAAAGCTGCAAGATATGTATCAAACATGACTTAAAGGGACACTGTCAACCTGTTTTTCATCATATTATTTCTAGTTAAAAACCTACATTTTATGATTGTTTACCTTCTTTAACATTCATTGATGTTGCTGTTTGTTTTGTCTGTCTCCTTGTTTAATAGAACTGAAATGCATGGCAATGTATATTGATAAACAACCTTGTTTTGTTTACAGTCCTTGATCTGTTCTTACTGCATACTTCCTAAGCATTACAAACACACCCTAACAGTGCAGCCACTCATGAAGCAGTCACCTCCTAAACTCTCACTCCATCATGAAGGGCTAGACTGTGTTGTGGGTGTTCTAAGTCCATGAAAGATGCAGCTGGAGCTGATAAAGGAATGTAAACAAACCTGTGTTTGTGTGGTAACACCAGTATGGTGGGCAGTCTGTTTTTCACTTTGTAAAGAAAAAAAGAGACAGAATCAAACTACCAGCTGCATCAGCAATCTTTACAGACTGTGAGCAATCATAAAATGTGTTTTTTAAACTAGCAACACTTTGAGAACTAAGGGGGTTGACAGTGTCCCTTTAAGAGGCAAAATGATGGAGCACATGTAATTTTGTTGCCGTAAAGAAAGTACAGTTTTGCAAAAGCATCAAAAGATTCAAAAACAGCCCATACACATTGTGGCACATTTACAGTGACTAGAGAGGGACGTAGTCAGGAAAATTTGCTCCACAAATTAATCCACGAATTTACTGAAATTCATAAAGTTTGGAGTGCTCTGTGAAGTGCAAAGTTCTGCCCATGAAGTGCAGAATTTCTCCAACAAATGGTGGAATTTTGCCTTCGAATTGTGGAATTTCATCCATGAAGAGCAACATTTCGCTGTTCGTGGGCAAAATTCTGACATTTGTGGGTGACATTCCACACTTTGCGGGTGAAATTCCACATTCTCAGGTAGGCGAATTTTAAGCTAATAGAGAAACTTCAAGATTGCTTTGCAAAGGCAAATTTGGTGACTTCACTGAAACTTTGCCATCAAATTAAAACTTCAAACATCTCTCAACAGTGACGCAGCTCTGGCAGAACAAACTGTCGCAAGTCCTGCATCCAAACAGTTGAAATTCCAAGCCCAGCATAAACTTTCAGAAATGTAATGTTTCGCCATGATGACTGACCATACAAGTCAATTTCCTTTCCAGAGTTTATAGCACATTTTAACAGCCTCTCCAAGTAGTCAGAAAAGTATTTGACTATCCCCAACTGCCCTCACATGTTCCTTGATCTCATCCTAGTGCTTTCCATTGCAACTGAGTGCTAAACAACAAACACAGCAGCTGGGGACAGTGGGAGCTGTTTGAAAGACGTGCTGCAGTAAGTGCTGCATTTTCAGAAATATTTAAATCAATAACAAGAGAAAGTAAACCCCATAATATATTAAAGATAAATATAATTGCTGTAAATATAACTGTCACAGTTGTTTTAACTTATTTGCAATAATAATCCACCACACACTTACCCAAATGCATTGCTCCTTCTGTTCAATATGTACCAAACAACAGTACAGTGGTATGGGATTTATGGATTTATGTTACTGTGCAAAAAAACCTTAATCCTTTTAGGCCCCATTCACACTATAGCATGGTAAGGTGAAATGTTTTTTAAAATGAATTAAGCCTTACCGTGCTTCAGGGCTCGCACTGTCAAATCCGTTTTTGAAACCGTTTCGAATGAATCGTGCTGCTCAGTTCAGACTTCTGCAGTATACCGTGTCAGTGCGGCATGGTGCGCTAGCGTGTTTCAGCCAAACTGCTTACCAGCATGCAATACGTCTGGCACAGGGCAGGGACAACACGGATCCACCGAACACGGAATCACGTTCGCACTGTGAGTAAAAACGATTTCCTCACTCAAACGTTTTAATGAACCGTGCTATAGCCTAGGTCCGATCAGGGTTTTAGCACGGTTCATTAAAACGTGTCCCAAAGATAAACAGATGTGGATGGGAAAGGTGCTGTCATGGATCTGAAATGGTTCAACACCCCAGAACTGTTTCAGACCGCCCAGTGTGAACGAGGACTTAGCATCTCCTCCCACAAAAAGTAGACTTTTAATCTTTACAGGAAACCACATCAAATTTCATCAGCTCCTGAAAGAGAAGCTGTAAACTCGATTCATGTTTTGCAGTTCATTTTGGCACAGTCGTGGAATAAACACAGAGATACCCTGTACAAGACATTTTATTTATTGTATTTTTGCACCAGATCTCTTACTGAGTAGTATTGAGTAGAAATACAATGAATATGTTTTTATCTGATTGAGAATGGAATGTGCCATCTTAGTTTACTGCAGTGTTGTCTCCTCATCCTCACTCCTGGTGCAGGGAACTGTGAAGGGATGAAAGCAGAAACGTGGTACAGCACCCCACAGACAGCCTTGCCATGATCAAAACAACTAGAGCTACCCATTTAGGAGGTGGCGAGGAATAGGTATACCAGTAAAGCACCATGGCAACAGCCAGGTGGTAGTGCTCACCCAAAACAGCCCCACTGCACCATCAAAGGAGGAAGCTTCAACAAATCTATGTTCCTTTAGCCATTAGCCACATAGCAAATGTGTAGCAATTTCTAAATGGCTAAAAGACTTTCTAACCAGTTTGCCACAATGACAAAAGCCATAAAGGCAGAGAATGTGCAACACTTCTATTACAATGAGCATTTTCTATATTCGGACTATGGCTACCCTTTAAGTATTTTTGTCTGGCAAAACTTTTTAGATTGTTTTAGCCACAATGGCCAATGAATGAAAAAAAAATCACAAAACATACAGAAGCTGATTTACTCCAGTAATTAATTTAAAAGGCAGCAGATCTATTGCTTGTACAGTGTCAAGTGCATCTGCTGCTTCAGGATCACAATGCAAGCCAAAGGGCCTTATTCACAGAGTCTGAAGTATCACTTGACACTTTGCTTCACACTTCTCTCACTCAAAGAGCTCCAGAAGACCCAGTAACCATTCATATCACCATACATCATAAATCATGTTATAAATCAGGCCTGTTTGAACAGGCAATATGATTGGTCAATTCAGGTCACACGCAGGCTAGGTATTTTGTTTAACTCAACAGCATGGACGCTGTTGCTCTTAACGGGTCCATTTTATAAATGTTGTTGTTTAAAACCTGTTTTATGAACACAGTTACATCTTTTGAAGTGTCCAGTGGAGCAAATTATACACTAATGTGACACACTGCTCCACACATCTGCTGCTGCTTGTGGGCTGCGCTGTCATTACATCGCCTGGCTGTGTGGAGTATGATAAATCGCCCCTCATCCTGCCCTGTGTTATCAGCTCCCACACATCTGGTGGCACACTCCTTCCTTACCCGAGCCTGTTAAACCAATCTCGCATGTCCAGCATCCCCCTCCCCACCTTCCACGATCCATGTTTAACTAATCTCTGGCATCCAGTGGTTCCCCTTCCACTCCTGATCACCAATAAAGTGATCCCTGGGGTCCAGCGGTCCCGCTCCACTCCCAGTTCCAGTCCTGGAGTCTGGTAGCACCCTACCCTTAAGCCCGCTACCCCTCAACTTAGTCCCAAGACACTGGCTGCTACATATCCTCCACTCACTTTCATGGCAGGTTGCCATCTGACACACACAAACACTGCAGCAATGTACAAGAAGCAGGAGCATTATTATAGTACTTATGGGATACCTATGGAAAAATCACGAGACCATTTGGTTGTGTAATTCTCTCCCTCCACAATTTTTTATAGCGTACAACAGAATATGTTTTCAAGCAAAACAAATGTTCACAATATTCAATCACTTTTTTCTGTAGATCAAAACAGTGAGGAAAATTCACTATATGTATGGGCCCCACTTATTTACTCATGGGTAGACATTTTGAATGAAGGCTGGACAATGGAATGTTCTAACAGCTTAAGTGTTACCGTGATTTGTGGCAGTGCTGAGAGAATTTTTTATTATGTTTGTGAAACTATGCAAAATTGCCAACTTTGCATTTGTGCACTTTTCACAAAACAGCACTAAAATCTCACATGATTTTGGCAATACTGTTTTTATTCTAATAGCACCATTTTCCCCAAATTGTACATTTTTAAAGATGTAAGTTCTAAAACTGTGCAATTTCAGCAATTTTTCTAAACAATGCATTTTTTAAAATATGAGTTTTAAACAAGTCACAATTGTAACTTAAAATTGCCCATATTAAGCGCTACTGTCCTAGCTCAAGAAATTGCTTAAAATGAGCACAATTGGTTCAAGTTTGCAAAAGTGCACAAAACAGATTTTTCAATTTTGCCTGACTAATTTCTAGGAACTGTGTCAGTATAGTTGTTAATAGCAGTCCCTGTCCCTTGAAATGGAAGCACTGGAACAGTCACATGGGATGAACACTACCTTCTGTGGTGCACCGGAACCAATATTTATGGCTAAGAGAGCAAGTAGTAAAGAAAAAAGTAGCAATTACATTTCTTAAAAAGCATGTGGCTATTTTATTGTGCAAACAGCAACCAGACTGACATATAAACCCGGCACTTTGAACCCCTGCAGGTTCTTCTCGGAGGGCAGAATACTACAAATTAAATACTATGGAATTAAGGAAAGCAGCATGGCTTCATATGATATCTTTCATCCAGGCTATACTGTAGCACTTTACAATCTAGGACAGAAGGGGGATGCTGGCGACATTTGCAGCACACAGGGTGATTTAAATAACACAGAGATAGCCTTTGAGAGAAACTAGAGGGGTTGAGCACTTGCTGAGGATCACATATTGAGTGGGCAGCAGGTGCCCGTCTGTGCGCCCGGAACCACTAGGCCAAACTGACTTCCTAAATTTAATAAAAATTTATAAAGAACTAATATAAATAAATAATAAATAGATTCAATTATAAATTAAATGATAAATACACCCATAGAAATACACTGTAAATTAAGACTTAGGGCCTGATTCTTAAAGGCATCCCAGCTATGTGGAACTTGTGTGTATCTGGGGTGTGCCAATGCACTTGCTGGCATCCAAAACCCCTGCCCACAGCAGTCTGCTGGTATATGCACATGGGCTCAGAGAGTGTCAGATAGGGGTGGAGCAATAGTGGACTACGGGCATCCAATTGGGCGCTCATCCTGGGCTGACAGTGTATCCCTGCCATCATAGGGAATGGGGGATGATGGAATACGGCATGCATCTGAGGACTGCTGTATGCACAATGGACTGACATATAAATTACAATGTTGCCAGTCAGTGCTGGTACTGCCCTTAGCCCACTGTAGAGGATCCTAGGGCTGGAAGTTACAGGAGGGGGTGAACAGACCCGGGTCTGTAGTTGTGGACTGATATAGAAGGGGCACATAGAATCCTCTCTCTCTGCTAAACCTCTGCACCATGGTGCCTTGTATCTGAACGGGATGCATTCCTGCCCTACCCCCTTGTCCACACCATCCCAGCTACCAGTTGAGCTAAAGGCTACAATGAAGTGGAACACAGTGACATCTGCTCAGCTAACATCACTGTGTTCTGCTTCACTGTAGTCTTCAACTCAACATAAGTCACTGGGTTCCAAAACTGCTAAATAATTAGAAAAAATATATATTTGACAAGTAAAAAGCTTAATATGGGGCCCAAAATAAGGAAACTACATGACTGTTTTAAAACAAATACACAAAATAATACACTGGGGCAATTAAACAGACTTCACACATGCCCAAATTTACAACTGTATTAAACGATATAAACAAAGTTGTTTATGTTCCCTCTAAGACTGATATAGATGAAAGGCTGCCGTGATTGTCCAACAGCAGTGCCTCGTTCTGCCTCATCAGCGACCTAGGTTTGGGAGTGTAGTTGGGTTACCAAATCGGAGGACAGTCCGAGATGAGGTGGCTGCCAATTGCCATTGTGCATTATTCGGGGAGGAGGGGTGGCACGCTCTGGCACTACAGTGACCCCTGCACCTGGGCCAGGGAGACTGCCTCTTACTGTAGAAATGCTGTGATATCAAGGCTAACAAAGACACTGCTCACACCACAGAGGTGGAGGGAGGGACCTAGAGGGATTAAAACTAGGTGGAAAACTCCCTGCCAAAATAAATGATAGCTCATAGTGCTTAAACAGGGTATATCTTCGATTACAGGAGATATATACATATTATATATAGGGAATACATAATGTGTTGCAATGGAATAACACTTTTATCTCCACTAATGAATGGTATGATTCATAACTCAGGAGTGGTGAAGCCACGAGTTAGTTATGGAGGTCTTACCACTCATGTGTGGAGATAAATGTATATCTTACAGCAAGCCCATTATGTGTTTGATATATACCACACCATTTGTAATGGTTTTCACTGGTGTTTTGCCTTGTTTTAGCTTAAAACTGTCTTTCCATTGTAAGTTCTCTCTCTAACTCATTGTTCTCTGTGTTCTATTTCCAGATTCTAAGTGGAAATAACATGCTCTAAGTTAAATAAATTGTGTTCTAAGTGAAATAAATTATGTTCTAAGTGAAAATAAATATTTATTCCAAAATAACAAAATTTACTCAGTTTATTTACTACTGGTGTATACAGTATATATTTACAAAATGAGTAAGAAAAATCAGTGAAAATCTAGTGTCCTGATTGGATTAAACATGTCCCATGACTGTGGGTTATTCCACAATGACCGCATGCCTCCCAGTATGACAGCATGCCTGAACTACTTTCCAGTCCTCAGAACCTTCTCACCAGCAGTGAGATCACTCCACATCTGGCACAGAATGACTGCCTCCCACAAATACACATGTGGCACAGGCAACCTGGCACCTACAGCCATGAGACAATCAATATAGCTGTCCCACATTGTATACATTTAGTTGATCCCGCCATAAATATTTTATTTCTAAACAAAAATCACTTTAAAAAAAGTATTTGGTTGATACTGTGATTTCGCACAGTGACTGTTCCTATAGCAACACTTGCTCACGCTTGCATCTTCCTTCTGAAGCCGCTGACTGCTCGCTCTCCTCTCTCTACAGTCAGTGGCTTCCATTAAAGAAATCTGAATAACTATAAGTGAAAAAGAAGACTTTACATATGTTTTATGCCACAAGGTCCCTTATTTTAAATGTCTGACAGCATGTTCTTTAGCACCATTAACACCGCTCAATCATGCTACACTACTACAGCAAAAGTGAAGCTGCAGACTCCCTCTCCTCTCTGCAGACAGTGGCTTGCTTTACAGAAATATAAATAATCTTAAGTTAAAAATGGATTTTACATAGTTTGTGGACATAAGATGCATTATTTTGAACCTCTATCAGTATGCCCATTAGCATTATGAACACTACTCAGTCACGCTACACTACAACGATGACAGTGAAAGTTATTAAAGTGTACGACCGCTGAAAATCAGAGGAGCAACCAGATACTTTCTGTAATCACTTTCTGTTTAAAAACCATGGCAGGATCAATCAGATAAATATCACCTGCAACTTCAAACCTATCATAATTATGGTAGGATCAACCAGATCACCTACTATAAATTAAACATTTATTTGTGCAGACAGGGACTACTTTTTGTCCCCCAATATTTGTGGCCATTTTATAAGACAGATAACCCACTATAGGGCTTGCAGTCATGCTCTGATATGCGCATGCCTTAGGTGGTTGAACACTTGCCTTGCGGTCTCGTGCATCACAAGGCACACCAAGGCATGTGTATATCAGAGTACGACCACGTGCCCTGTAATGGGTTATCTATTATATATAAAATACACACACACACATATATATATATATATATATATATTTATTTATTTCTGGTCTGTCTGCACGGCAAGGATCAAAATTTAGACTGAAAAGAAAATAAAGAGTGATGCAGGTGAACCAGCTTTAGGCTGCCTAAAAGAAGAGCAGGTATATCCTCAGGCCAGAACACTACAGTATTGAATGCATTCTCCTTGTATCATGCATACACTAAAGTCACTGATGATGAATGTCTACTTGTAGTATTAAACATTCAACAATTTACTGAGACTTGCAGGTACGTTTTGTTCTTTACCGGAGGGTATGATTTGACATCGTATTTCATTACAGCATGTTAATGCAGCATCTGTGAGCTATCTACAAGGAATGATGTATCCTTCAGATGTCTGCTTAATTAAACAGCCTGTGATTAAATCTCATCAACCGGACACACCAGTTATATATACAACCTGTATATCTTACACCAAACATAGTACGCATTTAACCTGCTTTGGAAACATGGGTACTAGCACGATCTCAGAATGTCCCTGCTGACTAGATTACATTTACTACAAGCAATCCTTTATAGAAATCTAGACTTAATGTTTCAGTTTATAAAACTGCATGCATTCATTTGAACTGAATCGATAAGGACATGATTACAGAGCAACTAGAGGATTAAAGACAAGATTTATCACAAAACTATACTGCATTAAATGTTCTTTGATAGCTACTGAAAAACCATCAGTACTCTTCGTTCATAATCCATGCTCTCCTGTGTTTACTAGATAGACAATGGAGGTGACTGGACTGTAAAAGAAAGAGAAAAGATTATAACACCGTCTGTGTTCTTTGCTTTGCAGTTCTGCATCTATGCCTATAGCAATGTTTATTTCTATTTAAACGGCTCTGCTGATTTCAAATAATTACCAGAACAACGTGTTTGATTTACCTCTGACATGCAAAGAGCTTGGTTGTTTGATGAACAGATTGTTAATGACACTTGGTGCATGCAACAGTACTACGGATGACCAAAAATGTCAATCCTAGACTTCCTGTAGTGGCTGTAATGTTTGGAAATGTGATATGTTTATTTCTGTATCACAATATTGTGTGTACATTGGTGGGGGTGGGGTCTACTTTCAAATCAGCAGTTATATTTATTTATTTGTTACACACAAGACCCTTCAGGCTCAGCCTATTTTCAAAGGGTCTAGGGTCACATAAGACAATGAAAGCAGTAAAAAGGAGATTCAGCATATTTGCAAATACAAGGTACAAAGTTCACTGTACAAAGAGGAATCAGATAGGTACATTGAATGAGTTATTTTAAGTTAAAGAAGCTGTAATCACCAAGTCAGGTGTAAATAAAATGATGAGATATAAATGCACATAATGATGGGTAGAAATAGTGTCTAGTGGTGAAAGGTTCAGAGGCCAGAGGGCCTATGGAGAAGCCTACTGGGTCAAAATGTCATACGCTGAATAGCGTACAAGAAACCCACGAAACTGCAACAGTGCAGTACAGACAGCGAGAGGAGCAATACCACAATGGTTCTAGGCACTGCACCCTCTCACTGTTGAAGGCAGAGGATATCACCTCTGTTGGGATGGGTTTCCACTGAGCAGCTGCCATGGCTTGAAGGGATGAGCCACAGGCAGAGACGGAAGCAGGCAGAGTGTTTGGGACCGGGTTTGATTCCCGGTCCCAGACGCATGAAAACTGTACTCACACTTTGTGCGATACTTACTGCCCCTCCTCTGGAGTTAGACATTTTAGTTGGGGGTTCTGGAGCAGCTCCCATAACGGCATAAAGAAAGACTTATGCTGCATGTATATGCATGCGGCATAATGTCTTGCAACATTATGGCACCATGCCATGGAGAAGTAGGGGAGTCAAGTGATATCAATGATAGCAGGCACATGGGTTGGGAGGAGTGAGTAAAGATAGGAGATGAGATTTAAAGTTAGTTAGGGAGTCAGTGACTTTAAGGGATGGGGTAAGGGAGTTCCATCATTTTGGGAATCTGAAAGAGAAACAAGCCTGTCCCAGTGAGGTTTTCCTATGAGGGAGCACCAAGGAGTTATGTTCAACACCTCTTGTAGGGTAGCTGGTGTCCACTGGGCTCAGCATGGCCAGGACCCCTGGGGATAACAGTCCCAGCAAGGCTTTTTTGCCTGTGACTAGGGTACTATATTGTAATCAGGAGTCAAGATTCAGCCAACCTAAATATATAGTGAACATGTATGAGAATCCTGCCTCTGGCTGAGTACACAGCGGCAGGCTCTGTTCAGCAAGCCTCTGACCACAGCCAGCACTCTGTCACAGGCAGCACCATAGACCACAGGGCCATAATCAATGAGATCGAGGATGTAGCATTTAGCTAGTAGATGCTGTACTTCAGGGAGGAAGGCATTCCTGTACCAGTAAAGCAGGCTGAGTCTGGAGTTGGCTGCCTTAGCGCATTGACGTGTGCTGTGTAGGTTTAACCAGACTCTAGGGTTAGCCCTAGATATTTAAATGAGCTCACCTGCTCAATAGGGGCTCCCCAAGGTGGAGATAATGTCTAGGAAGGGGAGTAGGGATTTACTTCAAGTGGAGAAGAGCATAGCTTTTTTTTGTTTTTGTTTTTTTAATTTAGAAAAGGAGATTGGCAGTGAATCAATCTTGGATTGCTGAGAAATAGGTTTGGAGGTTAAGCTGGAGTTTGGCTAGGTTGTCAGTTGTTGAGATGATAACAGTATCATCCACATATAGGAGGATTTTAATTGAACTGCAAGCTTCAGGAAGGTCATTGATGAGGAGACTGAACAGAAGGGGACCAAGGACTAATCCTTGGGGACACCCACTGTTACTGACTGATAGTCTGAAAGGGACACACAGCATTCTACTGCTTTCTTTCTGCCTGTCCGCTAGCCAATGTCAGACAATTGTTTTACAGCATATGATTCAGCGTTATTGCGTATGGAAATCCACACATTCCAGATGCTGTTGTACCACAGCAGTGACACCACTACGGTGGTACAACAGCATAGAATCATATGTGTATTAAGATTCTTCATGGTTGCCTACACTGCAGGTTCCTCATAATGTAGTTATCAGCAGGACAGAAAACACCCTGAGGGAATGGTTTGTTAGAAGATGAACTACTAGAAATGTTGCCAGCTCATGCAGCTGTTGCCTAAATCACATTAAATGTATTTAATTTGATCCTGTTGTTTGCCATTTTCTGTTTATATGACCACAGTTCAAGACAGAGTTAGAAGGAAGATACAGAATTAAAACAAACATATACATTGCAAAATAATGTATAGGCAACCATGCATAGCAAGGCTGATGTTTCCATCTTGGGCACAGTGACATCCTAAAGACTTCAGAAGCTTTGCTCTCCAGTTCTATGATGTCATTTCACCCCTTGATGGCAGCATAGCCTTGTCATGTATGGTTGCCCATACATTATTCTATATGTTCCTACCTGCCCGTGATTTCTTTGCCCATTTTCCCCAGTCCAAAGGCCTGGCAATCAGAGTACCCATGGCTGCACCCTTCCTCTAGCCAAAAGGGCAGGTGAGTGTCTCCACAGCAGACATTCATGCCGGTCTTGTGTCAGTCAGCAGCAGCAGGCATGGGAATCCTGAGCAGCCTGGGCCCTCCCTCCTGATACCACAGTACATCAACTCCTCTATGTACTCAGCCCACAGTTTGCCATAGTGTGGGATTCTGGATAGGGATGGGTAGTTCTGTTGTTACCTACTTGTGATTCCAACTCTGATCATTTTTTCACAAGGTTCTGATTTACTGTGGTTTGCCAAAACAGGTAAACTTTCCATACTGGGCCAGAACCAGGTAAGAGGCAGAGCCAGAGCAGGACAAATGATGGGACCCGTTGTCCCTACTTCCCCATAGTAAGCCATTTCTTAATGTCATTTAATATTTAAAATAGTTATTTATGTGCTTGTTTTTATTTACTCCCATTTTAACATGACTAAAGCACCAAAATCCTTAGCTCATCTAGATTGGGTCAGAACCAGGTCAATCGTAGATCCAAATCTGCTCAATGGACTGGACGGAGTCAAATCAGTCAAGTCTTAAATGACTCTGACTTCCAGAGCTGAGTTGAGGCTGGCCATTCAGAGGGAAAAGGTCTTGATTTTACAAAGAGTTGGTTTTCCCATGCCTAGTTCTGGAGTTTGCATCCAAAGCCCAGTCTTCCAAGAAGTACAACCCCTCAAATCAGAACTCCAGATAAGCAGCAGATAACTCCAAGAAATACAGGAGTTCTTCCATGGAGAAAAAGCATATACCTCAATTGATAAGACGGAGTTAGGCTTTTGTTGGCACTAAATGTAATAGCTTTGTATGATAATTATCAAGTTTCCTGCCCTTCAAGTAATCAACAATAAAAAATGTTTATGCCTGATACCCAGTTGCATAGGGTCACATGCAGGGGCTCAAAGACAGAGGGGGCAGCAAACTGGCATCAGTGGTGACCCCTTCCAGAGGTGTAGTCTGCCAGGGAAGACTGGGGTAGATGAAAGGAGGCCCCAGAGAAAATCTGAAGCTGGACTGACCAAGTCTAAATGCCCCTGCAGTGTATAAGCCTATTTATAAAGGCCTGCATCAGCCCCTTTGCACTGGACAAAGACAGGCAAGAGCAGCAGTTGTGCATCCACTGATGGGCATGGGTGGTCAGGAATGAAGTCAGCAAAACCAGTTTTGTTTTAGTCTAACCTGACTGAGTCCCTGCCAGAAGATGTGCCCAAATGTGTGTAACTGTATCTGCTGCTTGTCATTTACTGTTACTGAAACCTTCTGGCTGTATCTGTTGTATACACGTAGCGCTGCATGTGCACTTGCGCTGATGCTTTTATAAAGGAGCCTGACTCAAGAGTGCTCCAATTCCCTCTGAATAAACTCAGTGAATGAATGAATGAATGAATGAACAGCAGGATGCACACTGCCTGGAAATGTGTCTGACTGTCAAAAAAACTGTTTCAAAAACAGCACCCACTTAATCCAAGATCGTGATGCAGACAGCAGGTGCTGCTGGACAACTTTGAGAATCCCAACCTTGCAAGGAAAATGAAATACACAGAAACAAAGCATCCACAGACAATACCAATAATATCAACAGGGAGGAATTTCCAGGTATGAACAGTGGGCACAACACAAAGCCTGATAGTATTCAATAACACATAGCAGGGTGTGCATTCTTGTGAGATACAGACATTCCAGAGACATGTGCTGAGCATGAAGTTGCAGGCAACATGCTTCTCATCACATCTTAGGAATACATAAAACTCAATGGACTTACTCCCTAATATATGTTACTGCACTCATGATAACATGCTACAAACAAGAATACTCCACGATGCCCCTTGCCTTCAACAGGCTGTGCTTAAAGGGAAAGTCCCCTCAATCTATTTTCTGTATAAATCTGTGTAGTCTGATGCCATGAACAATGATTCCTCTCCTGCTTCCCCAATGTCATCCTAATTAAAATATAAATGAGGTTGCTTCAGTCTGTTTTGCCCTCCCTGAAAAACCTGTTTGTCTCCATTCCAAAGGTCATGCCCCACTTATGCAAGGCATCACATCACGGGAGTTGATGATGCATACATGCACAAAGCAGCAGAAGTTATACTCTCATTCAGTTCTGTTGCATGTTTTGTGAAGTCCCTGTATTCTCTAAAAGCATTTTTTTCTAACTCCAATACACTTTAAAACTACAGAAAACAGCAGGGCACTTACTATGCCTTGAATGGCGTCATGGTCAGCATAAGACAAGTACATAGCACATAAGGACTGCAGAGCACAGCAACAGCACTGACTAATACAGTGTAACTACTGCAGGCTTTAGCACCAAAACATCATAAACTTCCAGGATGCCTTACAAGAGTTAAGTCATGTCCTTTGCAACAGTCAAGCAGCTTTCCACACCGTACTTAAGTACCTTAATACGCATTTAAATCCCGATAAAATTAGGCAGGTGCAATAGAGACAATCATTGTGAATACCTATAAACTACACAGGGAAGCTGACTCCAAAGGCTGAGGGGACTTTCTTTAAAGGTAGTTTGGAGGAGCTGCTTCACAAGGGCCCAATGTGCGCTGTTTTGAAGACTCCCTTGGGCAAGGATCAGGTTGCATCCT
The DNA here is from genome assembly GCA_016271365.2 of Neoceratodus forsteri. Classification (NCBI taxonomy): domain Eukaryota; kingdom Metazoa; phylum Chordata; order Ceratodontiformes; family Ceratodontidae; genus Neoceratodus; species Neoceratodus forsteri. The sequence goes on from JADMNL010000030.1 coordinate 67,119,533, forward strand.
GAGGGCTCCTGTTCTGTTGCTTCAAGGTTCAATCAGGCTATGTAGTGCAACAGAGCACTGAAGAGTGGGGTAAGTCAGGCAGGCTGTAGCAACAAAGTAAATTAATGTAGAAAAGCAAAATACTACCACCGCTCCTTAAGAAGAGGCGTCCCACCCACAAAATGTTGGGCACACCAGGAGGTAGATTAGGAGGGAAGAGGAAGGAATACATATTTAAGCAATAATGACCTCACAGCCCATCATTTCCTGGGAATTAATGACAGAGTGGGGGCCTGAGGTGCAGTTGAGGGCCAGCCCTCACTGGCTGGTCACTGGTCCCCAGCAAATGACTCAGCGTGATGTCATTGTTGCAATTGTAAGTCTAATCACAATAGTGAGACTTTTAAAGGTTTTGTATTTATCTTTTTTTTTTGTTACCTGATTATGGTAAAATACCTGCTGTTTTGTTATTTTGGTTAGATATTATAAAACATGTTAAAACCTTAACCTTGTAATACTTTACATATGGACAAATGTTGATTTTAAAACATCTCTGGTTTGACTCACTAATGACTCTGTGAAATAAAGGGAGGGGGCTCAGGTTCATGGCCAGGCCTTGGGACTTCTGCCAGAGCTCAGTGGAGGCTGGGAGCTATACTGTGAATGAGATGCATTTGGTTTCCTGAATGGGTTTGCAACTACAGCCTAGCAAATGATCATCCTCTGCTAACCAAGAGAGACGGTGGTGACTGTGGGTGGCAACAGATGTGGAAGGGTTGTGTCTGCTCACAGGCAAGGGCTAGCCCTGGGTAGGTGAACCCGGTCTGAGAGAGAGGCCAGGGCACCCTAATCCAGTGCTTAGCTAGGTGACTCTGATGAGAGAGAAACTGGGGAAAATGTGGTCGGGGGGGGTTGGAGTAGCTTCAGTCAGCTGGCTTACCTGGGTACTTGATCTCCAACGTCTGAGTAAAATGAAAACAGAAAAACATTATAATGGAGTCTAATCTGTATAACATTTTGTGGTGAGTGTAATGATAAAAATACTTTTTTAAATTAATTAATTCATTCATCCATTCAGTTTATTTGGAGAATCTTGGAAAGTCCTAGAGACAGGCTTATTGCATAGACAAGCAAAGTAAGTGTGATACAGTGCTACATGTGAACATCAGATGCAGCAAGAATGTTTCAATAACAGTTAAGGCAAACAGCAGATACCGTAACAGTCCAAAGCAGGTATCATATCAAAATCACTGGTAACATAGCATGTTCCCTTAGTAGCAGTTACAAGAACCTCTTGCTTGATTCCTGAACCAGGGGGACAGTAATGAGGTTGAGAGGTAAAGCCACTGCTAGGGTGCCAGCTGACTGGCAGGGGTTTCAGGCAGCAGGCATGGCAAATGAGAATGACTGCTGGCCAAAACTGCTTTTTTCTGCCAGGGTTAGTATGCGTGCCAGCAGCAGACCTTTGCATTTTACTGCTGGGGTTGCAAGCTCATGGCCAGCAGCAGACCTTAGCCCAGAGTGAGGGCTCTTGTTACAAGCTGTTGCATAGGTAAGGAGAGGCAGCGCCTTTTATGCAACTCTGTGCAAGCAGCAGGAGGTGTAGGCATCCTGTGTCAGCCGATGAGGTCGATTCGACTGTCCATGTGCATTATTTGCAGTGATGACAGTCCTTAGAACAGCCAGAATAAATTGAGCCAGGGTGTTACAGGATGTCAAGTTGGCGTGGTAGGACAAATGAAATTAAAACATGGGCAACAAACCAACACATGTGATTGGTCATATGAGACCACATGACACGAGTTATTCCAGCACAACCCTGCAATTCAGAAACACTTAACTTTCGGAACCCCATTACTCATTTTTACAACTAAAAACCAGAGGGGCCATTTTATAATCTCAGGAAGGCTCTCCAGGGGTTCCATGTCATAACGGTGAAAATAAAACAGTGCCAGATATCATAGAGAGTGCACTTCACTGAAAACAGATATGGTAACTCTGCACTACACCGAATCCATGATCAGCGATGGTCCCAACACATTCACTAGGACCGATATCTACTATATTTTTATATGGGGCAACGCCCTCCGCACCTCCCTTAATTATTATAATCAACTCCGACGGGGGGCCTGAGACTTGGGTAAGGAGACAACCCGGAAGGGGGCTATTCGGGGAGGACTCAAGTCATCGGAACAGAGGGATGGGGGACCATGGAGTACAAATCCAGGGATTGGGGAATGGGAACAAAAAAAAAAAAAACTTAAAGCACCAACCACACAATCAACATTTTACATGCACCCCTAGCTAGCCCAGAACCCAGGAACTTCTGCACCACAGCCATACGCTGCCTCCACCACACCAGATGGCCAGCTAGGATTTGCCTGCCAAACTACCTACCATATCCTCATTTATGTCAGCCCCCTCCTACCCTTGCTCCATCTTTCCATCGTGGTTATTGTTTCCCAGACTCGCTCTTTCAACGCTCGATATCCTTCCATACTTGTCTTTACACAGGTGGTCAAATTGAGTTCGCCAAACTGAGTCGCTTCAATTTGACCTACCTCATATCACAGGATACCTCTCCGGGGAATAACTGTGGCATAACAGCATTTCTTGAGTGCTTAGTTACAGAGGTGTACTATGATTCTAGAACAGACCAAATTAAATAAATAAATTTCATTTTTTAGAAGTCCCCCTGAAGAGGCACTGAATTGAGGTAAGTGGTGGTATTTATCTTTTTAAATCCAAAGTTACAGTTCTGCCTTTTACAGCAGTCCTCAGTCTAAAAGGACTAATTCTCTCAAAATAGAAGTCAGAAGTCTGCTCATCCTTGCATGAATGGATTCGATAAAGACAGACGCTGGCAGATAATGAAGGAATTAGCCATATGGCCATTGACAAATTGGAAAAATCCAGTATCCCATGGGGTCCATTCTTGACCAATTCAAATAATGGCAAATTATCTATCACAAGTATTCAAGACACTCCATAAGTCAAGCTTCTAGAGAAACATTTGAGCTCTGTGTTTAATGCATTGATAAGTATCTCAAATGTGAAGAACCTGATTTAATACTTCTAATTGCTTATGGCCTGTTGATGAATTGCAGAGAGTGTAGATATTGTTGGTATTTTATTTAGATATATGACTATGACTACAACCTGTATTTGAATTACCAATAAAATATTATAAAGTAAATCCACCGCTAAACATCTATCATTGCACCTTTAAAGCAGCAGTGCAAAGAAAAACCTTTTTTCCAAAAAAAGCTAGTTTACAGCTACAGTTCAGACAATATTAGCATACCCATCAAACATACTTGTCCAGGTACCTCTTATGTTGTGCACCATGAGTCTTTTTTATTTTTTTTATCCTATCCCTTGCCAGGCCTACAATGCTATTTCTATGCAAAATATGGTGGCCACCTTTTTTCTTGAGAAAAAATGTTCAATTAAAACATTTATAAAATTTTGGTGGAATTAGAAAATTTTACCACCAAATAAAACTGGAAGATGTCTGGAATCTTGTATAGTGAAAGAAAAGTTATGGTCAAACTGTTTGCCCAATGTCATTGCACTGGTGCTTTCAGGCATCATTTGGATATATAATTAATGGTTATACTTGTACTATTAATATATATTAGCCCACAATTACCTAATGCTTATAGACAGATACAGATATCAATGAAGCAACAGTAGGTGATTTGGATCAACATGGGGATAGAAGGGTTCAAACATGTCAATAGTTCTTCAAGGATAAGCATCCGCAAATAGATGAAGTAGACCATACTTGCTAGCACTAAGAGAACAGAACTGTCAACTAGGAATTGCTGGTTTGAGTCCCACCAGAGACACTTACTCTGTGTGACTTTGACAAGTCACTTAACCTCTCTGTGCTTCTTTCCACCTGCTATAAAAATGGCAGCACCTCACTGAAAATGAAATGTTGCACCTCAACTTAACTGTCCTGAGTAAAAGAAACAATACAAAATTTAAACAAGAGCTCAAGAGACTGCAGGCTGAAGATATGATGCTTTTGTTCTATTCAAATACAATAGCAATAACAAGACCACTGAGAAATGCAATGCACAAAACAGGAAGGAAGAGGGTCCAGCTAATTGAACAATATAGGCAGTAATAGAATGTACTGGTGGGGTGGCAGTTCTTCTTTGCTATAGAGATAATTCAAACTTGACATGCTTTCGTGATGTTTGAATATAGGTACCACTGAAGTGAAATTATATATAAAATAATGCACTGGAAGTGGTGTATTACGAGTTTTTAATACACCCAATGTGTGTAATGTCCATAAACCTTGAGAGTGAAGCTTGAAAGGTTTATACAGACAAACACCAGTGTTTAATACCCATAAATCTTGACAGCGATGCTAGAGAGGTTAATACAGACATTAAACACTGAGGGTGAGTCATAGAAACACAGAAACATAGAATTTGGCAGCAGATAAGGACTGCTTGGCGCACCCAATCTGCACATTTGTGGGTGTGTAAACGAAATGAATTGCAACTACAGTACTTCCTATGTTTTCTTGTTTATTATTGATATTTGGTTTGTTTCCCAACCCCCCACTCCACACACTGTCTCCCCTGTGTTCAAAAAAAAAATATTAAAATTGTGCTCCCTTCGTTTGTCATCCCCAAATCCTCCCGCTCCCATAGCCACTTAATTATTATTATTATTTGCTTATCTGGTTGATCCTGCCATTTTTGTGATGCTTTTAATTTTAATAAAAAAAAGAGACTCATTGCATAGTGATTTTTGCTGGCAAGAGTATAGATGCAGTGGCGAAAATGGAGTGGGGCTCAGGGCACTATGAGTTCCTTTTTATTTAAACTTAGAAGCAGCTAGAAGCAGCAGAGTGAACCAGATAAATTTAAGGCTCGTTCACACTGTGCCTTGCCACAATGCATACTTTCTAATTGTTCAAAAAAAGTTTAAATGAAACGTTAGAGAGCCGCGTTCAAATGGCATTGGTGTTTTCAGTGCCCTTTTCCTTTCCAGCGATTTGGGTGTTGTTCCGGTCACTGTTGGGCTGGTGGGGACTTGTAGTGATGCAGGTGGTTTGCCTGTTCAGACGGGCACAGGAAACCACCTACATCACTCCACAAACCCAGGGAACGAGGGATCGTGGCTGCAACGCCATGCAATGGAAAACTGCCAAAACAGTAAGGTTCACACATGGGCAGGAGCACTGATCTGACCTCTGTGAGCCACCGACAATGGCTCATACCCAGTCATGTGAATGAGCCTTTAAAAAATACTGTTGTTTGGAGGGTTTGGCAATGACATACAGCTTGACAAGGGTGAGCAGGGTGTTATGAAATCCAGTAATACACCGAATTGGTGTCAGAACTGTGCATTATGGCATTTGAAGTGTGCTGGTTTTAGGTTGATATAGGGGGACACCAGTAATTATAAGTTTACAGAGGTGATGGGTACACTCCATGGTAGAAGGGCTAACAGTACTTGATACAATATGGTTTTACACTGTCATGTCATGTGATTACAAGCCTATCCAACTTGCTGTTTTTTGTTTTATCTGTTTGTTTTCTCGTCCCCCTACCATGACAGGCAGGATAATTCGGACTGCACCCTCCTCCAGATGAGAGGGCAGGTGAGCAGCTACACAGCTGATGTCAATGGCAAGTTCTGGTTGGATGGCAGTGAAAGCATGAATACTAGGCCACACCCTCTCAGCCTGGGAGCCAAGCTCCATACCTCCACAATGTGTATGCTCCTCCCCAGCCAGCCCCCAGTGTGGCACCCCCTGGTGACCATGTAATGCACTCCTGCCATGCTTCTGTAGATGTGTCTTCAAAAAAAGAAGACTATTTACACTGTATGGCTGTTCCATCAGCTTCCATAATGACTTCTGTTCACCAGCTACACAGGTGGCATACAGCTCCAGAAGTCCCTGCTGTAGTAACTGTTTAATGCACCAAGACCACATGGGCCATTATACACACACATTAAATTCACTGCATGTTCCACTGCTGCTGCTATTTTCACATCTTAGTGTGTTTCAATAAATTACTAATTTGTATTGCAACTCTATGGCAAGTCTGGACATTTCCTTAAAGTGGTGAATGCAGTGCATTTTAGTGTGTATATATTTGGCTGTATTTTTATGCACAAACACCAAGTCTGTTAAGCAGCTTTTTGTTTGGTTGTTGTCCTATGGGCCATGTATTGTTTATTTACAGTAGTTATTTATTTACTTGAAAATTGGTAACCGGAGAGGCACTTTGAGCAAACGCTTGTTTCCAGGGGTGACCCAAGGAGGAAACAGTGAGAGAACAGCAGCACAACACATAATGACAAATTTGTCAAACCACACAAATTAGAATAAAACAAAATTATGTGTACAGAGAATAAAGTGCTCAATAAGCTAAACAGCTCAATAAGAGACATCCAGCAAGTGCAAATGCAGAAATGGCAGCAGTACATGGTGAGCAAGAACAATATTGACAACAGGCGAATTACCTCTAGGGCAAGTTGATGTCTGACTTAGTAAGGAGGAGAAAATGGCAGTAGAGAGGAAATGAAACCAAGGTAGAGCAAGGACCCAGCTGGCTACTTTATCAGGATGGGTAAGGTCAGCTGGTGGAAGCATCAGGAGGAAGGGTGACAGGAACAGGTGGGGAGGGTTGGAGTGGTCAACTGGTGCCTGAGGGAGCCAGGGGATAGGGAGGGCAGGAGGGAGGAACTTGGTTTGAGAGTGAGGGACGTCAACAGGAGATGACAGACTGCCCAGCAGAGGAGCAGGGTGTGGAGTGGCAAAAGTGCGATCGTCCTTGGAATGACGGGAACAGGAAGTAGAGGGGAGGTGCACAAGGTAAGAGGAGAGGAGAAAGGGAAAGGGAAAGGAACTTAACCAGTATTTAGATACAAAGGAGGTACAGTGAGCCTGGTGATGTGAGTGCAGAAGGAGGGAGGAAGGATAGGGATGAATACAGTGAACAGTGGTGGGTACGAAGTGGGGAGGGTTTGTAGCAAAGCGGCAGAAGGAGACACAAAGGGTGTCCAGAATAACAAGAGAAGTGGAAGGGTGTGCTTGAGCCAAGGGAAAACAATCAAACAGGTTGGCATGGCTTTCCCTCACACCTTCAACCTCCATAAGCCCATTCACTTTTCTTCTATGAAAGGCACTGCTGTCTGTTTTAAGACCTCAGCTAGTATCAGGCTGTGCACATTGACAGTATATTATGCAGACATGGTCATGCAACCTCTTTTCAGAGACAGGTCATGTACTCTTGGCATAAACCTTGTTTAGCCACTATCTATCCAAGGCAGGAATGTCTAAGCCTCTTCTGTGTTCTGTTCTGCCATCTGCAGAGCAATAAACAGGCTGGTGGCATGGTTGTCCTCCGGATGCCCCCGGCCCCCCTCCATCCCACACAGCACCTCTGTTTTTAGCCAACAACTCTGTTAAGCGTAGATTTAATTATTCTAATACCATACTGCCATGGAAGGTGAGAGAGAGACTCATTTGACAATAGGGCCCACGGAGTACAGCTACACTTCACCCTACCTGTGGATAAACAGGTAGCTTCTGTTTAAAAGGGTACTGCCTCCTCACTATGCACTTTTTGTTCTTTTAAACCAAAATGGGAGCTGAAGGTGTCTAAAATGCAGAACTGAATTTCTGTGTAAACCTCTGAATGACGCTTGAGTTTCTAAGCAATTACGCTTTAGGAAATAGGCTGTAGCACGCTTAATGGTACAGTTTCCATAACAACAGCTGCACACCCATACGGTAATTCTCATGAAGATACATTTGTTAAAACCAAGACTGCAATCTGAGGTCATAAACACAAAATTTGAGTTTGAAACTTTCAACCACCGCTTCGCTTAAAAGGAAGAAAATGAGCTAAAGGAGCAGTGTTCCTTTAAACTGTTGTAATCCTTCACTTTGCATGAACACTGAACTGTACTGTAATCAGAGAAAGTCTGCAACAACAAACATATGACAGAAAATGGATCACTACATGGGACTAATTGCTATGGTGATGTACCAATATCTGGCAAGATTACATTATCTAGAAACCTGAGTGATTGTCAATGGAAGTACAGGGAATAATCAGCTGCAATATCTTTGCCAAGAGAGAGAGAACAGTATGATTAAATATCTGTCACTTTGTCTTAATCAACATGGGAAGCATGGTGATTGTTCTGAAGTGCACTGTGGAACAGCAATATTGCTCACTTGAACTGTGGTAATTTCTTATCCATAAATTTGCTTTTTTTGGAATCTGTACTTATTTATTAAAAGTTTTCCACACCTGGGTAGCCTCATTTATGTGATGTACCTATTTTGCAAGCGAGTCACAGGGGGTCCCAAACAACAGCAACACACACACACACACACACACACTCTTCATGTTCTTCAATCCAGGTCGTACAGATGGGTGGTAGTTTATTGGGATAAATACACACATGCCTTGATGACAGACAGGGATTCTCCTTTCCCTAGAAATTGTCCATCAGTTGTCAACACAGTGCAACTGAAAGTCTCCACTGTACGGACGCGTATGAAGCAACAGCCTCCTGGGACAAACTGCTTTCACCAGACAGAGCAATTAATCAAACCAGAAGGATGATCAGTGTTGGAATTACAGGATGGCATGTCAGGCTTGGCCCCTAGCTCTGAAATAAGCCCGTTAGCTCATGCATCACTGCCACTGACTTATAATGGGAAGGGGCTTCAGTTTAAAGATGGGGCCATTCCAACACTGAGGATGATGAACTGAGGTGACAGGTTTAGGCAAGTACTGTAAAGCTATGTAGAATTAGAAAATTCTGAATTCACAGAATTCTGTGAAATTCCATGAAATTCTGCAGAATTTGGTGGAATTTTGAAATGTATTTATTTGTTTATAACGCAGTCACTTATTGAGCTAAAGGCTTGAAATAGTGTAATCATTAGCTGTTGTGAGGTGTTCTAAAGACATGCCTGTTATCATGACATCTGGATTAGCCATTTCAAACACATGTGGACTCAAAGTCTGGCATGTTATTCATTGGTGGGATGTCATGAAGATATTTATCTGCTTATAACTCAGCCACCATTGGAGCTAGAAGGGTGAAAATTAGCATGCACAACCTATTTGTAAGGGTCACAGAACTGACTAACTATAGATAAATTCAGTTTAGAAATGTGTGAGTAACTGGGGCTCAATATTTCACTATGTAATCATTTGTGAAATGTTGTGAAAACTATCTAAACATGTGGATGTTTCCAACTTGTCTGCTTTTGCAGGTATAGACCTGACATGTGTCATGCATATCCAATGTCAGTGTATCCTGTTATCTAACAAAAAGAAGGAAAAAAATCAGTTTAGTAGTCTTACATTTACAGTGGAAATACGAAACATTATTATTAGAGATGGGCCGAAATTTAAATTTACAGGTGAAGTTGCCACAAAGTGGACGAAATTCAACTCTGCAGAGCTCCATGAAGTTTTCCCTGCCCTCAGAAACTTTGACTTTGCCCCAGATCACAAAGTTCTGCCTGTGAAGTGTGGAATTTCACCTGTGAACTGCCAAATTTCCTCCTGCAAATGTTGGAATTTTGCCTGTGAACAGTGAATTTCTGCCATTTGTGGGCACAATTCCACAATTTTTGGGCAGAATTCCACACTTAATGGTGGAACTCCACCATTCTGTGCTCTGCAAATTTCTTGAAATTGCGTGAAATTCGCAGATTAATTTGTGAAGCAAAATTTGTCAATTTAGTCCATCTCTAATTATTATTGGCAACGTTTTCTCAAATCTTTATGGTAGCAGAACAGGTTCAGCCTCCAGAGTTCCACTTGTGAAATGTAACATTCACATAGCACATTATCACTACTTCATCTGATAAACTGAGCCAAGCTGTTTGCAGTTCTGTAGTTCCTTCCTGGGTGACTATTTTGTCCCTCATCCTGTTTTCTGTTAGCTTAGCCAGGCAGACTCAATGGGACTGCTAGTCTCCATGATAACCTCCTTGTTCTGCTCAGTGACACACTACTCTGGATAGGGGGAGTCAATACCAGTCCATTCACAGAAGAGTTCTGAAAGAACTCTTAAAACCAAATGTGGACAAAGCAATGGGGCCTGATGGGATTCATCCCAGAATTCTAAAAGAACTAAGGGTAGAACTAGTGACACCTCTGACTATCCTCTTTAACAAATCATGGGAGGATGGGGTGGTACCTGAGGACTGGAGGAGGGCTGATGTTATTCCACTTCACAAAAGTGGGAACAGGGCAGAGGCAGGAAACTACAAACCTGTTAGTTTGACCTCAGTGACAGGGAAAATGATGGAATCACTTCTGAAGGAAAGAATTGTTGAGTACCTAGAGGCCAGCGGTGCACATGTCCCAAGGCAGCATGGATTCACAGTGGTAAGGTCATGTCAGACAAATCTAATAGATTTCTTTGACTAGGTGACCAAAGTAGTAGACCAGGGAGGGGCTGTGGATATGGCTACCTAGATTTTAGCAAGGCATTTGACACAGTCCCACACAAAAGATTAATATACAAGTTAGCCAGCCTTGGAGTGGATCCCAAGATGGTAGCTTGGGTAAAAAACTGGCTGAACAACAGGACACAGAGGGTAATAGTAAACAGAGTCCACTCTGAAGAAAGCGGGGTTACCAGCGGGGTACGGCAGGGTTCAGTACTTGGACCGGTCCTCTTCAATGCCTTTATAAGTGACATTGCACAGGGACTGGAAGGAAAAGTATGTCTCTTTGCAGATGACATAAAGATCTGCAACAGGGTTAATACACAAGATGGGGTGGAAAGGATGAGAAGGGATTTGGCAAGGTTGGAGGGATAGTCAAATGTATGGCAGCTTAGATTCAACACAAAGAAGTGCAAAGTAATGCACCTGGGAAACAAAATCCAGGGGAAGAGTACACAATGGGGGGTGAGATACTAAAACAACAAAAATGGAAAGGAATCTGAGGGCAGTCATATCAGATGACCCAAAGGTGGGCAAGCAATGTGAGAAGGCAGTAATAAGGGCTGGGGGATACTGGGATGCATAGGGAGAGGCATCACCAGTAGAAAACAGGAAGTTGTTATCCTTCTGTACAGACAGTTGGTGAGACCCATCTGGAGTACTGCATGAAGTTCTGGAGACCCCATCTCCACAAGGACATAGGCAGGATGGAGGCTGTCCAGAGATGGGTAACTAAAATGGTGCAGGGTCTGCATCAGAAGACATACGAAGAGAGACTAAAGGAGCTTAATATGTAAAGCCTCGTAGAAAGGAGGGAGATGGGGGACATGATAGAAACTTTCAAGTACCTCAAGGGAATCAACAAATTCCAAGAGGGTAGCATCTTTCAGAAAAAGAGATGTGCAAGAACAAGGGGGCACAATCTGAAGATAGAGGGGGAATGGCTCAGAGGTAATGTGAAGAAGTATTTTTTTCACAGAGAAGGTTGTGGATGCATGGAATGGCCTTCCTGAGGAGGTCATGGAGTCACAAACAGTGGAGGAATTCAAGAATGCATGGGACAGACATAAAGCAATTCTAGTAGGGGGTAGGAGGAAGTAGGCTGTTGGTTAGCTAGGATTTGCAGCTTATCCATTAGGCAGGGAAATGGGCAGACTAGGTGGGCCAAGTGGTCCTTATCTGCCATTAAATTCTATGTTTCTATGTTTCCCTTAAAAAGGGAGTCACCTACTCCTTTTCCTATCAGACCTATCCCACTGAAATAGGCAGAAGTCCTCCTTCTTTGCGCCCCAGGCATTTCACTCCCCCACTACATCTTTCTGTGTGCCTCTAAAGGCATGTTTACTCTAACCCTGAGCATTGCACTACAGTCTGCACTGCATGGCCGCTGACCTGCCTGCATCAGTGTTGCAACGTATTTACACTGCTGATGGTTTGCATCACTGCAGGATCAGTCCTGTGCTGTGACTGAACTTCCTGCACTTCGCCTTCACTTCAGTTTTCTCTCTCCACATTTCCATACAGATCAGTCAATACAGGTGGCACAGAAGGATGGACGGAGGTAGCAAGATTGCAAGCTTAGTTATGGGGCTAGCTACTAGATTCAATCAAACTTTAATTACCAAATGCAAATGCTTGAAGGGGCAGCATGGCACAGAGTTGCAACAAACTGACTCATCTTCAGTTACTGGGAGTAGGTACGAAACCTCAAATTTAGTGCTAACAGGTGGACTGAGCTGCAAATATCTGCTGAGTTTATTTAGTTTGTTGAGACCAACTGTGATTCCTCATCTGGCATGCACAGGATATTACAGGGCTGTAGGAAGTGGGGACAGTTCAGCCTGGTGCAGGGTACTGTGGGGCTTGTACCGTGGAGCAGCCTGTTTACAAGCCAGCAAGTAAATGCCTGTACCAGTGCAGCTCCTAACCAAAACATTTAGTTCTGCACCACAACAGAGCCACCTGCACTGCTTTGCATGCTGCTTACAGTGCCTGATCTACACCGATGCAACTTACCTGCACTGCTTGCAATGGTGCAGATCAGGCAGTGTAAACGGGCCTTACGTCATAAATGTGCAAGTGCATTATACTCTCAGCATAGTCAGTTATACTGGGTGGATTCTTACATGACTTGATCATTTTTAGCCAAGTGCTTTTAAAATCAAACTGAAAGAATTGAAATTAAAATTCAGCAGAAATGGAATGGTAATTCCACCTGAAGTCTTCTAGAAGAATTGTACATCCCACACAGCTCTACCATGCAGCCTCATTCTCCTTAATATCTTTTATGAGAGGAACAGGATGTGACCCACACAAATGAGTATCTCACCGGAAGGAGAAGCATCAATCATCCAAGACAGCAGATCTAGAAACCTGAACATACATCAGTGCACTTTCCCGATGAACTTGGGATTAAGTGATCTACCACTGGACATCATCTCAAAAGAGGGAATTTCTTGGAAGGTCTTTGAGCCTGCACTCCCCTAGAAGAAATCTTTGACAAAATAAATATAGCAGACAATTTTCCCAGCCAAGAGGTAAATAAATATATTTAATGCTGAGGAAATATCACTTCACACTTGACCCAAGTCATAAGAGAAAAGGTTCATTCAGAATGATCATAAAGCCCCCCCAACCTCCACCACAAACACACACAAACACATTGGTTCAGGTATGTAAGCGCTATGTGGTTGTTGTGATGAGTTATCATAACCCTAACTCTAAGTGCGGATTGCGGGCGAATAGATACATCCAGACATCTCTGGTCTCTAGCATAACTTGATTCCCCATTTCCTTTCCCCCCAAACCCATTTTTCTTGTGCAGATTTGTGCAAAAGGTGAGCTTGCAATCTGCCATCCTGTTGTTTGTCTTACCGTTCACTTGTTCAGCCATTGATAAGATATAGTTGCTCTAACTGGGACTCCCAGCAGGATTACAATATTTGAAGACATGACTCTGTTATTAATGTGTATTTAGAATTATTGAACACGACAGGAAAGGTGCTGTCCTTATGATATGCTACTGACTGGCTGTGTTCATGAAAATTGGGGTTGTATAGAAACAGGATTATATTACAGTGTAGTCCTACAGAATGTGGTATCACAGGCAGGCTTTTTGTGACAGCAACACTCACCTAATATAAAGGAAGAACCTAGTAGTGTATTAAACAGCTAGTGAAGTCAAACAGGTAGACAGGAAATTAATACAAACTTTTACTCATTAGAAAGTCTTCTATGTGATTAATCTGGTTCAGTTTCAGTTGGTTACCATCTGTATCCCCTCCCCGCTGCCCCTGAAAAAGGGACTTCTAGTCTCAGTGGGCCTACCGGGTCAACAAAATTCAATAAATAAATAGATAGATAAATAAATAAATAATATTATGCTGGATGTGTGGAGCAGCTCTTAACCCAGCAGCTGACATATCTATCTCTGTCCCCACTACATCATCAGCATTGTGATCTCACTGACAGTGACATTACAGGTGACTGGCCTGGTAGCCACTGAATGGTTATTCCTAAGAAGCAGGATGTCACAGTCCAGGAAGTCACAGTGCCGTTGATGTAGTGGGAGGGGGATAGAGATAGACATGTCAGGTGGCAGGTGGAGTTCTGTCCCATACATCGCTGTCAGGTAAACAATCTTCAATTTAAACAAAGGGAAAAGAAAAATTACCTCAAATATAAAACATAATGGCTGACTACTTTTAAAACTAGTATTAGTTTTCGGCAGTACAGTAAACATAAAGGCACACTTTAATTGTTTTCATCAAACATTGGCAGCATTTTAGGCGCTATAAAAATCAGAAAGGATAAGAACAAACAAAATAAATGTTATTCAAATACAGTAAATTCAAGCATGTCAGTGCAGTCGTAACTACCAATAGCAATGGGTACAACAATGGTTATCTGACTGCTCAAAGCCGAATTTCATTTAGGAATGGTAACTGACAGGACACAATATTTTGTAGGGAATGCCCAAGAATGGCAACAGATGTACAGCATAAACATTTAGTGACACATAATCAGCCATTCACACAGAAAAGCAGTGCCAACAGATCTGAGAATCTGTTTGGCGTAACTCCAAATGGATTCAGAGCTGCATGGAGCCCATGAATAATTTATTTACAGGTGAGGATAAGACCCATATAACACCTCACAAGTCGCAAACATTTATTTTTTTAACGGTAAAGACTCCAGAAGAAGCTGTCTGCCACAGAACAGAATATGGTTTTGTATAGTGCCTTTCAATCACAGTATATCCTAAAGTGCTTACAAAACAATGACTTACACACTGGTAGTGCAGGGACTGTATGCGCTTATACATACAGCTGTCGCTAAGTGTGCTAAAGTATCATATACAACCATACTGTATTAGAACTAGAGTTACTGAAAGATGGACTGTTGGCCTGGATACTATGGATAACTCCCTACCCTTTTGAAAAGTGCTGTGGGATTGTTAGGTTTTCTGGGCAGACACCAGAAGGGACCAATGACATATCAATTTAGCATCTCATACAGCAAATGGCACCCCAACAGTACATTACTCTCTAGTGTAGCAACTGCTCTGTCTGTGTTGAATATTAGACTGAGTACCTGCTGTGAACTGAACCCATGACCATCTGCTCTTCCTGACCCAAAGCTCAGAGTTCTACTGACGAAGCCTCTGACAGTAAGGCCTGCTCTGTAACTCAGAATCACACACTTACAGATGCAGACAAGCACAAATAAATAGACTTGTTGATACAAAAATGGTCACACTTAAAAAATAAAAATCCAATTGGTGGCCAGCCAGTTACATTTATTTATTTATTTATTTCAGTACTTGGAAAACCTTTTGAGCTCAGAGCTCTTTACATAGGTTCCATGTCAGGACATTTTGGTACAACAGATAGGTGAAATTATACAAAGGATTACAGAAATACAACGGTAAACAAACAGGATCATATATCAAACACAGTTCAGGTCACAGGAAAACAGACAATTTACAGTGCCCAACGGTGAAACCAGTCAGTTGTCAGCACACAAGAGGTTGTTTGGAGCATTGCTAACTGCTAAAGAAAAAAGGGGGTACAGGGGAGGAGCCCAAGTGCAATGTGCAAAAGGAGAGTGTAATATCAGTATAGCAGTAGGGATCGGAGGGAGGTGACTAGATTGGAGGCAGAGGGACAGGGTGCTAGGTGTGTGGGGGGAGCAGAAGGGCCTACTCAGGGGAGAGAGGGAAGGGTTGAGGGGGCAGGGGATGGAAGTAGTGATGGGGGGTAAAAAGGTGGTGCTAGCGATGGCAGGCACATCGAGATTCGCGTATCATAAAGAGCTTCAAGTTCGTTTTGAAAGTACCCAGTGTGAGGAGACACGCAATGTTCTCCTGGAGGGAGCTGAACCACAGCAGTGCACGGTAAGCAAAGGACCTTTGTCCTTGAGATATTTGACATTTCGGAGTTAGGAAGGACTGGTGTTCAGAGTTACGGGTATGCTATGGATTACTGCTGGGAACCAGAAGTTGCTGGACCCTTGGTGGTAGCTGACCAAGGCAGATCTTTTTGGCCAGAAGACAGGATTGATATTTTAGTCGGCCATTGAGCGTGAGCCAGTGTGCCCAGGCATAGAGATCACAGGTGTGAGTTAGTCAGTGTGCACTTAAGGTGAGCCGTCAGGCTTTGTTGAGTGCAGTTTTTATGCACCAGAGAGCAGTATCTGTGGCAGAACCATATATAGGCAGCCCGTAGTCCACCAGGGAACCCACAGAACTGTGAACTGCTATGCTGAGGGCTTCAGGGGAGAGGCTATGCTTGTGACGATAAAGTATCCCTGTGCGCTTGTTGATAGCTTTGGCCGTGTTGTCAATGTGGAGAGTATAGGAGAGTGAGTTGTCAATAGTGATACCGAGGTATTTAAAGTGCTGAACATGTTCAAGGGAAATCCTGCTACTATTGCATATTGATAGTGGGTAGTTTTTGTGTTTATTTAGACAGCTAGAAAACAGCATGGTTTTTTGTTTTCTTGTAATTCATTATCAGCTTATGAGCTTTGAACCACGTCTCAACAATGGTAAAGTTGCTCTGTAGTTGCTGCTCAAGAGTACTGGGGTCTGAGCCATTTGAGAAGACAACCGCATCACCTGCATAAAGGAGGATGCAGCCTTGTCTGGCTTGGGGGAGGCATTCAAGAATAAGCTGAATAGGAGGGGACCCAGAACTGAGCCCAGCAGAACACCTGAGCAGACAGGTTTGCTGTCTGAGAGGACAGTACCTATCCTGACTTGCTGGGAGTGACAGTGCAGTAACTGCAGAACCATGCATCTGCCTCGGGGCAAGGCCTGTAGCAGTGAGTTGGTCAACTAGGAGGGCATGATTGGACCGATTGAAGGCCTCTTTGTTAGATCGGGACATAGATTGCCCCAGCAAGCTGTCCCAGATCGACAAATTTATGGATGAAGCCCATGAATTCCAGGAGGGCTGTAATGGTGCTGCTGTGCCTTGCCCCTAAAGCCATGCTGCTCAGGGCATAGGCGCCTATATTTGTCCAGGTATTTGACAAGTTGGTCTGTGACAATTCATTCCAGGGCCTTCAAGAGTGGTGGAAGTATAGAGATAGGTCTACAGTTCTCTGGTACGGCTTGATCCCCACTCTTGTACCCAGGGGTAACTACTGCGTTTCCCATTTTTGAGGGAATACTGCAAAACCAGAGTGATAGATTGAGGACATGGGTAAGGGAGACAGGATTTCTTCCAAAGAGAGCAAGATTAGTTTCAGATAGTGGTAGAGCTACAGTAGCACTCACAATAATGGTGACCCAGGTTCAGATACCTGCCGGTTGTCAGAAGGCTGGAGGGAGAGTAGGGGTAGCATCCCAGAAAATGCTCTCCTCCTCTGGTGAGGGATGCTGCTTCTGCTGCATTACTGCCACCTGTGTGACTGTGGCTGGAAGTGCAGTGGAGGTTGGCTGGGAGGAGGACATCAGTTGAGTTTGTCACTGAAATGCTATCATGCACACCTCCACTCTTCAGCTTCTCAAGTTCTGATGTCACAGGGCCTGGGAGAAAGCAATGGAAAACCCCGAGCAAAGGGAGGATGATGCCCACTCTGCCTTCCGGTCCCATACCATGAACTTTGGCACCTGTCCACCAAACAATATGATTGAGAGTTCCCAAGTGGGCTGGCCCTGATCACCATAAGACCCATTATAGGGGCAAGGCATGGGGATCTAAGTTGGAAGAGGGTAAGTCCCAGAAAGATAGATCATGGGTCTGGAATGCAGCAGGGCAGGGGCAGGCTGATGAGTACAGGGCAGAAACAGAAAATTTAAAAAATAGGTTTCAAACTGAACAAGTAACAGCTATGCTAGGAAATTTAAATGTACTGTATGTTACTTGTGAGAAGCAGGACTTTCCTAACTCACCTGTGGCATTATGGTCCTTCTGCTTAGTCTTGGAATGAGTGCTGTACTTCTTATAAGACTACTTTTTTATTATATGTAAACAATAAAACACAATAGGGTATTGCTTGTACTAGGTTTAACATATACCAAAGGGTGTAGTTAGGCATGAAGCTGAAGGCGGCAAGCCTTTTTGAATCTGAAATTGTGGCAGACCAAGTGCATCCAATGCCCTGGACTCGAGTATCTTGTTGCACTTATAAAGTGTGGTTTTATGGAACTGTAAAAAGAGACATAAGCAAAACTACTGAAAATTAAAAAAATATATACAGTTTTTGGTAACATAGTCCCTCTGCTGGAGGACTATCACCAGAGGGTGCTAGTGTAGTGTTGTTACCACTACTGTGTTGTACAATATATCTTCTTGGTCTTTTTATTGTTGGTGCAGGGGTGGGTGGCCAGCCGTGAATCTACAGCCAAATCAAGCAAGATTAAACAGAAATGCTATCTGAGACCGAATAAGAAACAGCTTTCAGCAAAACTGTCTTCCGGGGTGCCTACTGTTTGTTTGTAAGTACTGCTGTTTGTATAACTTTTACTTTAGCAAAGAAAACAAACGTGACAGTTTTCCATTAAAAAAGTAAACATAGGCACAATGATTTTTGCCTGTTATGTGCCCTGGATGGCAGGGACTTGTTTTTAGTCATTAGTCGTAGTCAACCAAAGCCAAGGCTAGAACCAGGTGTTGACTAATCAGGAAGCAGGATTTTCCTTACCCATTTTTTTAATATAAATATCTAAATCTATTAACATAATACATAGGAGATATGCATGGCTAGACATAAAACATGCGATTTATCATCAATCATGAAGAAGGAAGAGCATAACTTACATGTGCTAGAGCCATGAGTGAGTTACAAAAGTCCTGCCCCCTCACAAGTAATGATAAAACTGTGTTTTTGTGTGTCGGGACATTTTGTATTTGGTTTACACAACATCAGCTTACTAGTTTTAACTTTTAAATCGGCCATTTGTATTTAAGATTTAACTGTTTCTTTCTTTAATTTGAACTGCTTGGCTTCAGTGCTGCACAAGGCTTCTATGGTGTTAGCAGCATGGTGAAAGCTGCTTCTGATTAGTTCAGTAGTTCACTGCAACATACCTAACCATCTATATAGTGATTATGATGTACCCAACTTATTTAAGTGCTTTTGTTTACAAGGTACAGTAAGTGTACTAGACATAGAAACATAGAAACATAGAAACATAGAAGTTGACGGCAGATAAGGACCGCAAGGCCCATCCAGTCTGCCCATTTCTTTTTCTACCTTATAAATGTGCCATCGGCCTTTGCTCTGTCAGTGACCTATCTATTCATAGTCATTTGTATTGCTCCCTTATGCCTATCCCATGCCTGTTTGAAGCCCTGCACTGTATTCATAGCCACCACTTCTTGTGGTAAGCTATTCCATGCATCTACCACCTTTCTGTGAAAAAGAATTTCCTCACATTCCCCCTTAATCGGCCTCCTCTAATCTCATGCTGTGTCCTCAAAGATTCTTGTTTTCAGTATGACCTGGAAGAGTACAGTACACAAATAAAACAAAGGCAACACAGTACAAAATAATGGTAAAACGATACAAGATGGGTAACATTGCAGATAACGTGTCTTGTACATTGGGAACTAAGATCGCACGTGTATTTTGCAAAATGTATACACAACATAATTTAGAATAATATAACTGTGAATACAGTGTTGAAATGTAGGTGATCTGAAAATCGTGGTAACCTCTATATCACTGAAACTCAGAAAGGCTCAGTTCTGTAATGATTCTGTAAAGTACAAATGAGACAGAACCCCATACTTCTATGACTGCACATGCCTTGAGAACAGAGCATGCATTATCTTCTAATTCACTCACAGCTGGATAAAACAGAATGTTGTACTGCTTGGGAGGCAACTTTCTTTGCTCTTAGCAGTAGATTAATGAAAGTAATTACCTAACACTGGGGCTGAGATGGGGCTGCAAAGAGTGTAATTTATAAGGGTTATAACATCCTAATGTGTTTCTGCATCCATAAGCTACCTAACCACAATATAATGCATCTGTACAAGAAAATTATAAAACAATACAATGCAATTTTATTTTGCATAATGCCTTTCATTCAAGTGATATATCTCAAAATACCCAAAGGGAAAGGAACAGAATTTAAACAATAAGGAACATGCGGTATGAATACTGTGAAACTATTTACAGATAATGCTACACTGGAATATAAAAAAAACTGAGCAGCAGTTGAGTAATATGAACAAGATAAGTAATCTACTAATAATGTTTCATAACATTTACTATATCTAGAGATGCAGCGAATTTAAAATCTGCCTGCAAAGTGAATGTGAAGTGGCCATAGGTATTTGTAGCGCCATTCACCTTGGAGTGCCCATGGGAAAAGGCTCACTTCAATCTTATTATTATTACTCATGTTGTCATTCCACCTTAAAGTAAGTAAGGTGGAGGACAGCAATATTGGCAGCACCCCACCCACACAGTCACCAGAATTAATGTGCATCCCCAAAGTGCTACTGTCTTGTGTCCAGAAAACTCCCCAGTGCTGACAAAGTGAAATGAGAGCACAAGAAATGCAAAGCCTCCCAGAATTAATGGTGCACTCAGTCATGCGTGCAGTGGTCACACACAGAGTCACCAGAAATAATATGCATCCCCAAAATGCTACTGTCTTGTGTCCAGAAAATTCCCCAGTGCTGACGAAGTGAAATGAGAGTGTAACAAGTAATACAATCTCCCAGAATTAATGGTACACTGCAAACACACAGACAGATTAAGATTACGCTGCCCACTCAAGGGATGCATACGAAAAGGCACAACACCTAACTAGTGCACACAAGTCACAAATCCAAATCTGAAAAGGAATACATTTTGCCAGTTGGGGGATTAGTGCACGGCAGTAACAATCCACAACCAGTAAAAATACCACAAAGCAGTATAAAAAATTCATGCAGGTGTAGTGGATAGCAGGTTCACACAGCTGCAATTACTCCATGGCACAATAAAAGGTGCCTGAGTTAATGGCATGCATCGCACACACACTCACACATACTAGAAGTAATGCGTAGCAAATTGAAAACCTTTAGTAATATAACCAAATGTTTTAAACAGATAAATTATACACTGCTGCACCACAACAATCAACAAAAAAGAAGTCAAGAATTACTGAAAATATTACTGTGTGTACAGTAACACAGTTATACAAGAAAAATATAACCAAAACAGAAAGACTGCCTTTTTCTCCCAGTTACTGTACCTACACCACAAATACGCCCCTCCCCCAAAGCACACATCACAGTACACAGACTGTTCTAAATTAACATTCAAAATCCACACACAACAATAAACACTCAATGATATGAGCACAGAAGGGTTTCCTAAAATCGATGTACTCAATTTTGAGCAAAAAAAATGACTCAGAAAGGCATTTTAAACAGCTTTTAGAGGTTTTGAATCACAGAGCTCTGAGACCAAACTGTCTCCAGCTACCACTACACATACAGTACCCAGGCCAGAACTGAGGCTGTGCAGAACAATCTAGAGCTCATGTGACCTGCAATCCCATGAATCAATGCAGAATTTCATTTGGAGCTCAATTATAAAGAAGTGAGGCAAATTACATTGATTTCAATGTACTTCACCTTAAAATTGGTGGAGAAGTGGTTTGGAGAAAGGTGGAATAACGCATAAAGTCATTGGTTTCAGTGGACTTGGCGTTCCTCATTATGAAGTGAAGTACTATGCTTCATATTGTGAGTACTCCATGGATTCCGCTTTACTCGTGAATCACTTCACAGGAGCTTAATTGGCACTTCACCCACCACTACTCTGCAGTGTAACCTGGTATGCTGTACAGGAAGGAATGTGAATGCCTATGGCTGTACTTCCCGATGAGCTGTAACACAAAACTCCCGACTTAAAAACACATATTAATGAGTACAATGATGGGGTGATGAAGCCTGGAGAGATACTACAAAACAGGCTTATAATACATCCAAGTAACTAGTAAAAAAATTAATGTTGTGATTCGTGATGTGATCGTGAATCATGATTTGTGACTGCATTTGTGACCGTGATGATGAAGAACATGATTTGGTGTCGACAGTGTCAGATAACCAATATGGAACTGTATTGGGAACATGAATGCCTATGGCTGTACTTCTCCAATGAGCTGTAGCACATAACTCCCCGACTTAAAAACACGTATTAATGAGTACAATGGTGGGGTGGTGAAGCCTGGAGAGATACTACAAAACAGGCTTACAATACATCCAAGTAACTAGTAAAAAAATGAATGTTGTGATTCGTGACGTGATCGTGAATCGTGATTTGTGTCTGCATTTGTGACCGTGATGATGAAGAGCGTGATTCCGTATCAATGGTGTGAGATAACCAATATGGAACTGTGTTGGGAATGTGAATGCCTATGGCTACACTTCCCGATGAGCTGTATCTACAAACTCCCGACTTAAAAACACGTATTAATGAGTACAATGGTGGGGTGGTGAAGCCTGGAGAGATACTACAAAACAGGCTTACAATACATCCAGTGACTAGTAACATAATTAATGTTGTGATTCGTGATGTGATCGTGATCTGTGACTGCAATTGTGACCATGATGATGAAAAACATGATTCAGTGTCGACAGTGAGATAATCAATATGGAACTGTATTGGGAACACGAATGCCTACGGTTGTACTTCCCCGATGAGCTGTAGCACAAAACTCCCTGACTTAAAACATGTATTAATGAGTACAATGGTGGGATGGTGAAGCCAGGTGAGTTACTATAAAACATACTTACAATACATCCAAGTAACTAGTAAAAAAATTTATGTTGTGATTCGTGATGGTGATTGTGAATCGTGATTTGTGACTGCATTTGTGACCGTGATGATGAAGAATGTGATTTGTATCACGAGTGACTCGTGATGATGGTCCTGACTTAAAAACGTATATTAATGAGTATAATGTTCATGCATAACTATACACCACACCTGTCCAGTACTCTGAAGGGAAGCCAAAGAAACAACTGTGACTTAAGTTACAGATGGAGATTGGACCCTAAAGAGATGCAAATGCATAGACAGATTAAGATTGCGCTATGCGCTGAAGAGATGCAGATGCAAAGGCACAACACCTAACCAGTGCTCACCATCAGAAATTCAAATATGGAAAAGAATACTTTTGCCGGTTGGGGCAGGCCGCGGGGGTTGGGGCAGTGTACTGTACTGCACTGCTGCAGTAAAGATACCACAAAGAAGTACAAAAATCACACAGCTGCAGTGGATAGCAGGATCACATTGCTGAAATTACTATGTGGCATAATAAAAGGTGTCTGATTTGATGACACGCATCACACACATACTAAGTAATGCATAGCAAATTGAAAACTTCAGTAATATAACCACATATTTTAAACAAACTAAAATTATGCACTGCTGCACCACAACAATCAGCAAAAAATGGCAAGAATTATTGAAAATATTACTGTGTGTACAGTAACACAGTTATACAAGAAAAATATCACCAAAACAGAAAGAACTGTCTTTTTCTCCAAGTTAATCTACCTACACCACAGATACGCCCTTCCCCCAAAACACACTTCCACTGTCTTTCAGTACACAGACTGAAAGTTGTACATTAACATTCAAAATCCACACACAAAAAATAAATGCTCGATGATATGAGAACAGGAGGGTTTCCTACAAACGAAGAACTAAAGTTTTAGCAAAAAATAAAATGACTCAAAAAGGCCTTTTTAACAGCTTTTAGAAAGGTTTGAATCACAGAGAGCTCTCAGTGCAGACTATCTTCTACAGCTTCCTACACACACTACCCCAAACTGAGGCTGTGCAGAACAATCTAGAGCCCATGTGACCTGAAATCCCATGAATCACTGCAAAATTCACCTTTGGAGCTTAAACACAAGGCGAAGTGAAGTGAAGTACATTGTTTTCAATGTACTTCATCTTAAGAATCGGTGGAGTAGTGGTTTGGGAAGGCAGAGTAATGTGAAGTCATTGTTTTCAATGGACTTGGCGTTACCCATTATAACGCAAAATACTCCGCTTGCTTGGCGGAGCACTCAAGAATTAGCTTCTTCACCCGCGAATCACTGCAGAGTGAATTAGCCATTGCCCATCTCTAACTATATCAAATACGTTTGAGACATGGGTACCAGACTCAGAATGACTGAACTTAAAATCAGAGCTAAGAAAAGAGCAACAAGTTCTGCAGTAGGTGATATTTATTGCAACTGTACACCAGCTCAAGTTTCTATTACAGAGACAACATTTAGTCTAAAGATTAGGGGAAGGCAGACCAAAAAGTATAGATCAGAATAGATCTAGGCAGTATTTTACAAAGGTCAGAACTTTTGGAACACACTTCAGACAGAATTTATTTTTAAATATAATTTTTATTCAGGTTTCCTTATCCACACAGACATATTACAGTGAGTTAAGGATACATATCTATACATATGTTCCAGTCAAAATATGTGTACGAATATAATGGCAATTATGTTCACATCTTGTTCCACATGAAAAACATATGAAAACTCCTTCCCCTATCTAGCTGAGAAAAGCAATCGAGTACCCCTACCATTCCTCCCTTCCTACCATTTGGTCTCAGGGTATCAAGGCACTATTACAGCTGCACTAATGGAGGAAATAACATTATGAGCTCTCCATGACTTGTTCTGTCGATTGTCCATATCTCAACAATATAACCTAATTTCTCAAACATTAACATCTCTTTTAGATGCGCACCATTCATGTTCAATATTCTGAGGGCAGTTTTGGCTGTTCCAAAACTTAAGGATAATTCTTTTCATTGCCAATGTACCCAACTGTAGAGCTTTACTTTGATTTTGTATTAGTTTTAATGGATCAAACCAATTAAAAAGAAGAATATTTGGTGTATAGGGAACATTTAACTCAAGTAATTGAGATAAATGTACAGCAACATTATTCTACCATTTGTTAATGATA
Source organism: Neoceratodus forsteri (assembly GCA_016271365.2). NCBI lineage: Eukaryota > Metazoa > Chordata > Ceratodontiformes > Ceratodontidae > Neoceratodus > Neoceratodus forsteri. Next base: position 67,144,413 of record JADMNL010000030.1, read on the forward strand.
GGACATTCCCCCAAATTATGAAAAATAGTTCCTATTCCTTTACAGTTATGCCAACAAAGATTATAATGTGTTGGATTTATTTTACCAAGAGTTACCAGAGTAAGATAGGCTCTCTTAATTATTTTTGTTGTATAGCACAATTTTTGGTGACATATTACAGTAAAGTCACTTTAATGGGGACGGGCTGGTATAAAGGCAAGAGGAGGCAGGAGGCACTACAGCTGCAAACCTGGAGACCTGGGTTTGAATCACAGCCCCACTTGCATACTGTGTGACCCTGAGCAAGTCACTTAACTTCCTTGTGCTCCCAGGTCACACCTGTAAATAAGCTTCAGCTCAGTCAGTCTCTCCTGGTTAGCAAAAAAAAAAAAAAAAAAAAAGCAAATCGTCCTACTTAAGTGGCCATCTCTACAAAGCGAAGCTGACTTTTGGTGGGGAGAAATGAGGTAACATAAGGTAGAATACTGAATGACAGAACAGTAACGTGCTTATTAACAGAACAGGTTGGGAAAGTCCTGATGGACAGAACAGGTCAGGAAAATGTGTTCAAGTGTCTTTTTATGCTTGTGTTCTGTGCTTGTGCTTTTTAACTTTATGTACTTTGGTTATTACAATACAGTACTGTACTGTATGTTATTGTAGGATACTGCCTCGTAATGATCCTAGTGCTTAAAGCACTGTATACACTTTTGTGTCTTGGTTATCTTCCTCCTGCATTAAAATCGATGTTGTTTCAGTGAGGAACAAGAACGATGATGTGGCTGGAGATTTATCTATCACTTCACATTCTTGTGGCAATGCAGACGATCCTGAGGATGTAGACAGTGCAGACAATGCTGATGGAATAGTTGGATGGAAGAAGCCAGTTAATTGTTTTTTGCCTTTTCTTCTTAATTGTTTGAGCCTGCATGGTGCATTCTACATCGAATAACTTTTCCCAGGTCACAGTCTGTCCACATTGTTGGCACCACTCCATTGCATATTTTAGACCTGTGAGAGCCTCCCCAGTTAACACCGATCATGCAGGCTCCTGGGTGTCACTGTTCAATGTGTCCTCAGTGTCTGTGTATACTCCTTTAACCACAGCATTCACAAGCTCCCCCTCTGTATGGTCTCCCACTGTGCGTTCATTAACATCCATGTCAACAAAGTCAACAAAAGCTGCGGCATCCATGAATGCTGGGATCAAAACATCTTTGAGCCCAGACACGTGGTTTATAGGTTCAGTGGGTAATGTGGTTGCACCACAGTTAAATCCTGCTTTGGTGAAGCAATTCACAATTGTGCTTTCCTTCACTGCTCCCCATGCTCAGTGATACCTTTAATCACAGAGTTTCTCATACTGCTGTTAATAAGGACTCAATACATAAATAGAATTGGAGAAAGAAAGCAACCTTGACGCTACCCATTTGTCATTTGAATTTTCTGGGTTAATTGTTCATTAACCAGGAAACAAGCTACAGGATTGCTGTATAAGGTCTTAATAATACTTCTCGTATTGATAGGTAGTCCCCATTTCTCTAGAACGTTGAACATAGAAGTTCTAGTTATTAAATCGAAGGCTTTGCTCACATCCAAAGCCAATGCCAAATAAGTTTCATTATCTTTTTGTATATATTCTGTAAGAGACTGAACTTTTTTAACTGCTGTTGCAGTGGACCTACCCAGGATAAAGGCAGTCTGGTCTGGGAGGATGTAGCAGGGAAAAGCCCCCACCAATAGTTAGCAATAGTTTTTGCTTTAATTTTATAATCTGAATTTAACAAAGCTATGGGTCTATAATTCTCAACCAACTCTTTTGGTCTGTTTCCTTTTGGAATTACTACCACCTTTGCATGCAGCATGGTTGAAGGGATCTCCCCCGCCCCATCCACCCATTCCATCATAATATGTAGTATCCAAGGTGCAAGCAAATCCTTAAACATTTGATAAAACTCACTGGTGAATCTGTCTGGACCTGAGCCCTTACTCTTATGAAATGCATCGATTGGCTCCTCAATTTCTGTTAGTGAAAATGGACTTGAATTCAACTCCATTTCCTGAAAACTTACTCTTATTAAAAATTCCTCCATTTCCTATAAATTTATGGCATTATTGCTCTGATAAACATCTTTATAGTAATCAATAACTATTTGTGCTAAATCCTCTCATTTTTAACCTGTATATTTTGTTTATTAACTTTTGTGTTTTGTGCTCTTCTTTTTTCAGTAGGTTAGCTAATAACTTACCTGATTTGTCCTCATGCAAACATCTTGCTCTTTTAGCTTTCCTTATGTTGTTTTCTGTTTCTGCATTTAACCTTTCTTGTAGTTTTGAGTCTATAATTCATTCTTTCCTGATAATATTTATTATGCTTTTATATCTATATGTGTCTAATTCTTTTCATCTTAGATCAATTTGTTTATCGTTAGCTAATTTCTATTTATTTAACAACGCCTGATAGGATATACATACCCCTCTAAGTACAGACTTAAATGCATCCCAAAGTGATGGAATGGATTGCTACCCTGAATAGCTATAGAACCAGTATTCCTGGATTACATCCTTTATTTTAGTTACAAAGGCTTCTTTTTTTTAGTAATTCATTATTAAATGTCCTATTTCTAGTTCCCTTAATAGGACTAGTTTTAGGGTTAATAGTCATTTCTAGCACAGAGTGATCAGAATAAATAATTGACCTATTGGATAGTGTAACAGCTAGGGGCATAAGTATTTTAGAAATAAAATGTAATCTACTCATGAAAAGTATTATTTTTCTTATCATGGTGGGTATATTCATGGGTTGGGTTACTAATGTTCCAGGGTCAATTAGATCATTAGTTTCAAAAATTCACTGAACAACAGCAGGCTTGTTTATTATTGGAAGATCGTTATTGTTTTCGTAGATATGGATTCAGTAGTGAATTATAGTCACCCATTAAAATTATATTAATCGCTGAATATCAATCAATCATTCAGTGATTTTAGCTAGAAATAAGTTATAATTGTTAAAAGGGCCACATATGGAGCCTGTTGTTACAGTATAATTATGTATTTTGCCTTTTACAAGATGGATCCTACCTTTATCATCGGCCCATTTTTTTAAATAATTGAAAGTTAAGGCTTTTCCTAATTAGTAATGAGATCCTAACACTCTTTTTGGTATCTGGAGAAAAGTAAGTATGTGAAATCCATTTGTTGTCAGTTTTTTTTTGACTTTCTAGTATCTAAGTGGGTTTCTTGAAAAGCTATTATGTTATCTTTGATTTTATTCAGGTAACTGAGAATCCTCGAGCTTTTTATCAGAGAGTTGAAGCCATTCACGCTGAATGATGCGCACTTCATAAATGTGTGATAATTATTCATTTGAAAACAATTATAGGGACACAAAGGCACCAGGTAGAGAGCCAAGAATAATTAGATACAACTTGAAAAGAAAGATATTTTTTGTAAAATTCCACCCTTTCCCTGAACAGACTACACCACGCCCCCTGATGAAAGGTTCTTACCCGAAGCACTGGAGCAAGTGGAGTGTGGTGTGTTTAGGAGACACACTTGACTATCAGCAATAAAGCTGTGTTATTTGCATCACTTTGTGAGTTGGTGCATTTGTTTGCAGTACTACTGGAGTGCTCTACCACTGGATTTTGTTAGATCACTTCCTTCCCTTCATTCAGAATTCAATGCAAAGAAGTGCAAAATAATGCACCTGGGAAAAAAGAACCCAGGGGAAGAATACACAATGGGTGGTGAGGTAGTAACAACAACAAAAAAGGAAAGGGACCTGGGGGTAATCATATCAGATGACCTTAAGGTTAGCAAGCAATGTGAGAAGGCAGTAGGGAGGGCTGGGGGTATACTGGGATGTATAGGAAGAGGCATCAGCAGCAGAAAACAGGAAGTTGTTATCCCTCTGTACAGACAGTTGGTGAGACCCCATCTGGAGTACTGTGTCCAGTTCTGGAGACCCCATCTCCACCAGGACATAGACAGGATAGAGGTAGTCCAGAGAAGGGCAACTAAAATGGTGCAGGGTCTGCAAGAGAAGCCGTATGAGGAGAGACTAAAGGAGCTTAATATGTATACCCTTGATGAAAGAAGGGAGAGGGGGAACATGATAGAAACTTTTAAGCACCTCAGTGGAATCAACAAAGTCCAAGAGGGTAGCATCTTTCAGAAAAAGAGACTTGCAAGAACAAGGGGACACAATTTAAAGATAGAAGGAGGGCATCCAGGGGCAATGAGGAAGTATTATTTCACAGACAGGGTAGTGGATGCATGGTACAGCCTTCCTGAGGAGGTTGTGGGGTCTAAAACTGTGGGAGAATTCAAGAATGCATGGGACAGACATAAGGCAATTCTTGTGGGGAGTAGGAAGAAATAGGCTGTTGGTTAACTAGGATCTGCGGCCTATCCTGTAGGTAGGGAAATTGGCAGACTAGATGGGCCTAGCGGTCTTTATCTGCCGTCAAAGTCTATGTTTCTATGTTTCAAAGTCTATGTTTCCCTCCCTCCAACCCCTCTTTCTACCCTCCCTTATCCCGCCACCCACCCCAGCCTCAAAAACTATTTAGAAAAGAAAAGAAATAAGAAAGATAATATCCTGTTGCCCAAATGAACAACCTTGCATTATCCTTTCACTCATTAGACCCCCATTTACTTAATTACTGCTAACTTGATAACCACACACATTAAAGTCAAATTTAGGTAACAGATGCCGGTCAGTCGCGAGCTGCTGGATTTCTGCTCAGACGGGCGACCCGTCTGGAATGGACTTGGGTCGTCGGAGGACTGGCCGGTTGGGAAGCGATTGAGCGTCCTAAGGGCGGCTCTCTTCCTGGTGGGAGGGCAGGGCTGCAGCTGGCGTATGAGCGGCACTTAGCGGAGGCTGGGCATGCTCCACGTTGGGGCATAACAGGAGCTCTCCAGGATGGGGCGGACGCTGGACGTCATTGCACGTCCCCATCCTGCTTAAGGGGGACAAAAATCCCACACCTTGCGTCTCGGTGACGCTCTGCCCTGGAAGCCCGATTGACCACGGGCCGCTCCCCGACCAGTCACAGTTCCGCGTCCGATATCTGGGGTCGGGCCGCGCCCCCTCTCTGGGGGTAAACCAGGGATGACCGGAGACGGTGATATCCGTGGTTGGGGCTCCAGGGTCCGTGACCAGAGTCGATGGTCGACGAGGCATGGAAGCCAAAATAGAAAGAAAGAAAAAATTTAGGTAACAGCATCATGAACAGTGCAAATGCATGACTATATAAGACAACTTAGAAAATGCCTTGTAGTTTAATCCTTAAGTCTTTTTCGCTTCTTCCAAAGAAGCATAAGTGTGCCGTACCCAATCAATTATGACTTTTAAATGTGCAGAATAAACCATTGTGGCTTTATATTTACGAGTCCAAAGCTTCTCCAAAGAGCATCACATTTTTTCCTTTCTTGAATCAAGTCTGGAGGAAAATCATTATACACTGAGATTGTAGCCCCCCCCCCCCATAGTGTATTTTTTTCTTTTTATACTCCTCCACCATCAGTTTTTCTTTGTCCTCCGAATGAAAAAATGTTGCCACAATGGGTCTTGGGGGGGCCCTGTGCTTCATTATTTGGTCAATATGTGCGATGAATACGGCCTGTCTGCTTTAACATTGTGGACGCCTGTTTCTAAATAAGCCACCACGATTTGGGGGAAATACATCTTTTAGGGATCGTTGACTGTCCCAGGCTTCTGGAACCCCAAGAATTTGAATATTCTTCCTCCTGACTCATGCTTCAAAGTCTATCAGTTTATCACATAATTATTTGCTTGTTTGTTCTAGATTTTTGATTTGTCTTTGTGTAGGTAATAACTTGTTTTCCAGTGTTAAAAATTATTTGCCGTGCCTTAGACAATTCATTTTATATTTCCTTATTCTTAATCATTAACTGATGGATTGTAGTTTGAACATTATCTATTTTGCTTGTTTTGTATCAACTTTAGAAATTTGCTCAAGAATTAGTTCAGGCTAGGATGGCAGTGAATGGTTTTCAGAGTGTTGTGAAACTCCCCCTTCCAGTTCATATGTTCCCTATTGCAAACTAGAATTACGCAGCAGAGACTGATTATTTTTTTTCCGTTTTGGCAACATTTATGCAACTTTGTGGTTTGAAAATGGCTTGCGCACCATAAGAGTTCCCCGAGGTTATGCTGATTTTAGCCCCAGTTGTGGAGGTTTGAGATTCTTTTACAGGAGATAAAACATGTCATCACAAAAGATGTAAAGAGTGAGCTGAATATACAACATAAATGTAATTCGTGGCACTGAAAAAGTCAGTCTTGGCCCAAGGGTGGGGGAGGGGACATTGAGAAAATCATTGGCAAACGTAAGAGTTACTAGATTTATGAACTAGGGGCAAGAGGGGATGGGGGTCTGAATGACAACATTTACTTCTCTGCTTTTTTACATAAGCTGTAAATTGTCATTCAATTTACTGTGTGCTTGCACTGCAGTAATAATGCTAAATGTGTTACAAAAGCTGACTGTTGATTTGTTTGGGGCTGGTCTGTACCATGTATAGGAACTGTTTTTACAATAACACCTTTTGAGTTTGTGCCTGGTGACATTTCTAATCAATGTATGTTGTTTTTAACTCTTATATCATTTACTACTACAATTGGAGTATCTCTCCCATGTGTTTGGGATGATTTGGAAGACTCTACACAGGTATTAATTGTAAATACATGTGCTGTCTCATTGCAAATTAAGTTCTTTGAGTGCAATTATATGTTATTTGCTTACATGTAGTTGGCATAGCATTTAAAGAGCCAGTGGATTGGATTAACTGATATGTGTTTCTAGTTGTTTTAAATAGGTTCTAGGTTGATTGATTTGAGTAATAGGGTTATTATGAGTGGCAATTATCTGTTTTCCTATATTTTGCAGATTTTCTATAGTCCCGGTACTCACAGGAGGTGCAGCACCACTCTCAAGGTGCAGACCGGAAGTGACACACGGGGGAGTGGGCACAGCTGCGTTTATGTAGAGCAGGATGTCATACTTGCTGAAGCTGTGCTTTATGTTGCAGTTCAAAGAGCAGTACAGTACTCTGTAAAATATCTGGCAGTTTTAATAACGTGTAAGTAATGCCGTAATGTAATAAAGGCTGGTACTGCTTTGTAAATGCTAAAATGCATTTGTCTGCTTTTTTTTCAAATGCTGAGCCTATCTCTCCCTCTCTCTCTCCCTCTGTACTGCACCATTTCAGCTCAAGTACAATCCTATTTCAATGCAGCAAGTAAAAAACAAATATGCAATCTCCATGGAAATAAAAGTGTCCCCTTCCCCTTGCCGTCACCATGCATTTGTCTGCTTTCTCTCAACTGCTGAGTCTCTCTCTCTCTCTCTCTCTCTCTCTCTCTCTCTCTCTCTCTCGATCTCTCTATGTGTGTGCAGCCCTGTTTTAGCTTAAGTACGACTTATATGTTCCTGTTTCTTATGCCTACCCTCCTGATTGCAAACATTATGCGTGTGTCCACAAAATGCAGTTGTACATTGCATATTATTATCTTCTGCCTGCTGTAAACTTGTTATTAAGTTAAATCTAGGCAACTGTCTCTCAATGCAGGAAGTAAGGAATAAATATGCAATTTCAAGGAAATAAAAGTGTTCTCACCACCCACCACCATCATCTCCTCAGCTGCATCTGCAAGAAAATATAACCGCTCCTACATTACCCAGTCTCCCAAATTGCTGGTTTCCCTCTCCAAATTCCATTAGTTTCTCACTTCTCTGGCATTGCAATCGGTATATTTCCTCTTGTTGACTCATTGGAATGACAGTGTGTAATGAGATCCAACTTTATAAGCTGTTTATAAAGTTGGATTGTGCTGCTCTGTCATTCACACAGTGGCTGGCTGTGGAGGTCACAGAGGATTTGCCGTTGCTGTGCCGGGAGTGGGGGACTCAAGTGGGTTGTGGATTTGGAGGGAGACCATCAGTTAAGAAGACTGAGAAATGTAGGAGTGGTTATGTTTTCTTACAGATTCAGCTGAGGAGATGGTGGGGGGGGCACTTTTATTTCCACTGAAACTGCAGATTTATTTCTTACTTCCTGCATTGTAAGACAAGCGCCTAAATTTAACTTAGTAACAAGTTTATAGCAGGCAAAAAATAATTAAGCAATAATGACCGAAGAGGCGGTCATTTCCTAGAGATTAACGACCGGCTGGGAGGGGGGAAGGGTGGCCCGATCTGCAGCCGAGGGCCACCCCCACCCAGAGGTGAGGGGAAGATTAGTTCTGCCTGCTGCCTGTAGTATGGGTGCCATAGCAGCCCTGAGTAAAGCTGCCTTTAAGTGACATGGCTATCCCGGCCCAAATGACAGGTGCTTATAGTTAGTGGGGCCATATTGGCCAAATGGACACTAGCAAACTCTGTGGCCTCCGTGGTCAGGACTGAACATTAATTGTTGTGTGAAGCTGTTGATCCTTGGAGTGTTTCTTTCAATAATTAAATGGCGTCCCCTTGGTTAATTTTAATTCTGTGTGTTCTTCAGTTATTGGCTATGAACTGTCTGTGACTACTAACCACAAGTTTATTGCAGCCCAGCACCTGAAGATGCCTGCACTCCTGCACAAATGAACTCTATTAATGGCAGCCATCCCGGTAAGGTATTCTGCAGTTTCTGCTGTAAGTGCCCCTTCCCCATGGACGTTTCAACCTGGCATACCCCTAGACACCAGGGAGTAGAGGCTTACACAAGTGACAGACTGCATGCTGTTGCCGAAGAATATATATTACAACTCTTGTGCTAAGTGATACTGCCTGTGATGGAATTCTCATTTCCACTTTAGTACTGTATGTCCATGATTGCTTCTTTGGGCTTAAAGGAAAACTATATAAGATGATAATAGCTGTCCCTGCCAACTCCTATTCCCTGACTAGCATGTTTAATCCATGAATTAATTTTGTGTCATACTTTACAAAATTTTATGAATCCAAGCTCCACACATGTTAGCACTTTCTTCAAGCCACAACAAACTTAGACAGGACAGGCCAAGGTAAGGATGACAACTTTTGCAGTTCTTCCTTCAATGTAGCAGCAGGTTCATGTTAGGTCTGCAGAATTCTGCAACCTGCCCTCGACACTGTGGGATTTCATATGGAAGGGGCTCCCTGACAGCATCATAACTTTCTCTTGACTTTTAATGATAATGATTTGAGAGCTCATGAGCAGACTGGGTGGAGGTAGGGGGCAGTCACACCTGAAAGTGAGACATCACATACTTGAGTGAGAGAGCAAAGGTGGGGGGGGGGATACAGTTAATTTACAACAAGTAAGTTAACTCATTGTACCCCGTGCAGCCCTTTTGTATCAGATCAAGCAATGGATGGTTCAGACTTCAAAGAGAGCTAGTAAGTGCAATGGGTTAAGCAGTTGCGGCTCTAGCCACAAATGGTTACCAGGGCACAGCTGGGGCACAATAGATGGCAGCAGAGCACTGATATATTGTTACTAATGTAAGCTCTGCACCATATGGGGCACCAACTAGAGGACCTTTTTATTACTAGGCACGTGGCTTTGGCAGGCCCTGGTGTAGAGCCGCCACTGGGGTTAAGGGCAATTGGTACGAAGGTGATGGGCTGCAGGCTTAGCAGACAGCTGGGAAGAAAAGCAGCATGAAAACTGTGTTTTGTTTGCCAGCCAGAGCAGAACAGCCTGGTACAGCAGTATGCATACTGCTATCAGAAGTGTGGGAGGGTTGCTCCCTCTCAACATGAAGTAAGGGGTCAGTGCTCCCTCACGAGCCTGCAGGACTACACCCTTTATACTCTCAGCCTGGACTTCTTGGCTTCCCCCAGACTGAACAATTCCTGTCTGCTCTACTTCTTGCCCGCTGGTCTCATCCAGAGAGGGTAAGTCTGAGACCGTATATGGGGGGTTGGGGCAGGCAGTGGGTGTCTGGATCCAGTGGAGTGAAGCCAAAGGCTTGCAGATGGGCTGAAGGAGAATGTGAGCTATCGGATAATTAGGGAAAAATGAATGCAAACAAGACTAATGAGGAAATGCAAACTTTGATAGAATTTCTTAAGAGGGAAGGTGAGCCACTACGATGGAGACAGAGAGAAAGACAATTCCATACCAACAGTGAAGTGAAACCTAAGAATCCTTCCTTCACCAACACTAGTAAAGGAGATGGCAAGAACAGAATGTAATCTTGAATCTGAGGAGTGAAGAAAACAGGATTGACAGTAAAAGGAAATAAGAGAAATTGTGTGGTGCAGATCTATGAAGGATTTTAAACAGAGTTGTGTGGAATGTGGATTTCTGCCAGTGGAATTTGTGTGAAATGGTAGTTTCACTTGCAAAAATGATTTCCAGAATTAATTTTAAGTAACAAGAATTCTGAACAGCATTTTATGTAAGCTTTGAATAATATTATGGATTATGCAATCTACAGAACCGTGGTTTGCAAAAAAGAATCTATCATTTATGTAAACCATGGAATACTATTCTGTGGTTTACTTGTCTCAAAAAATCCCACTTTTTAAATTTCAGTATTCTGCTACTGATTTAAGTTCATGGAATTAGGAAGAATTTCTGAAATTCTGCGGATTTCCAACAGATGCCAAATTTGAAAATTCTGCACAGTCCAAATGTTAACAACAAGTAGTGCAGTTTTAAATTGAATGCAAAACTGGATACAAAGTCCATGCAGCTGTTTAACGACAGGAGTAATATGATCTCGCTCACACCAGACATTGATGGGGCATGCAGCAACCAGCTGAACATGTTGGTGCTTGAAGAGAAGGGGTCTTGGATAGCCAAAGAGAAAGGTGTTACAGTAATTCAAGTAACAGGAGAGTAAAAGAATGGAAGACCGAAATCCGAAACTTAGGTCACATGTGCATCAAGCAGCCTATTGGGCGTACATAACCCCAAGGTAAGGATCTGGAGGTGCCATTGATATACAGACAACAAAATGGGTAAGTACTTTAGAATCAGCTTGGTCCAGATACTGACAAATGTTAATAACATTATGAACGTGATAAATTGCAGTTTTACAAACCTTAGAGATATGGGAAGCAAAGGTAAAGCTCAGGTCCATGAAAGACTCCAAGACTAGGGAGCCGATTCTACAGAGGATGTGCATGTCGCAGAGTGACTTGTACCAACAGGCAATGAATGAGTGCATACTATGTACAGTGGTACTCGCTCATACAGAGCTCAGTCGACGGCTAACCACGGTGGTGAGAGGTGGGCTGTGCCAGTCGCCGGCTGGGTATGGGTCAGGGGAGTGGGATGGTCTGGCACTGCCGGGCGAAGAGGCCACTAGACTACCAGGGATAATGGGGCTGTGTTTTATTTTGTATTTTACCATTTTGCATTACTGCCCACACTTGTGGTTCAGGTAGTGGGACTTGGGGAGATTACGTTCCACTAGCCCTGCAGGGCAAGTTCTGTGAATTTACTGGGGGCAGGACTGGGGGTCCGATAGCCCTGCAGGGCCTACATCTTTCATTTTACTGAGAGTGGGACTGGGGGGGGCAGCTAGCCCATAAGGGCTATGTATTATTTTTATATTGGGGTCGGGACTTGTGGGGTGCTTAGGCCCTTTACCTGGGTGAAGTGCAGCTTGCAGCAACCTGTTCAGGTACACCTTCCATTTGGCACATGGCTGGGGTTTCTGTAAGTCACGGGACGTAGTCACCAGGACCATGCCTGATAGAGAATCGGGTGCAGGGTCCTTGGCACAACCACACTCCTTGTACATCGCAGTTGCGACATGCATAGGGGTGCTTCTAGAATTGGGCCCTAGGTCACTTGTTCAAATCTAGCTAAGGTTGGTAGTGGCCAAAAGTCATAATCACCTGAGGGCTGTTTAGTGGCCTATGTGAAATGAGTTGTCGTGGTCTCAGTCCAGTTCCCAGTGAGCAGGTATCCACATTATAAAACCACCAACACAAATGGCACTAATTGGCACCCTTGTTGGCAGTCTCACATGAGACATCACTGGTGGAATAGGCACAGAGTCTGAACTAACCTTTTACCTGCGTGGTGGTCCCTCTATGACAGGGCGTTGAGGCACAATGGTAGGGCAGTGTGGGAAACCAGCACTGTAATCACTTGTGCTGTATCTGTCGTGTGGATACACAGAGGGATTCATTTGCCTTTGCTGTTGCTCCAGCACTTTTCATGAGCATTAGATTCACACACATAAAAAAATCTTAAAAAAAATAATACAGTGAGAAAAAGAGACAGAAAAAGTTTGTCAGATGATTAAGGTTGAGGCATTTTGGAGTGGGATGATATTGGCTTGCCAAGGAGAAACACTCCACTTTGGGGACAGTTAGCTGAAAGAAATGAAGACACAGTGCCAGGAATTATTTTATTTAGACAGGAGGAAAGAAAGCAAAGGCTGGCATTAAAGAAAGATTTAAGAGATACACTGCTGAATGTCATCAGCTTAGAGACTGCAGTTGAGAGGAATCTAGATGGAAGGTGACCAAAGGGTTGGAGATATTGGGGGGCAAGAACAGGGCTTTGAGGAACACCATGTTGAAATAGCTGGGATAAATCAATATATATTACCAGAGGCAAATATGAGTAATCATAGAGGTAGGAGGAAACTCATAAAAGGATTTTACCAGAAACCCCAGTGTAATGCGTGAGATGGTTAAAAAGACTGTAATAATCAACAGTACTAAATGTCACACTGAGATCCAGCAGAAAATGAGGAGGAAAAGGCCTTCATCAGAATTAATGTAGGTCATTAACCACTCAGGAAGGACAGACTTAGTGTTATAAAAAGAAATTCAGAATAGAAGGGAACAAAAATTATTAGGAAAGTGAGCAAAGTCAACTCTTCAAGGACTTTGCTCAGAAGGATGTTGAAGATAAAATGGCAACTGGAAAAGATGTGGCATTACAGGATGTTAGATGCAGAGGAGTAAAGTATAGGAACATTAGAAACTATATCAGAAGAGGTAAATGGCTGAAGACAGCAGACACATATCGGGCTAAGGCAGGGAGATCAGAAGAAATAATCTGATAGGGAATGGGATCAAGGGAGGAAGTACTCTTGTCCAGAAAAGTAAGGAGAAGTCAGAGAACCTCAACTCATATTTATTTACAATGTACTAAAATAGGGCAACCTCTCAATGAGCAGTACATAGAAATAAAGGTAGACAGATGAGGAGCAGAATACAGAGAGATGAAAAGGGAGTAATAGGGGAGCATTGAGGAGAAAGATAAAAGTGAAATAAAGTAGGGAATTGGAAGAACAGCAACTTCTAATACTGATGACTGTAGAACTAAAGAATGAAGACAGCTCTTTTACACTTGTGAGGAGGGAATATGATAAGGTGGGGCTGTCCAAAGGGATGCAAAGGGGTTGGTCTTCAACAGCCTGGAGTGAAGAATACCAGAGTCCTAATAATGATACTGCTATACTATGTAGTCTTAGCATTATGGAGTAGTCCTAATGTAAATGGTGGGTTTTAAAATTTGAAGGTGACAAGATGCTTAGCATAGTTTAGCTTAGCCTGCAGGAGTCCAGTTTTCTCAAGACAGCCTGACTTAACTAACGCTATTGTTACAGCACATTATTTTGACATCCCTGGTTTGAGTTCTGAGGTTTTAAGAAAATATAGCTAAACAACAAGTATGATAAACACCTGCATTAGGACAGAACCTTCAGAACCACTGTATTTATTTATTTTATTTATTAAAGTCTAGGAATTACAACCCTTTGAGTCAGGGACTCATTTACAAAGGCTCCACGTCATGATAGAAAACACAGACATAATACATTGACTAAAACAGTACTTAGAGCAAACAGCTACAGTGAAACATTCCAGAAAGTGCATACGGTGAAATTCAAGTAAGCATTTGAACTATTGATATGGATACATATAATAATAGGGAGGGATGGGCCAAAAAATCAGTCCTTAGGGTCATAACCAGGGGTCAGAAGTAGAGATCAGAGGAGGAGGGAGGGGGAGGAAGCAAGTGGGATTATCGGCAGTCACAGTAGGAGCTGGACATGATGTAGTCACGCAGCTCAGTTTTGAAAGGCCCCAGTCTGGGTATGGAGAGGAGGTGAACTGAGATTGCGTTCATCCAGAGGGAAGCCCTGTATTGAAAGGACCTTTGGCCAGCTCTGGATTTGGCAAAGGGGATGCGAAAGGCAGCAGTATCAGAGTATCTTGTAGTCTGCCTCTGCAGCCCAGATTGAAGACGGAAAGACAGTCAGGGGACAGGCCTGTTGGATTTTTTGGCCAGAAGGCAGGTATGGTATTGTAGTCGTCTTGGAAACTGAGGGCAAGCCATTGTTGGTAGAGGTCACAGGTGTGTGTGAGCCAGTCGCTGACTGTGGCCATACAGCAGGCCTTATTTAAGGCACGTTTGATTATGGACAGGACAGTGTCTGAGGCAGAACCATAGATAACTATGCCCTAGTCAACCAAGGGTAGGATAGAGCTAGAGATAGCTAGACGGAGAGCTTCAGGGGGAAGGCAGTGTCTGAGTCTGTATAGGAGGCCAGTTCTAGAGTTGACTGCAGAGCAGGTAGACGTGACATGGTCATGGAAAGTGAGAGCCGAGTCAAGGATGATGCCTAGATATTTAAAGCCAGTGACAGGTTCCAAAGTGGTTCCCTAGGAATTGAGTATAGAGAGGACAGCAGAGTGGAGTTTATGTTGGGGGTAGGCAAATAGCATTACCTTAGTTTTTTTTATAGTTACGGACAAGCTTGTGAGAAGCAAACTAGGATTCTATTTCCGAGAAGAAGCTCTGTAATAATAGTTGGAAGTGGGTTGGGTTTGGATGCCTACTAAAAATCACTGCATCATCTGCATAGAAGATGAGACATCCAGTGGAGGCCAGTGGTAGGGAGAGGACCAAGGATGGAGCCTTGGGGGACACCCAAACGGACAGAAAGGATAGTAGATAGGATGTTTTTTATACTCACTTGCTGGTTAAGTCCATGCAGATAGTGGGAGAACCAGCCAGAGGCCTCCTGGGATATGCCAGCAGCAAGAAGGGAGTCAATTAACATAAGGTGATTGACTGTGTCAAAGGCCTTGGAGAGATCTATACAAACAGATCCAACCAAGGCCCCTGGTCAAGGGCATCATAGATATAGGGAGGCATACTCCAGGAGGGCAGTGGTTGTACTATGTCCTTGCCTGAAGCCATGCTGTTGTTGGCAAAGTAGGTGATGCAAGTCCAAGTATTCATTGAGTTGGTCAGCAACAATTTTTTCTAATGCTTTAGAGAGGGGAAGGAGGATGGAGATGGGTCTATAGTTACTGTGGGAGATACGGTCTCCGCTCTTATGGACAGGTGTAATGACTGCCCTTTTCCACAGGGTAGGGAACTGCCCAAGACATAGAGACATATTGAGGATTTTTGTTAGGGGGATTAGCACTGCATCAAGAGCCAAGGAGAGCACCTTTAGGTCTGGGGAGTCACTACTCTGTCTGGTTTTACAAAGGAACTTGAGAGATAGTATGGTAATGCTAGGGAGATTGTCTTAAAGTGAAAAAGTGGGACCTCAGGGGAGGGAACTGACCAGGAGAGGTAGATAAGAAATGGGGGGTTGATGGAACTGAGGTCAGTGAAAGCAGCATTAAAAGCACTGGCAATCTTGCCAGGGTCTTGGGTGGGAGTCCCATCAATGATAAGCAGGAGGGGGAGGGAGGGAGGAGGACTTACCACTGAGCTCCTTTATATTTCTCCCAGAAGGTCCTTCCATTACCCCAGGCAGCAGTGAGTCTAGCCTGATAATAGTTAGCCTTAGTTTGGTGGATAGCCCAGGTACAGGAATTGCAGGCTGTGTGATAAAGTTGACAATCAGCAGGGTGGCCAGATTCCAAGGCACAGTGCCACAGACTATCATGGGCAGTCATTTTGTTGAGCAAGGACTGATTTATCCAGGGAGAGGATTGATTTTTAACAATCCGCTTCACGAAAGGGACAAAGATGTCACAGGCAGCTTGGAAGGAGCTAATGAAGAGGAACAGAGTGGCATCCACTGAGATCAGATGATCAAGCGGGGGACCAGTCAAAATTTAGGAGGTGATTGTGGAAATGTACTAGGGAGTCTTTTTTCAGCAGGCGGTGCCTAGAAATTATAGGGGGAGGAGGTTTCCAACTGTTGAACCAGCAGCAGGTGACAGGGGCATGATCACTAAGCGAATCAGACAGGACCTGGACATCCTGAATATGCTCAGGATGATTAGCGAAGATGAGATCGGTGAGGGTACTGGTGCCCCTGCTGCAGTTTTTCCTAGTAGGGGAAAGGACCAATTGAGATAGATTTGGGGCAGCAGCGGCTTCTCTGAAACAGGACATCTGAGGGGCAAGCCAATTTATGCTGAAATCCCCAAGTACAATAACTTCAGGGTTTTTGGGGAGCTGGGCAATATTTAGGATGGATGTGAAACATCCTTCTGAATATGGGGGGGGGGGTTATGTAGACTGACAGCAGGTAAAGAGATTTGCAAGAGGTACCAACAGCAACCTCCAGGGAGAGAGTCTGGGCACCAGCACTGGGGGTGCTGTTTCGATTTGAATGCCTTGCAGGGACACCCAGAGGTATACTGCACACCCCCACCACTTTTCCCCAATCTATCCGATTGGAACAGTGTATGGCCCTGCAAGGTAACAGCAGAGTCTGGGGGTGCTATGTGGTAGCCACATTTCGACTACTGCTAGAGCATCAGGGTTGTGGAGGCAGACCCAGGCTTTGAAAATATTCAGTATGTCTTATTCATTACAAATATGTAACAGCTATACAGAATACACCTAATTACTCTCAGTGTCAGTAACTTTCACCAAGCGTAAAAAAGTTTGCCCTAAGCTTCTGCTTTCCTGTTACATTAGCATAGAAAAAAAGTGCTAGATATGTTTTATATATGCTTTTCAGGTACACACTCCATAAACATTTTACAAGCCATGAGAAGCTAAATCAGCCATTACTGCAGGTCTGTACACAAGAAGTTAAGTGAGACTGAATGTGATTAAGGAAAGCTCAGACGGTTTAGGCGGAGAGTGAGGGAGAGACAGACAGACAGAGAAAGAGAGAGACTGAGAGGTGAGAAAGGGGAAGAAAAAGAGAGAGCAAGAGAGACAGAGACAGAGAAACCAAGAAAGAGATGGGAGAAAATGATCAAGAAAGAAAAAGAACAAGAGAGAGACAAGGAGAATGAGTAAGTAAGTGAGTGAGAGAGATGGAGAGAGAGAGACTGAGGAAGGAGAATGAGTGAGAGGCAGAGAAAGAGTGAGGGGGAGAAAGAGAAAGAGAAAGAGTGAGGGGGAGAGAGAGGGAGAGAAAAAGATATGAGAAGACAGAGAAAGAGTGGGGGTAAAAAAGACAGAGAGAGAGAGACAGAGAAAGAGCAAGAGCGGAAGTTAAACAGAGAGGGGGTACATGACCTGTTCACTGTCACACAAGTAAGTGGTGAAGGTAGGATTCTAATTTGGGTTTCTGGGTTCATAACTTTGTGCTGTGACCTCCCAGATATACACTTTCCAGTTTTATGTGATTCAAAAACATCACCCTTCCCCCAACTTCTCCCTTTGGTTTTATGTATGTCATGCTTATTCACCTTTGTTCCCATAGGATTTATTCGGTAACACCAGGGGCCAGCATTCCCTAGATATAATATAAGGAAACGGTAAAGAGCTGCAGATGCCATTTTCACCCTGGGGGGAAAAAGTCCCTCCAAGGTGCTTCCTGCCTCAGGAGCTACATAAAGTGCTAATTCTAAAATTATTTGTTTGGGCCAGCAAAACAGTTTTATCATTATCCACTGTGGCAGCTTTCATATAAGCAATGCAGATGACAGATGACAGAAATGTACAAAACATAACCATCC
Organism: Neoceratodus forsteri; assembly: GCA_016271365.2. NCBI lineage: Eukaryota > Metazoa > Chordata > Ceratodontiformes > Ceratodontidae > Neoceratodus > Neoceratodus forsteri. The sequence continues at coordinate 67,162,253 of JADMNL010000030.1, forward strand.
ATCCAACATGATTACATTTGCTGCTTTACAAAATAATATGAACTTGCTCCATGATGTGGACTTTTATAACAGCTGTGGCCTTTTGATGAAGCCTTGTGCTAATTTTCTTCTTAACAATGTCAATAAGAAAATATGTTGCTGTGACTGAAATGATTTACTGCAAGGACATTATTCTTACAATGTCCAACATCAGCAGCACTGCCAATAAGTTTAACATTAACGTTGATACAAACTTTTCAAAAGCACAACTGAAAATGGTTTGTGCGAGGCTCCATCATCATCACTACTACTACTAAAACCCCACGTACTGTAAATCCACACGCCTGGAGCAAACCTAATTAGGTGACTCGTGTGATGCAGATGTATGTTGGGATGCTGGAGCCTGGTTGTGTACTAATGGTGTTCTCTGCGACACCCTGACAGCGATTTTTCTTTAACATACTTTATTGAAAGCTGACACATTGACAGCTGCTCCTGACCTGATACAGTGATGAACTGGGATAACATCACTGTTCAAGGTGGCCACCGACCGATCAGAGCCCAGGATTCTTTTCTTGCCATTGTATAATGAAACTTGACATACTGACAGTTCCTGGTGCTTGATCAGAAGTATTCATTTTATGAGGATCTCGTCCACACTTCTTGTACCTGTGACCTGGGATACAATAATGCAATAAGGCAGAGGTACCAGATGTTTTGGGAAAGATTGGTGTTGATTATTAGTAATTTAGAAGGTACCAACAAAGGTTTGTTTGACACAGTGGAGATGTTAGGAACAAGCTCTCATACTAGTACAAGAGCCACATTCAAAAGAGTAATAATATTATTCAGCACAACTGCATGATATTGTTAAAATATTTTATTCAGCATTTTTTAAAGCAAGATTGCCGAAAAGTACTAGCCCTCGCCCACCGACAGCGAGTTACCAATTAATGTTTTTAGCACATGAATTAATTTTTCTGAATATCTTATAATATAGAGTCATAGAAAAGTGATGGCAGAAAAAGAATGAAACAAGGCCCACCAAGTCTGCCCATTTGTCCAGCTATCTGCATGGTTTCATACTTTCACAATTACTGGCGGACGCTTTTTCCCTAAGAAAAACATGGTTGATATTTGCTTTAATGACCAGCTGGTTATTACAAGAAACACATGCTGGGTTTCCTGGTCTCCCGCATGTGCCAGCTGTTCCTCTCCTTTACTCGCGTTGACACCCACGCAACCACCGCCGCAAGTAAAACCAACAATCTTTTTTTTATTTTATATAACTGTTGTGGCAAAAAAGTGGCTGCCAGCAAATATATAAAATAAAAGATAGGGTGATGTCAAAACGATTTTACACACACCCTGATATGATTACTTCTCCACAACCCCTCGAATGATCTAGCATCCGCCTCGGTGTGTGTAAAATCTGTAACACACACCACCCCATCCTTTCTTTCTATATAATAACTGGTGACCCCCTATATCATCTCACTTCAGATAGTTTTCAAAAGCCATAATAACCCGGTGTGATGTCACACTGGGTTATGATGGTTTTGCAGGCTCATGTTCCACTGTGTCGCCACTAATTGTACAAGCAGGAAAAACTTTCATGACATGGTTTTCCTAACTTTCAAAACTGTGTCACACAACAAAGCCGTTCTTTCTGCCACACATAAATACCATCATTCTTTACAGAGCTTCTTCTACCTATGGAAAAGAAACATGGAAAACCAATTCAGTGGTCTGTCTTTGATTTCTTTTCCCCTGGTCCCTTTATGTTTTTCAGATGACCTGCACTTTTATCCCAGATCCCATGGCAACAAGAGTGACTGGGAGTGTAACTGGCAAACAAGACATACATAAAGACATTTGGAAAAAAAAAAGTATTTTGGTTTAAAAACACTTAAGTTTTTACCAAGTTGAAAGTTAAATACTGAGTGTTGTGTTTTGACAAACGGCAACCAGAGATATTGCAACTGCACCTGGGCAGATGAAATCCAAAATGAGCAGTATCTAGCAGCACAGTATGATCTATTAATTTATTTTTAACTACTTATTAACTTATTCACTACTAGTTAAAAAGTGTTGTAAAATGTTGTTTGGTGTTAAAAACTGTTTAGTATAACATTTAATAGACTGTATTAAAAGTGAATGCGTCACTTTACAAGAGTAAATTTTTTCTCTGAAAACACCCTGCACCAATTATTATAAAAATAAAATATACGCAGGTGTGTGTCACAAGTTTTTCTACACCTGAATGTGAAAATCTTATAAACATTGGTTGTGTAAAAACCCCTCATTATGCACACCTGCATATACATTATTCTTTATGTAATAATCATCTGTAACTTCCACTAAAAAGGCTGCCAATCATCATCTTGCAGGCAGTCATACGATCCACTCATTAGCTCTTCCTGCACAATGGTGGTGGATAGCATTTTCACAGGTGTTACAGACAATTATTCCAAGACTATAAAATCATACTGTAAGGTATCTTGAAAAAAATGTTCATGTGCTATAACAGTAATCTGGGGGTTAGCTATCACGAGGAAGAGTGGTGGTTGTACTTTTGCACGGTTCTCCTGCTGGTGAGACATTAATTGAAATGTTAGAATAACATTAGTGCAAAATCTATTAATAAATATTGAACTGAGCTTAGATGTTTAAGAAAGGAGATTTTTATTTGATTTCATGATTTCTTTGGGGGGATCGAGCAAATTTATAGTATTTACAGAGGATCTTCCCCAGTCGTTTTAACATTCATGCATAAAATTTCGCTTCCTGCACTGATTCTTGTTTTGTATTTCTGTAATGTTTTCTGCAATTAGTTTTGCATTCTGAGGGCCAGATATTCAAAACTTTGCCCAGGGCAAAATTAGCACTGCCCAGCAGGCAAACTTAGCCCGGATATAGAGAACAAGCTATATTCAAAAGGAAGAGCCCAGGGCAAACGACTTCGAATATAGCATGAGAATGAGGCCGGGCAAACTGGCTGGAGTGCAGGGCAAACTTAGCCCTGGAATAAGACAGCTCTGAATATGGCAACCAGGAAGTGCAAACCACAACAGCAACACAGTGCAGCGATGTGAAGGTAGGTAGAGATGAACTATGTGGCCAATGTGTGTGCCAGCAAATGCGTGGACCAGTACAGCTGCAGGCGGCAGTGTATGTGAAGTACAGTGTGCAAAACTGTAAAATATTCCCGAACTGTTAGCTTAGCGCCTAACACGCTTGGCGCTGGTTTAGCGCAGGGCTAAAACTGCTAGCCCGAGCAAACACGCTTTGCTCGGAGCTAAACTTTGCCATATTCAAAAGTGACATGCAAATGAGCCTACTTAGGTAGTCTGTGGGCAAACATCCAGATTAGCATCTCATTATGACCTGATTTGCATGCAGTTTGCACCGGGCTAACTGTTTGGCCTCAGCTAAACCCGCGCAAACGTGTTGGCCTTTCGCAAAACAGCAGGAGCTATTATACAGTTTTGAACACTACTTCCACATGCGCTGCTGCCTACAGCTGTACTGGGACAACACAGCATAGGCATAGATGGTGGTGGTGCTGCATGCAACTGTCACATTGTAGGTCATGCTACAGTGCACAGCAGAAACTACAGTAGCAAGGGGGCCAGTAGTGTGTGGACACAGCATTGCCTCTAGTGTGTAGGGCAGTGATGATGACTGCACTATACACAGTGAGAGGCCCAACCTGCAGGTGTTTACTGACAGTGGACATTACTGTTACGCTGTCGTGTGACCCACAGATGCTGTACCTGTGGCATGGGATGCTCACAGTGACATGTACATTTCTGGCTTTGTGTGCTGTGGCAGTTGTACAGCTGTGCGGTATGTGGCCGGGGGGGGCATATATTATCCGAAAGGCACACTGGTGTTGGGGTATTCCCAATACTGGCCCATGTGCACTGCATGATGTGTCCCAGCCTTGTGGCCACATCTGGTCTGTGGCACAGCCTCGCCACCCATACACTCTCCCCTCAACATCCTCCATCCCCACAGTGCTGCATGTGTGTGCTGGCATCTGTTGGTGTCCACAGAAGTGTGGTCCGCAGGTGTGTGCTGTATGGCCACACTGCAATGCTGTCCATTGGCAGCAGGTCACCACTTACCGCCTGGCATGGCTGGGACTGGTGGCAGATGATGGCATCATTGTGTTGCCATCAGTTAGCAGCATGCTTCCTCTATGTTTGGCTTTATCTATGTGTCATATTTCTTTGTTAGGGTCGCGCAAAACCCGCGCTAAACCTGCGCAAACACCGCGCAAAGCCACAGTGTCACGCAAAGCTGGTTGCCCAGGGTTAAGACAAGCTTTTTCTGGGCGGTAATGTACACGGCAGCTAAGGGTAACCGCTAAGTCGTTGCAAAACCACTTAGCGCGCAGCGCCAGTCGCTGAATATAGCATTGCCGCCTGTATTCATCGTCCGCCTGCTCCCTTGCATACATTATAATTGCCCAGTGCTAATGCAGTTTGCCCGCACTATTTGGCCTTTGAATATAGCAGACCGCGACTAATCCGCACTAAACCTGCACAAACGGTTTTTGCCCGGCGCAAAGTTTTGAATATCTGGCCCTGAGTTGCTAAAAACTGTGTGGTGCACCAGAGCTTCTACACTGAGCCTGATGTTGCTGCAAATCCTGGGCTGTGCTGGTTACATCACTATATGGAGAATGAGTGAATGACATTGTACTGTACAATGAAGATGTAATGGTTTCACTAGGGAAAACTGCCATAACTTGGTGTACATACTCTGTTCAGCACTGTTCCCCCTTCCCCAAGACACCCCATTATCAATGCAGTTTACCAAATTCAGTGGTTAAGGAATGCCTTGTGTATGTCATTTTATAAAGTGGATTTATTTCGTGCCTCAGTAGCAAAGCACAGTGAATTAGAGGGAGTTGCTGTAACTTGAGACAGCTCACTGCCAGTTTTTCATCTGAGTTTAATGCCTTTTTAATATATGGATCATGAAAATAATACACTACAAAAGCATACAAAAAATTCCCCATAATACTATCACTCCCAAAGTGATAATACTACACTTCAGGAGTGATAATACCATCGTTCAGGTGCCGTAATACTATCGTTGGGGACCTGAACGATAGTATTATCACCAAATCACAACAGCGCATGTGCTAGTCTAGCTCCCAACGTCTTTCAAAACATGCCTTCCAATTGGCCACTTTTCTTGTTAGAGGGCAGAACAGTTTGAAAACATGGTGGCCACTGTCTCGCACCGAGAGTTTTCTCAACTGTAATATTTTGCAGCTTTTTGTTTAAAATATCTGAAAAATACAGATATCCAGCTGACCCTGCATTCCCCAGACATGGAAAAGGTAGGCTGTCCTTCAGTAAACAAACAAAAAAAAAACGAGCAGTGAGACAGTGTGCGTGGCCAGGACGGAGAGACTTGTTCGGGCTGCAGCTGCCAACCGCCTCAGAGAAAAGAAAATCGCATCCATATATTAAAAAAAATAAAAAATATGTTCCTGTGCATTACAATGCAGTAGTTCCATCTCGAGGTTCTGGGGACATGGAACCTCTCGAGCTTCGCTCTCGAGGTTCCCAATGTCCCCAGAACCTCTCGATGGAATTACTACATTGTAATGCACAGGAACCTATCTATTATTCTATTTGTAATCTATACTCAGTAATGCTTCCCTGTATGCCTCATAGCATGTTGTCACTGAAATGTTGGCTACAGACACTCAATAGGTAGGGAAATGAGGGCCACTGGTCTTAATAATGTGGGACAAATTGTCAGGCAGAGACACATTCAGAGAATAGAACTACCCTTGATTTCACCCTATACACTAGCTGAAAGGCCAAACAGTGGAGTGCTAATGATGACTCCCATTGATGCTTTTGTCCCTAAATTGCTAGATAACTGCAGCTCTTAATGAGCTGCCAATCACATCAGGTCATCTGGAAATTGAGAGAGAGTAGCATAAGGACTAGAGACTACTACTACAGGGACATTTCTAACTTGATTTTCATCCAAGGAAAACCTGCACTATTCAAGGTGGACAAGTAGAGAGCATGCTTCACTGGCCCTGGTCAATTTGCACTAGGTCTTGGGCTAGGAAAATAATGTTAAAATTGACCCCTGCCTCTCCTGCTAGCAGTGAACACACTACCAAACAACAACAACAAATCCCTAACAAAAGCTTTCAGAATTCTCAATACGGTTTTTTAAAAATCCCTTGACTGTTGCCAGCCCAATGGCGCTGAGGGCTTAGGCACCGGACGCCTTACCTCATGCTACGCCGGTGACCTGGGTTTGTGAACAGACTCGGATCATTGGGGTGCCAGCATGGGGGTGGTAGGAGCAGGATTGAGCAGCCAGAAGGCAGCTTTCCTCTCTTGGGGTGGTTGCCGCCCCACCCCGTAGTCCTGCTGCCACTGGGTGGAGATCCGTGGTTAAGCGTGGGTGGAGGGGGGCAACACGTAGGGACACGGGTGTGCATGCCTCCACATCCGTCCGGAGGCAGGGATTGGGATCAGGGAGAAAACGGAAAAGTACAATAAGGTGCCGATGGAAAAATCAATTGACTAATTCTGCATTACTACTGTAGTATTCACACCAAGTTACGGAAGTTTTCCCTAGTGAAACTGCTGCAATGCCATTGTACATACAGTGTGAGTCACCCTCACTACAATGACATCAGCTGGAGCCAGCAGCCCAGCAGCTGAACAGCAACCGCAAGTGCAGCAGGGCTAAGAAGCAGTTCAACATGTGGAAAAAAAGAGTACACCTTTGACAAAGTTGACACATGCATACAACATTTGAAGTACATTGCTGCATAAAACGATTGCAAGAATCATGTTCTGGGACCATTGGGGAAGGTCCTCTTTAATGACAACTGCAGTCTTGCAGCAGCAACAATTTAGTGATACCAAAAAAGAGTAAGAAAAGTCACACTGTGTCACGGAAAAACAGATATGCTTTTTGGCAGCTGAAACTTTCAAAGTAAAATGTTGCTATTTAGTGATATTAATTAAAAGACTTGAATGTTATATTTAGTGACTAAGAATTGTTCCTAATCATAAATTATTATAGCTGATATATATATATATATATATATATATGGAGCAACAAACCTAGGGCCAAGTCTCTTTTTTTCTTTGTGTATTGTCTTAACAAATGTATATGTAGACAAGTTAAGTCTGCTTACATACTGCTAAAAAAGGGAGCCCTTCAAAGATACTTTTTGTTGAGGCATTTACTCAGGATACCACAACTGGTACAACACCTTGTTTACCCATATTGACCTAACAGAGATGTGACATCTCATAGGGTCCTGCTTCTTCCCAGTTTTATAGCTTTAAAAAAATTAGCGAGAGGAGGGAGGGGAAAGTAAATTGCTGAAGGCCACAGAGGAGCCAATATGCATGGTATGATTCAAGCACTTCATGGCAGACAAATTAGGACCCCCATTTTCAAAGCCAGCAGTTACCAAAGCGCTGTGCACCCCTTAGTGCTATGGGTGGCTTTGCGAGACGGCTGGTTGGGGACATGTTCAAACATGCAGCGTGCTCCACACAGGTGCCCACTGCCTGTCTGAATACTGGAGCTGTGGGAGTGCATCACACAGTCACTATGCACTGCGCTATCACAGCCCCCTGCAGGACAGTTTCTCCCAGGAGCAAGGGAGATAGACATCTAAAACTGCATCACACCCTTGCCCCTGTGAGCCATATTTAGCTGCCAGCATGAAAATGCACACCTGCATGGAGGCACTGTGTGGAGCTGTGGTGCCCCTCCAATGCCATTTTAATGCCTCCTAGCAATGTTGTTTAAAGATCCTTGGCATCTAGTGGCCTCCTTGCCTAGACAGTCATTCCACTTCCTAGAAGCAATGTATTATAAGGATCATTGGCACCTAGAGGCCATACTGATTGTAAGTCAGAATCCCCCTCACTGATTTGCACACTCAGGTCCCTCCACCCCTTCCCCTTGCTGGTCCCACATACCCCCAGCTGGCAGTGCCCTACCTGCTGTCATGGTGACCGCATAGCACCCCTGCTCACCAGCAAGGCTGACTACCATCCGAGTGACAGGGAGGTCTGCATACTACTGTGGAAATAGCATGTTCCTTAGTTCAGCGGTGGCTCCAGACACACCAACCTCACATACTGGATCTTGGCACGGAGGTTAGGCCACCCTGTAGGAGAGACTGGAGTGTCATAAGGGTGTTGTAATGACTAGGAAAAATCCTACATCCTTACTGGTTGGCACCTATGTCTCAGATCTGTCTAAAGCACAGTAAAAAAGTGTTGGCACTCAAGCCACAGTGCACTAATAATGTCAATGGCTTTTTCAAAAATGCTTGATTGCCACTAGACACATGGCTGCCACCTTTTCTCACTAAAAAAATCAGCCAGGCCCTGAAGAGTTTGACAGTGTAGCCTAGAGGTTAGAGCAATGAATGGTGAATGAGCTTGGTACATTCAGCAGATCTGGGTTTGAGTCCCACAACCTCCACTTGCATATTGTGTGACACTGAACAAGTCATTTAACCTCCCCAGTGCACCTGGGTTGCACCTGAAAATAGGCATTTGTGTCTAGTGGGCCTTACCCAGTTACCAAAGAATTAAAATAAAATTCTCTCAAAATAACAGGAACAAACTGGGTGCATATTCTTTTCTTTTATATTTCCCTCTTTACACACATGAATTTGTTGAAAAATGAAGTACTGGCAGTTTTTTTGGCGTCTCATGGTGCAACCATGGCAAAGACTTGGGAGGGACATGGAGCTACCGAGTCTTTTTATGCCATTGCTAATGCCAATGACCATTTTAAATGGCTTAACAAATTGAGGGGACTAAACTCCCTCACTCCCTCACCCTCTCCCAAAGTGGTTGTGCCATGGAGCTTCTTTTCTGACCATGCCCCCCATCCTTACCTGCCTACCTGGGAAATTTTTGCTGTTTAGCCTACCACAGATAAAACTGTCTTGCTTTACTGATGCCTTCTGTTGTGTGTTTGTCGGGAGCAAGGTGAATATTCAGCTAATAGAATTCTGCAGATGTTTGAATCCCTGCATTTCATGATAAACATTTAATCTCCTGAATGTAGATAGACAGATGCTTGACAGCTGGCAAGGAACTGCTTTTTACTAGTTACTGTACTTTTAACAAAAGAAAATATCTGTTTGTAAACATAACAGCTGGAATTTTTTTATTTTAAAATGTACAGTTTATGCATTTGAAGACACTTTCAGGGTGTGCATTATATGTTGATCTAACCACAATTCCAGGGGTTGAAGACACTCTAGCTGTAGGGCTGTGACTCATTACAACCCTGGGCATGCAGTCAGATCAGCATAATACACACCCCATTGTGTCTTATTGCTTATCTAAACACTGGAGGACAACTCCAATAGATCCAAGCAGTGCTGGAGCAGGGCCGTGTTGGCAGCAGAAGTATAAAACCAATAACAATAAAAAAATATCAAGCAAGAGCGGTCAGTACAGTTTTACTAGACATTTAAGATTGGCAGATTTCCCAATATCGTCTCACTTTTGCCAGCAGATCTGTGTTTCAGCTATGAAAAACAAAATCTGCATCAATAAAGCCACACAAATTCACTATATTCTTGGTAAAAAAAAAAAATTTTGCCACCCGTTTTTGCCTACTTAAAATACATCAGGCATTGGTCAGTTTTGTCCTCACACACACACAGAGCTTGTGACAGATCACAGGTCCATGAATGGCCTTGAGGCAAAAGAGCAACGGACCCTTACTACTTTCAGCTCACACCCAGCACACTGGTGTCACCAGCACATCAGCACTGAAAGGCCTGACACCGTGCGCCAGCGACAGGCTCTACCCAGCTGGTTACACCGGAAATAACGCAGCATGTATTTCAAACATTGTACCAGAGTTGTTATTTTCAACCCGAAACCGCATCAGAAAAGACATAAAATGCTTCTGAAAGGAGGCGCCAAAATCTCGCATACAGCGTGAAAGGACTCGACGAAGATCCATGCATGGATAGTAGCATCCCATTTCTCTACATGGAGATTTCAGCTACTTCTTTCAAATGCATTTTATGTCTTTCCCAGCACATGGTTTCAGTTAGAAACAGCAAATCTAGTAAAGTGTTGGAAAATACATGCTGCATTTAACTTTTCAGTATGGCTAAGTGCAAATTGATGTACCATGCTGGCGACAGTGTCAGATGCAGCGCCATCTTGCTTATGCTTCCAGTGTACAGTGTACTTATGGGGAGTCCGAGGGAAAGTAGAAAATCGTGAAACTACAAAAATGAGTAAGAATTTCGATTATGGCATATATAGGGGTATTCTGTGGCCCATATGTGGTCACTGTGTCCACAGAGGCACACTGATGTTATGTGGCAATAAAACAAGGGACAAAGCTGACGATGCCCCTTTAAAGCAACAGTGTTTGTTAGTCACCATATAGTTTTTTCCAGCAAAAATGTTTGACTGGCAAAAATGTATGTCCATTTTTCTTTTTGTTTTCTTTCATTCCTGAGCCAGGATACATTGTATTGTAGTTTTTAAAAGTTTCAACTCCCGTGCCATGCCCTAAATTAAAAAAACCTAAATATCTTGGTACAGTGTTGTGCTATTTCCCATCAGAAATAAATGGTAACACCATCCTAATACATCTGCATTATGACTCTAGCATGTGCATTAAACAGGTAACCTCAACGGATGAGATTTTTAAAACTCGTGAGTGGTGGCCATCTTTAATGACATACGTCATTAATTACAAAATTAGTTGTAAAAGCTGTTTAGATAATATCCGAGAAAACTAAAATACATGAGTATGATCTGAGGAGGTCAGAAATACATTTTGCAAAAATGGATATAATGAAATGTATTGCCAACTAACAAGTACTGATGTTGTAAATTCTACAGAGGCTGACTTCATGGCACTGAGTGGTAGGTGACTGTGTGCACTCTGGTGACCCAGGTTCATACCAAGCCCAAGATGTCAGGAGTGGACACCAGCAGGGAGTGTGAAAGAGCATCCATGCAGACACCTCTCCTATACTGGGAAGGGAGGAGATATGCACCGCTTGAGAATGACACCTGGAGGCGATGTGGGACCATTTGTGGAATGGGTGACCACACATTGGTGGGTCCTGCCCCCGGGTGCCAATGTGGTGGTGCTACATGGGGAGATGGGCAGAAAGGACAAGGAAAATTCCCAGCCACGGAAGCCTTGGGTGATGTCCTCCCTTTATGCTCTCCCACACCAACAGTACATCCACTACCCAGTCCTCTGTGTCCAGAGTTTGGCTTTAGCAGCATGCTTGTCCTCTACTACTACACCCCACAGGAGGGGCAGGCCACCGGGGAAGGACAGAACCCAGGCACCAGTGAGATGCCTGGGAGTTTGCGTTGGATGACACTGGTGAGTGTGAGTCAGCACAGATAGTCACAAAAAAAAAAAAATTAAATTAAATTCCTACAACGAGCACTACTTTATTTATCTGAGCATTACCAGTTAGGATTTTCACTGTAAGCATCTTCTGTTTTGTACAGCTTTAGCTTTCAGTCCACTCACTTTTTTGTTCTATAAACCTTTGTGTAGGAAATATAATACAAATAAAGGGGACTATGCATCAATGTGAGGACAGCATTGACACCTACGGGCAGGCACATGGTGCGTGGTATGCACTATTGCCCACCTCTGCAGGGCACCTGTCTGCGGCCCCAGCCCCTTGGCATCCTTCTGCACAGTAGGTTAGATCGAGGGACACAAGTGGGCATCCAATCAGATGCCCGCCCTTTGTCCTGAGTGGATCCCCTGCTCCACGTGAGCAGAGCATTGTGAGAAGGTGTAGGAGGGACAAACTAAATGTTTATGGGTGAATGCCCAAATGGCTGCCCCCAACCCTCCTTGTCTGCCCAAAGGGCTGGTGTAGCATAGTGGGTGGTGGGGTTGTGTCCACCACAGCTGGTATTGAAATCCCACGGGGTGCACAACAGATACAGCAGGGTCTCTGCCTGTGTATCCTGTGCATCCCTTGCCCAGCACGCCACACTTTTGTGAATGGGGTGGTGTGCAGGCACATCCTCAGACATACCCCTAGACTAGCCACACACATAGCTGTGCAACCAGCTGGGGGATCCAGTGCACAAGGGATATGTGTCCCTTCCGTGCATGCACACAGGGGTCCACGGGGTCCCTGAAGTGTGACACTGTCACTTAGGTTTGCTTACGTGCCATGTATCTGTGGTGTATAGGCAATCTGCACGATTATTCGTAGATCCCAATCAGAATATCTCCTCTGTCCTTACTTCCAGCATGCTCTCCACAATTAATAAACATTGCTTTCTGATACCTCCCCCAACAACAAGTGAACACCAGGCTTAAGAACCTCATTACATAAAATATTCATACACCATATCAAAAGAGGCGTTTTATCATGTGTATACTGCATACCAAATAGAAGCAATACACCACACTAAACAATTAGTAGTTCACAAATCTTTATTTTGTTGTATTAACAAACACAGTGCATTTCCTTAAATGTAACAGTTACCAGAAACTACAGTATTTATTTGCTATAAAAAGAGTACAGTTGAAAACAACGAAGGGACCGGCACCACTCCAAGGCCAAACCAGCATATGCAGTAAAGCAGGGTCAAAGTCTCAAAATCACAGAGCCAGTAATTCGCAGTTACTCACTACAACTTCAAATGGTGCAAAGAACGAAGGTTCTGCGTGAAAGGATTGCAAGCACTTCACCAGTGGGTTATCATTTAGATCCTTTATTTGTATAATCCATTTCCGCGGTGAAAATGTGCAGTCGTTACCTGACATGTTTTGCTCAGAAGAGCTTTTGAGAAACATGTCAGGTGACTGAGCGTCATTGTGTGATTTTTACTGGATGGTTCAAGCAGGAGGAACGGGCCGGGGTCTTCTGTGGATTGTAACTGACTTGCACATTTTTCACCGCAGAAATGGATTATACAAATAAAGGATCTAAATGATAATCCACTGGCAAAGTGCTTGCAATCCTAGATCACACAGATCGCACAGATCACTTGGCCCTATCGCACCAAAGAATATATTCTCACAAAGGCATGGAGGCATAAAGATTTGAAATCTGAGGGCAAATCAGCCTTTTCTGACCATGTCTTTATGACTGCCTTACAACTGCAAAGACAGCAAATTCGACTGGTGATTAAGGACGTTAAGGAATAGAAGGGGCTACGGGCACAACGGAACTATCCTGCAAAGTTAAAAATCTATTTGGAGTCCAGACCAAAGGTCTTCCCTAGTTTACTGTATGCAGCACCATTATTAAAAGGGTGGCAAATAACAATACCAGATTTAGAAATGGGGGCTTTAGCAACAAAATTGCTGCCGAGTTCATGGGGGCTTGTCTCCAGCGGGGGAAAAAGCTCTGCCCGCCAAGAGCACCTCCAAGGCATTTGGTGCCGGACATGTCAAAGCAACTCAAAAAGGGAGGCAGTGGCAAAAAGGACCCATCTTCTTCTTCACAAGGTGCAGGATGATCCTCGACAACCAGCATAGATACTGGTAATAGTATTTTTCTGCTTTGCAAGGATCTGATTCCCAACCCTCATTTGGGACATTTTCTATTAAGTTAGATAAGACATAATTTAACTCTCCCTGAATTATGGGAGGCATAGTCAATTTGTTCTTATAACCCCCCCCCCACCTGAGATTGTATTAAGAGTACCTTTATTTAGTTTGAACTTACTTTGATAAGACTTACTTATTTAAAATTAGTATCTGACTCCCACTCAGAAAATGAGCCGCTAGAGAGAGAGAGAGAGAGAGAGAGACAGAGAGAATAATGTTCTGGCAGTTATAATCTTAAATTGAGAATGAGGAGGGTGAGGAGGGACTAAGAGAACAATGTCACTGCCTCCCTCCGTTATTTTGCCAGACAGACTGAAGGTTCCTCATTTAATGGTCTCTCTAGTCTGGTCCCACAGAAGACTGCTATTTGCTGACTCTCCCAGCAGACTACAGAACATTAACTGTTTGGATCGACAAACTAATGGCAATGGGGACTGAATGGGAGGAGGAAATACCAATAAATAATCAACAGAATGAGTAAACACTTCTGGATTGTTGGACAAAGTGAGGAGTTTTTTTTTTTGGGGGGGGGATATCAGTTTCTGAAATAGATTAACCGTTTGGGAAAAAGAGGAGGGAAGGAGAGAGAGAGGAGAAAACATCTTGGGAGGGAGGAGGAAGGTTGTTATACTGGAGCAGTTAGCTCCAGTTTACAAAGCAACCCTGACATGGCAATACAAGATACATAATGTTAAAGGGAGGTTCAGCTGCACTGCCATTTATTTCCCAATCAATTTCTGTAAGAATCAGGTGGACTCTGCGTGGTGGTGTTATTGGATCAGAGTGAACCTCCAGGAGACATAGGACCCAGAAACAGCTGCGAATAATATTAAGACCTTCTTGGAAGGCTGGCCCGGTGGCACTGAGGGCCACACCTTGTGCCATGCCGGTGACATGAGTTCAGGAACAAGCCAGGCACTGGGGGTCAGCAGGGGAGGGAGAGGATTGAGCATCTGATGGACTGCTTTCCTTGCCCTGGGGAGGGATCCTGGGTACCTCTGGTGCAGTAGAGACACGCGGTGGAGACCGGGGGGTACTACTAGCATGGAGCAACTAATGGGGAGGAGCACAGTGGACATCTATGGGAAAGTTGTGCTGACATCATTGCACAGCCAGGCTCCTGGGGGAAATGAAAGAGGAAAAAACCCTTACTGTGCCGGTAGTTGACGGTGGGGCTCAGTGGTTGGGCACACATGCCTAATGTCGGGCAATCCATCCTGGTGCTTCCGGTTCCTCACCACCTCTCTGGTTGCTCCACTGGATTATAGATAGAGTGCTGGAAGAGTTGGCGGTCCCACTTTGCAGAGCTCAGAGCCAGGGGAACGGGTGGCTGGATGGGGTTGGGGGGATCCGGGTATGGGTAGGCACCAGGAATGGAAGGCTTCATGCGGGCAGCAGAGCCACCATTGAGAGACCCCTCCTGAGAGAGTCCAGCATGGTAGGATCAGAAATAAAGTCCTTGGGAGGGCTTCATCTTCCTAGATTACCTATAGAAATTACAGAAGAATTGGATTTACTCATCACTGAACAAGAAGTAGGTACAATGATTAGAGGGCTGAAAACGGGTTTGTGCACAATTTTATAAACAGTTTAAGGACATACTAATTCCTATTTTAACAGAGGTGTATAATTCTTGTTTGCAGGAAGGGAAGATTCAGGACTCTTGGATGGAAGTAATCATTTCTGTTATTCTAAACCCAGAAAACCCTGAACAAGTGAGAAGCCTTTCGGTCAATATCCTTACTTAATCAGGATCTCAAAATTTTAATTAAGATCCTCTTGCTTCGACTACAAAGATATATTGAATTTTTACTACATACTGATCAAACAGGGTTCATTCCACGCAGGCACTTAGATAACAATATTCGAAAGTTACTAGGCATTATTTCCAACAGACCCTCTCTTCAGAACCTGGCAGTGGTGATCTTTTTAGACATGGAAAAGGCATTTGATCACCTCAATTGGTCATACTTAACAACAGTTTTGGAGTATGTGGGTCTGGGGGGAAATTTTTTGAAATGGATGTTGTTGATTTATAACCATCCAAGAGCCAGGGTCAGAGTAGATGGCACCTTTTCTGAACCTATTGCTATTGAACGTGGAACCATACAGGGGTGCCTTTTGTAACCCCTGCTGTTTGCTCTTAGTATCAAGCCTTTAGCAGCAGCAGTCAGAGAATCGGCTGAAATAAAGGGAGCGTCAATCCGTCAGGTGGAGACTAAAATCTTGCTTTATGCGGATGAAACATTACTATATGAATAAGACCCAGATGGTCCCTTCCTCCTTTACTGCAGCTGTTAAGGTTCTATGGAGAACTCTCGGGTTTTAAAATAAACTATGACAAATTAGAAATTTACAAAATCCATGGTCCTATCCCTGCCACTATAAACACTGCTCTTCCCTTCAAATGGGTCAGAGACAAAGTAAGCTATTTAGGCATACAGATTCCCACAGACCTCTCTAACCTATATAAATTTAATTATACATCCTTAAAACAAGTTTATGCAGATTTGTGCAGAAGGGGGGCACTTCCTCCATCTTTTCTGACAAGATCGAGACTATTAAAATGAATATATTACTTGGATATTTATTTTATTTTGATATTGCCATTGCTAATTATTCGAGAGGGACCTGGAAAGACCTCAGGAAAACATTTGGAGATTAATTGGGCCAGGAGAAGACCTAGGTGTGCTGGGGAGGGGCTCACTGAATCCAAGAGTGAAGGAGATGAGGGCCTATCCAATTTTGTTAAATTTTTATTTTTTTTTATTTAGTTGTTTAACCAGATGTAGCACACTAAGCTGAAAACTTTTTACAGGAGCGACCTGAGAGCACAAGGAGGTTAAATGACTTGCTCCAGGGTCACACAGTATGCAAGTGGAAGCTGGGATTCAAACCCAGGTCTGGTCTGCTGGATGTCACTAAATTTGCAGCTCAGAGCCTTAGACCACTCGCTATACTGCCTCCCATATTAATAAATATTACAAAGCAGCACAATTACTGCCTCTGTTAACTATTATATCCTCTAAAACAAAGTGGGCTGGACAACTTTAGAAGAACAAGCCCATCCAGACTTCCCCTGAAGGTCCTTCCTTAGGTGGTTATGAAGAGATCTTCTAAAATCAACAACCCGTGGACTAAATACAACCTTAAAATATAGCTGTAGGTCAGACAGTGGTGGGAAATTCACACTCCGGTCTGGCACTACATACTCCTGGGATGTTTGCCTGGTTTTCCTGCTTCAAGTTGGGATAATGTATTACGGAAATGGGCCAAGAAAGGGCTTTCCTGTCTCCCACAGTTGTTGTAGAATTAGGAGATTATTAAAAGTTTTTTATCTCTACAACAAGAGTTTCAGATCCTCCATTCAGATATTTTTAGATATCTTCAATACAGGCACTATATAACCTCTGGACTGGGAATTCGAGGGTGTCTTCTCCTCCATCACCGAGGGGTGGCATTCGTTTGGGAGGCTGGAAAGAGGGGAGATAGTAAACATTTCATTTCCAAGATATACACCCAGTTAAATGAAGGGGAGGGCCAACTGTTAGTCCAAAACATCCAAAATAAATGGGAGAAGGAATTGGGATATTAAATTACAGATTCTGATTGGTGTGAAATTTGGCAGGGAGTGCATAAACCCACAGGATCTCCCTCATGGAGGGAATTCCAATGGAAAATTAATGAACAGTTTTTTATCACCCCTACCACTTCAAAACACTATACCACATGCCCCTCTGACATATGTTGGAAGGGGTGTGGAGGAAAGGGCACTCACCTGTATGTATTTTGGACATGAAGAGCAATGACTGAATCTGGAGTAAAGTTAGGGAAGTGATGGATGTTATTTTCCACTTACAATCCTCTATAGACTGTGAGCATTTAGTATTAGGTCTAACGCCAGAAGGAATTTCCACAAGGGCCCAAAAATACCTATATCATATTCTAATTGTGGTAGCTCTTAAGGTGCTTACCCAGAACTCACTAACAGGGAACAAGATTTCATTAGGACAATGGTCACAAAATATTAGTCATATTCAAACCATGGTAGCCATAACAGCTAGACTCCGACTGCAAGTACAGAAGTATAATTCTAGTTGGCTTCCTTATTTTCAGTATAAGGAGGATATAGAGCGAACCCCAATTTTGGAACAATTGCACCATTAAGCACTTTGTTAGCAGCTGCCACCACTTTGTACCAGATGAGTTTATATAATTAATTTTAATCCTATTCACCCTCTTTATTACTAGGAATGAAACACACATAATAGACAATGGAATGCACTGGTTGTTTGTTACTTTATTTTTATTGAAACTTTTCTATTGAAGAAACTGTGTATTAATTTAGACATATGAAAGTGGGAGACTACATACTTCCTTACGTCAGCACTGAAGCAGCGTTTAGAGCATATGTTAACAGTTTTGACAAATAAACTTATTAAATGTCTACCTCCTTGTCAAGAGCCCATTGCTAGGCACTGGCAATTAAAACGTTGACCTTGGGTTCTGAAGGCAGTAGCTCAAACTATTTAGGTAAAGGGAAATTCCCATCAGCTGGAAGTTTGAAGTGTACTTGTAACTTGCCATTGCTATCAACTTTTTACAACTAGAGAGGACTAATGTTACTCTTCCTTTGCATTGTAGTGCATTATTATTTGTAGTCTGTATCATAGGTCGGTAAACTACAGAATACTGGAGTCAGAAACAAAGTCATCAAAATGTACTCACAGAAAGAAGCTCGGCTACTCAGTGCCAGACAGCAGAGGCAGATGCTACAGTTGTGTTGTAGGATGAAACACTTCTTTATTTAGTAAAACAGCAGTGAGCTAACAGTCAGTCTTGAAAAAGCGGGCAGTGCAAAAATGTCTCACTAGCTCACTGCTATTTTACTAAATAAAGAAGTTTTTCATCCTGCAATGCAGTTGTAGTGTCTGCCTCCACTGTCTGGGACTCAGTAGCCGAGCTTCTTTCTGTGAGTACACATTATTATTTCTAGCTGTGAGAATTAGATGGCACTGCATTTTACATGTACAACAATGCAGTACACTAGCAATGGCCACAAAGCACCATGCAGTATTTTAGCCACCCCAGCCTTGTAGAGATATGGCCATCCTAGTACAATCAGCTTTGTTTTTCCAATCATCTCTTTCCCACCACAAGGGTATTATATATCTGTTCCCCCTACTTGGGCAGACACACCTGCAGCCTTTGCTGAGGATCACATACAGTATGAGGTCCCAAGTGCTAAAACTTGTTGGGAGGTCAGAATGTCTCGTCTCTTCTCAGTGACCATCAACGGAGATCTCTTTGCTGCTAAGTCAACACTTTAGGACATTAAAGTGGCTTACTGCTATATGACACTTTTCAGTTTTTCTAGCTTCTCCAAACCATACATATACTCTCAAGCCTCATTCCCACAGCAAGGCATCATGAGTATGCAAATCCTTGTGCAAAGTCAAGCTGACAAGGCTATACCAGGACAGACACATGGGCTGGATTCACAGACCCTGAAACCCCACAGCTGTGAGAAAACTCGGTCGGTGCAAGTGGGTTGACACTTTTAGAGATGCAGTTTTTCCCACAGCTGCAGAATTCTCAAAGGTAGAGCCAGTTTGTGAGAGGTTTCATTATTTATGGCAGCTTACAGGGTGTTTTTTCCCTCAGCTGTGGAAAAATGTTACAGTTAGTGAGCAAGGCATACACATCCACCACAGCTGCAGCAGGCTGAGTAAATTGGTCTATAACTGGGGTTGTGGAGTGGGATTTAGACCCATGTAGTTTTGTGAGTCTGGCCCATGGCCTTTAAACAGGCTTGTCAATGGGTAGCAATACAATAAATAATGGTGGTAAAAGACCATTTTGGAGGGTTTTATTAAAAAAAAATTAGGGTGATGGTAAAAATTATAGGGTGGTGGCTAACAAAATAGGTGACAGTAAAAATATAGAGTGGTAATAGAAAAATATAGGGTGGTGGCCCACCGCAATAAAACAGTGCATGGGGAACACTGCTGGGTATGCAAAGCTGTGGTGTGTTGTGGTATGGTGCGGTGTGGGGGCAGGCTGACATAATGCTGTTTTTCCTTATGTTCAACACCGGTTTTAGGGTCATATGAGCGACTGGACTAAAGTACTTCCCATGTTGTTGTAAATGTGTGATTCAACTGTATGCAGTTCTCCCTTCTTGGAGGGAACATTGATAGCTGCTTTCAGAGAGGTGGAAACTGCGAAGCAGGAAGCTTTCTCGACAGTCACAACCTTGCAATGCCAACTTGTCAGTACTGAGAAACTCTTTACTCATTTCCATAAACATTTCATAATTGGATTGGCAGCAGAAGCATGCATCATGAAAAAGATATAGATGGTGTCCAGGGCAGTTTATAAATAGCTCAGTAGCTGAGACTCTCCACTGATCAAGAGGCACTATTGGAATTACACTTCATGAGTTTTGGGAGCTGTGGTGGTCCATAGGGTTTCTGTCCTCAGAAAGAGTCCTCTTTCCCTGTAAATCAGTGGTAGTGATACGCAAGGTGCTGGGGCTTACTTCAGAGTTTTTAGAGCCAAGCCCTGGCACACAACCCCCGTAACTGCAACACTTTCATGAAGCAGCCTGGCTTTATGTGTAAAGAAAAACCCTTGCTTGTCCTCACAGCCAAAGAAAAAGTGCAGCCTAAACAGCTTACAAGTTGAGTGGTAAAGAGAGGAATGGGAGGTGGATTATAAATGGAGAGAAAATAAATGTTTTAGATGCAAAATTCCCCCAGCCACCCAATGGAAAAATGGTAAGGCATATGCTACCAAGTCATTAATCATGGTTCGTTGCTTGAGCCCGAGAAGATATGTGTCCAGCTGCAGAGGCCGCTATGAGTGCCATGTTGGATGCTCCCTGAATCAAGGCAGGTCAGGAGCTCATGGAAATGCAAGACTGTCCAATGGTGACCCAGGGAAGGAGGTAGTCCGTGGCCCATTAAGGGGAGCTGTAGAACACTGACATCTGATGCATAGGTGACGTGCAGCCTAGTTCTGCATGGGCGAGGGGTGGCCTTATGGATTGTGGTGAGTTTGCTTGGTCCCTCTTGCTTTCTGGTTGGCCAGCAGAGCACCCACTACAGGTTGCACCCCAGTGGGAGGGAGCTGGGGGAAAACATGAACTTCCCCACTTAGCTGCAGCTACCAGACGATTTCATCTTCCCCTCACTGAGTTTGAATTGTTCAGACCAGCACATCTGCTTATACGAGAATATCCAGGTAATGGAGGGTCAGCTAGAGGGTTCCCGGGGTCAGGGACACCATTCCAGAGTTGTGAAGGAGGCTTGTAGACATGTATGATGGATGGCCTGGCTCCATGAAGTGGCAGCAGAAATACAATGCAAATACTAAATACCAGAAAGTCATTGAATGTAATTCTTCAAGATAGCTGCACTCAGAGGTGTAAGCATTTCCAAAGCTTTTGTGTGAATTGCTCACAGCACTGACTACCAGATCTCAGATCTTCTTGGTCTGGTTTACAAAAGATCAAGTTTCACAACAGCCCAGTGGTAACTGACATCTGAAGGGAAAGTTTTGGAAAATATCATTGCTTGCTAGACCCATTTAATTGAAGTAGGCCATCTACTGCCCTTTCCCCTCCCTCTCTGTCAGCCTCCCTCATTGTCCTCCATTATAAGTTCAGGTGTAGATAAGCAGCCAGAGGTGATGAAGTCTAAGGCATGGATTACAGATTTCGTGGTTACAGGCATAACTATGAAGAAAAAAGGGATACAAAATACACATTCTGTATTGTTTTCTTCCCTTCCTTTACCCCAGGATGCATTTGGAGAGGAGTGTTATCAGCTCGGTATGTCTTTCCTAGAAAAATATTTGAAATAAACAAATATAAAATATTGATAAATTGTGAATAAAAATGATATTTTCCTCCAACTGTACCCCTAAAAATACTAGGGGCTTTAACTGTATGATTATTGCTCATTATAATGTTCTTCATAAAAGCAATCAGGTCCAAAAAGCCCCCCACAACCACTAACAAAAGAAACAAGTCTATAACAGGGGCATCAGCCCCAGCATACTTTTTACAATTTATTTAAACAGAATAGCCCTGCTGAGATGCAACATCTTAATTTCCAGTTGGACACTGCATCTCCTCATTTCCTAGCTGGGTGGATTTGAGCACTAAGAGGTTAAGTGATTTGCTAAAGGTCACATAGTGAGTATTTGGCCCTAGCGAGTTCAAACCTGTCTTCTCTGGGTTACCAAGCCAGTGCTGTAACCATTAGACCACACCATCTCATAGCTGGCATCATCAGAATTCAACCATGCAAAAATCTCATGACCTTTGTCCTCAACAGTTCATCAGCTTCTGATAATTATCATTTCCTAATGAGGTTATACTCCTCAGTCTGTTGCAATCACTTCCATAGCAACAGACAGTGGTACAGCATTACTTACAGCATCAGGTAGAGATTAGAAATACAAGATGTAATCTGCTCAGCTCTAGCTAGAAAAATCTGTTTAGTCATATTTTAGGGGGGACTCATAGTGAGTGACTGATCAGAATCAAAAAATAAAGTCTGGTGTGCACCACACCATACAGGCCCAACTGGCCTGTATTCAAGTTTTTTAATATTTATCAAACTTATCTGTAATCTGCCTTTTTTGGAGGTTGCTCAGGTGGACATTAAAGATCCCATCGCACTTCTTGAGATGACAAGGGGAATTCCCCCAGTGTTCTGGCCAAATTTTCCTCATTCACCAAAATACCACCATCAGCTTCATCTGGTTTCAATCAGTTTGCACTATCCCCATCCACCTTCCCCTCCCACACACCCCCACACACTGAAAGGAGGCTTCTGAAAATTGGCAGCGTTGTGTTGCCCTCCATTACCAGTTAACCCAAATAAAAAAAAAATATTGCTTGTTCCTATCATAGTTTAGACAGCGGTGAGTCAGCTGAGATTTGCGAAAGCCTGACCACTGCTTCAAGGTGACCATGTTTACTCAGGTTTAACCCCATTCCATATTTATTTCTATTAATCCAACTGATATGAGCTGAGGTCCTGTGATTTCATTTTCATTTTATGCTTACACCACACACCAGCTTCCTTGCTTTGAGGTAAATGGAAATTAACATGGAATAGTGTGGGACCTCACCAAATAGGGTCACCATGAACTGGCAGTCAGGCTTTCGCAAATCTCAGCTGACACTAACTAACCCCCCCCCCCCATTTAAGATATGCCAAGAAGAAGTAATATGTTAGAAAAATATAAAACAAACCTCAAATTCAGGCCCATGTTGAGCAATGACACAATGAACTTTGTGTGTTGATCTGGTAGTGATTTATGATCAGGAGTAGATGAACTGCAGCATGCAAAGATTCTGTTTTCATGCAAAACTCCCAGTAGCAGAGATAGGAATGGCTTGAAATTCCGGTAGGGGTGGAGGATGCTGTGCAATTAAATTTTGAAAATGTCAACTGAAATAATTTTTTTTTTGTTTTTTGTGTTTTTTTGCTGGCAGTTATGGATCCACTCCCCCCAAAGCTAACAAAAAGCCTTGTCTGTCTTGCTCCACTCTGTCAAACTGCAGGGCGTCTTCATCTCTCCCGAAGCGAAAACTTCCCAGTCAGAGAAGACAGGAACGTATTGTTTCTGTTTGGTGTTGCCAAGGTTCAGAGGAGTTCCCTTCACTCTCACAAGACTTAATATGGCACGGATATGCACTGCTTCACAGTATGCGTCACTAATGTCAGCAACATACAATCCAAGGAATATAGGAACATTATGTCCTAAACACTCAATTTTTTACACTTCTTTGCATTCTAAAGTTGGATAAGGCACAGTGATCGAGAGAGAGTTTTTTTTTTTTCAGAAGATGAATTAACTGATTTACATTACAGTTTCTACAACATTTATGAGCTGGAAAGGCCAATTAGGAATTATGCTACCAGTCTGAGAGATAACCATCACTCCAAGGCAGTCAAGTGCAGTATTTTATTATAAATGTTTACTATACTGAAGCTCCACTCAATTAGTGGACAATGTATTTGGATGAAAGTGGCAGTTCAGTTCTGTTTTCTTCTGCAAAAAGCTGTGTCTGACTCGCACTGATGCAGTGGCCCTCATTCGTAACTGATGCTGTACAACCATAGATAGTGCCACGACCGACAATACTGAAAAACATGTGAAAGGGAACCCTCTTCTGACCCATTTATGTCAGACAAAAGGCACACTTTCTCAATCTGGAAGTGTTAGTTTTGATTATTGTTCCCTCAGTTTGCGTGTCCTATTTAGCGCTAGGCTACAATCAAAGGCAACTTCCTTTACTGTACTAGTGTTGCACTGTTTTCCGGGAATATTAAAACAATTCCCAGGTCTCTGGGAAAACTTCTTAAATAGTCTATTCAGACAACTCAGCTTCTATTTCGTTGATTTTTTGTACTGATCTCCCCTCCTGTAATGCTGAGGAAATCTACGAAACAGGCTATCTGTTTCACATTTCAGTGGGAAACATCTAAAAGACGGAGAAGCCAAAACGAAAAAATAACATTAAAGTGAAATTAACTGCTAATATAATAAGTGAAGCTTTTATTTTAGTAGACACCCAGGGCATGATTTTCAAAAGGGGTTCTCCCCACTTGAGACTGCCATTAGATTGGATTATGGTCTGAATAATACTGAAGTACTTCCTTGGCACCATGTTATTGTTCTCACAGCACTTTCTTTCATGTATCTGACTTGTGCTTTGCATTATTCATACCTTTGGATCTCTTCATGTTTAATATGACACTGAATGGCTACTCTGATTGTCACTGTGCTTCTGTCATCATCTTACATCTGTGACATTTATATTCTGCTTATACAGGTGTGTGTTTATTGTTGTGTAGACCCCCCATCCTCCCGGTGTCTATGGCCATGATGGTGAGGTCCGAAGAGAGGGGAGCCACAAAATCACAGAAACCACCCAAATGGCTGCGTTACCTGGATCCTAGTCTATCAAAGAGGGTGCACCCAGGTTGGGGCCACTGCAGCTCCAGAGTAAATGGAGGTTAATCACAGTGAAACTAGCTGAATAAATAAGTCCATTGTCCAAACGGTGTGAAAAGTTCATAAGGCAGATGCTAAAATGGGCACACTGGGACACATGTTGAGGACATACCCCTAGCGGTGGGCTGCTCACAGAGACTTATGCCTGGGCTCCCTGTGCTATCTGCCCATTCCCATCCACTCCACCCATGACTAGACAGCAGCACACACCCAAGAGAGGCAAGGCAGGCTCTCACCTCTGCCCACGGGACCAGGGCAGGCTCTCACCACTGCCCACAGGCGCTGCTCTCTCCATAGCCAGCTAAGCTTCAGCAGGAGGCGCAATACACCCAGCATGTTCCATGGAACACACCGACCGCCACCATTTCTACCCATTGATGATGCCATGTAAGACAGGTCAGGGCCGGGGGTCAATTACCCCACCCGTCCCACTTCCTGGTCCATCGCCCAGACTCGACTCCCACTTTTCACACCAAAACTCACACATTAAAGGCTTGCATCCACCCAGACTGCCCGCCTGCAGCAGTCCCAGGTGACATCAGAAATGAACCCTTTGTATCCTAGTAAGTCCCATAGGGGCTTACAGTTGTATCTTTAGTTTTCCTAACTAAGACCTCCTGGTAAATAAGCATCACTCAGTGGAGCCTTGTCCTGGTAAAACAACATATATACAATAAATAAAATACAATTCTGTGTCTGTAGCAAAATGTTTTTGAAAAATGGCCTCCTGTGGGCCCCCAATGGCAATTTGGATTTGGGAATGGTCTAGAGACAGCCCCATTGGGGATTGGCCTTCAGCTGGAGCAGTTGTTCCACAGCAGTGTGCTCCACCCAGGGAAGTTCCAGTGCCACAGTGACACCAGTAAGAGGGCCAGGGAGTTTGCTCCACCTACAGTGTGCTGTGGCTGCACAGTGCCAAAATGGTAACTACTTATGTCACTGAGTGAAGGGAGGAATGGTGAGAAAACATGGGGGAAAAACACCCAGCCACTGGCAGCAATGACAGCTTCAACCTGAAACAGGGTATGTCCATGACAGACCATCAGCTAGATAGGGGAAAAAACAGTGCCCCCTCCAAAAAAAATCAGGTCCCTCTTCTTCAAACCATGCAATACATTGTCACCAGTCATAAAATTTACCAGCTTTGGGACAGCACTTAGATGGAGCAGGGTACCAGATTATCCCCCTAACTTCTAAAAGCTGGGGATCAGGGCTTCAGTCCTCTTTTGGTCCCAGGTGAAACGGGTTTGGTAGCGATGATGACAGTCCACCCATAATCACACATCTATGCCATATTTTTGAAATTCTGCAACATCATTTTTGAACTGTTACAGCTTAATTTAATATTTGTTCACGCCAGCATTTTTCATCGTGGTCAAATAGTCACATAAAAACAAAATGGATAATGTGAAACAGTACTGGAGTGTTCTAAACAACGTGAGGGCTTTCTCATCTCCCACAGAATTTTGACTCTGGATTTCTTTTCTTGCTGACTTCACTACCACTTTATTTGCTGTTTTAGCACCCTACAAACTTTCCTTTCATGAATTCTACTGTACTCTGCACCAGTGGAAAAAAACTGCACTTTGTCTAAAGCAGTATCGGACAAAATTACAATAATCTATTTAGTCACTTTTCATGAAAGCATCATTCTCCTTGTAGCCAATACAAAGTTAGCACTGGTTACAGACAGCTGCAAGAATCAATAGCAAGGCACACTCTCACTCATTGACAGCTATTAAAAGGAGTGTCCTAGTCTCCCGATGCATTTCAATGGGTCAGCTGCAAAATACTTCCTGACTTTGGTCTCAATAGGAAGTGATCTGCTATGCACAGACCAGCCCTAATAATTCTGGCGACACATCCTATGTATATATAAAACAACAAGCATGCAAGTAACTGACTGGTCAAAGTTATCAAGGAGACATCTTTTGTTATTTTTATTCATTTGGGATGCCTGATGACCCAGCAATAGAGCACTGTACTACCATTCTGGTGACCCAGGGTTAGGAGCCAGCCCCTGATACTGTGATACTGGCAAATGGATGCAGCGACTGAACTGTGCTGCAAGCAGTGGTGGCTCTACACCAGGGCCCGCCAGGGCACGTGCCCTGGTAAAAAAATGCTGTGCCTCAGTTGGCGCCCCATATGGTGCAGAGCTTCCCCCATAGTAACAATATATCAGTGCCCTGGCTGCCATCAGTTGTGCCCCAGCTGTGCCCTGGTAACCATTTGTGGCTAGAGCCGCTACTGGCTGCAAGCGGCAATGCGTCCTCCATTGCATTGGCAGACCTGTGTTTCCATTACCTCAACGACCCCTGTGGTTAGAGCCAGGGGGGTTCATCCCCCATCTTCAGGGGTGGCTACATGTCTGCAAGGCCCCCAGAGGATGAGTGAGGCTCTGCAATGAGAGGGGAGGACAGAAAAATGGGGATAGAAGAAAACATGACATCATCTGAATGACTGCTGCTGGGACTTTTCTGCTCCATGCTACTGGTAACCCTAGAATTGAGGGCAGCTGACAGGGTGGAAGATCACCGGGGGATGGGGAAGTAGTCTAAAGACTGGGAGGACCAGTGGCAGAGGATATGCAGCTAGACGAGAAAAAAACAAAATTGACCTTTGAATAATTCAACCTACTATATTTCCTTAAATCTTCATTTTACATACCTTATTCAACTGCAGTAACATTTAATAACAAAAATATGATAACTTGACAAGTATTTACACAAATGAGCAGCACTTAATGAATATGTTAATATCCTTTTCATGGAAGATAACTAATTAGGGAAGCAAAACTGAGCTCGTCAAACAATACTGCGGCAAAACTATCTAATGAAGCAGTATTCAGTAATGTAGCTCAGATTCCCACTTGCTACAAAACAGACCTCCATATAAAACCAATCTGGTAGTAAATGCAACTTCATAAGACAGTTAGTGCACTTTAAAGAGGACAAGAAAGGATTTCAAATTGGTAGCTGTTTATAATGTTCCAGTTTACAGAAATGATATCCATAAGCCGAAATGATCCCTATGTAACTGTACCTGAATAGAAAGTTATATGAAAAACTGTATTTTGCATTGCTTTGTTTTTATGGGCAGCATTCTGTTGCAGTTCTCTTCACGGAACCAGTGATCTGGAGTTTTAACTATGTCACAGTTTGAGGAAAAACTCTAAGCATGGTTCTGACAGGACAATAGCTTGTGTTTAGCATTCTGTATTCAAACTGTGTCATAGTAACCACTTCAAATTACTGGTTCCAGGAAAAGAACTGTTCAGAATGTTGTTCGTAAAAAGAAAACAATTGAAAACACAGTTTTTCACATCATTGTTTAGTAAGGTACAGTGAAATATGATCCATTTGGAGGCAAGTTTATCATTTCTTTTACTAGAAACATTACTAACTGCTGCTAGTTAGCACAGATTGCCTGTCCCCTTTAGCAAACTAAAAATCTTCTGTGTTAAAGTGGCATTAGGGTGGCATTAGATACATTTAAATTCTTTTCCATCCAAACTGGATCCAAATTACCTAAATTCCTCACAGGTATAAAAACAATCCTGCCAATGTTCCCCAGGCTGCAGAGGGTTAAAGGAGATCTACCGGTAAACTGCAGCGAGCCACTGCTGCATATATCGTTGCTCGAGCTCCCCGATCCTCCCTGTAATGCCAAAATATATTTAGTGGTTAAAATACCTCTACGCTTGTAATTTTCCATTTTTGCCTTGGTGCAGTCGACATTTTGGTAAATGGAGTCCCACCCTCCTCCCCTGGAGATCACACTGGCAAAAACTGCAATATGCTGACGTGGTTTTGCCCCTTCGTGATATTGCCCTTATGTACAGAGATATAAAAATCTCTCTATTTTCTATGCCGAAGTTGCCTATAAAAGCTTTTAAAAAGTTTAATTTCTGTTTTTTTTTCAAACCTTCGTATCTGTTTCTGATAATAACATCCACAGATCAAAGGACAACTGAGCATTTGCGCTTCGATGGAATAAAAAACTTTTCACAGGTTATATGAGGCTTTTTTGGCTGCTGCAGTTAAAAAATAAATATAAAAATAATAAAAATAAGCAGTGGCATCCATGTTTTCTTTACAGTGATTCAAGTGCTCATTGCCGAGTTACAGAGTTACAGAAGCCCACATGGTTGCAGCATGGAATCTATGAATGAATGCTGACAAAGTAATATAGTGCCTTAAAGGCATAGCACGATTACAGCAATATTATTTTTACAGCAATACATTCTAATTCTACAGTATATGCAAGAACATATCATTGTGGCACTGCTTTCTGTTTTCTGTGCCACCTCTGCAGCTGGAATAATGCTGCTGTGTATAACAAAATACTTAACATAGCAAGTTCCAGTTTCAGTGACTGAAGAACAATTCTATCGTCAACTAATGTAGATCTGACATAAAAGAACATTTTTTACCTCCACAGTTTGCACTATACTGAGAGAAGAGACATATGGTGGAGAAGGAATAAAACGGGTAGTCAGTCGTTATGCCAATGTCTTTAGTGTACATCGGCATGCAGAGAGTGGCAATGTAAACAGAAGTCTGAGCTCAGGATTCTTCTACTGCCCATCTGATCACCAAGGAACACTACCACTTACAACTAATGTTGGTCAGTTGGAACTGTGATTGGGGACTGTGATCCCTGTAATAAAATAACTGTACCACTCCAAGACCATAATACAAGCAATTACACTGCTTTGCATCAGAATAGATGAAAAAGAACATATTCTAGTGTGTTAAAGTCAGGTAATACCTTATATTAGACTTTTAATTCTTAAAGCTAGTCTAAAATATATAAGGTCAATAGAAGGTATCACCTGCAACATGTTTTTATTTTTTCTTCTGCATCATAGAATGGACTAATACAGCTGCCACATTTCTCTATCTGGACAGACCAAACTAAATCCACAATGCTATGCACAATATCTTCTGCAGAAATCAATGGTGAGGGGGTAAAGAAAGGAAGAAAAAAGTGAGTACAGTAGTTTTGATTGGAAAGTGCACTTTAGCACCTGCTTCTTAACAGAAGCAGAGCAAACCCAAGTTTAATCTATTACAAAACACCATACTAATTCCTGATATCTCATGAACCTTGGTCTTACACTTAGCTTCCACAGCTTGCTCAGGATACCAGTGAGTAAGTGACTCTGGTGGGATTTGGACCAGAACAAGTTCTCAAGTCTGTGATCTAACCACTAGACTCCAATACCATCCTTCTGACACCACCTGTGACAGGGTGGAGAACCCATGCTTTCTGCCCCTGTCTCTCAGCCCTCTGCCACACAGCTTCAGACCAGCAGGGTAAGAGATACCTCTTTAGCGCTTCCCCAAGGCACCCCTACCCACCAACATCATGTGGTCAAGAGTAATTTTGTGCAAAACCAAAGCACATGACAAACTAATAAACAAATTAGCCAGCCTGGGAGTGGGTCCCAGGGTGGTGGCCTGGGTAAAAAATTGGCTGGACAACAGGACAGAGAGAGTAATAGTAAACAGAGTCCACTCCAAAGAAAGGGGGGTTACTAGTGGGGTACTGTAGGGTTCACTACTGGGACTGGTTCTTTTTGATGTCTTTATAAGTGACATTGTGAGGGGACTGGAGGGAAAAGTATGCCTCTTTGCAGATGACAGAAAGATCTGCAACAGGGTTGATACACAAGGGGTGTGTGTGAAAAGGATGAGAAGGGACTTGGCAAGGTCGGAGGAATGGTCAAAGGTATGGCAGCTTAGATTCAATGCTAAGAAGTACAAAGTAATGCACCTGGAAAACAAAACCCAGGGAAGAGTACACAATGTGGGGGAGGTACTAACAACAAAATGGAAAGGGACCTGGGGGTAGTCATATCAGATGACCTAAAGGTAAGCAGGCAATGTTAGAAGGCAGTAAGGAAGTCTGGGGATACTGGGACAAATTGGGAGAGGCATCACCAGTAGAAAACAGGAAGTTGTTATCCCTCTGTACAGTCAGTTGGTGAGACCCATCCGAGTACTGTGTGCAGTTCTGGAGACCCCATCTCAGCAAGGACATAGACAGGATGGAGGCAGTCAGGAGGAAACCAAAATGGTGCAGGTCTGCACCAGAAGTCATCTGAAGAGAGACTAAAAGATCTTAATATTATACCTTCGAGGAAAGGAGGGAGAGGGGACATGATAGAAACTTTCAAGTACCTCAAGGGAGGCAACAAAGTCCAAGAGGGTGGCGTCTTTCAGAAAAAGAGATGTGCAAGAACAAGGGGGCACAATTTGAAAATAGAGGGGGGATGGCTCAGGAGCAATGTGAGGAAGTATTTTTTCATGGAGAGGGTGACGGACACATGGAATGGCCTTTCTGAGGAGGTCAGGGGGTCAAAAACAGTGGGAGAATTCAAGAATGCATGGTATAGACATGAGACAATTCTGGTGTGGGTAGGAAGAAGTAGACTGTTGGTTAACTAGGATCTGCAGCTTATCCAATAGGTAGGGAAATGGGCAGACTGGGTGGGCCAAGCGGTCCTTATCTGCCATCAAAGTCTATGTTTCTATGTTGCCGGTAATACCTAATCATATCTGCCTAGACTAGGCATGGCCCCTAGGGCCCAAAGAGGGGTGGGAGAGTGGGAAACAACAAAACTTGCATCGGTCACATGGCAAGTCAACAAGCAGGAATGGTGATCAAAAAGGCTGGAATGCAGCCAGTTGGAGTCTGAAACTGGGTAATAAATTACCCTCTCAGGTTCTTGGTGGAATGGCACAAAAGGAAGAGACAACAAACAAGTGGTGTTCATGTAATTAGTGAAATTTATTACAGATCAGTAATCCAGACTTACTACCATTACAGTGTGAACACTGGGAGAACACCAGTTTTCCTTACCTAGGCAATGCAGACAGTTTCTCTCTTCTCCAGAGAAGCTAAGTGTTACAAGGGTCTTATACCTAATAATAACTATGGCTCGACTAAGGAAGATACATAAAATGTCTGTAATTGGACAAAACAGGTGGTCTGAGTAACTATCCTAACTAGTGTGGAAAGTTGCATTACTAAGCCTGATAACAGCACAATCAGACCACTACTGTCCAGGGTCAGTAATAACGATGTACAATTACTAAAGATGGCACTGTTGCCTTTTTATAGGGGATACAGTAAGAAATAGGGCAAAAAGCATTTCTTATGGCTAATATATCAGTGAAGCCTAATATGTATCAGTAAAACATAACAGAACACAGATCCTGACATTTATGCTTATATGATAAGTGTTGTCGCCCTAAGGTTAGTATATATACTGACATAAGTTGCTGCCGCAGGTGGGGGCACCATCAGGGGTGCTGGACCATGGATAACAGGTCCTTTAAACTCCTTGCACCCACCTCTAGGGCTGTGCTCCGGCCCATACCCATCAATCCCTGCTGCTCACCTCCGCACACTGACCAATACCAAGGGGCACCTTGCTCCCCTCCCTCCCTGCAACACGTCACCCACCGGCCTGAAGCTGGCCGTTTTGTGCACTTCCAAGAAGTAGGGCTTTTTGCAATGGCTATACACACTCTCCAAGTCAAGTTGGCCACCAACTGTGCTATTATCTGCCAAACACCACCCAGTTGCAGTCCCACAGCCACCCAGGGAGGGTCAGAGGGTCATCCTTGACCTTAGGTGCCAACATCCTGAATCGGCTTCACTTAAAATGAGAAAGCGAATCAGCAATCTGGTTATATACCCCTGGAACATACCTTGCCTTAAAGGTGATGTGCCGAAAGCAACACAGTGCAAACACCTGCAGCAAACCACATATCTTTTTGCACTGCATGGATTGTACGTTAATCACCTGCACCACCCATATGTTGTCAGACCAAAAAAAAAATGTCTTATTCTGCAGCCTGCCACTCCATATCTCCACGGTGAACACAATAGGAAAGAATTCTAGGAAGGTCAAGGTCCTGGACAGGTCCATTTTGTGCCACTTCTGGGGTCATGCAGCTGCACACCACTCACCTTAGCAATATATGCCAATCCTCAGGCCACCAGAAATGTCCAAAAAGAACTTAGTCTTGGTTAGGCGACCAGAGACTGGCACAGGTCATCTCATTAAAGTTAGTCAGAAACTCCCCCAAGATCCACAGGTCAGCTCTCATGCTCCTGTCAACCTAGATGAAATGGTGTGGTGAGTGGGTCCTGGCCATGGCCCTAACCAACATTCTGCAGAGGGCCACCCCAGGGGGATGACCTTGCATGTGAAATTCAGGTGCCCATGCAGTGCTTATAACTGCCGTAGCATGACCTTTCTGGTATCCCCCACTTCTCATGTCAACTGCACAAGCTTCTGCACTTTTTCCCATGGCAACCTAGAGACCCCGTAGCAAAAGGAGAAGCAGTGAATACTGCTAAGGTGCTGCTGCACAAGACTCAGAAATGCACAATACTGCAAACAAAAAAAGAATGGGAGCAGCTTACCAATCACAGATAACTCCTTTTATTCAGTGCACAGGTGCTGTAAAATGACGCCACAAAGTGCAAGTGCATACAAATAAATAATAGAGGCGGGAGAACTACATCCGTAAAAAATACAAACAAAGCACACGTTGGCACCTCAGTGGGTGCACAGTAGCCATACTAACAGTAAGCAGTCATGGATGCTGACGTGCACAAAGTGTACTATGTCACACGGATCAGCTGACGTTTAGCCAAAAAGCTTTCTCGAACTC
Organism: Neoceratodus forsteri; assembly: GCA_016271365.2. Classification (NCBI taxonomy): domain Eukaryota; kingdom Metazoa; phylum Chordata; order Ceratodontiformes; family Ceratodontidae; genus Neoceratodus; species Neoceratodus forsteri. Next base: position 67,195,579 of record JADMNL010000030.1, read on the forward strand.
CAAGACTGGAAACTTGCTGTCAGTTCACAGACCGAGAAAGAGCCGCATTGGACCCATCTGCTCCAAGTACAAAAATGTTGGCATTCTGCCCCATTTTATCGAAGGATTTGCTGCCATCTTCTTCCTAAACTTCTTATAATAAATACACAAGGCATCCCCCACAAAGGAATAATACACCTTCATTATATGATCCTGATACTTGATAAGGTCCCTCGCCTCCTCTGGTTCCTTATCTAATACAGTCGTTGGCAATACCGTATGTTAAAAGATGCAATCCATGTCGACATATCCCTCTTTACTTAACTGTCTTTTTGTCCACCTTTTCTTTGTTACCATCTTTCTCCTAATCTGCCTCCTTGAGTTCCTAGTCCCCATACAATATGGAAAAAATTTCAATATACTCCTTCTTTCAGATTTTTTTTCTTCAGGTACTGGGACTGCAATAACACAGAGTCACATGACAATACTCCTGCCCTGAATTCCTGAACTTCAGCCATGAGAAGTTTCACCATCACTGCCAAGTTCTCACCCCGTGAGCTGGCCCCCAGAGCCAGGTTGGCCTGTGCTGCAGAAAGCAGCGGTGCCAGCAAGGCCAGGGCCTGGACAATGGGGGTGCTGCTGTTGCTCTAGGCCAGAAATCCTTCCTCCTGGATGCTCTATGTGGCAGTGGTTCTGGGCATGTATGGCACAGGCTCATGATGTACCCCGTCATTAGGGTGCCAAGTCCCAATGTCGTGGCCCCCTCTTTTTGTGGGGGGCTGTGCCCCCATGCCCCACACATACACACCCCTTTCTAAATATTCCAACTCTGTGGGGGTGGACCTCAGGGAGGGGGCCACGAATTTTACCATGTGGCACCCTAATGACGGGCGCACAGATGGCCGGAAGGGTGTGGCAGCTACTTCCCGGAAAGACATGCCAAGTTCCACCATGGGGAAAAATTCCCAGCAGGAACTATCCCCACCGCTGAGGTCCCACCATTTCCACCAACTCAAACTTCTGTACCTGGAACTGGCCTGCTGGGCTGCTTGCCACACAACCAGGACACTGCCCGCAGCATGTCTGTGAATATGCCCAGAAGCAGGGCCATGATCTGCACCACCCTAGCCACACTTCCTACCAGCTCTGTACCCCACTGTGGAGTTTCCACCAACAGCCTAGCCTCCCACCCTGTTGTCCTCAGAATCCCCTCTGTCCCCGCACACAGCTGCCACAATTCTTAAGAGACCCCTCATGCAAATTCAGCGCTGACTGGTGTCCTAGTTCCTCCTCATTCCCAAAAGGCACCTCACTAGCAGAATAAACAGAATACTCATCAGTCAACGCTGCTGTCTCCAGCACTCTTGCAAACCATTTTGTCGTCCTGTCAGTGGGATCTGCATTCCTCTTCCTGGAACCTCCTACTAGCTCGAGTGAGGGGGCAGGAAAGGCTGAAGGGTCTGCAGGAGGCAGGGTGTGGAGCTGCAAGCCCTGGGGGCGGGGTCGACCAGGCTACAGCTGGGGACACTGCCCTGGACAGCTGCTCTACTCCCCCAGCAACTGAACGGGAGCCTGGGGTAGGCAAGCCCTCAGCCACCAGCCGGATGCACTCTCTCCCTGACTTGCCCATAGCAGGCTGCTGCAGGGCTATATAGTTTTGCTCTGGGCCAGCCAGGACAAAGAAGTTGGGAGGCAACTGACACTATCTGGAATTGCTTGTGCAATCCCTACCTTGAGAATGCCAGCCATAGGTTGCCCCTACTGGACCCAGCCCTACATAGCCCCCAGTGGTTTTACCCCAGTAATGCCAGAAACCCCTGCTTGGAATGCCTGTTCCAGCCACTCCATTCCATTCTTCTTGGACATAACCTTGACTCACTGGAGGATCTCTTCAATACCATTTGCATAAGGAACCACCATCTGTGCAGGAAGATTCAAGACAAGGATGCAGCAAACATAATAATCATGCCTGAGGCTCAAAACAAAGGGAAGTGAGCAGGGATGCACACTCACAGGAGAATGGGGGCTTTGCAGAAGAATGTAGAAGGAGGTGAATGGCTGTACTGGGGGAAGCACCAGGAGCTGCAAAATGGCAGGAAAACCCAAAAGGCAGAAATGCACAAAATAAACTGCAGTGGAAGCAGGGGGAGCTGGAGCAGGAGCAAGAGAGGTGGCGTGCACAGCTGTGGAGATCAGGAGCTGTGTGGTCAATCAAAGATGGTGCACAGCAATGACCCGGGCAACAACAAAACTTGTGTCAGTCATATGGTGAGTCAACAAATAGGAACAGCAATCAAAGAGGCCAGCGTGCGTGCAAGTGGGGTCCTTTAAACCCCCGCGCCACGCCCAGGCCCCCACCCACCAATCCCTGCTGATGACCCTGTGCACCAACCGATACTGAGGGTTGCCTTGATCCCTGCAGCACGTCACCCACCGGGCGTGGCTCTGGCCATTTCACATGTTTGCAATAAAGGGATTCCTGTAGGAGCAGGAGGTGGCGACTGGAGACCCCGGCCAACTATCACATAAGCAAAAGTAAAACAAATAGTATGCACACTAAACATTCTAAATATAAGGTTTTGCCACCATATTGTTTCCTGCTAACATGCTGCACTCATACTAAAAAAAGAAACAAAATATGTCAATTTAAACTCCAGCTATCATTTTTGTTTTCAAGTGTCTGTATACAACATACCTCAAATTTCCACATTAGCTTCAGCCAAAATCCAGTACAACCTCTCATGCTCACACCACATATCAGCCCAAACTCCCCTCAATGAAACCTTTCACACTCTTTCCTCCTCCACAACATCAAACATGCGATTTCCTGGCTACTCATACAAACAGCTTTCTCTCTTGCTCTCTCTCAGCCTCTGACTATGGGAATGGTGGTCAACAGCATGATCGTTGATCACTTTCTCTTGTCAACAGCTGCTGATCTCTCCACAGGAGCCCTGCTCCTAAAAGGAGCTCTCTCTCTCTCTGACCATGTAAGGTGGAGGTCAACAGCATGATTGCTGACCCCCCTCTCTCTTGGCAATGGCCAATGACCCGACCATGGGAGTTGTTCACATCACACTGTCTCTGCTCTCTGCTAACTCCCTCCCTAACGAGTTTAAAAAAAAAATAGAAATGATGGTACACAAAAAAAATCACAATGGGGGGGGGTGGGGGATGACTTCTTATACCATAATCTTCCCAGCAACAAAGAACTATTTTATGTAGGAAGGAGGAGGAGGATGTTTTAACAAAATTCAATTAAAAATTAAGAACTAAAAATTGAACATTATAATAACTTTTTTTAAATTCTTTACTTACTACCAATTATATAATCAAAATAATCCATGACAGAGTGTGGGTTATGCTAAGTTTTACCCACTTCTGGTGTGGTTTAAGCCACTCGGCCTTAAGCCTCATCCACACCACACTAGGCATGGGTAAATTAAGCAATAATGCACAACAGGTGTGTCCCATGCTGGGATAACACATCATGCCTTGGGTGGTTGAAATGCGAGGCCACAAGTTGAGTTTGTTCAACACCGAGATGACGTTATCCCAGCACAACGCACACTTGGAGTGCATTATTGCTATTATACAATGGCATGCTTTAAATAAAGGAAGAAAAGAGAGAAAATGTATTTTTGTCTTTTTCTTTTCATTTTTGTGTGGAAAGATATGTTTTGAAAATAAAATCCATAGTTTCTATTTTGGCCACTAGATGGTGCTGCTGGTGTAACATACCTGTTGCTTCCTCCTTACAGCTTTCCATTTCTGACCAAGTATAAGTCTCAGTCTGTCCCTGTGTTATAATGGCATACAACACATGCTTCCCGTTTCTCTTTTATGTTGTTGCTTTTAGAATATTTAGAATGTAGCCATGTTTGGAACTTAAGGACTGTGGTGACCGGCTGATCGGTCAATGAATTTACCACAGTGCTGTCGGTGAGCCAAACAGCGTGGCCTCCAAGCCGATCGGAGAAAGAAGCTGCTGCAGTGCTGTTGTGGTACGGCTTTTAAAAATTGTTTTTTACAATCAGGGTCAGGGAACACGGAGATGCCTGGGTGAGCAGGCAGGTTTGCGCACAGCCATTTTCTGCGGCTTTGGAAAATGTCGCAGTGTTTCACGGCACCCTTTTCCCCATTAACTGAGCTACGCAAGTGAATGCGAGACCGGTAATTACGGTCTCTGTGGTTAAGTAAAGCCTCTGGGTTCAGGAAAGAAATGGCGAGGAGAAAATTTATTGTTTGAGCTTTGTGTGTTGAGGATTTTCTGGGAGGGAGGTTTTAAAAAGAGTAACGGTGAATTGAGATGGCAGTTATTTAAGTGGGTGGCAAGCAGGGATCACCGATGTCAGTTGTGTACAGTGATCTTCATAACGGCTCGTGGGTGCATCTGTGTGCTGGGACTAGACCCGTGATGTTGTACTGGGATAACATCATGGGTCTAGTCCCAGGTTGACCGGTCACAGCCCTGGATTCTTTTCTGCCATTGTATAATATCAGCATAGCCTACATCCTGTCGTAGGTTATTGCCTAACTGCATAGCAGCTGCTTGACTCCCAATTCAAGTAGTTCTGTGAGGGTAGTGAATCCATACTCCATATACCTTTTACCTGCTGCCCAGTAAATGTGGGATTTTTTCATCACAATTAAACAAAACAAAATTACAACTAAGCCACTCATTATTCTATATTCTTGTCAGGCTAATACATTAGCAGTGGTGTTGGCTTCGGACCAGAGTTTGTTTCTGTTGGTACAGTACCTTCTGGTTCCCCACTGAAAAATGTTGGCTGCTAATTTCTTTTAGGTGCCTGGTCAATAAAACAACACTTTGTCAGTAGATGTAGAGTATGCAATCCATCTTTTAGTCACCAGACCTTATATTTAGTAATGTCTGCCACCAAAATGGTGGCTATAAAGTCCTGTCCCCACTAATGGCAGCACAAGTGCATTCTGTAATAAAAATTCCAGGAATTATTGGCGCCCACCTACAGTAAAAAGGGAAATCCACATGATGGGAAGATCATCATAACCCCCAAATCTGCTAACTACAGTTTGTGTACATCCAGGAAGGCATAATGCAGAGTCTTACATCATCTGTTTACTAGAGCTAAAACATAAACAAAAAAAAGTTACAGGATATGCCTCCTGTAAATCAGTGAGCAAAAAAAACGACACCCCAGATCCAGATAACTATGTAATTCATTTCTATCTTAAGGGCAACTGTCTACAAGGATATTCAAAGGAAAGCTTTTTGTGGTATTAGAAGGCTCAATCATTTATCTAAATTAACATTCCACTCTAGATGAGGTAATTAATTAAGCAAAGTAAAACAATCTCTGGTACTTTGTACTGACAATTAACAAGCTAAATCTGCCATTGTTAATTTAGAACACTGGGGATAGAAAATTTCAATCGTTTAACATTACCTCCAAGTCTTTTATCTCAGTACAAGCAATTTTCTATACTTCTTAACCAGCTGACACTGTGTCTATAATAAACATTAAGGAAAGCAGAAAGCTAGGAAAGCCCTTTCACACTCATCATGCTGACAAAAATTAGTAAGACTTCAAGAGGTCTGCCTCTCTGTTAAGTGATTTTGCTGCTTTTATGTCACAGTGTATAAAATTATAACTTTGAAGGCATTTCTGCAACACTGAGGTACATTTAAAAATACGATTACTGTTTCTATACCAATACATTCTAAAATGAACTGACTTGTAAATACGGTGCAGGATTCATAAAGAAGATGCATTGATTGCATCTCGCTGCCCTGACACAGGGAGATGCACCGAGTGCAAAATGGGCAATTCACAGAGGAGGCGCAGGGAGATGCCCCTGGTGCATCCCCTCTAGGAATAGCACAGGTGTGCCCCACCCAGCACCGGGGCATCCCAGGCTGCACCGGCGCATCCCCCATGTCAGGCTGTGAATCCTTTGGGGCAGGGCATCTAGGATGACCTGCACCCAAAAATGCGATCCACAGCCAAGGGCATGCAAATGAGGCCATTAGGCATGCATGGCTCAATGGGGCCATTAGCATGCCATTATGGCCCCATTTGCATTGTGCCTGCAGGGATGCTCCAGTGAAATGCGCCTAACCTGTAGACACCCCGCCCATCCCTGGCCCGACCCTGCCCATGAAATGCCGTTCACTGCGGCCGTCGCTCAAACCACGCCCCCAAGCTCCAGTGAATGCCGCTCCCTTGCGGTAGTATCACTGAAACAGAACCCCAAGCCCCCCGTAAGCAGCCGCTCCTTGTAGTGGAATGAATGAAGTCAGCACCCTCAAAAGCCCCAATGTAAGCCAGCTCTCCCAGCGGCATGGATGTTCAGAAGCCCACCCCCACTCAGGCACTCCCCCCACCCCACTCCCCCACCCCAGCATGGTCCCACCAGAGGCGGGCAGCGTAACCCACCCGCTACCACCACGGCTACCCACCGACAGAGCTGTCTGAGACTGACAGCTACTGTACCACCAGAAGACCACTGGTCCATGGGCTTTGGTAGAACGGGTAGCTGTCAGTCTCAAACAGCTCTGTCAGTGGGCAGCCATGGTGGTATGCGAGTGGGTTAGCGCTGCCTGCCCACAGTGGGACCGTGCTGGGTGGGGGAGTGGGGGCGGGGTGCCTGAGTGGGGGTGGGCTTTCCTGAACGTCCAGCTGCCATGGAGGGTGGTATACACAGGGGCTTGAGGAGGGTGCTGACTTCATTTATTCCACCGCATGAGCAGCTGCTTATGGGGGCTTGGGTTGGGGGGGCTTGTCTGCTTTAGTGATACCGCTGCAAGGAGCAGCATGTATGGGGGTTTGGGGGTTTGTATGATTTCAGTGATACTGCTGCAAGGAGCAGCATGTACGGGGCTTGGGGGTTGAATTCAGAGTGACTCCGCAAGAGGCGGCATTCACAGGAGTGCTTGGGGGGCACTGGACTGCCAGTGTGGGCAGGCTGCCGTGTAGCTGCCTGCAGTATGGCAGCCTGCCTGTGGGTGGCCACCCACTTAAGTCTGGTTTTCCTAGACTTATCTTTCAGTGGCGCATCCCGGAGTTGCCCCAGGACGTGCCACAGAATAGGGCTGTGAATGAGGAGTGCCCAGTATGCATGAGCACACCCCTTCACAGCCCTCCAGATCACCGCAGACATTGTTACTAGGGCATAAGATGGCACATCAGGGTTGCACTGGTGCATCAGTCCCCTGCCTGAATCGCCTTTGGGCACATGTCCAGGATGCCCCGGTACATCAAGGATGTGCTGTGCGCACCCCTTTTGTGAATCCTGCCCACAGACACTTGATCAGGCAGTTGATGGGTATATGTGGATATCCCCGATCATGATCATATGTGGCTGGGATTGTCATGATTGGATAATCTAGGGTATGTGTGATGATGCAGTCATAATATCGGGGGGGGGGGGATATCCACTCAAACTGTCTGCTATCCAGGTATATCTACCTTACGTGCATTCTAGAAGAATCTGTGACTAGGGACCCTGTTTGAATATTCGAGTTTCTCTAGCATCCGTGGTAGCAGTTGTTGATCGCCTCATGTGCTGTAACTATATAAGGTAGGATGAATGATAACATTATGGCTGGGTTTAGTAACACATTACATGCCCTTTCTGTGCCCTTTTTCTAATCCATTAAAGGAAAAGGGCAAACAAAATAAAGGGAAGTAGTGTACACCCAGCACAAACCTGACTGGAGGCAAGAGGTTGGGGTTTGCTTTTGTAGATTCTTTAATAAATTTGTTTAATATGGAGCTACTCTTTGGTATGCACCGCATCCATTTTGTGTTCGAATGCTGTGCATTGTGGTATCCCGGCGAAAGGTACCCATGAGTAGTGTCTATGCATTTCTTTGTTTGTTTATTCTTGTGTAACAGAGCACACAAATGGCATGCACAATATACAAGGTGTTGTTTGTAATGAACATTCTGTCCACATTACAGCATCTGTAGTAGAATCAGGGTTACATAGTAGAGAGGAAAATATGATTTGTATGCCAGTGTGACTGCTATAACCCTTCTGGACCTGTGTATCTGCTTTAGTCTTTGTGTAGTGTTCCTTGCATTCTCAGCCAATCAGGTTTTAATAGAATCAAAATGTAATCATTCGTTATTGCAGTTACCAAGATAAACACAGGAGCCTGTGTCAATTCCTCCCAGAAAACATGCTCCTGACAACTCTCTCCTGTATATTCAGCTCCTTCCCTACCTCTCCCGTCAGTTCGCTTCCTGCTCCCGCACCAGCTCCAGCAGCACAAAATCAAACTGCTCGCTATTGCAACACAGTTGCACCAATCAAAAGTACATACATTGCAAACCAACGCATTTCATTTCTGTCAATAAATGGCATTTAAAAAAATGCACTTTAAAAGTGAAAGGCTCACTCTTGCAACACATCAGCATGATCATAACCCCTACCGGAGACCCCTGGGAGATCCAGCCAAAAAGCAGGAGAAAACAAAGAAGAATCTGTTCGATAGCAGCCATCAAGATCCAGAGGCCAGTCCTAGAAGCAGAAGTCTGTGCCAAGAACCAGAAATGGAGAAGGAAGCTGAAATGTCGGAAATTCCAGCCAAAATCCCAGTTAAGAACAGATTTATAGTCCTATCAGAGAGGAGCAACAACACACTCGCTGTGGAAAATGGCCTTGCACCACTGAGAAAGGAGAAAGGTGAGTCATTGACACTGACAAACTCTCTGCTGTCAATCATGGTGTGTTGCAACCCGACGCGGGGATCCTGTGCAGCTCTGCACCATTGGACTATTTTGTATTTACAGTTTTTTCTGGGTGCTGGTGGGTAGAGGAGGGTGGGGAGGATTAGAGGGATTGAGTGGGGCTTATGACTTACTTAGTGAGATTCAGGTTGTGGGAACAGGAGAGTGTGTTTGGTGCATGGGTGGGGAAGGGTAGGATATTAACTTTCAGACTGTCTTGGGTTGTCCAACTCCTACTTAGCTGTATTATTACTTTGCTGCAATTCACCAGGGAAGGGGAGAAGGAGGAGGGTTCCAGCATGGGATAGTAGGAGGTATATGATGAATGTAATGTTTTGGGAGGTTGGAGGGGGCGGCAATATTCATGCAGCAAAGTTGATGCATTCGCCATTAAACTCACAAAGTAAAAATTTCTGCAAATTTGCACCAACTTCGCTGGTGAAATAAAACTATGCTGCATCTCTACATACAAATCATTTTAAAAAGCCATTCACATGTGCAGTTCCATTTCTCATACTCTTTAGGAGCAGGATGAGGTTCAACAAGTCATGTGTGGCGGAACTCAGTCTGTTCCAGGTTCTTGAAGCATTACAGCGAATACCCTGCTCTCTGCATTTAATCAAGGTTTGGGGATTTTTCTGACCACTTAGTTCCTCATTTCATACTCCTTTTTATGTTTGGTTTCAGATTGAGGATGAGGGTTCCTTTCTTTTGGACTCAGCATTTTATGCACCATTGTTAACCATTTATATTCACGTTTAGTGCCAAGAGGGATCCAGTCCAGGCAGAAGTACAAATCACAACGATGGGTTCGGCACACAAACTAAAGTGGGTTAACTTATTATATTAACACTTATGAATTTTTCCAAATCGGTTTTCTTAGCATGTATATATGCACAACTCCCATATTCGAGGACAGGGAGAATCAGTGAGTTAACACTTTTTGTTTTTACTTCTCTCATGAGGTATTTACAGATACATCTCATAGCTCCTAGTTTCTTCTTCTTTTTTTTTTAGCACACTCCACATATGTGGCTTGAAAAATTTAGACTACTATTGAATACAAACTTGAGGTACTTGTACACCTCCACCTGAATTAACTGTTGTCCCACCAAGTCTTTTACAGCATCTGCAAATCACTTAGGTATTTGTTCACTTGACCAAAATACATATATTTTGGGGTTTTTTACACTCATTAATAACTCTGAGCTGGTTAACCACTCGTGGACCACAACAAGGTCCACTTCAAACTTTTTCTGTAACTCTCCCTTTCAGTCTCCAAAAGTCACCACCACCACTGCGTCATCGGTGCACATCCTGATCCAGGAGTGGGTCAGAAGCCCGGGGAGGTCATTTGTGTAAATTAGAAACAACAGGGGACCCGGGATAGGTCCCTGGAGAACTTCTCTTGAAAGGACCATGGACTCAGACAAATAGTCTAACACCTAGGTCCTTTACTTCCTCCCCTCTAACTAGATCTAGAACAACTCTGTGTCATGAGGATGCATACCTATCGCACCCAGCCTGTCCAAAAGGGAAAAGGGAGCAGTTCACCAGGTCAAAATCATTCATGAGGTCCACATGCACCGCTTGGTTGATTTTCCTCTGTCAAAATTTATTTATATTAAATTTTTAAAGCTGAGCTGGACAGTGTCCATGGAGTTTTTTCTTTGGTGAAACCATGTTGGAATGTGGTAATGATTTCATATTTTTCCAAATACTCACATAAGTGATGGTTGACTAGATGTTCCCAGACCTTTGAGAGTATGGAGAGCAGGGAAACAGGCAAGTGGTTTAATGGAGTTTGGTTATTTCCCCCTCTAAGTATTGGTATTACTTTACTAGTCTTCCAATTATGTAGGAATACCCCTTGGATTAGACTCCAATTAAGCAAATCTTGGATCTAGACTGTCCCAATACACATGCACTCTCTACTTTCAGGGCTTTCAGTTCTTTATATCCCTCTTTAACTGTCAAGGCCCTAAATATGAAACTTGGATACTTACTCTCCACCTTTTTCTTCTCTGTACCACCCTCCGTAACCCTGTCTAAACCCTTCCTATGACTTAACTCCTGCCTACCTGTCCTTTTAAGGAGGTCATCCAGTTTACCTTCCAGCATTAGTTTGATATCTGGGCATATTGTAAAGTAGTTATTCAAAATCTCTGCTATACAGAATTGGTTATTTATAGCTTTATCGCCAACAATAAAACCAGTTTGGGGATACTGATTCATTGGATTGTTTTGTTCTTTTAAAACCCACCAGTAATCCTTGGGGTTGTTGGTAGTGGAATGTCTAGCTTTATAATAACTGTATACAGTAAAAGGGCTGGGTCCAACCTGAGGGAAGGGGACTAAGATGCATACATACAAACATATGAAGAAGCCAGTGGAATAAGACCATTTATTTGGTCTATCTAGTCTGCTTGTATTGCCAGGTCCACAGCTTAAACTACTGACCCTGCACCCCTCCCACTCCTCCCATCCTTTCCGACCTCCTCCTCTTACCATTAGTTTCCTTATGTCTATCCCAGCCTGAGATGCATCATGAGATGAGCAACTTGTTGTTCAGTGTGCCCTTCCTGGTAAAACATTTCAGTAAATACCTCTTAAGGCAGTGCATTCCAACTGGCCACCACCCTCTCTGTGAAGAAGTGCTTCCCAATACCCCCAGCTTAAGACTGCTTCCCTTCCTGTTTTGGCTGCCTCTTAGACCATCCCTATTCACCCTATTTATCCCTTGAAGATCTCAATCATGTCCCTTTCTCTCCCTCCTTTCCTCCAGGGAGTACATGTTTAGGGTCCCCAGAGGGGTAGAAAATATAAATTATAATGACATAAGGGAGCTACACTATTCTTTTTTTTTTTTTTTACTTTATCTCTTTATCCCTCCTATCTACTCCTGGTGCCCACTCCTTCCGTCCACTCATGTCCTCCAATCCACCTTCTGTGGGATCTGCCCCTAGAGTGCCTCTTCCCCCTCTCCTTGCACAGTGGGGTCTGTCCCTTCTTGGTGGTCTGGATGGAACTGGAGCGGCTTCATCCAGGGCTGCCGAGAGGGGCTTTCCGTTTTCTCCCCCAGATCCCCTACACTCTGAGACGTCGGCACTTGGGACGTACGTCCCAAGTGGTGGCGTGCTGAAGCCACGCCAACCTCTCATCTTGCTGCGGACGTCCCCCGGCTCCAGTGAGCAGAGCCTCCTCCATCCCTTCTTGTTGCGGTGCTTCCACCAGCTACGGAAGGATGCAGAGCTACAGAGTACGTGCATGGTCTCCCACCCCTGAGGGAGGAGAGCATCTGTTGAGCAGCTTGATCCTCCTCTCCCCTGCCGACCCCCGGACACCCGGGTCTGTTCCCAAACCCGGTCGCGCCGGGCGTGGCGAGTGTGGCGTCCCAGCGCCCAACCCTCAGCGCCACCGGATGGCTGGGAGCTACACTATTCTAGCACTCAACTTTACACATTTGTACTGTACTGTGTTTTGTCTAGATGTTACAAGAGAGGGAAACAGTTCCCATTAAAGATAATTTTGCATGTCTTAAATTTAAACTGGTGTGCACATAGTGTTGTGCACATAGTGTATCATTCCTACGTGCATCTAACAGACTGAAGACTTTAACTTGTTCATGGAAGAAATGTCAGACCATCATATTTCATCCAGAAAAGAATATACAACTAGACTTACTTTATGTGAACATACACTGAGAGAACTTAGGGATGAATTGGCAGCACCTCTAGCAGATCTTTTTAGCAGATCCCTGAGAGAGGGTATTGTTCCACAAGACAGGAAAAGGGCAATAGTGGTTTCCATATATAAAGGAGGGAGCAGGGAGGTGGCGGGTAACTACTGCCCTGTCAGTCTCACCTCAGTGGTAGGCAAGATGATGGAAACCCTGCTAAAGGAAAGAATTTTAACTTTCCTGGAAGAGACTGGACAGCTGGACAGCAGCAAACATGGCTTCATGGCAGGAAGGTCCTGTGAGACTAATCTGATCGAATTTTTTGTCTCTGTTACTAAGACAGTGGACCGGGGGAAGCCATGGATGTTATCTACCTCAACTTCAACAAAGCCTTCGACTCAGTCTCACACAGAAGGCTGCTAAATAAGCTTGAGCATACAGGAGTGGGACAGGAAGCGGTATCATGGATTAGGAGCTGGCTTAGTCAGAAGGAACCAGTCGGTGATGGTCAATGGAGCAGCATCAGGGGATAGGGGGGTGACCAGCGGGGTGCTACAGGGATCCGTCCTGGGTCCTTTACTCTTCAATATTTTCATAAGTGACATCACTGAGGGGCTGGGCGGGAAGGTGAGTCTGTTTGTAGATGACACAAAGATTTGCAACAGAGTGGACACTGCTCAGGGAGTGGAACAAATGAAAAGTGACCTGCTCAAGCTAGAAAAATGGTCCAACATGTGGCAGTTACAATTTAGTGCAAAGTGATGCATCTGGGCAGGAGCAACCCAGGGACAGTCTACTATCTGGGAGAGGAGCAGTTAACAGCCACCACACAGGAGCGAGATCTTGGGGTCATCATCCCTGATGACTTAAAAATGGGCAGACCAGGGGTATGGGAAGTTTCCAGCACAAGGGCCCATGGCCTAAGCTCCCCCACCATACTAACTCTTATATCCCCCCAAAAAGTCCCTTGTTTATACTAAATGGTCATTAAACAGTCCGGAATATAACTGAGGTTGGTGCAGGTTGATGCACACGATCTCTGCATGCAGTCACCCCCCCCAGGCTGCTATACTGTTTGGGAAACAAAAGGAAGATAGGCTGGATTTTGTTCTGGCTGCCACGTCCACAGGAGCTACTCTGTGGATCTTGCCTTTCCAAGGGTGGCAAGGGATCGGATATGCAGGCTGGCTCCAATGGAGCACGAAAGTGCACTTTGTAAATATGTTTAAATGTTGGTTTTTGTATCTGTTCATTTTTGAGATTAAGGGGATGCATCCGTCTAAAGATCAACTGAGTAAAACCCTGCTGCAAATATGTGGCAGGGGAAGGTCTAAGCAAGGTGGTTGCTTATCCATGCTAGGGTAGTCCTAGAAAGCCTTTCACATTTGGAGCATGATCCTAGGATAGGCCATTTAAATTTAGTCTTTTCAGGGCGTCGCCTGTTCTCCTTCACTGGTGGTTTATATTTATTTTACTCTCCACTACCCCCGAGGGCTATGATTATGGCTGAATTAATCTGGATTACTTGGAATGTGAAGCGGTTGAATACACGGTGAAGAGAAGAAGGCACTGTCATATCTGAAGCAGGTTAAGGCACAAGTGGCCTTCCTGCAGGAAGCAAAACTCGATAGAAAAGGCCATGAGCTCTTTAAGAGGGACTGGGTGGGAATGGAGGTGCATGCATCAGCCCTGACGAAAAAGCATGGGGTGGCTATTTTAATACATAAGCAGTTAAGCTGGTCTCTTATTACATTCAGGACTGACCCACAGGGCAGGTGGGTGTTTGGAATTTTCAGACCTCTACAGGACCTATTCTGTTGGGGAATATTTATGGGCCCAATGAGGATGATTCACCTTTCTATGATCAGACCTCTCAAATTCTCCTTAATATGAATAAAGACAAAATACCCACCATTCTGGGAGGTGACTTTAACTTAGTGCTCAACCCCATGTTAGATAAAACCACAACAAAAATAGGGAATACACATGGGAAGGGAAGGAGAACTTTGTTAAATTGGATGAGTGACCAAGGATTGACAGATGTGTGGCGGGTACTGAACCCCAGGGGGAGGGATTATTCCTTTTATTCTCCTGTACATGGCTCTTATAGTCGTATGACTTTCTGTTAACGTCCCCTCAGATTATACAGGTAGCTACAGAGTCCAGTATACTCCCCATAGTAATTTCAGATCATGCCCCAGTTCGACTGACTATTCTATGAGGCCCCCATACTCCTACCTCCACCCCTTGGAGATTAGACCCCCTGTTAACGAAAGATGAGGAGTTCTTGGTCTGGGCCAAAATGGAGGCACGGCTGTTTTTTCAGGATAGCTCAGCTCAAGACACCACAGCGGGGGTTAGATGGTAGGCATTCAAAGCTACCATGAGAGGTAGGATCATTGCCTATGCAGGAGCCAGGAGGAGATGTAGGGAGCAAAAACTGAAGGACCTGGAAGATGAGCTTAAAGCAGTACAGCAGCAACATAAAGAACAAAGAGGGAAAGCCATTTGTGACTCCCTTCGTAGGAAGGTATTAAGCTTCCAGATGGAAATAAACTCTCTCTCTTATAGAGACGAGCAGAAATTTCCATCTTGAGACTGAAACATAAATATTGGGAAGGGGGGGGAGAAAGGGGGAACGGTATTAGCTTATAGGCTGAGAAAGCAGCAAATGGACCGCTATATAGCCTGGCTGAGAGATACCTTTAGGGGTAATACATACCAAAAGTACAGAATTGAATGCGGTTATGGCACAGTACTATAAATCCCTATATGCCTCTTCTAGAGAGGCTGATCCCCAAGCCATCCACTCCTTTCTCCATTCACTACACCTTCCAACTATAACTCCACAACAGGCTGAACAACTAGATACCCCACTAACCATAGAAGAAGTGGAACGCCCTACTTTCCCTCAAACTAGGAAAGGCCCAAGGTGGGGATGGCTACTCAGTGGAATTCTGGCAAGACCTGACTGACATTATTGCTCCTGTTCTCCAACAAACCTATGCTAAGGCTGAGGTGCAGGGATACTGCCTCCCACTTTGAGGGAGGCGGTTATTACTGTGATGCCCAAAAAGGGAAGGACCCTACCTCCCCGGTAGTTATCACCCAATTCGCTCCTCAATATGGACAGTAAAATATTTACTAAAGCCATGGGGTTACGACTAGGACCCTTATTACCACAGCTTATACATTCTTTCCAAGTTGGTTTTGTCCCGGGTAGATATAGTGCAGACCATCTCAGGACCCTGATTAACTTAGCCCAAATTGCCTCTCAACTATCAACCCCAGTGGCTGTGGTAGCCATAGATTTTGAAAAGGCGTTCAACTCCCTGGAGTGGGACTATCTCCATGCTGTTTTGGAGAAACTGGGAATTGGTCCCCCCTTCCGATCGAGGTAGCAGCCCTATATAATTCTCCTCGGCCCGTTATTGACTAATTCAACCTTATCCCCTCTTTCGAGCTAGCCCGCGGCACCAGACAAGGCTACTCCCTGTCTCCCTTGCTGTTTGTGCTGGCTGTGGAACCTGGGTGTCGCTCTTAGAGATAACAAGAATATTAAGGGGATCCCTGTCGACAGCAAGGAATATACTACTCTTCTCTATGCAGACAACCTCCTGGTCCTCGTAGCAGATGTGCCTGAGGCATTACTCTCAATACTCAATACCCTCCACTATTTTAGAGGACCGTCAGGCCTTCAGCTTAATCCCACTAAGACTGAAGTACTCCCTCTTAATTCTAGGTGCAAACCAACAGTACTGGGTAATACCAGTCTGAAATGAGTGGGGGAAAGTATCACACATCTAGGGATTTGTTTCTCCACCAAACTCTCTAAACTATGGGACTACAATCTCCATCCTCTCCTACTGGACATGCAGGAGGATACGTCCAGATGGACTAAACTCCATCTAACCCTAGCAGGCAAGATAGCTGTGAGTAAAATGATTCTGGCGCTAAAATTTTCTATCTCCTGGCACATATTTCCTTTCCTTACCACAAAGCTGGATCCAGAAGTTAGATAAGGTAGTTGGTAGATTTCTATATGAAGAACACCCCAGGTACAGTAGGAACAAACTTAGGGCACATTGGAGCCTGGGAGGGTGGTGTCTCCCTTGGTTCGAAGGTTACAAATGGGCCTTTCATATGGCACAATCCTTATGTTGGCTGGGTATAGGAACCGCTCCCCAACCTCAATGGGTGGATATAGAGCAGGCTGTTAGTCAGAACATATCCCTATCACTTCTGGTTTATAATACCCCCCCTGCAAACCTCAAGGCGCACCCCACCATAGGAGCCTCCCTATAATGCTGGGTAAAAATAAGGAGAAAGCTGAAAATGGGCTTGGCACCAGTCAAATTAACTCCGTTGTGGGGCAACGAGAATCTGTGTATTGATAAAAGACCGTTGTATTGGAAGGGGTAGTAAGACGGGGTATCACCAAGTTGGGAGATATACTGGCTTCATCCTCTATGGCAATAGATGCTTTTGCAACCTGCAAACCAGATGGTCACTTCCACTTCTGATTTCTGGAAATACCTGCAATTGCATAGTACATCCCAAGTATATATCACATAGCAAAGAAGACTTCAGATTATTAAACCCTCTTGGTTAAAAAGATAAGGGGCTGGCTAGTTCAATTTATGCTGCCCTCCGGGACATGTTGCCTAGTCAAACTGAGAATCAAGCAGAAATGGAAAGGGATCTGCACCCTGAGTTCTGGACCTACAGTGGAAAGAATGCTGGAAAGGGGCCCAAAAATACTTTACAGATGCAAGGAGTAGATTAATACAAAATAAAATTCTCCACTCATGGTACCGTACATCGGTAGTACTACATAAGACTGGGGTGCAAGTTCCAATCTATGCCGGAGGTGTAACTCCCACCCTGGAGACTTGCTCCATATCCTCTGGTCCTGCCCCCTAATACAACAGACATGGGATAATGTCTGTGAGATAGGGGCTAAAGTCCTACAGAAACACATTCCCGGTCCCTTCCCCTTCTTCTCCTGGGTATGAAATCAGAAGCCCCCGACCTTCGAAAGCTAGAATATCGCTAGCTAGCCCTGTGGGCCATGCAGGCAAAGTGGCTCCTTGTCTGTAGATGGAGACTACAGAAATTCCCAGTGTCCAAGAACTTCTGACATCTATGGCTCATATTGCCACTATGGACAAACTCTCCCACCTGGTCAATAATTCTCTAGGAACTTATGAAAAATGCTGGACCCCCTTTACCAGATATGCCACCCCCAAAACGGGAATGGGTTAAAAAGTTTTATAATTAGGACTACTGCCAGGTACTAGGACTATATGTATGGATTTATTAAAATCCACTTATCTGTGGCTATGTGAATATGATGTATCATATTGTCATCCCCAACTGTATATAGTTACACTGAATAGTATATAGAATAGTGGTTCTTTGTGTTTGCTCCCTACCTAGGGTATCAGAAGCCTAGACAACACCTGAACCAAAAGAGACCCATGTTGTTAAAGTATGGAGCATGGAAACCTTGCCTCTTCAACATCTTAAAGTTAGTAGTTGCATGTATCGGGTGAGGTACTGGTTAATAGGTAGTTATCCTTCCTCTGCTCTGGGTTGAGTTGTCTATGTAACCAACAACTCTTTTACAGTTTTCTTTTTGGTTCAGTTGTTGTTCATTATTGTTAAAAGGAAAAAAAAAAAAGGAAACATGACAATAAACAATTTAACAGCAAAAAAAAGTGGGCAGACAATGTGAAAAAGCAGCACAAAATGCTGGGATGCATACGAAGGGGCATCACAAGTAGAAAGAGGGAAGTGATCATGCCACTATACAAGTCCCTGGTAAGGCCCCACCTTGAGTACTGCGTACAGTTCTGGAAGCCTTATCTCAGGAAGAACATGGATAGATTAGAGGTGGTACAATAATGTACAAGGGCTCCATGAATTGCCATATGGAAGCCGATTACGGCAACTCAACATGTCCTCTCTGGAGCAGCGCAGAGATAGGGGTGACATGATAGAGACATTCAAGTTACTGAAGGGCATAAAAAGAGTCCCTACCCAGGAACTCTTTCTGATCAATAGCCCCACAAGGACAAGGGGTCATGAAATTAAATTAAGGGAGGAAGGTTCTGGGGTAACATGGTAAGGTCTTCTTTACGGAAGGGTGATGACTCCATGGAATAGCCTACCAGCAGAAGTCACTGACTCCAAAACAGTAGGGCAATTCAAATCTGCCGGATAGGCATAAGGGACTGTCTCTAAGAAATTCTAAGGGGCGCTGACTAGATGGATCTTTGGTCCCCATCTGCAGTCACTTTCTATGTTTCTATATGGATTTTGCCCAAAGGATGAAATATAATCTGTCCCCAATATCAAGTAAGGCTTTTGACAAAATGTATTCTGTCCAGAGAATGAAATCAAATTGTTTACAGTGTTAATTCCACTAACAATTACATTAGGCAGTTGGCATAGACTGACAGACGAGGCATGAACAGACAGCAGATTGTGACACTGTGTCAAGAAACAAATCTATGCCCCCGGGCGCACCTGAAACAAGCTATCACAGCTTAATGAGGCTTGCCTGGTCAAAAAATGACAAAATAAAATGTTAATATTGCATGTACGCCTTATTCTTGTTTGAAAATTGATTTGTTTTACTTGTAAAAGAAAAGAATGACATGTCAGACTGCATAACATACTGAATTATAATAACTTGAATAGGCAACAGCAAATTAATAGTGAGTCATCAGATCTCTGGCATTCTATAAACCAATGTGGATGAGTCATAGTGTTGTAAATTAATCACAGTGCTAAACAGCATGTTAAACAATACTGACAGCCTAAACAAGGTATTCAATATATTTTAATATTTAGCATTGCTGATCCAATAAGAATGCACTAACACCTCAAAATAAAGCCCTGATCTATATTCACCATCATATTAAAAACAGAGCAATGAAAGAAATACAATATTTACTTATTTATTTGAAAATTGGTGACCAGGAAACTCACACTGAGCCAAGGCTCTTTTCTAGGTGCGACCTGGGGGAAGGGAACAGGGATAAACATGCGTAGCACAGGCACAATTTGCAATTACAGTAAGGAGCCATCGAAGGACATAAATCAATTATAGGAACAAGTGCAAACTGAGCAATCACGGTAGAATAACAAAATAAGGCATTTCAGGCACCTCTACACCAGAGTAGGACATACCTCTCAACCTTTTGTCCCCCAAATGTGGAACATTGCCTGTGAGAATGTGGAACAAATGGCCAAAATGTGGAACACTTAATCAAATCTTTACCTAAGAAGCTCAAAACACTGTTAAAATGTTGCATTTATGTTCAGAAAGTCTGCTGCTAATTGAATAATATATATTTTGCATCATTAACTGTGGATTGTGTGCTTTAAAATGTTAACACTGAATGTGGGACAAGTCCTCACAATGTGGAACATGGAGCTTTGTGAAGTAAAATGAGGAGCGTTCCTCGTAATGTGGTACAGTTGAGAGGTATGGAGTAGGAGCCAAATGCAAGGGAAAAAGTCAAGTAGAGGGAAAACAGAAGCTAACGGGAGGAGGGAGTTTCAGCTGATACCTGAGGAATCCAGAGAGGCAGTGAAGCAGACGGAAGAGGGTAGTTGGTTCCAAAGTGATGGAAGATTATAGGAAAGGCTGACTGCCCAGCAGGAGCAGGGATGAGGAATGGTGAAGGTGCAAGGATCCCTAAGTGGAGGAGCAGGAGGCAGCGGTGATAAGGAGAGGGTAACAAGAGGTAAGAGAAGGATCCAAACGAATTTGGATATGAATGAAGCACCGTAGATCTAGTAATGTGAGGAGAGGAAAATGTTGAAGAGAAATGAAGTGAGCCACGATGAGTACAAGAGGGGAGTTTTTTTTCCATCCACATTTTATTGATTTTACTTTACAGAGAATGGATCACATTAAACATAGCATATACATACAGTACTAACATCAACATAACATGGATACATTTCTCCCCTCCCCCATCCACCCTTGCCCCCAACTTGCCCATGCAGACAGTTCCTTCAGATCCTACCAACTGAGAGCTGGTGCCATATTTCATACTAGTAATAAGTAAAGGGTATACAGCAGATCCCATATCTTTTTAAATTTATTACTCGTTATTGAGACTGGCAATAGTTTTCTCTGTTCTGAGACTGGCTAGAAGTCTGTTGAGCCACTCAACGTACGAGAGTTGCTTATCATCTTTCCAATAAGAGGGGGAGTTTTTCACAAGGTGGCAGAAGGAATTACAGAGGGTGTCTAGTCTGGCCAGGGAGGTTGAGGGAGTTATACCATAGAACATGTCAGCATATTCAAAGACAGGAAGCACCATTTCAGTGACAACGGACCTGCAGCAATAGACAATCTTTACTGCAGTACAAGGCAAGGCACCAGGTTTACGGCAGAGCTTGGCATGGCTGGTGTCGATGTGGGCAGAGAAGTCAAGTTTGCTGTCTAACCACAGAATGAGGTTAGGAGTGAACCACTTCTAGAGGGGTGCCATCAGGATAGGCAGAGCTGGAAGTCTGGCCAAATTCTTGCTGGTTTCAAAGGTCATAGACACAGTTTTATTTGTGCTAACCTGGAGCAGGTTTGATTGGAATCAGTTCAGGACATTGTGGAAGTCATGTTGGAGCAGACCTCCCATAACTATGGTACAGGGACTGGAGGTTTCATCTGCATACTTGTGTACAAGTGTGCTGACACAAGCCAAGGGGAGGTCATTAAAGATCATGTGCAATGGTTTTTACATATTTTTGAAAAAAGCTGGAAAAGCTGGAATTTAAGTCCATGTGTCGATTAGGGTTTCCTGAAAATTTCATGCTGTTTGGTTTTGTGATTTTCTTCATATCAGTATTTTTAAATTGTTCTACAGTGGCTGAAAACAGTGTAATTATTTCTGCCGCTCAGCCAAGCTTAGAAGCGATGACATCATTTGGAGTAGCTTGCTGTTTCAGATTTCCAGTCAGAGCAGCACTCTGTAGAGTTAATGGTTTGCTGAACTCTCAGGTTTCTTACAAACCTAGTCTCTGTTTGTGTTTGAACAGATCAGCTTAAAATCTATCATCTTATAAATAGATGATCATTTCAGTTTCAGTGCTAAGCTGAAGTAGTCGAAATCTTTCTCTGTGAGAAATCAGCTTGTTTGTACCACAGCTCTCAGTTCTTTCTAATCAAAACTCTGATGTTTTTTCTAACTATATAACACAGGGCTATTTAATGAATATAAAATAAATCTAAATGTTGTTCATTAACAGGAACTGTTTGTCCTTGATATAGCCTTCTTAAATACATTCATGTAAGAACATTCTTTTCATGTCAGATTGACAAACAGGTGCCTGTCACCTCTGCTACAGTATTTCAAGCACATGTATGGGGAGGCAGTATAGCGCACTGGTTTAAGACTCTATATAACACAGGGCTATTTAATGAATATAAAATAAATCTAAATGTTGTTCATTAACAGGAACTGTTTGTCCTTGATATAGCCTTCTTAAATACATTCATGTAAGAACATTCTTTTCATGTCAGATTGACAAACAGGTGCCTGTCACACTCTGCTACAGTATTTCAAGCACATGTATGGGGGAGGCAGTATAGCGCACTGGTTTAAGACTCTGAGTTGGAAATCTGGAGACCTGGGTTTGAATCCCACAGCCCCCACTTGCATACTGTGTGACCTCAAGCAAGTCACTTAACTTCCTTGTGCTCCCAGGTCACACCTGGAAACAAGCTCCGGCTTAGTGTGCCTCTCCTGGGTAAACAATTTTCCCTTTCCCCTACTTTCTGGACTCCCACATTTCAGCTCTTTGGTGGTTTCTGTGTGAAAATACATCATGTATGTGTATAACTAGAAACACTATATGGTATCCTGATGTATCATGTCTCTGCCCCACAGTTGAAGCCGCTGCAGTCTACTGCCACCTGTCCTCTGCCCCACAAACCTCCTGTCTTCTGCACCACATTTGAGGCTGCTGCACCCTGCTGCCCACTGTCTTCTCCCACACAGTCAGAGATTGTGCAACCTGCTGCCTCCGTCCCCTGCCTAAAGAATCAGGGCTGCTGCACCCTGCTGCCCCCTGCCCAGACAGTTGGGGTTGCTGCACTCTGCAGCCCTCTTTCCCCCCACCATCACAGTTAGGGATGCCGCACCTGTGGCCCCCTGTTCCTGCCTCCACAGTCAAGACTGCTGTGCTGAGCTAAGCCCTAGAGTACCAAGTTCCCTGCCTCTACAGCTGGGGCTACTGCACCATGCTACCCTAGCCACCAGAGGTGGGGCTTTTGCTGCACCCTGCTACCCACTTCCATTACCCATGGGCTGATGCACCATGTGTACCCCATCTCACAGTCAGGGCTACAGTACCCTGATGCCTCTGTGTCCTGCACCATGCCGTCCTCTATCCCCTGTCGCCACAGACAGGGCTGCTGCACCCTGCTCCATTCTACACACTTGGAGTTGCTGTGGCCTGCTGTGCCCTAGAGCCCAATGCCTCTGCAGTTTGGGCTGCTGCATCATGCTGCCACTTGCCACAAGATTCAGGGCATTGCTGCACCCTGTTGCATGCCTCCACAGTTAAAATGAGTTGCACCTTACTGTCCCTCTTTCACTGAAGTCAGATCCTTTGCTACATCCTGCTGCCCATGTCCCTTGTCCCAAACAGGCATGGCTGCTGCACCTATCCCACAGTTTGGGCTGCTGTATCTTAATGCAACCTATTTCCTGCTCAAACATTTGGGGCTGCTGCACCCTGCTGCCCTCTGTCCCAATGCCCACAGTCAGGGCCATAGCACCCTGTTGCCCCGTGTTCCTACCTCCATAGTCAGGGCCGCTGTGCTGTGCTACACCCTAAACTCGCATGCCCCTTGCCTCCACAGTTGGGGTTGCTGAACTCTGCTACACACATCAATTGCCCCAAATGGGCTGGGCTGCTGCACAATGTGCACCCTGTGCTATTGTCAGGGCTGCTGTACCCTGATGCCCACCTGTGTCCTTCCCCACAGTCAAGGCTTCTGCGCCATGCTGTCCTTTGTCCCCTGCCACTACTGTGCCCTGCTGCACCACAGAGTCCCTTGCCTCCACAAGCAGGGGACAGGGTACTGCAAATGCCCTTACTCTTGTGCTGCACCCTTCCTGAACATTAAGAGTTGCTGCACTCTGCTGCCCTCTATCTCCCACCCTTACAGTCAGAGGCACTGCACCTGTTGCACCCTGTTCCTGTCTCAGCAGGGTGTACCAAAGAATCTGACTCTGGTGGCAGGGGAACAGCAGGGTTCAACTGCATCAACTGTAGATTCATGCAATAGGGTACAGCAAATGCCCTGAATCTTCTGGCAAGTGGTAGCATGGTGCAGCAGCCCTAACTGCAGAGGAATGGGACTCTAGGGCATAGCAGGCCGCAGCAACCCCAAATGCATAGAAAGGAGCAGGGTGCAGCATTCATGTCTGTGTTGACAGGTGACAGAGGATGGCATGGTGCAGAAGCCTTGACTGTAGGGCAGGACACAGGGGGCATCAGGCTGCAGTACTGACTGAGATAGTACACATGGTGCAGCAGCTCTGCCCATTTGGGCAATGGAAGATGGTAGCAGGGTGCAGCAAAAGCCCCACCCCTGGTGGCTAGGGCAGCCTGATGCAGCAGCCCCAGCTGTGGAGGCAGGGAACCTGGCACTCTAGGGTTTAGCACAGCACAGCAGCCCTGACTGTGGAGACAGGAACAGGGACAACAGGTGCAGTGTCCCTTACTGGGAGGGTGGGGGAGAGAAAGCAGCAGGGTGAAGCAACCCCAACTGTTTGGTCAGGGGGCAGCAGCCCTGATTCTTTAGACAGGGGATGGAGGCAGGCAGGGTGCACAGTCCCTGACTGTGTGGGAGAAGACAGTGGGCAGCAGGGTGCAGCAGCCTCAAATGTGGCGCAGAAGGCAGGGGGCTTGTGGGGCAATGGACAGGTGGCAGTAGACTGGAGCTGCCTCAGCTGTGGGGCAAAGACATGGTGCATCAGGGTGCCATATAGTGTTTCTAGTTATGCACATACATGATGTATTTTCACACAGAAACCACCAAACAACTGAAATTTGTGACTTCAGACAGTACATGTGCCTGAAATACTGTAGCAGAGTGTGACAGGCACCTGTTTGCCAGTCAGAAATAAACAATTTTCTTACATGAATATATTTATGAAGGCTACATCAAAAAAAACTTTCTGCGAATGAACACAATTTAGATTTATTTTATATTCATTCAACAGCCCTGTGTTACATAGTTAGAAAAATCAAGAGTTTAATTAGAAAGAACTGAGGCTGTGATCATACCTCTCAACTGTACCAGCCACATTACGAGAGCGTTCCTCATTTTACTTCAGTAAAGGTCCCTGTTCCACATTGTGAGGACTTGTTCCACATTCAGAGTCAACATTTAAAGCAAATATCCATAGTAAGTGATGGAAAAAATAACTTGTTCAATTAATAACAGACATTCTCAACATAAATGCAACATTTTAATAGTGTTTTGAGCTTCTCAGGTAAGATTTGATTAAGTGTTCCACATTTTTGCATTTGTTCCACATTGTGACAGGCAATGTTCCCATTTGGGGACAAAGGTTGAGAGATATGGCTGTGATATAGACAACTGATTTCTCACAGAAAGATTTCCACTACTTCAATTCAGCAGTGACACTGAAATGATCAGCTTTTATAAGCAGATAATGATAGATTTAAGCTGCTCTATAGCTCAAACCAGAGACTGGGTTTGTAAGAAACCTGGAAGCTCATTAAACCATTAACTCTACAGAGTGCTGCTCTTACTGGAAAGCTGAAACAGCAAGCTAATCCAAAATGATGTCATCACTCTCTAAGCTTGGTTGAGAGGACAGAAATAACTCCACTGTTTTCAGCCACTGTAGAGCAAATTAACAAATGCTGATTTAAAGAAAACCACAAACCCAAACAGCGTGAAATTTTCAGGAAACCCTAATCATGACATAGGGATTTGAATTTCAGCTTTTCAAGCTTTTTTAAAAAATATGTAAAAACCATTGCACATGATCATTAAGGAAGATAGAGAACAGGATGGGCCCCAGAATGGAGCCCTGTGGGACCCAGTCTGGATGGGAAGTGAAGGTGACAGGGTGCTACCAACTTGTACTGACTGCAAGCGACCCGAGAGCTAAGAATGGAACAAGTCGGCAGCAGGCGTGAGAAGGCCATCACAACTCAGCTTATCCAGGAGGAGTGGGTGGGACACCAAGTCAAAGGCTGTGACCAGATCGATGAAAATGGCAGCTGTGGTATGCCCCAATCCATCCCTAAGAAGATAATCAGTTACACACAACAGGGAGGAGACAATGGAGTGATGCTTCCAGAAACCAGACTGGAACAGCAAGAGGAAATCAGTGGAGGATAGGAAAACAGAGAGTCTAGTATAGAAAGAAGGGTGGTGGATACCTGGAACAGTCTTCCAGCAGAGGTACTAAGGGCGAAAACAGTGGTGGGATTCAAAAATGCCTGGGACAGGCACAGGGCAGTCATAGGGATAAGAAAGTGGGGAGAGACTGCACAGTAGATCAAGTAGGATCTGTAGCAAAAAAATGAAGGGTACCAAATGTAACCCCCCTGCAAATGGGGGTTCCCCAAAAGACTTCCAGGAGCTTGCTTGAATGCTCCAAGCCTGAATGGTGTTTGGCATTTAAGCCATTTATCAGTGAGTGTTTTTAGAGCCTCTGGTACTGTCTCTTTAAGAGCTGTCTGCTTGCAGTCATAATTAGTTTGTATGTGGGACTGTGTGTTTCTTTGATTGAGTACCACCCAGCTGCTGCCAATTCACTCCATTTTGCAGTCACTAGGAGTGCAAGGAGACCTTATCTGAAAGATGTAACTGTTTGCCAGAAATCATTTACAGCAATAATGAAATTACAGTTTGTCTAACCTGCTTTCTTTTGCAGTCAGAACAGTGTCTGCTAGTTCCCATTCTAGTTTTGAACTGCTGAACTGGACCAATCAGTGTAGGAGTAGCTAGCTCTAAAATGGTGCCTTGGACGAATCAGAACTTGGACTCATAATCTGAGCCAGCCACAAGAGGTTGTATGGGCAGTGACTCTGGGAGATGTAGTTTAGACTTCAGTGCCTTTTGGACCAACAGCAGCAGTCTATTGTAGTGACAGCCAATCCAGTCAAGAACTGGGAGGAACTCAAAGGAAGTGCCAGTTTTAGTCGGTTGGAGTTGAGTTGAGCTTTGGCAGTGAAGAAGGAAGGAGCCCTGTGCTTTTCAGTGTGCAGTTTTAGTCAACGTGTAGGCCCCAGAGTTCGGTCTGCAGCAGCGTAGCTTATTGGGACTGAATCCGTCCTGTGAAAAGAATCAAAGGATCTCTGAAGAGTAGAAACCAGGCTCACCCTGTAGAAGACTGGAGGAATGGCTGAAAATTGCACTCGGTCTGTCAGGAACTGGAATCTGCTGTGTGTTCTCCGGTATTGTGCAGTAATTGCGATGGGATACAGATGCAGCCTGCCTGGTATAGTGCTCTTTATATGGATGTGTGCAGAGGTTTTGTGTACCTCAAGTGAGCCCTGCTGACATTGAAGGACCCTATCTTATTTGAGGTCGTGAGTACTAATTCAGGGTTACCCCTGTTGAATTGCCACATTAAATCCAAATGGAATTACTGTACTGCTGACTGTTTAATTCTCCTTTTCTCTGTGTGAAAGACCCTACCAGCTGCCACGGTTTGGACTAGCCACTAGGGCTTGGGTACCCAGGGACAGTAACTGATAGGGATAGGCCTGTGCACAGAGCCATAAGTAGATTATAGGTGATAAGCTAATTAACTGATTTCCCCTGTCCTTGTTATATCCCTAAATAAATCAGAGCTGCTTGTTTCAGCAAAGTTGTACTGCCTGAGGTATTTGTCTTGTTACAATAGTACTGTGATTGTTGCACTGTATCTCATTTCACAGGAGGTCCCAGTGCGGAACCAGACCTGGGGGTAAGTGTATACTGTGAAGTGAATTCTGATATATTGTGTGGGCCACTAGTGGGAAGAAGAGGTTGCAGTGTCCCAGAGGCTGTGACCAAGTTAGTTTAACTATTGCAAACCCTGACCTCTGGGTGGAGGCACCCCATTGGATCAGGCCCTCAACCTGTTGGTGGCAAATCCAGGCAGGGGTAGTAGCCCTGAGATAGCGCCATCTAGGTTACATCTGGAGGCACCGCTGGGATTGTGTGTCCTCTAGTGGCTACATTTTACGAACCACTGTTAAGAAAAAAATGGGTACCCGACAGAAGTGGCTGTGCACCGGCTGATGGAGTGGTGTACTGGGAGGAGATCGACCCCAAAATGCTATGCTTATCCTGGACATCCCCTGGGTATCAATACGGACACTGTGCAAGAGTACTTTCCAAGGTGGAAGGTTTACAAAACCCTGTGGTGGTGGAGTCGGCATGCTAATCTGCTCACCCACACTTTCCTGGCCCTAGTAGAGTTTAGGATCCCATAGATAGCTCCAAAGTGCCACAGACACCATTACCCCAGAGGAGCCCTCACTGCTTGCAGAGTGATAACTAAGGACAGTAAGAGCCGAGGAATGAGCCCCCACCACTATCTGAAACTTTTGAGGAGAAATTTTATAAATGGTTGCTGGGGAAGGGAAAACTGTGGAGGACTTGAAGAAACTATTCTGCCACCTGGGTGTTCTCCAAAACACCTTCTCCCCGGCCCAGTGCCTTAATGGTGGCTGAACCAATGCAGACTCAATTTCTGCACCTCCATTAGTCCGACTCTTACCGGGTTGAGGATCTTCTGGCACCTCACCCCCAAGGGAGGATGACTGGGAGACCTGGATAGACTATGTTGCCCCCAAGTCCTAGAATGGCAATGCTCGGGAAGCCGGCGAAAGAGGGTTAGTGAGAGCCTCCGAGGTCCTGCCCTGGCTACCATTCGTGCCAAGCAGACCAGTAACCTGAAGTGACTGCACAGGCCTATCTTGAGGCCCTGGAGAATGTGTATGGGAGCCCAGATTCTGATGAGGACCTATGGTGGAGAGTAAGAGATGCACAACAGCACCAAGGGGAGTTGTTGTCTGTGTATGTATTCGCTGGAAAAATTGTTGCAAGAATGCCTCAGAAAGGTAGTTTCCCAGCGATTGAACTGGACGAACCAGGCTGGACAGGATCCTAAGTCTCCCCCTTCTCAGAACTGCTGTTGCTTCAGTTCGCCTGGCAGATCGACTGGAATCCCACCCTCTATGACGAGTTAATGAGAGAAATTGAGGAGTTGAGAAAAGAGCGACCTGAGGACCTGCACCAATAGCTGCGGCTACGACCCGGTGACTGAGGTGACCCATCAAGGAAGTTCAGGGGCAGAGGTTGGCAGTCAATGAGTGCTCTGACAAGGAAAAGATATGCACAATGAGGCGAAACTGTTGAGAGATCCGGAATTCAAAACAGTCCCTTTGAAGTGCCATGCCAAAATGCAGACTGACCTATATCCGACTGCATCTGCTATGAGGGTGGGTACCCACCCATGTATCTCCTACTGATAACAGCTCCAAACTCAATTCCTTGACCATGGAAGTAGAGAAACTGACGAGATGTCTCCAAATGCTTATCACATCAGCAGACGAGATGGCACCAGGTTTCCAGTTAAGTAATACCGCCCTGGCTCCCAGTGTGGCGCCTCGGCCAGCTCAAACTCCAGAAAGTATGTTTTGCTAGTGTGGGAAAGATGGGCACATGAAAGGGAATGCCAGTCCCCAAAAAGACACTGACAAAGTTGCATATAGGCTACAAGGAGAGCTTGGAGAACAAATCAGTGGTTAAGAGGTGCACAAAATAGTCCCAGTGAGGGGCACCAAAATGCTAACTCACGTCCTTTTGTGGCAAGGTCAGTTGCCCAGCCCCCACTACACGCCTCTCAGACTGGTCCAAATAGTGTGGTCCTCCATGAGACCACTGTAAGGTGAATGGAGTGTCTACAAGAGCTGTATTAGACAGTGGCTCCCAAGTGACAATTATGTTCCAAGATTGGTATCAGAAGCATTTGTCAGGCCACCCGCCACAACCATTAGAAGGACTGCATGTATGGGGTAATGAGAAAGCCTACCCTATTCCGGGTATATTCGAATTTGGCTGTCTTTTCCCACCTCCGGGCTGGAGTGGCGAACAAGTAGAGACCCTAGCCTTAGTGTGTCCCCACTGGACTGTATGATGGTGTCCTTTGTTGATTGGAACAAATGCTCATATGTTAGGAAGGCTGGCACAGTTGTGTTGCGAAAAACAGGGTCAAAGACAAGTAGAGCTTTAAGAGTTCCGGCTTTAATTAAGAGGCCTAAGAGGCTACAGAGAGATGCTGAAAAATAGAACCAGAGGAACCGGTCGGATTGTATGGAAGAAGGATCCTGAGTCTCTGATCCTGGCGCCAAATGCCCAGTGTACCTTACAGGGAGAGGTCCAGTATAAGAAAGGATGTTAGAATAAAATATTAATGTTGGATGCCAGGCGATGGAGAAAATTGCCAGAGGGACTGCTGGTCAAGCCTAGTATTTTGCCCGCTAGAGCCCATGCTTATGCCAGAAGGGTAATGGTCCAAGTTCATAATGTGTCTGAAAGAGACATTCGAGTAAATAGGGTTGCATCCTGGCTAATGTGCATTGTGCAGACACTGCAGTGCTACCAACAGCAAGAGTTCGAGGAAGAATGACAGAGTAACGCCTGACTTGTTTGATTTGCGACTCCATGCCAGCTGAATGGAAAGTGAGGGTCAGTGAGAAGCTTGCCCAGAGACCAGGTGTTTTCTTTAAAGGAATGGGGCGTAGGATGCGTGCAAGGAGCTGAGCACAATATCCGGCTGCATGACGAAAGACCATTTCGTGAGAGGTCTCGACGCCTGGCACCTGCTGACATAGATGATGTGAGACGGCATCTGCAAGATGTTAGCTGCTGGTGTAATACAAGAATCCAGAAGCCTTATGCTTCCCCATTGTAGTAGTGAGGAAAAAGAATGGAACAGTAAGGATGTGTGGATTATACCACCTAAACCGGACGGACTATCTGATCAGTACACAATGCCCGCATTCAGATGCTTGGACTGCCTAAGCGGGAGCAAGTGGTTCTCTGTGCTGGATCTCCGCAGTGGGTACTATCAGATCCGATGGCCCCAGAGGACCGTGAAAAGACAGCCTTTATCTGTCACGGCAGCTTCTATAATTCATGAGGATGCCTCAAAGGGATTTCAGGTGCCCAACCGCACTTTCAGCGATTGATGGAGCGTGCAGTGGGGACATGAACTTACTAGAGTGCCTGGTATACCCAGATGATGTTATTGTGTTTGGCAGCTCACTGGAGGAACATGAGAGCAGATTATTTAAGGTATTGGACGACTGGGACTTTGGCCTTAAACTGTCCGATTGATAAGTGTCAATTCTTTCAAACATCAGTAAAGTATGTGGGACACATAGTATCCACGAGGGAATAAGACACCGACAAAGTAAAGTTGAGGCCTTGACCACCAGCACCAACCCAAAAATCTAAAGAACTGCAAAGATTCCTGGGATTCTGTGGTTATTATCAGGCGTTTCATCAAGGACTATTCAAAGTGATCCGCCCTTTACTTAACCTTACTCAGGGTATCCCCCAACCACAAAAAATACCAAAGTCACGTCCTCAAGACTGAAGAGTGTATTTTCATCCAGTGAAGTATTTGGGGCCGCTGGACTCCTGATTATGAGACTGCTTTTCATGAGATCATTTATCATCACCCATGCTCTCAGTGCTGGCCTATGCCGATCCAAGAAAACCTTATGTCCTGCACACCAGTGCTAGCTTGCAAGGGTTGGGGGCTGTTCATAATACCAAGGCACGAGAATGGCCTGAGACCAGTGGCCTTTGCCGTAGAAGTCTGACCCCATCTGAAAGAACTATCCTGTACATAAGTTAGAGTTTCTAGCTTTGAAGTGGGCTATTGTTGACCAATTCCATGAGTACTTGTATGGGGCTAAAATACTAGTAAAACCGCAATAATCCTTTGACCTATGTGCAGACCTCAAGCTAAGTTGGATGCCACTGGCCATAGGTGGCTTTCTGCATTATCTACATATGACTATGCTCTCGAATACCGAGCAGGTCTGAACCACATAGATGCTGATGCTCTCTCCCGAGGCCTGTTCCCAGAATGATTGGGTCCGATTGGCAGAACCTGACATTCGGGCACTCTGCGGAAGTTTGACAGGAGGAACAAATGTCCCGCAGACGCAGTGGACTGCATGAGTGGATTGCTTGGGACCCTCTGAAATTGCATACCTGCTGCTTATTGCCACTTTTCTGCAATAGACATTGGTACACTGCCTCAGCTGGACAATGACAGTGTGGCAGGCTCAATCCCGCGATCCCATGATCAAAACAGCTTTAGAAGCCCTCTATGCAGGAAAAGATGTGTCCAAATGCACTCCACTGATTTGAGAACTGCACTGTTATACAAAGAAGGTCCTAAGTTGAAACTGATCAATAAACTGTTATACAGAGAAACAGTAGACAGAGGGGACAAGAGACACAACAACTAGTGCTGCCACTGCCTTCGAGACTAGTACTGAGGTCCTTGCACAACCACATGGGGGGCACCTTGGTATAGACAGAACACTTGACTTGGTGAGATCCAGATTCTATTGGCCTAAGATGGGGGCTGATGTGGAGCAACACATTCGAACTTGTAGTCGCTGCTTACAGAGGAAAGCTTTGCCCCAGAAGAACTGCCCCCTTGTTAACATCACCACCAGTGCACCCATGGAGCTGGTTCACATTGATTTTCTGAGTTTGGAAGTCAGATCAAAGAAATATCAGTAATGTGCTGGTGGTCACTGACCATTTCACTGAGATATGCCCAAGCTTTCCCCACCAAAGACCAGAAAGCATCCACTGTGCCAAAGTACTTGAAGAAAATTTTTGTTCACTATGGGCTCCACAAAGAATCCATTCTGATCAAGGAGAGACTTTGAGAGTCGTCTGATCAAAGAGATGCTTTCTCTGTGGGGAGTGCGAGTCCAGAACCACTCCTTACCACCCCAGAGGATCCACAGCCTGAGCGTTTCAACACGCACTTTGCTAGATATGCTAGGCACCCTGCACCCAAAGGACAAGCCTAGATGGAGCCAACAAATTACCACCCTGGTACATGCTTATAACTGCACCAAAGTGATGCCACTGGATTCTCCCCTACCGCCTGATGTTTGGAAGAGAAGCTCGACTACCAGTAGATGTGTTTTGGGGTCTCTCCTGATGGGGTTCAAGCTGACAACTATTTACAGTATGTGCAAAAGTTAAAGGCCCAGCTAACTCATGCGTACCAACTGGCTCAAACCATGGCTGCCAAAAGAAATCTGGCCAACAAAGAAAGGTATGATAAAAGGTGAAAGCACAGGAACTCCAGGAGGGAGATGGTATTGCTAAAGAAATCTGGGACTGCATGGCAAGCACAAGATTGCTGACAGATGGCACCATCTCCCTCACATTGTAGTGGGCAAACTAGATGATCTGCCAGTGTACAAAGTAAGGCCTGAGAATAATTCAAAGATGTAAAAACAATGCATAGAAATCATTTACTGCCCATTGGACAAATCTTAATTGAGTCTGACCCCTAGAAGATGCCCCTCTGGACCAGTGACTAGAGCTGCTGCTAAGAAAAGATCAAGAAAGTCTGCACCTACAGAAGCAAAGTTAAAGTGTTCCCTCCACAAGTCCCAGTTGAGCATGACTGTCAGTCCATATCGGAAGAAAGTGAGAGTGACTTTGAATACTATCCTTCTTACGAACTGAGTCAATTGTTTTCGGGCAATCCCCTAGTCAATACTGGAGACAAAGCTAGGCCTTCTGGACTGTCTAAGCCCCCAAGCTCATCCCGAGCCAATGCCCCAGAAAGTGAAGTGCAAAAGCATCAGATCAGATGAAATGGAATCATTGTGCATGGTTGAACTGTTTGAGCTTTCAGGAAAATGATAGATTGGGGCAGACTGGTGATACACCGAACAAGAAGAGTATTTTGAGTGCCCTGACAGTCCACTGCCAGTGTCCAAAGCTCTCCATGCGAGCCAAATGTTGTGGACTCAGAAACTGTAACTCCTGGAGCTGAAAGTGCCCCAAGTTCTAGCCTCTCTACCCCATGGAGACTCCCTGACAAGTGAGGACAATGCTGAAAATGAGGCTCAGAGTGCAGAGACTGTAACAGTTCCCTAGAAAGACTGGTCGAGCTGTAAAGCCTGTGGTGCACCTCAGTTATGATTCCCTTGGGAGGCCTGTGGTTTGCCTCTCAATGTTGTCCATAAAGGTGTATGTGTCCCGAGCTCATTGCCCAAACTGAGCATCAGTGCTAACTCCAAGTTACTTGTGTTGCCCTCTAAGTATGGTGCCCTTGCCCCGTCCAGCCCCAAGGTAACTGATAGGAAGGGCCCCTCTTCAGGTTTCATGTACAAGAGGTAATAACTTGAGTTATGGTACAATGTGTATGTAATACTGTGTAAAGAGTGACGTACTGCAATGTTTCAGAAATGTGTTCTTGGTAAAATAATATATTGACTGATGATTACATGTGGAGCCTAATGCAAATGTATATGGTTGCAGTTGAAACTTATGGGTACTTGCTTGACGCGGACCTCAAGCTTTCCCAGGCCAGGAAGGGTGTAACCCCTGCAAATGGGGGTTCCCAAAAGACTTCCAGGAGCTTGCTTGAATGCTCCAAGCCTGAATGGTGTTTGGCATTTAAGCCATTTATCAGTGAGTGTTTTAGAGCCTCTGGTACTGTCTCTTTAAGAGCTGTCTGCTTGCAGACATAATTAGTTTGTATGGGGACTGTGTGTTTCTTTGATTGAGTACCACCAAGCTGCTGCCAATTCACTCCATTTTGCAGTCACTAGGAGTGCAAAGGAACCTATCTGAAAGATGTAACTGTTTGCCAGAAATCATTTACAGCAATAATGAAATTACAGTTTGTCTAACCTGCTTTCTTTTGCAGTCAGAACAGTGTCTGCTAGTTCCCCATTCTAGTTTTGAACTGCTGAACTGGACCAATCAGTGTGGGGTAAGCTAGCTCTAAAATGGTGCCTTGGACGAATCAGAACTTGGACTCATAATCTGAGCCAGCCACAAGAGGATTGTATGGGCAGTGACTCTGGGAGATGTAGTTTAGACTTCAGTGCCTTTTTGGACCAACAGCAGCAGTCTATTGTGAGTGACAGCCAATCCAGTCAAGAACTGGGAGGAACTCAAAGGAAGTGCCCGGTTTTGTTGGTTGGAGTTTGAGTTGAGCTTTGGCAGTGAAGAAGGAAGGAGCCCTGTGCTTTTTCAGTGTGCAGTTTTAGTCAAAAAACGTGTGTAAGGCCCAGAGTTCCGGTCTGCAGCTTGTGTAACAGCTTGTTAGGACTGAATCGTCCCTGTGAAAAGAATCAAAGGATCTCTGAAGAGTAGAAACCAGGCTCACCCTGTAGAAGACTGGAGGAATGGCTGAAATTGCACTCGGTCTGTCAGGAACTGAATCTGCTGTGTGTTCTCCGGGTATTGTGCAGTAATTGCGATCGGGATACAGATGCAGCCTGCCTGGTATAGTGCTTTCTTTTATATGGATGTGTGCAGAGTTTGTGTGTACCTCAAGTGAGCCCTGCTGACATTGAAGGACCCTATCTTATTTGGAGGTCGTGAGTACTAATTCAGGGTTGCTCCTTGTTGAATTGCCACATTAAATCCAAATGGAATTACTGTACTGCTGACTGTTTAATTCTCCTTTTCTCTGTGTGAAAGGGCCCTACCAGCTGCCACGGTTTGGACTAGCCACTAGGGCTTGGGTACCCAGGGACAGTAACTGATAGGGATAGGCTGTGCACAGAGCCATAGATAGATTATTAGAGTGATAAGCTAATTAACCTGATTTCCCCTGTCCTTGTTATATCCCCAAATAAATCAGAGCTGCTTGTTTCAGCAAAGTTGTACTGCCTGAGGTATTTGTCTATGTTAAAGTACTGTACTGTGATTGTTGCACTGTATCTCATTTCACAGGAGGTCCCAGTGCGGAACCAGACCTGGGGTAAGTGTATACTGTGAAGGTAATTCTGATATATTGTGTGGGCCACTAGTGGGAAGAAAGGGGTTGCAGTGTCCCAGAGGGCTGTGACCAAGTTAGTTTAACTATTGCAAACCCTGACCTCTGGGTGGAGGCACCAGCCATTGGATCCAGGCCCCTCAACCTGTTAGTGGCAAATCAGGCAGGGGTAGTAGCCCCTGGGATAGCGCCATCTAGGGGTTACACAAAAATGGGCAGACTGGGAGGGCCTAGCGGCCCTTCTCTGCCATCACAATCTATGTTCCTATGTTTCTAGATAAGCTTCTCTTGCAGCTTAGCAAGGGAAGGGAGGAGGGAGATTGACGGATGTTACCCCGGGAGGAAGGGTCTCCCCCTTTGTGGAGTGGAAGAACTTTGGCCAACTCCAGAACTGAGGGAGAATGATAGGTTGAGTAGGTGAGCCAGAGGAGATGCTGTGGCAGGAGCGAAGATACAGAGAAGCTTAGCATCCAGTCCATGCAGGTCAAGAGCGTAAAGGGCAAACAGGGTTTCCTGGATAGTAACCAGGAGAATGAGGAAACCCTTTGAGAGGAGAAGGAAGATGATGTGGAGGGGTGAAGGAAGGAGAGTGAGGGGAAGGGATGCCACAAGTGGTGAAGAACTCACTGAAGTGAGCAGCAACAGAAGAGGATCAGGCACGGTGAATCATTTACCAGAAGGATTGAAGGGATAGACTGGGTGGGAGGGTCAAAGAGGGTGAATTACCTTCCAGAACTTTGAAGTGGTGTTAGATTATTCTGAAGGTTGGCCTTGAAATATTACAATTTTGCAGCCAAGACATTATCAGTTCTTTTCAGCATTACTTTTTAATAATTTTATTCAGGATTTCAGTTGCTTTAATTTTGTTTTCATTTCTATCTAGCGTCTTCTTCCTCCAG
Source organism: Neoceratodus forsteri (assembly GCA_016271365.2). Lineage (NCBI taxonomy): Eukaryota > Metazoa > Chordata > Ceratodontiformes > Ceratodontidae > Neoceratodus > Neoceratodus forsteri. The sequence goes on from JADMNL010000030.1 coordinate 67,231,928, forward strand.
AGCTGCTCGTCTCCCCTCAGGCCAGGAAACCACCCAGTCCCATCATCCACTAACCCACTGCCTGCTTCAGTAATGACTTCCCCTGTAGTGGGACCCCAAGTGAAGGATCACTCTCCTCCCAGGGAACAGGATCTGGTGAGAGGCAGGATCCATAGCATGGGGCCCAAATGTATCCTGCCATCACTCCAACACATCATGCACACAGTTCCATCACCCACTATCTTACGCCTGCATCCACCATAGCTTTCCTTCTGGTGGGGCCAGTGAGAGGGTCATTCTCCTCCCAGGGAACAGGATCTGGTGAGAGGCAGAATCCATAGCATGGAACCCAAATGTATCCCTGCCATCACTCCAACACATCATGCACACAGTTCCATTACCCACTATCTTACCGCCTGCATGCACCATAGCTTTCCCTCTGGTGGGGCCAGTGAGAGAGTCATTCTCCTCCAAGGGAACAGGATCCAGTGGAGGTGGGATCCATGGCATGAGGCCTGACTGTATCCTGGCCACCATACAGATGGCATCTGTTTTTTTCCAGCTTTCTTTTACTCACCCTCCACTCACTAGATGGCACTGTCAGCCTAATGGTGACCTCAGTGGCCACAACTGAGCCTCTGGGGTTAATGAGTTTCATTACCCACCACAGGGTACCTCCCAGCTCGCCTGCCTGCTCCCACACAAAAGTCCAACCCGAACCTGGTTTGAGAGCACTGAAGCATAGCTGGCCAGTTTGGACAACCTTACTGACCTCTCTTTTCACACAACACTTTTCTGTGTCTTATTTTTCCAAGCCAAAAATTTGAAAAGGTAAAGTGTGACAATGTCATCTTCTCAACTGTACATAAAGTACTATTTTTTTTATAGGTTACCAGCATATTTGCTTCTGTTTGTTAGGCTACTTGCAAAGGGATAAACTGTAAAAAGGGTCACATACTGGGGTGGTGAGAGAGCTTTGCTCATGCTGAATGAGATCAGAAATGTGTGATGTGGGGACTGTTGAACTGGTCCTCTGAAACAAAAGAATGTGCAAGTGAAGTGGGCTCATCCCTTGTTTGCTTATGAATGAGCTGCTTAACTTGTTAGCTTCATAAAGGAGCAACTCCGAAACCGGTCACTCATAACTGGCTGGGGTTTGAATGGAGCTGACCGGATGTCACTGAAGAAAGAAAAAAAAAAGCTAATCACCAGGAGGAGCAGAAGGGGGCTGGAGGTGCAATGAACCCGGGTGGTTTTGACAAAGGGATCAGGGATAGGGGTGGGGGGTGTTAGTAAATGCCAGGAGCTTGGGAAACAAGTTACCAGAGGTCCAGGCCTTGCTATTCGGGGGCAGATGTGGCAGTGGTCACAGAAGCATGGGCCAAACAAAAACCATGACTGGTACCTAAATGTGAGGGTACATTATGTTTGGAAGGATAGAAAGGAGGGCAAGAGGGGAGGAGTAGCTATGTACCTCAGGAGGCATACAAGGGTGCTGGAGTAGAAGAGGCAGAGAAGCGTGGAGGCCTTATGGGTCTACGTAAACCCCAGCAGGAGGTGAGGTAAGGTCAAGCTAGGTGTAGTATATAGGCCCCTGGAATGGGTGATGTCCTGGAGGATGGTTTTCTGGACAACATTATTGCCCAGTGCAGACCAAAGAGGAGAGAGTGGTGTTGATGGGGACCTTAATATGCCAGGTACAAACTGGGGAACCATGTCCTCTAAGGTGGCCAAGGAGCAGAGGCTGGTGGTTGGCTTCCGGATGTGTTCTTAACACAGCATGTGATGGAGCCAACAAGAGAGGGACATGTCCTGGACGTGGTTCTGGTGGATGGGGATCTGTAACGGACCTGGTTGTAGAGGATCCCTGACTGGGGCGACCACAATAGAGTCTGGTTTCAAATTAGCATGGGGGGAGGGGGGGAGAGATCTAGGACACTAGCCATGGATTTCAGGGGAGCAGACTTTATGGGCATGGGAAATATTCTCAAGGATCACTTGAAGGGGATTACAACAATGAGAAACATGGAAAAGAGTTGGGAGATCATAAACCGGGGACTTCATGAGGCAGTCAGGACCTGCGCTAAGGTGAAGCATAAGGGAGCAAGGTCACATAAACCATGCTGGTGGACCAGTGAAGTTCAGGTAGTGGTCAGGGAGAAGAAGCCACCTACAAAGCATGCAAAACATCGAGAGAGAGGAAGGGAAATGAAACCGCACTGTCTTGCATCTAGAAACGCTCACCCAGATGGTGCGGGGGCAAAGTCCAGTAAAGAGCAGTGGCTGGCACAGGACAATGCAGGGGGAAAAGGTTTTTTTCCTGGTACATCGGGAGCGGAAAAAAATAAGGGCCATTTGGCAGATTGAGATCAGAAGGAGGGTGGGTGGAAGAGGCAAGGGAGCAGCATAGGTATTAACAGTACTTCACCTCAGTGTTCACTAGGAAGAGGATGGGATATTTACAAACAAGGCATGAGGGGATAGAAGCGGTGGTGTGTGGGATCGGGGAGCAACCGATATGGTGCATAAGGGAGGGAGAGGCATCCCTGGGGTTTCACACCAGGACAAGGATAGAAAGGCCAGCAAGGTGGGGGGACGGATAATGCTATCTTCACAGAACAGGTGTGACAAGCCCTTAAGGCACTGAAGAAAGATATATCTCCTGGACCACATGGCATTCATCCAAGAGTACTATGGGAGTTGGCAGACATACTGGCCACACCCCTGGTGGAGCTGTTCAACAGGTCACTAGAGCTAGGGAGGGTTCCTAGGGATTAGCGTGAGGTGCAAGTGGTGCCAATCCATAAAGGGGGGTTGAGGGAAGTACCAGGTAACTATAGGCCCATCAGTTTGACCTCGGTGGTGGGAAAATTAATGGAGAGTATACTGAAGGCACGATTGGGGGTGTTCTTGGAGGAGAAGGAGGAGGAAGGGAGGGCTGGATAGCTGACAACATGGGTTTGTGCCAGGTAGATCGTGTCAAACCAACCTTGTTGAGTTCTACGAATGGGTAACATCGGAACTGGACAGGGGGAAGCCTGTGGATGTACTATTCTTGGACTTCAGCAAGGAGTTTGACTTGGTTCCCCACAATGGACTGGTGGAAAAATTGACGGGATGGGAGTGGGCCCTTTGATGGTCAGATGGATAGGAAACTGGTTAGCTGGATGCACACAGAAAGTAGTGGTCGGTGGGGAGCTCTCGAACCCTAGAGAGGTCGGTAGTGGGGTATCGCAGGGCTCAGTCCTGGGTCCAATCCTGTTTAATGCTTACATATCTGACATCAGGGTGGGTATACGGTGTGAGAGGAGTCTCTTCGCTGACGACTCCAAGATGGGAGCAGTAGTTAAGGGGAAGAAGGGAGGTTGGTCCTGCAAGGGACATGGACACCCTGGAAGATGGACTCATACATGGAAATTAAATTTCAATACCACCAAGTGCAAGGTGTTACCTCTTGGGTGGGAAACCCTAAACACAGGTACACCCTGGGAGGAGGCACTGGAGGCCTCGGCTGGGGAAAAAGACCTAGGGATCATGGTGGATGCATGTATGAATAACTGAGCAGTGCAGGAGTGTGGTTAGCAAAGCAAACAGGATGTTGGGATGCATTGTAAGGGGATCACTCTAGGAGCAGGGAAGTGATTCTACCACAGCACAATGGACTAGTTGGACTACACCTTGAGTAATGTGTACAGTACTGGAAACTGCACCTGAAGAGGGACATACAGCTCCTGCAAAGGGTACAGAGGAGGGCTACCAGGATGATTCAAGGACTGGGAAGTTGACTTATGAGAACAGACTTGTGGAGCTCAGCATGTTCTCACTGGAGGAGAGGAGAGCAGAGACAGGGGAACATGATCGAGGTCTTCAAGCAACTTAGGGAATAAATAGGATAAACATGGAGGGATCTTTAGACTAAAGGAGGAGGTATCACCAGAGGACATGGGTTGAGGTTGGAAGGTGGAAGGAAGAGGGGGGAGGAGGAGATTTTTCACTGAGAGGGTGGTGGAACCTTGGAATGCGCTGCCTGGCGAGCTGGTCCAGATTTCCATGGTGGAGGGCTTCAAGAGAGGGTGGGACAGATACAGAAAGGGAAAGTATCGGAACATAAGGGGGGGGCCTCAGTTCCCAACAAGGCACCTGAGGTTTGAGCAGACTTGATAGACTATAAGGCCTAATCAGCTGGCAATTAGTATGTTAGTATGCTGATGGCAATATCATGTCCCAGCCCTGCAGCATCAAGGGAGCAAAGCATGTTTTAAATGGACTGCACAGGCACTAGAGAGTTAGGCAGGCCTGAGTATTATGTGAACACTGCTAAATACTGCAAGGAAGAGGTCCTCAAATCCTGAGTGAAGCTGTGTGTGACTAGCATTTTTAAGAAATGAGTTGTAGGAATGTGGAGAGTTTAGTTCAGGTTTGCCTTTTGTATTTATTTGTTTTACCAGGAAAAGCTTCACTGAGCAGTGCTCATTTGCAAGGAGGTCCCGGTTAGGACAGGTAATAGTACATAAATTAATAGTATTACATAATACATCATTACAAAGTAGATTACAGTTCAAAGTTCAACAATCTTTTATTGTTTGGTCAGAGACCTTTACAAGAATAAGAAAATACAAATAACAGATATACTCTTACAGTTCAATATAATACAATATAAAAATACAACATGACACCATGAAATGTGCAAAATTGCCAATGAATACTTTAGTCCTTCCATCATCTTTATTACAGCCCTTTGGTATGTAGCACCAATATCTAACTAATTTTCCTTTTAATGATTGCTTTGGCTCTGAAGCATCTAGCGGTTTGATTAACAATTAATTCATCCTGTACTGTTAACATATGCTCTAAGAGGATGTTCTCATCATTAGTTCCAATTTCCCACCACAGTGGGTACAACCAATAGGCCCGTGGTTTGTTGTACCAAGTGCAGCGAAACATTTATTTTTTATTTAGTTTTTGTTGACCGGGTAAGTGCACTAGACAAATCCTGCCTATTTTCAGGCACGACCCGGGGGAGGGGGATACAGATGAATGCCAACTGACCTTGAACCAGATTAAGCTGTTGATGGTATTTTTTTAGCAAATGAGGGAAATTTGGCCAGGACACCGGTGAAATTCCCCTACTCTTTTCAAGAAGTGCCATGGAATCTTTAACATCCACCTGAACTACCACCAATCCAGGCAGATGGGACCTCGGTTTAACATCTCATCTGAAAGAGCGGCACCTAGAAGTGCAGCACCCTCTCATGCTGCAACAGCATCAGTACTGGGATATTAACCCAAGTGCCAGATGTGAGAACTGAACCCACAGCCCTTTGATCTCCCGGCCTCAGAGGCGAGTGTGCTACTCAGTAGATAGCGAGTGTGCTACCTACCGAGCCACTGACACTGCATCATTTGCCATGCCCTCTATTTCTTCACCTTTGCAATTACAATGTTTTAACTTAAAGTAGATTACAGAGTCCATGAGCAATAAATACAGACATAAAATGTACACAAATGGTATGAAGAAAGGAATAAACAGTAAGGTACAGCCGTCAATAAAAAAAAGCCAGGGAATACAGCAGTAGAGTAACAACAGTGAGCTGTATCAAGTTTTCTGTGTTTTCATTTCTGATTGTTTATAAACCTGTTTATTATGATTTATAGTGTTTATCTAGTGTGTTCTATGCTTCCACATGTGTATTCTGTTCCTTGTGCATTCTGTATATATTAAATATTTATATTTAATTCATCTGTGATGTACAGTGCTCTTAAAAGGTACTAGTAATTTACTTTACTGGCAAACTCTGGGTTCCATTTCTTAGAGCACATACTGAAGTTAACGTGGGGCTGATCTGAATACAGGAACAAGAGATCAGGAGTTCCTGAAGCTAACTGAGGTCCCGATGTACTGTGAGAGCAAATTCCTAAAGGGGAACAAGAACGGACAGTCCCGTGGTAAATTCACCACAGGCGGCAGCACTAGTGTAGTGTGTTAAGCCAGTTGTCAGCAAGGGCTCCATGGCAGAGAACTTAATATAAAATGGCACCAAAAGGAGAAGCGTCATTTTTATGGGAGTTGCAAAGTGCCATTTCAGCAGAATCATAGGGCTGAAAAGTTCCTTCGCCCCCCCCAAAAAATTAATAAAAATACATGCTAGGAGACTTTGGTTTAGAAGTTCTTAGGGATTACAAAGGACATCATAGGGGTTGCATAGAAATCACAGGGGTCTTGACCGCCACTCCTGGCTACCCCTAAATGATGCTGCTGTCCAAAAGCTATGATTGCAGTTACTATTTTGAACACTAGCACTACAGAGTACAGATCAAGAGTGACACTTTCCAGTCCTTAACAGGTGATGGGGTTTCATTTTTCCAGAAAATAGATTTTTATGGAAGTTAAAGGCAAAGCACAGTATATTGTCTTGCATGCCAAGCCAGCTCCCTAAAGGGGTGAACAGAAGCCACCAAGGACCATGAGAACTGATCCTTTCATAGTGCCTAACCCTATCTTGTTGAGTTTTTTTTTCATTCTTTATTCTTTTGGTAACAGGTAAGATGTTCTGCTATGGGATTTTGATTTGATTCCTGGCTCCAATAGTCAGACTCAGAATACTAACCAGGGTGGAAGGAATTGATCTATAGAATAAACAAAAATAAATCACTATATTCTCTCAAAAACAGATCACACTCTGTCACGTGCTTGAGTTAAGCCACAATTAGTGCTGTGCAGAATGCATAATTCTGCCACCAGATCATGCAGAATGACACCTGCTACAAAATGCTTTTCAAATTTCTTTTTGAATTCTGTGAAATTCTGATAAGTATTTCTATGTAAATGGCTAATAACTTTCTGTGGATTATATAAACTGCGGAACAGTTTTCCATGGATTGCGGAAAAGGAATCCAGAGTTTATGTAAATTGGGAATTACTAATTTACAAAAAACAATCCACGCTCAAGATTTTGAAACTCTGCTACCGACAGAATTTCATAGAATTTGGTGGCATTTTTGTAAATTCCACCGAATTCTGTTCAGTCAGAATTTGCATATACAGCACAGATCAAGCCCAGTTCTACAAGGCTACGTGCTGGTACAAGGCTGTATGATGCCGGTTCCACAAATATTTTGTTGATCAACATTACAGCGATGGATTTATGTTGACCGCAATTTGCGGTCAAAATAAATCCATCAGAGAAACAGTTGCTGTTTATCAGGGGGCTTCACCCCCCAGCCCCCAGAGCCCACCTCACCACCCATACTTAGAGATAATCAACTCCAAGTCGGTGTTGATTTGGGAAGGGGGTGCAGGACCAGAGGAAAGAGTGCCAAGGTCCCAGGTGGACTTTATAACGAACTGTTGATGTTATCGGCATCAACGCGTGTTCACTGTAAAAGTTTTGCTGTGGGAGGGCATACCTGGTACAACAAAGCCCACAGAACAGCAGTGACTTGAGACATTTAAATACCCTGAAATCACTATTACAACATAATGGTTTTGACAGAAAAGGGTCAATTTATGGCAAGTTTGAGCTGAAATTACATTTTGTACTATCTTTTAACTAGTATCACCTACCACAGTATTGTATTTTGCACGTATCAGTTACAGCACTGTGTAAATCTTTTTTTTTTTGCTGGAATTACATCCTGAAAAATGTTCTCAATAAAAAGTACTGCTTTTAGAAATGACACAGTTGCTATTATAAGTTGTCTGGATACAAAAACAGTCAATACACTTTTAAGGATTAAAGAAAGATCCAAACAATGACTTTTAAACCAGTAGACTTTGTGCTCTTACACATCCAGCTGATGCCACACTCTAACTGTATACAACAAGCATTTGTCAATGCCAAATGTTCGCTGGTAGCATTCCTATTTTACTGGGTCTTGCTTGTACACATTTTTACTATGTATTTGCCCAGGATACAATGGACGAGATGCAGTATCTCATTTTCAGTAGTGTCCTGCTTTGACACATTGTTAGACTGTAGTTAGACAGGATATGCCAGCTGAAAGCAATAGTCTACTTTTAATTGGGCTCCACATATTGATCTCAAATATCCAACAGTCTTTTATTTTTTAATTTTTTTTTTATGACCTGATGTTATGATCAAGACAGGTGGAATTTTGAAATCCCATCCGAAAGGTGACTTCACTGTGTGACTGTGGAATCAAGTTTCTGAGGGATTTGAAGAATAACACCTGCCATGTTCGGAGGTAGAAGCAACTAAGGGATATGCTGAACATTAGGGACCAAAATCTGCAAAAATAAAGTTATGAGGAAATGCTGGAACAATTTGTTTCCTCATAACTTAGTTGTTTTTTTTCACATTTGTATCTCAGATGATCAACATAATCTTTTTATGAACACTTCTTCTGAGTATGACAGGTGTCATTTATAAAACAATGTCTGAAATGTAATTTTGTGCCACAAGTGTTAAAACACATTTTGGGTAGGATTTGAGAAATGACAGCTGTCACATTCATGTGGTGCTGTGAAGAAATGGCTATGTTGAAAATCTGGGGTCAAAATATTGAAAATTACCCAAAGTAACGAATCTGCATTCATAAATTTCAAAGTAGGCTCATAACTTTGTTGTTTTTTAATATTTTCGCCCCACATTTTCAACATAGCCTTCTTATGACCCCACCTCATGAACAAGTGCAGAGACATTTTCAACTCCTGCCCGAAAAATGATTTCATGCAGCGACTGCAAAACCACCCTTCAGGACACAAAAACACATTTTGGCCAGGATCTGAAGAATGACAGCTGTCACATTCATGAGGTGCTGTAAAGAAATGGCTATGTTGAAAATCTGGGGTCAAAATATTGAAAATTACCAAAGTTACGAGCCTTTGTTCTCAAATTTCAATGTAGGCTCATGACTTTGTTGTTTTTAATATTTATATGCCAGATTTTCAACGTAGCTTTCTTATGACCCTACCTCATGAACAATGGTGGAGAAAATGTTCAACTCCTGCCCAAAGGGATTTTGCTAGCGACCACAAAAATCACCTTTCTGGACAGATTTGCCTAACTTCACTGCCATTGTTCATGGAAGTGAGGTCCCAAAAAGGCACGCTGGACAATTTTGGGCAAAAATATGTAAAAATATCCAAGTTATGCCAGTAAAATCAAATCCACATTGAAATACATTGAATCGCATACCTGATTTCATCAGTTTGTGGGCTGGCTTTGAAGAGTGAAGACATGTCTGCGGTCCAGAGAAGATTACAGCATTGGACGCCTGGTAGGTAGGTAAGGGCTTTGGAGAGTGTGGGGGGGGGTGAGTACTGTGTAGGAGGGTTGATTGGGGAGACTAACGGTGCAACAGACATTGATGGACGTCTTTCTTTTTACAGGGTTAAAAAAAGATGAGGACCATTTCTTTATTTCAGATGGGAACACTGGGGATTGTGCACTCCAGTGTCAGTGTAATGTTTGTGGGGGAGGGTGTGGGGTGGTGGGTGCTGACAGGGAGGGTCAGGTGGGGGCACAGTTAAGGATGCCAGCAGCAGACATTGAGGCAGTTTCCTTTGATACAGACTACATATACAATATATTAAAAAAACTATGAGGTGGTGATGCTGGGGGACTGGGCCCCCCCAGTGTCAGTGTTATGTTTTTGGGTGGGGTGTGGGGTGGTGGCTGCTGGGAGGGAGGTGTGGTTGAGGGGAACAGTTACACGGGTGCCAGCAACAGACATCGACAGATGTTTTTCTTTGTTGCAGGCTATATATACAATATATTAAAAACAAATGTGACATGGTGACACTGGGGGATTGGGCACCCGCAGTGTCAGTGTTATGTTTGTGGGGAGGAGGTAGGGTGGTGCGTGCTGAGTGGAAAGGTCAGGTGGGGGCAAGTTACAGGCGCACCAGCAACAGAGATCGATGGATGGTTTTCTTTTTTACAGGCTAGAATATATATAAAAATATATAAGGTAGCAACACTGGGAGATTAGTTCCCTTCCCCCCAGTGTCAGTGTTACGTTTGTGGGGGTGGGATGGTGGGTGCTGAGAGGGAGGGTCAGGTGGGGGGACAGTTACAGGGGCACCCACCAGCAACAGACATCGATGGATGGTTTTCTTTGTTACAACATAAAATTCCTCAGCAGGGTGATCTCAACAGATCAGCTGTGCTTGCTGAGCAGCGTAGATCAAAGGAAACAGTGTACCTATGATTGGGTCGGCTCTTTCCTTTGAAATACATGAAGTTTCCACCCTAAGCAAGAACAGTGTCATGATCAGCCTGGCTGATGATTGATGTGACACTGACAAGCACCTTGCAGACCAGTATACACTCAGACTGATGCGCTGCCACACCCTTCAAAAGTAATTTCATTGCAAGATGCTTGCTGCACGATGTGCACAATGAACATAAAATAATTTAATACTGCTGTAGCCGATACTGAAGTTCATTAATGATATGCAAACAGTGTAAAAACTCTGTATTTTTACAAATATAACAAAAAATTATGTTTATGTTTTGTTTCTTTGCGTTCTACTTTTTCTTCCTTATGTTGTGGGCCAGGCTTTTCTTCGGCCAATGCACTTAATAAACAACTGTAGTATATGTGGTTCAAAATATAAAATACAAGCTAAGTTGCTGCAATGACTTGATTTCATCGCTGAATCAAAAGTAAAACGATGCAGCTCTAACTGCTCAGGCAGTCTGCCTCAAACTATGAGGGTTTGTCAGGGGCCCCAAGAATGCTGGTGTCATCGTGTCTGCTCGGGGGGGCCCTTTTTCTGTTGCCCCTGATTCATAGGATTCTGATGGCAAGGGCTTTATGGTGCACACGTACATGTAAATGCAGGCCTGTGCTCCAGGAGTCATTCAACTTCTGGGTGATGGTAATGCAGTGGAATCTGCAGCTCTCACTCTCCAGAGGTGGAAAGCAATCTATAGGATGCCCCCTCGCATGCCTCTCAACTGTCCCCAATTACAAGAGACATCCAACATTTTGCACCTCAAAATTGCTCTGTCTCTCATCTGCCCCCCCCCCCATGGAAAAGGTGCTGTTCCACAGAGCACGTGTTGTAAATTCAAACTTTAAAGCAGACATCATAATATTCTAATAAGCTAAATCAAAAAGAAACATTGTGCAAGTAAACACAATGGTTTCCAGTATTCTGAGCTTGTATATCCATACATGAGGATGTGCCCCTCATTACGAGTCAGTGTCCCTCATTGTCCTTCATTTGAGTGTCTGTGTTCCTTATTTCAAAGACAAAGGTTGAGAGGTATGTTCCCTCCTTCCACCGGTCAGCCACTGACATCCTATTTCCAAACCCAGTCGCCAATGTCACCAGTGGCACCTCTGCTGCTATGCAGATGGGCCATGATTCTCAACAGTATCCAAAAGATCTGACCCAATAAAGACAGTACAGTTCTCAAAAGCAAATTTTTTCTCCTTTACAAATGTTTGCAAGTCCCACATAAGATACCGTCAACACTTCTTTTTTATTGCAAAAAAGGCTGTGATAAGCACAAATTCCAAGTTTAATATGTCAACACTGATTAATATGTCAATACTGATTACAGGCCATGCACTACAAACTACGTTTGAATTTTTGCTTATGTTATTTGCTTTCTCAGTTAGAAGTTCTGCATTTTCTCAAGTTTGCCAGAGAAACAAAGATAGAAAGGGGAGAAAGGAGAGTGAGAGAAAGAGAAGGAAGAGAAGAGAGGAAAGGGGTGAGAAAAGGGGAAGGAGCGAGAAAGACAGGAAGAGGATGAGAAAGACAGAAAGCGGGGGAGAGAGAGAAAGGGGGAGAGAAAGGGAGACAGAGAGAAAGGGAGAAGGGAGAGAGAAAAAGAGAAAGAAAGGGAGCTATTTTTAGGTGAGCTTCAACTGTACATAACTGATTGAAGAAGAAAGTGTGACATTGCACTGGGGCACTGAAAGAAACAGGCATGCTAACACTTGTGGTTTATTAAATTTGATTTGCTTCATTATTTATTCATTTAGCAGCATAATTTGGAATGCGAGATGTAAAATGTAACTGCCAGGTGTAAAGCACTTTCATAAAAGAATTTAGCAAACTGTCAAATTGCTCCAAAATGAGTTACAGCCTTTTGCTTTCCTTAAGAGAACAAGAGATACCGTGTCCTATAGACTGGCATCTCATAATTTTCAGACATAAACGAGCTCATGATTGTACAGGCACCTTTCACTTGATCGATGTGTGCTTAAGTAATGAAATTGACACATTGTGTATCATTATACGATATTGCCGTGCTTTAGGCAGTTTGCTTTGTGCCTCCAAGAGGCAATAATCTCCCTGATACATACCTCGGAGTGCCAGTTTGTGATTGTACAATGTATGCCAGTTTTAAAAAGTGCAAAGAAAATATAATAGAAGAAGGAAAAGATAAAGCACCAACCTAACAGAATGCAAGAACAATGCAAGGTTCCAAGCAGTGGCTTCACAGTGGGATACTACTACAGCCCCAATCCCAACTGGCCTATTAGTGTGCAGCACGAAATGAACAATGTTATAATATCATTTATAGAAATGGAAGAGTGTGATTGACTTATGAACATTTCAATGCCTGTGCTTTATGCCATAGTTATATGGTAGGATTTCTTATCCAATCAGAAACTAAATCTCTTATTTTTAAACCACATAAATAATGCTTAAAGGAATTTCTCAACTTTTATTTAAAAGCCATTTTATAAGTACAAAAAGTCACTTCAGTGATGTGTAATGATGACTGGTAACTACACCTCCGGTGTGCTTTTAAAGGCGCTTGGCCCTAATGACACACCCGAGAGCTATGCTTTTTAGCCCATAATTACATACCATGTTGCGTTTGATTGCTTACTTAAATAGATTTTGCAGTTTCCAGTAAAATTAATTCACAGTAGGCATCAGTAAAACTCAGGAATGCTAAATTTCCTCAAAAGTTCAATTACAACTACCTTCCTTTAATACTGCAGACATTTGCATTTCAATAGGGTCTTTTCCCACAGGACTTCGTTTGTTCTTGATAATTATGCCTGCTGTGACATCCTGCTCCTCCACTTGTGACATCGCAGACTGTTGCCAAGGGCATGATTCTGATGTCGCAAGCAAAGGATTAGGATGTCAAAGCAGGAAAGCAGCAGAAACAGAGAAGGTCTAAGGGCGAAAAATCTGTTTTTGCGTTTTGTCTACAGTAAGTAAGAAAGACTGGATTGTCCAGAAATTCAGCCTTTTTGGATCTTGTGAAATCTGAGTCCTGCTAAAGCAACTATTTCTTTGCAGAAATCTTGAAAATCATTTTAAATAACAATCTGCGTGGCTGTGACCTCCAATCTGAAATACAAACCTAAATGTTAAATTAATGTTTTCTGCAAATTTACAAAGAACCTGTCACCCAACTCCTTTTAATTTGGCAAACATTTTATATGGTAATTGGAGGTAGAAAATAGGAGTCAAAAAGTGATCAGGAATAGATTTCTTTCAAGCATGGCAGGAATACTGTATCGTAGCTGACTCTGAATCTGAGGTAGCATCCAACCATGACTTCATCCTGATGCATTTGTCTTGCAGCTGCTATGTTTAAACTGGTGGGCGTTACTGAATTTTAATATCATTGATCTTGGTGGGTGGGAAGGTAAGTAAGTGTTTTATTTGTGAAAAGACAGCACTCATTCAATGTTCCAAGCACCCACAATACAATAACAGACTCAAGACAACATAGAGTATGTGGGCAGAACAGATAATACCACAAACTCAATCTGTCAATCAGTGACTTAGTCAGCCAAAAATATCCCACAAAATAGAGAAGAAATAATGTATCAATGAAAGCTTGAATAAACTTTAAAAGAATATGTTGACACTGGGTGTGCAACAGCCAGGACCACCAAGCAGTGAGCAGAGACATGGCGGACGTCTGTGGGTCAGGTGCAGGAGTGCGCCCGATCTACACCGATGTCATTGCATATCCAAGCTTCCTGGGGAAACCCAAGGAGAAAACCCCTGGGCACAGAGCACCATGAAGCCCCTGGACTGCCTCCTGAATGATGCCCCTGGCGTAACCCTCAGCTTGGGCTTCTGATGAATCTCTGTCTGTCCCCTTGGAGAGCTCTACCATAGGGGGCAAGCTACCAGCCACCCAATCCGGGCAGCCTGGGGGGGGGATGCTGGGAGCTCAGGTCCAGGCACCAATGAGGGGGTACAAGAATATGTTTATTAAACAGAATAACCACTGATATCTTCTCACCATTTCCAAAAATATACTTTTTATCATCATTTATAATACTTGCATTTATAGTTCAAAAGCTGAATATTTTTGAACTTTGAAATAGAAACTTAAATATTTTTTGAAAGCTTGGAATCTGATCAATACAAAGAGATCATAACAGTTCTCGCATTTATATACTTATGTCTATGCATGTCAATATAATACAGTATGTTGCAAAAAATACCAGAACCTAAAAAAATGTGAACCGTTTTCTGCTTTCATACTGTATATTCATCCGTGGAAATATTAGCAATATCATTTATCAATAGATTAACTTGGCAATCTCCAAGATTTCATTTATAAGTCAGTTTGTAGCACTAATGATTGCAAAGGTATCCAATTTTAGAGAAATTATATAACTTTTAACTTTGAAATTATTTTGACTAGACACATTTTTTTTACTAAGTGAAAGCTCGGAGTCAGGTCATTACAAAGCAGTCCTATCAATCCAATTGTTGTGTCAATGCTATTCTATGTGTATCAAAACTATTTAAAACCACTTTTTGAATATATTGTCAATACATGTTTTTTGTGGTGTAACACAACCACAAAATGGCAAACTCATTGTATCAGTACTGTTTTTTTTTTGTATCCACAGACTGTGTCAATACTATTTTTATACTGATACATAAAATCACTCCACATGACAGTTTTTTTAAATGTTTTTGAACTTTTCTTTACTTTTTCTGAATTGTAGTAATATAACTACACATTAGTTAGAAGCTGTGCAATTTGCAACTTAATTTTCATTCATGTTATACCCTTCCTTGCATTGCAAACATTTAACCCTCCCATCTAGCAATCCCTGCTCTACCTTGCCATTGCAGGCAAAGCCTGCGTAAGCACCAGAAGATAATACCTAACTAAACAGCAACCTTTTAAGCTATTTATGGAGAGTGTCAAGAGCATATCTATAGAAATCAGGCTCCAGAGAGGAGCAGTAGTAGCATGTAACCATTCCACCCTGCACTTTGTAATCTATCTGACACTTTCTTTTTATATTTGCATAGCGTTGTAATTGTCTTTTATAACATGGATAGGGATTATTTTTCAGTGAAAATGTATACTATTTATGTGCTGCTTACCCTGTGACCCCAATGAAAATGAGATGCCACCTCTCATAAGGCCAACTTGGTGCGCAAAAATTTCAAATAACCTCTGAACACATGCCTGCACACAGCACTTTAAATTAAAATAAAATAAAAAACATAGCTGTTATTCTATTAATTCTGTTCTTTTATTTGAGTTCCAGGTAATTTCACCAGGCACTGAAGCATAACAGGTAAAAAATATAGTGTACAACATAGCTATACATTTACAGTTAAGACTGTAGAAACCAAATACGTAAGAAAACAGCAGACAAGTCCAATACAATTCACATGCATGCAGTTCTGTCAAAATGCAATGCAAAACTGAGCTGCAACTTTTCGGCAACAGTTTTCGCAAAGTCTTTGCACTGAATCCAGCAACACTTATGCAACTCACTGAGAAATGCTAAAGCAATTTGGTAGCATGACAGTTTAATGTGAATTGTACTGAACATACAGTAAAGATAGTAAAGATTTAAAAACAATAACAAGAGGATTTTTCTGTAATTTGACTTTTTTCCTTGAAAACAAGATGGCTAGGTGCTGTTTGCAAAAGGAAAGCAGTCTGTTCCAGAGTTTGGGAGCAGAGTACGAAAAAGTTCATTGTCCCATAATCATGGAAACTGGAGGCTGAAGGAGGAATCCCTGATCAGAGGACTTTTAAGCCTTGTATTGCACTTTTGGTAACAACAAAGTAGAGAAAACTGCTAGATGATTTGAGGAGTTTATTAATAAAGCAGCCGATATTAAAATCTATGCATTTGTGTAGGAAGCTAGCTTATTCAGTGTACAAATTGCAATGATGACATCAACAGTTGCCAGCAAAGGCAAAGCAACATACAGTATGTTATTATATGTGATGCGCTCTAATGTTTAAATGAGAAGTCTGCAATCGATCAATACATAGTTGTGCTCTTTAGTGGGAATGTGAGATGGGGGAGAAGATAGTATATTAAAAACATGATGTTGCACTGATCATCATGGGCGGGAACGTCACGTACCAGAAGTGCTACACTGCTGACCTGTTTATGAGTATTCAGCATATAGCTCTTGTGCAGATGATAACAATATCCACTGACGAATAGGCATTCTACTTCGGAATGTTATGTGCCTTACTGTGTACCTCTGCTGCAGCCATCATGCATAAGTAGGCTGCAGCACACTTTTGCACCTTGCTCACAGTATATTTTACACCGTGAATTGGCTGACTGTGGCCTATGTGCTGCACTGGTTTTCACATACCCACTGGCATGGGTGTTCTCATGCATGCAGTAGAAGCGGGCATGTGCACTGCAGGCAGCATACGAAGCCCAGTTCTGACTGTGCACTGTGCTTGTTTGCTCTGTGCCTCTGCTTAGCATCATGCACATGTCTGTTACACAGTGTAGATGTGGCTGTGAATCATTCCTGAACTGAGCCTTCAGCCTATATACTACACTAAATTTTGATTAACCACCTTGCCTACAGTGAAATGTGTTCTGAGAAAAAGATGGGGATCAGTGTACCTCACAATGCTTAAAATGATGTAACTTGTTCCACAGGATCACCTTGTTTCAATGTGTGTACGCAACTCAGTGAGGAGTTATGCTTGTGCAACTTCATTGATAGTCTGACAGTATTTGAATGCTTATGTTGTTGACTGAGATGAATAGATATTTTGGCAATTCGCAGTCTCTGTCCCATGGGGAACTACCACCCTGTTGGGGTACTATGAAGGCAAAGGAAGCCTCCTGAGGAAGGTTCCACCCCTAGATGTGTCGAGGGAAGATAATTCCTTTAGGCTAAGCTATACCTCAGGAAGGAGCCCCCAGGGAGAGAAGCGTGCTGCTGGAGAAGGAGGGGAGGGTGGTGGGGCAAAGAAAGAATGCATCTGAATGACACTGCAGGAAGCTGACTTAAATGGCTCAGACAGGAGGCATGGCTAATTGCTCCCACCTATTGAACTGCAGTCATAGCCTTTGATTTCAATGTGTGTATGCAACTCAGTGATGAGTTATGCGTGTGCAATATCACTGATATTCTGATAATGCTGGAATGCTTATGTTGTTAACTGGGATGAATAGGTAATTTAGCTGTACACACTCTCTGTCCCATAGGAAACTACCACCCTGTTAGGTACTGTGAAAGCAAAGTAACCCTCTTGAGGAAGGTTCCACCCCTGAGGTGCAGTGGGAAGATAATTCCTTTAGACTAAAGGCACCTTAGGAAGAAACCCCAAGAAAAGTCAAGCAGCAAGTGGTGAACACAGAAACTGGATGAACATGGATTAACATAGTAGTGATAACATGTAACAGACATAGAAGAATTAAGCAATAACTGATGATATTGATATTGATAGCATAAGCGGCAAGACTTCCATAAGGAGAGAGGGAACAGCAAAATAGACAGAAGGCCACCATCCAACCCCAGCTCAACAGCAGAAACCTATGTGGGTCAAGGATGTCCTATAGATATACTACATGATGGACTACTTTCTATGACTACTAACCTTTATAACCTTTAGTGCGGAGAAGAGGGAAAAACCCTATGAGGAAACTTCTGGGGATCAAGGCCTTGGTTGCCTTCCTCTCGGCTTCAGGATGAATTAATGATGGTTCACTACTGCAATTTAGAGACCCAGTTCAGGGAGATCTTTGGAAGTAGACTCTCACACTCTCTCTCTCTCTCTCTCTCTCTCTCTCTCTCTCTAACAGGAAGCCATAGGGTGCTTCAAGTGGATGGCCTCTGTAGCTAAGGGAGAACCCTGCTGGAGCCCACAGCCCCTGGTGGAGGAGGAGAAGGAGAGCAACAACTGCTGAAGGCACTCACCTGGCCTCCAAGCTGAAGCCTAGAGGAGAAGTCAAACAATTGAGAGGTAAGACCAAGCCCTGGAGGGTGAGAATAGGGATTGTACAGTCTTCACCCTTGAGGGGCAGGAAGGACAATGGATGGTAGAGAATGGAGATCAGTTGAACCTTTAGGTAACTGTAGTGAGAATAACTTCAAAGGTATTGCCAACACTGTCCACACAGCTAAAGGAGCCCTGGGACTTGGAGACCCCACCTTCTGGCAGCTGAAGTCTTAAATGGTACATCAAAAGGTGTTGCTGATGCTGTCTGCATGGCCAAAGCCTTCCCCCAGAGCAGAGGACCTTCTCACCCAGCGGGTAGCAGAGAAGAACCCAGCTCCCAGCAAGAGACCCACCCTCAAGAGTGGACTTCAAGGGGCAGAGCCATGCTAGGAAAGAGAGGCTGGGATGCAACTGAGTGTGTAGGATTGGAAGTGCAACTGTTAGCACTGAGTTCATCTAGAGACCGATATAATGGGAGTACAACTGTTAGCACAGAGTAAGTTAAGAGACTGCATGAATGGGAGTGGAACTGTTAGTACTGAATATGAGACTGCATGAGGTAAACTGCAACTGTTAGCACTGAGTACATTGAGACAGCATGAGGTAGAATGCAACTGCAACTGGTTGCATTGAGTATGGCAAGAGATAGCATACTGGAGTAGTAGAAAACAACAATTAGTACTGGTAGGGGATGCACTAGTATGGGGAATCAAACTAGGAAGCAGTGTGCTGCTGGAATGAGTAATGAAACCACTGAACCCAATGGGAGTAGCAGCCAGGCTAGAAGCCAGGTGTAAGCAATTAAGGAGTTGAGATGAACAGGAGACTGTAGATGGTGCAAAAACAGTGTAGGCAAGCAGGGAGACTGCAATTGGCAAAAAAGACAGCAGACACTAGCACCTGGAGGAGCACAAGGCAAATGAGCAAAGGCAGTGTACTAGGAAAACCAGAAGTGCCCAAAAAGAAACAGAACAGAGAAAAAACATGGAACCAGAAAATAGGAGGACAGCTCAAAACAGCAGAAAAGCACAAACCGCAGCCAGAAGGCAGGAGCAAAATACTGACATGGGAAGGAGGAGGCACAAAGCAAGCAGAAATCCCAGAAGCACAAAAAGAAGCAGGAGACAAACACCAGGGGTGTGTGTGTGTGGGGGGGGGGCACAGAGCTCCAGCACAGCCTCTGGCTGTAGCAAAGAAAGAATCCATCTGAGTGACACTGTAGGGAGTCGACTTAAATAGCTCAGGCAGGGGATGTGGCTAATTGCTCCCACCCACTGAACTGCAGTCATAGCCTTTGATAAATCAAGGATCTGAAAGCTAGAGTTTAACTTCTCGAGTTTTGGTCTGGGCCCCAACAGCATGGATTTTGGCTTTTATACTGTTAAGCAGTATCATGTTGTGTAATAACCACTGATGCAGAGAATAACATTTAAAATTGTTGAAATATCTACAATTGATTTAGATATGAAATATATAGAGTTAAATCATTTGCATACTACAGGGTACTGCAATGTTGACATGACATGGGCAAGTTATAGTTAAAAAGTGTAAATAATAGAGGTCCAGTGATGGAGAATTAAACAGCAGCTGACACCTTCAGGAGAACTTTAACAAAACGTAATATCTAGATAAAGTTCAGCTTGCATTTCACATTAGTTCTTTATTCCTCCTCCCCATTATTTATTGCTGAGGTAATTTGCATGAAAACAGGATTTTTGCTCCTGAAGAGTTCATCTATTCCTGGTGCTTTCTACCTATCTGAGGTCATAATGCACTGTTTGTGACACCACAGTTACTCTCATGGCAACAGACTGTGATGTCACAACAGAGGGATTATGGCTAGAATAGGGAGTAAACTATAGAGGCAGATTAACTTTAAAGTAACTGTAAGGGATAAAACTCATGTATTCATGCACATTTCCTCAGCAATAAATAATGGGAAGGAGAAATCTAGAATATATATGGAATACAAGCAGAATTTCATCTACTTATTATGTTTTTCAAAGTTTTCTTTGAGACATCAGTAGCTCTTTAATGGACTCCGATCATAAACAGGGAGAGCCCAGAGATAACATTTCCCCATCTAACCATCTGTTTTCTCCCAATTAAATTTGTGTGGAACTATTTATTAGAAGTATTGGATATACCAAAGACCTGTAATCTACTGCATCCAATGTTGAGTCATGGTTAACCAGATGAAAATCCTTAGTCTGGTCTACAAACACTGCACCAGGGAGCTGCCAATTGTCCATAAAGTAGACATTAATATAGGGACTAAAAAACTGTGATCATTAACATGTGTAACAAATTTAAAGAATACAATGACTGTATTGTGTGCTCTGTCCGTGAATGCTCAAGCTGTGTACCCTAGTTTTCTTTACACAGCACAGCAGGTATCTACTACAGTGAAAGGCTTAGAACTATTATAGTTCCTGCAGTTATGTTAAATGTTTGTTTTCTAGCCTTTTTTTTGCTTTCCCTGCTCTTTGTAACACAGTTACATATTAGCAAATAAGTTCAGAAAATCTTTAAAGCAGACTGGCTGGTGATATTCTAATGCCGTACATTTTCATACCGGCACTGCCCAGTAAAAAAAAATAAAAGCTTCTGTACTAGCCTGTCAAGTTACCTTCAGAATCCATGCACTGATTCAGAATGTTCAATTCTGAATCCATCGCCATTTTTTTCCTCTTCTGCAAGTTGTAGCAAAGAAATGACATAAAGAGAACTAACAAACACAACTGACTATGGAGAAAGAAAACGTGAACCATGCAAAGCGCCAGCAGAAAAGGTAGAGCAAGAGAGACAACAGGTGTGAGTGAGCAGATGTGGAACTGATGAGACTCAGTGGGGCTGTGTGCATGTATAAAAGTCTGCTTGTACTTGCAGTTATGAATTCTTTTCCCCATTCCAAAAAGTAAAGATATTTTATTAACATTTAAAAAAACAAACTAAATGAGGTTGTCTTTTGGCTCATTTTCTAAGGGCAATACGACACTCCAGGGTAGGCAGTGTTGTCTATACCTGCACTATTAGAGGCTATAAGGCCCTTCACCAGGGCATCAGGACTCACTACAGCCCTGGGCATGTGCGTGTAGCTCAACACTGCTTACGCTGTCAGGTCATATTCCTTGTGTATTTTAAGGTTGGAAGGGAGTATAGATCCATCAAGTCTGAATCTTTCCCCAATCCACCTCAAAAGAAGGAACCAACAAGTTGGCTGTGCAGACATTTACTTAGTTATAGGGCTTTCCCACCGAACTACCTAGGTTATCCTGTGATTCGCTCAGTAATCAGAAATTTGCCCAGACTTATCTTGAAGGACTGTACTGTCTTAATAACTATTACATTCTAATATTTCAAATAATGCAGTACTTATTTCACAGTATCTTTCAAAAAGCAACATCTGTCCTCAACTGATCTCATAGTTGCCATTTTTGTGACATCACAATTTGTTGTCGTGGTAAGCACGATGATGACATAAATAACAACTTGTCATTAGTTGGGGAACCATCAATGCATTTTATACTGCATTTTGAAAGGCTAGCAAGATGTGTCATAAATAGAGATGAGCAAAGTGGCTGAAATTCTCTTCACAAAATGAATTAATAAAGTTTTTGCCAGGCAACGCGACCCTTTTTCTAAGCGAACTAAGTAAAATTCGTTCAGGAAGTTTCCACTTCATGAAGACTCCGTGGAAAAAAGTGCCACTTCATGTGGACAACTTCACAAAAAAATGCAAAGCTGGAAATGCCAGTTGAAACTTAGCAAGCTGATTTGCAAAGGTGAATTTGGCACTTCACTGGAACTTCACTGGCGAAGCTAAACTTCACATCTCTAGTCATAAGCCCTGGCAAGGACAACTAAACATTAAAATGTGTTCTTTAGTAAATTGCTATGCTGAAACATGAGTAAAGATTTGAAAAGGTGTAGCTGCAGGTGCATCTATGTAATGCATCAGCATCAACTATACTATAGTATTTATTGCCAAATTGGAAGCAACAGGAAAGATTTTTCTGGGTTACCCAGGGTCCTGGGGAAGATTCAGCCATGAGGAGCTCCAAGGATTGGTAGGTGATACTGGCAGTAGCTGAGAGAGTTTCTGACTAGAGGGAAACAAGTGCCTTAGCTTGGATTTGAACCCTGGAATGCCATTCTGGTTGTGCTACCAGCAGTGCTAACAAGGTAACTGGAAACTAGCCCATACCGAGGCACTTTACTCTTATTTCTTTCTTTCTCTCTTCTGTTTGTATGAGTTCCATAAATATGCACACCACACTCTTGTAACTGAAAATGTAATTGTGCAGCACCAGGCTGTGCATTAGAGAAAGAGTAAAGTACCTGGGGACAGCCCAGTTTCCAGTTGCCTTGGTGCCGCAGCTGGTAGCGCAACTGAAACAGTATTCCAGATGGCTTGGGTTCAAGTCCCAGCTAAGGCACTTATTTCTTTCTCCCTTCTGTTTGTATGAGTTCCATAAACACACACACTGCACTCTTGTGATTGAAAATGTAAATATCTGTGCAGCACCGAGTTGTGCATTCGAAAAAGAGTAAGGTGCCTCGGGATGGCCCAGTTTCCAGTTGCCTTGGTGGTGCAGCTGGTACTGCAAACAGAATGGTATTCCAGGCTGCCTGGGTTCAAGTCCCAACTAAGACACTTACTTCTTTTTCTTTTCTGTTTGTCTGAATTCCATAAATATGCACATCACACTCTTGTGATTGAAAATGTAATTATCTGTGCAGCACCAGGTTGTGCATTAGAGAAAGAGTAAGGTGGTGGTGCCTCAGAATGGCCCAGCTCACTGATGCATTGGTGGTGCAGTTGGTAGTGCAACCAGAACAGTATTCCAGGTGACCTGGGTTCAAGTCCCAGCTAAGGCACTTATTTATTTCTCACTTCTGTTTGTATGAGCTTGTAAAACCTACCTGTTCTGCCTTTGGGTGAAGATATCCATTTGTGGATTGATGGAGAGGAAGGGGAGGAGTGGAGGTAGAAGGTTCGAGGTAGGACATAATGGCAGATGTGTTCTGAACATAGCACCAAGAATCATTTTGAAATTACTGTTTTATCCACCTACTCAGCCTGCCACCCCCAACCCATCGGGGAGACAGTGCAGACATCCCACTGCCTAGCGCCCTACCCGAACGGATCCTGAGGCCCCATGTAGCCGCGGCTTAACCCCCCTGGGCGGGGACAAGGTGGGGGAACTAGCACTCAGTAACTTACGTTTCGTCGGCTCCGATCCTGTTGGGCGGGCACAGGCACATTATGGGCATGTCCCCTGGCTCTCCATCTCCCCGGCAGTGGCAGGCTCCTTTTCCATTTTCTCCCTTTCCCCTATGGCATGAACCCCCCGATGTCATGACACCGAGTGCCAACGTCCATGCTGTACAAAGGCTGCCCATCCCCTGTAGTCGGGGCTTGCTCGGAGTCAGGCAGGTGCGCGGGCAAGGTCTGATCCCTCCCCGGAGAGGGCGAGCTTTCGTGGGACGCTCAAGCCTATCTCCCCACGGCCAACCCACCAGTGACCTGAGTCCACTCCCAAAACCGGGTCGCCAGCATGGAGTGAGGTGTGGCGTCCAGCACTTCAACCCTCAGCACCACTGGGCTGGCCCAAGAATCATTTTGGGGAAGGCCAAATTTTCCTTTTAATTCTGCAGATGACATCAGAGGGAGTTGATTGTGGGGGGTGGGGCATAAGTCTGCTATTAGCTGGATATCCTGTATCTCCCAAGAGACACATGCCAATGGCAAACATGAAGTTGTTCCTTAAAGGGGCAAAGAGGAGAGGTGTGGAAGATGTGTCTAAAGAGGCGAGGCAGCCAATATTTTCCAGTACTTTGCTGATGGGCAGACAGTGGGATGTAGGTTAGGAAGAGTGACATTCTTAGAGTAAAATAGGAGAACTGGGTGAGCTGAGGAGACAGCAGCTCTTTCAATATGAACCCATGGGGGGAGGATTAGGGCCAGAGGGAATAAACCTCTGAATTACCACACAGGACATGAAGACCATTTGGTAGTCCTTGAAATGTGGAAGGTTCCTGCCACTCTGTAACCAGTGTTTCCTGAGCTTGCCACCACTAAAATGGGACGGTTTATTGTCCCATTAGGCATTCGAATTTAGCAAACCAGATGGAAAGAGGCATACTGTATGTGCAAGAAGGCAAAGGACTTTAGGAGCCAGCATTAACCCTTGCTGTGCCATGGACTGATATATCAGTCCAGAATTACTGTGTTCTAATTCTGTCGGCAGTCTAAGGGTTAATTTAAGAGCCATTACTTTCCCTGTGAGAGAAAGATTCAGGGCCATCCAACATTCAGTGTCAGTGCATAATGTGTCAAGTAAAGGCTTGAAGTTAGTGACGCACAAATCAGCTAAGTTCTGGGTGATGGTGATTACTAGGTAAGAGATCTCCTAATCTGCCCATTTCCATTCAGTGTTATGGAAAAGAGAGGGGGTGCAATGAGCATTAAGGGGTAGAATTTCAGATTAGGTGTGGTCAACCTTAAATCCAGAAATTAGAGCATAGGAGTTTAGGATGGACTGTAAGGGATATATGGCTGCAGAAGCATCCTGCATAAAGATCAGTAGGTCATCTGTACACAGCAATGTATATTCGGCCTTGATGGCCATAATACACTTACTGTCAGGACTGTTTGAAGGGCAAGTGCCAGGGGTTTGATAGCTAGGAGGAATAATAAAGGTGATAGGGGACAGCCTTGCCAGATGCTGCAGAAAATGGAAAATGGTTGGGAGTTCAGGCTGTTGGTTAGAAGTCTGGCCTTAGGGTCCATGCATAGGGTGTGGATAGCAGCTAGAAAGTGGGGGGCCAGGCTGGCTTTGAGCATAACTGCAAAGAGAAATGGTCATTCAGTGGAATCAAAGGACTTTTAGAAGTCATCTGTGAGTTTTGTGGATGGATTGGGAAGGGATTTGGCCAGGTGGTGTAAATTAAAGAAGGTGCGAAGATGGTCCCAGCTGAGGTGACCTTTTACAAATCTAGCCTCAGATGGATATACAAGGGTGGGGAGGACTTGTTCCAACCTGGAGGCCCACATTTTGGCAAACATCTTAGCATCTGAGTTGATGAAGGATATAGGGTGTTTACTTGTTGGGGAGGTGGGATCCTTGTCCTTTTTTGGAAGGACTGTAATCACGGCTTCCTTAGCAGTGGGTGGTAGGGACAGGTTAAGAAGGGAGTAGTGGGGAGTCACGTGATGCGTCTGGAGGCATAGCAGCTGAATTTTGGGTCTCCCCTCCCCGCTACAAAAAAACGCGTTTTAAAACGAATAATTTTGGATTTTATCCTGCCAGCCTCTTCTGCCTAAGTATTGAGGCTGTGCTTGTTTGTTTTATTTCGTTCCCTGGGCGTGAGACGATATGGAGAGTTCGGATCAGGAGCTGGAAGCTAAGAGACCGCATCAGAGTTCATCACTGGCGGCTCCGCAGGAGGAAATAACTCCAGCCAAGATTTATAGCGATCTCACGACTATCAAAGAGGCATTATTCAAGCTGGTTGAGGAGGTTGCTGATTTCAAGCCGGCGCTAACCCAGCTAGCCCGTCGGGTGACGGACGCTGAGGCCAGGATCTCCTCTATCGAGCGGAATATGGATAAAAGCGGCCTAGCTATTGCAGAGGCAAAGAAGACAATAATTAAATTGGAGGACCGCTTAGACGACCTGGAGGGGAGAAGCAGACGCAACAATTTAGTCTTGTTGGGGTTCCCTGAAGGAGAAGAGGGCCCCAATACTATTTTATTTCTTCAAAAGTTTCTAAAGTCGTCGGTGGGGCCTTCGCCCAATGGGCCTGAATACATTATTGAGAGAGCCCATCGAGCCCTTAGGGCTAAGCCGCCACCTTCAGAGCCTCCGAGGCCTGTGATTTTTAAGCTTCTGAATTTCCTCGATCGAGAATTCATCTTAAAAGAAGCTAGGAAAATATCTGCCATTTTATGGGAAGGGAGGAAGCTCCGTATTGTTCCTGATCTGATCCTGAAGTCGCTTGGCCGAGCTAGCTTTCGCCCTGTCATGAAGCTTTGGGCTGCGGGTGATCAAACTGTCGTATGTTATACCCAGCTAAGTTGGAGATCACTTAAAGGATGGGGTAAAGTACTTCGATCTAGTGGAAGAGATTCTGAAAGCACTTAAGGTCGCTTTGCCAGATTTATTTTCTAAAGTGTGACTGTTGGTGTCCAACGTTTGCTGAAGGCCTCACAGTGCTGTTGGCCAGATTCATGCAGCTCAGAGGACGCCAGGATTCTAATGTGATTTAATTATGGACTATTATGAACATTTTTCCTTCTGGAATTATTATGCTTATGTTGTTTACTTATAGGTTTCTGTTTGGGGGCAATAAGATGACTTTCAATTTATGTGTTCTACTATATGATGTCTTTACAGCAGCTCATTGGAACGAGTTGTACACCAAATAGCCACCAGAGGGAGTATTTGGACTAACTGTATCTACTGTGCCCCCTGTGCATCAGATCTGTTTTATTTATCTAATGTTCATTTATTGATATTTATTTGACATATATATGGGGAATAACCAGTTATATTTTGTTTTGGAACTTAAGAGATTTCGTGGATATCCTCCTACCGACTCGCTAAGTTAAGTTCTTTTTTTACTAGCTTTTTAGATCGAAGGGTGGGTGGGAGTTATATTTTTCTTTATATACAATTTCAAGTATTGCTCTAAGCATATATTAGGGAGCTTTGGTATTCAGTTATGGAAGAAGCTCCTCTTCACTGGTAATAAATCATCTGTGGAGTAGAGCAAGGGTAGAGGCAGGGCAGGTGGGACTATACAGATTAAGTTTCTATGAGTTGGCCTCTTGGCTCCTATTAAAGAATTTGTATTTACCTTTGTGAGGCGATGCCTCATTTACTGGTTAGGTTCTATATAGTAACAAAGTTTGTTGGAGCTAAAATTACTGTAATAGGCTCATCACTGAGTGAAATTTGCTTTAATTAATGTATATTTCTTGGGTTAAGAGGTTCCACCTTAATAGGGCCTAAGGTTTTTGCTGGATAGCAAGTTCAAGATTAAACCACCTTGGTTGTGGGGCCCACCTCTAGAGCGTATATGGACCTGAAATTTTGGAGTTGGCTTCTGGCCAGTGGGGTTGTTTTCAGTTGAGGTTATTGAGTTTTTGTGGGGCTTATTAGTTTGGGGAGTTTGGGGTGGGTCTAGGCAGCTTTCCAACCAGCTTTATATCTTTTCTTCTGAGTTTTTATGGTTAGCAACCTGAACATTATTTCCTGGAATATAAAAGGGAAGGATAATCTAAAAATATGTTATATTAAATCATTTGGCGATTTGATCCGTCAATAGTCTTTCTCCAAGAAACTCATATGCCTCGGAACAGCTTCATCATTTAAAGAAGAGGTGGGTAGGTCAGGTTTTTGGGGCAGGATTTCCCTAGCAAAAGGGGGTGGCCATCTTAGTAGCAAAAGGTCCTTTTTCCTTCAGAGATTTTTCCGACCCCAATGGAAGATATGTGATAGTTACAGGGAAGTTGGGGGGAGTTAACCTAGTATTGGGATCCGTTTATGGCCCAAATCAAGAGTCACCTTCCTTTTTCACACAGCTAGCGGTGCTTATGGCCCCTCTAGCAGATAGACCCGTAATTTTAGGAGGAGATTGGAATCGGGTACAGTCCAACCGTCTGGACCGTTCATGGTCCAGAGCTGACCGTTTGTCTCCCTCTCAAAGGGCATTAGAGGAGTTTACTTCTTCCTTGGGCCTTATTGACCCATGGAAGACGATCAACCCTACTACTAAAGAATTTACCTTTTATTCCCCTGTTCATAAAAGTTATTCTCGTATTGATTTTTTTCTAGTTAGCCACCAAGTTTTTTCTTTTATCTACGAGGTTACTGTCTCGAGTCGTGTAATTTTGGACCACTCTCCTATTGGCTTTCGTTGCTGCCCTTTGTCAGCTCCACCTAGATCTTATTCATGGTCCCTGAATAATTGTTTGCTTAAAGACCCCAAATTGCTAGAGCACTTTCGATCCTTTATGTCTCAAACAATTATGTATAATTGGGGTTCTGTTAGTGCGGTGGACAGGGCCTGGTCGGCCTTGAAGGCCACATGGAGAGGAGAGCTGATTAGACAAGCATCAGTTCGTAATAAGAAAACAAAGAGCCTTCTGGCTAATTGCTTGGAGAAAATTAAAGCCTTGGAGATCATGGGAGAAGATTCGAGATCCCTGGACCAAGACCAAGAATTAGCTACGCTTAGGGCTTGGTATGCGGGGACTTTAAGAGAAGGAATTGAAAATCGGGCTTCTAGATTGAAGGCCTCATATATAGGACAGGGCAGCAAAGCTGGTAAAATCTTGGCATGGCAGCTAAAGCAAAGATCATCGGCTAAGAGTGTGGCTGGGCTGAGACATCCGAGTACCAATAATTTAGTCTCGGATCCAGAGGGCATACTAGCTATTTTCTTTGATTTTTATAACAATCTGTATTCCAGTACGCTGCCCCCCTTCGATGGGAGTGTTGGGATGAGGGAGTTTTTGGCAAACATACCCTTCCCAGTACTTCCAGAGGAGAGCAGTCAGAAGCTAGAGGTTCCCTTTACTCAAAAAGAGATTATTGAAGGTATTGATGCTCTTAAGGTAGATAAGGCTCCCGGACCTGATGGGTTCACTGCCCTGTTTTTCAAGTTGTTTAAAGATCTTCTGGTACCACTATTGCAACAACTTTTTACCTTTTGGCATGACTGTGAGATACAGGACCCATCTCTTTTTGAAGCAAGAATTATTCTTCTACCTAAAGCCGAGAGGCCACCAGACTTGGTTGGTAACTACAGGCCAATTTCATTACTCAATGTAGATATCAAAATTTATGCTAAGATTTTGGCCACTCGAATTAAAACATATGGCTTGATTTAGTGAGCCCGGATCAGGTTGGATTCGTAGCTGGTCACTCGTCAGGTGATCATTTCAGGAAAATATTTTACTTAATCTCTGCGTCTACGTGTCCGGATATGGAAGCATCTCTGGTTTCTCTAGACGCAGAGAAAGCTTTCGATAGGGTGGAATGGAGTTTTATGTTCCAGGTCCTATCCAAATTTGGTTTTCCTGAAATATTTCTGAGATATATTCGGGTTCTATACACCTGCCCTTCAGCAAGAATCCAGTGCAACAACCTGATTTCAATTGCTTTCCCCTTATGGTGAGGTACGCACCAGGGATGTCCCCTTTCCCCATATTTATTCAATTTATATTTAGAACCACTAATTAGGGCTATTAATAATGACGAGCAAGTCCAAGGGATTTGTATAGGGAAGTCGGAGTATAAGCTATCAGCTTTTGCGGACGATTTATTACTGCATGTCCACAATAGCCGAGAATCACTTCCTGTTTATTCCAAATTATCTCTGATTTTAGTAAATTTTCGGGCTACCATTTGAACAAGAGTAAAACAATGGTTCACCCGTTATCTCCGTATCTTCAACAAAGCTGGTGTATTTCTTTAGGTTTGCAATGGCAGCCTAAATCCTTGCTTTACTTAGGCATTCAGATCTCAAAGGACTTGGCTGGTTTGATAGATTTAAACTTCAAGCCATTAGTAAAATCTATTAAGGAAAGCCTGGAGAGGTGGTCTAAGCTTCCGTTATCCTTTTGGGGAAGAACTAATACAATTAAAATGATGATTCTATCAACAATTTTTTACTCCCTTTATAACCTTAATGTATACCTTCCCAGGTCTTTCTTTAATCCGATCTATAAACATTGCTCTGACTTTTTGTGGAAGGGGAAACCCCCTCGTACAGCCTATAGGAAGCTCACTTACTCAAGGAAGGTGGGAGGCCTTCAGCTTCCGGATTTTTATATATACTATTTGGCCAGCCATGCTGCTAGAGCAGCTCTATGGATGTTAGACTCGGAAGTGGCCTCGGTGGGACTTACGATGGATCGGTTGATGGCTAATAGCGTTAATGTAGATTTAGAATCTTGCTTATATATTCCATGGTCAAAGGTTCCCGTCAAACTGAGGGATACCCCGATGGGGTGGGACATAAGGGCCCTTTACCAATTATACTCGCTTTTGAGAATTTCTTATGTAAAAGATATAACACAGCCTCTTTTAAGGAATCCTAACCTTTTGGTTGGGAATCAGCCGATAAGGAGACACGTTGGTAATCTCCCTACCAACCCTAGGGTAGTTGATTTTGTTTCACTAGGCTCAGTTATCTCGCCCTCTGCTCTGATGGAGAAATTTAAAGCTCAACCTAACGATCGGTTGTGGCTGTTCCAGATCCAAAGATGCATTAGTTCCCTCCTTAGGGGGTCTAAAGGGACGGATGAAGCTGGGGAGCTGCTGAGGAAGATGAGGGATTTGGCAACATCTGGTAACTCAGTTTCGAAATTGTATAAACTAATTTTAACTAGGAGAGATTCTAGTATTTCTCCAATCCCCTTTTATTAGGAAGCTAACCTATCTTTGGTTGGCGGAGAGATTTGGGTAAGATATGGTCGGATTTATATATTTATGTCAAGCAAGACAGATTAAAGGGGTCTTCAGTTTAATCTCTTACATAATCTCTACCTTTCCCCGCCAAACTTTCTCGGATATACAATTCCAGTTCTTCAGAGTGTAAACCTGTGGCTGCCCTGTTGCTACTATTTATCACAAGCTATGGAATGTCCTAAGGCGTTAAACTTTGGGATCTGGTGAAACAGTAGTTAGCCCCTATTCCAAGATTTCTACATACTTCAATGCTGAAGTATGCATTTTAGTATGTTTGCCCACATCTTGGTGATAGCTCATAAGTACCAAATGGCTCTAGTGGCTTTGGTGACGAAGTTACTTCTCCTTCGCTATTGGCATAGCGACCAATTTCCCTCCTATAAGGAATGGTGGGATGAGTTTCTAAATGCTCTAAACGCGGAGAGGTCTGCGGCTATTCTTTTTAACTCAACTAACAAATTTAATGATTATTGGGACAGTTTTCTACGGTGCTTGAAAGCCAAGTATGGCTATTAGAGGAGTTGGGTGTTTCTTTCATCTCTCTTTGGTTCATACTATATTTTGGTATTCTGAAAGACTCTCCTTCCCTCTGTAGTCATGCTTGGCAGGAATTCGGACAATTTAACGTTCTTCTGTTCCCCCGTATGAGGTAACCAAGCTGAATGATTTTTTAGGAAAATATTAACTTAGAATGGTCACAGTTACCAATTGTCAGGTTGCTAACATATTTAGGCTTATATTTAGGCTTATATTATGCCCTCTTTACTTTATATACAGGATTACTGCCCTAGGTTGGGGGGGTAGGGTTGGCATGGGGCTGGGGGTTTTGGAGGGGGTATCCTCTTTTGATATGCTGTGATTCACTTTACCCTTTAGAAGGTATTGTCAAGAGGTTATTGTTTTCTTAGTTGTTTTGTGTATTGTAATGTTGTTTGTTATAAAATAAACTTATTAACTAAAAAAAAAAAAGGAGTAGTGAAAGACCCATAAGAACAGTGGAGATAGGATATCTCAAAAGGGTGGGGCTGGAGTCCAAATAGGGTCTCCAGTGTTACTATAGGTAGGAAATTTAGGGCAGACAAGGTGGGCCAGGTGGTCCTTATCTGTCAACAACTCTTTTTTGAAATCGCCTTTTATCCTCCTTACTCAGCCTGCCTCCTCCGACCCTTCGGCGATGACCCGCGAACATCCCGCTGCCCGAAACCCTACTCGCACAGACCACAAGCCCCCATGGAGCCGCGGCCTACCCCCCGGGCGGGGACGAGGTAGGGGACAACCCCGTAACTTCATAATTGGCTGGCCCCGTGGACTGCCGCCGAGGGCACGGGCAAATCGCGGGAACGTTCCGGGTCCTCGCTTCCTCCCGGATGAGGCAGGCTCTTTTTCCTGTTTTTCTCCCCCCCGAGCAGATTGCGATCACCCCCTGACGTCATGACGCGTACGCCGACGTCCGCACTGCTCAAAGGCCGACCAGCCAATCTCTGCGGCTTTAGCCTTCGAGCCTCCGCTGGGTCGTGTAAGAGCTGGACTATGGCCGACCGCACTCGGAGTAGGCGAGCTGTCGTCGGACGCTCAAGCCAAACTCCCCCCGGCCGACCCACCGACTACCCGAGTCCGCTCCCGAACCAGGGTCGCCGGCGTGGAGCGCGGTGTGGCGTTCAACGCCTCAGCCCTCTGCGCCACCGGGTTGGCACTGTCAACAACTTTTATGTTTCTGTGTTGAGATTGGTAAAAACCAATGGGAAAATCAATGCCCCCAGATGATGTATTTTTATTCATGGAGGATATGGTCTGAGTGACCTCCAAAAGAGAGATGGGGACTTCTAGAATCGCAGCCTGTTGGGATGTGATGGTGGGAAGAGGAAGGAGTCAAGAAAGGCATTAATCTGTTCAGAGGTAGGGTTCACCTGAGAGGTATAAAGCTGTGTATAGAAATCTTTAATAACAGTATTATTTTCAGGAGGACCTCTGCATAAATCCCAGCCAAGTCTGTTACGCTAGATATATGTCAATCAGCCTGTATCTTTTTCAACCTACATGCTAAAGCCTTCCTAGAAATTCCCCCTCTTCCCAGTATTTATGTTGGTTGCAAATGAGGGCTAGTTCTGCTTTTTTGGTATAGTGGGAGTTAAGCTGAGTCATAACCTTAATCATCTCAGATGGGGTCTGAGAGGGGGTTAGACTTGTAGGGATCCTTGAATACCTTGAGTTGCTTCTCCAGATTTTGGGCCTCTAACTCCCTATTTTTACACCACTGTGCATCATATCCTATAATACCCCTGCTGAGGAAGGCCTTGAAGGAATCCCACAGGGTGTGTTGTTTACTTCCCTGTTGTTATTTAAAGATAGGTGGTTCTGGATTTCAGTTTTTACCCATTGGATAAAGTCAGGGTCTTTAAAAAGAAGGGTGTCAAACCTCCGAGAGGAGTATTTGGGAGATGGGGGTCCACACAATATAGTCAGTGAGACACGGGCATGGTCTGAAATGACCAGGGGTGAATATTTGCATCAATGATTGCATGAGTGACAAGCAGGGAAGTAAACCAGGAGTCTGTTTTGCTAAGTGATTTGTGTAGCAGAAAACAGAAAGAATAGTCCCTGGAGTCAGGGTGCGTGAGGTGCCAGGTATCTGTTAGGGAGTGTTCATAGATCAGATCCTTGAATACAGCCTGTTTTCTTGAATGAGGTTCGATATTCAGGAGGGACCAATGTAGTCAGGGGTCAATGGAAAGGTTGATATCTCCCTCAAATATAATGAGGGGAGAGGAGGAGTTTAATCAGGAAAGCCCTTCATTGATGTGGGAGAAGAAGTAAGGGTCGTCATTATTGAGGGTATATAAATTCAGTAAAAGCAGGGAACCCACAGGGAAGGGCATGAGAGTCATTATACACCTATCTTTTGTATCAGCTGTGTAGTGGTACATTGCCAATTCAGTGATTTATGAATTAAAATACATACCCCATGTTTAGTAGAGGCATGTGTGTGTTGTGAAGTTTTAGGCCCACCCATTCTCTTTTTAATTTACCTGCTTCAGTGGATGACAGCTTGGTTTCCTGCAGAAAGGCAATCTATGTGTGGAGTTTCTTGATGTGTGCCAATACCTGTTTACATTTAATGGGAGAATTAAGCCTTTCACATTCTAGGACACAAGTTTAATGTCTGTCATTGGCATGGGTGTAGGTAGGGGGCAACGTCCAGGGGTGGATGTGAGGAGGGTCCTACTAGAGGGATGCACCTCAGTGAGGGGGTGCCATCAGGGAACTATACAGGGAAGAGGAACTGTGCAAAAACCAGGCTGTATCCTTGGGTAGACATCAATAATTAAATTTGGCTGTAAATGTGTGGCAGGGACTAGAAAAAACAGACCAAATCCCAACAGGGAAAATTATAAATCTATACAAAGCAGTAATCTGCAGTGGTAGTAGCAACATGAATGAAAGAGAAAACCCCAGCACCTTTTTGGAACCAGTAATCCTCATGCTGTGGGTGACCAAATTGGTCATGCCAAATGGCTGCATCAGGTTTAAGGCGTGGTTCCCCCCCCACTCCGTAATCCCAGTAAACGTAGGCAACATACAGACATGAAATAACAGAAGTGCATATTAACAACTAGCAGAAAAATGTTGAAACATTAGGAGAGCACAACTTCGTGGAAGTCTGACAGTCGATAGTTAATTTGGTGGGCAGATAGGATATCTCCTAGCAGGGGTGTAAAGGTATCCGCTCCATTACGCATGTCCCCAGACATGCACAGTGGCTGAAGGGTCCCTAAAGTGTTGAACAGGTGAGATAACAGGGAAAATCTGAAGAGTAGCTAGAGCTGGCATGGGAGGGCTGAAAAGTTCACTACTCTTGTCAATACCTATGAAGCATTAAAAGTCGGGAGGAACTGACTTGGGGGAGCGCCACAAGAAGGATCTCTGCCTGCCTATGTGAAGACCATATGTATCCTGGCTGGGAACTTCCTGAGTTCATGGCTCCAGCAGTGGAGCCCCCCTCCCCCCACTATGCTGCAAGTGTATTAGAGAGAGTAGAGTTACATAAAAACAGTGTTCCAGGGAGCTGAGACCTGCAAAATCAGCCAGAAAAAAGGATATGTGGCTGTGCCCACAAGTTGGCATGGCCGCTTTAAGCATGATGCAGGACTTAATTGGTAGTGAGCCCTGACTGCACCATTCAGGGAACAAGATAGGGGGTGTGAACACAAAAATAGGCCATTTTAGGCATGTTAGTAGTTCAGCCCTGGCCTGGCAATGAAGCCAGTGGAGCAGCAGCAACTGCAGCAGCATAAGTGAGCATGTGGGTCTCTTCTGAGGTGGATGTTGTGCTCAGCAGGAGCAAGGTGGGTACAGGCTGAGGCCCAGCGGTACAAGGAGCTGAAGTGTTTACCGGTGCTGTTGCCTTTGCTCATTATAGTTTCAGGCTGTGAGCTTCTGAAGGTTGTAGCTTGTGAATTGAAGCATAGCATCTCCCAGTTGCCTCGCCCTCTGAGTTTTCCAATTAAGCCTCATGTTCCTTGCTTTGGCTATGGCTCCATTGTCTTGGCAAGAGAGAGAATGTCATGTTTCAGTTTGGGATCTTTTTCTGAGTGAGATGTCTTCCTTTTCTGTGCTAGGTAGGCAGCCATGGGTCCTCTTCAGGAGGGTTGACATACTGTAGTGGTGGGGCTGCGCGAGCCTCAGAGCTGCGTGAGTAGGGGGCTGGGGCTGTATCCATCTCCAGTGGTCACCAAGCTGGAATGGGTTGAGTAGTCGGGCCTCTGGCCAGGATCTCTGGATGAAGTCCTCTGCTAATTCCGGTGTAACCCCCTGCAAATGGGGGTTCCCAAAAGACTTCCAGGAGCTTGCTTGAATGCTCCAAGCCTGAATGGTGTTTGGCGTTTAAGCCATTTATCTGTGAGTGTCTTTAGAGCCTCTGGTACTGTCTCTTTAAGAGCTGTCTGCTTGCAGACATAATTAGTTTGTATGGGGGGGACTGTGTGGTTCTCTGCTTGAGTACCACTCGAGCTGCTGCCAATTCACTCCATTTTGCAGTCACTAGGAGGAAAAGGAACCTATCTGAAAGATGTAACTGTTTGCCAGAAATCATTTAGAGTAATAATGAAAATACAGTTTGTCTAACCTGCTTCTTTGCAGTCAGAACTGTGTTTGCCTAGTTCCCATTCTAGTTTTGAACTGCTGAACTGGACCAGTCAGTGGGTTAAGGTAGCTCTAAAATGGTGCCTTGATGAATCAGAACTTGGACTCATAATCTGAGCCAGCCACAAGAGGATTGTATGGGCAGTGACTCTGGAGATGTAGTTTAGACTTCGCACCTTTTGGACCAACAAGGGCAGTCTATTGTGAGTGACAGCCAATCCAGCCAAGAACTTGGAGGAACTCAAAGGTAGTGCCGGTTTTGTCTGCTGGAGTTTCAGTTGAGCTCTGGCAGTGAAGAGGAAGGAGCCCTGTGCTTTTTCGTGTGCAGTTTTAGTCGGAAACGTGTGTGGCCCAGAGTTCGGTCTGCAGCTTGTGTAACTGCTTGTTAGGACTGAATCCGTCCTGTGAAGAGAATCAAAGGATATCTGAAGAGTAGAAACCAGGCTCACCCTGTAGAAGACTGGAGAAATTGTTGAATTGCACTCGGTCTGTCAGGAACTGAATCTGCTGTGTTCTCCCGGTATTGTGCAGTAATTACGATCGGGATAGAGAAGCAGCCTGCCTGGTATAGTACTTTCTTTTACCATATAAATGTGTGAGGAGGCTTGTGTAGCTCAAGTGAATCCTGCTGCCATTAAAGGACTTTTGCCTGTGACTGTTTACCATATAAATGTGTGAGGAGGCTTTGTAGCTCAAGTGAATCCTGCTGCCATTAAAGGACTTTTGCCTGTTACTGTTTACCATATAAATGTGTGAGGAGGCTTGTGTAGCTCAAGTGAATCCTGCTGCCATTAAAGGACTTTTGCCTGTTACTGTTTATAATATAAATGTGTGAGGAGGCTTGTGTAGCTCAAGTGAATCCTGCTGCCATTAAAGGACTTTTGCCTGTTGCAGTTTGCCATATAAATGTGTGAGGAGTCTCGTGGAGCTCAAGAGTAGCCCTGCTGACGTTGAAGGACCCTATCTTGTTTGGAGGTCGTGAGTACTAATTCAGGGTTGCTCCTGTTGAATTGCCACATTGAATCCAAATGGAATTAGTGTACTGCTGACTGTTTAACTAATTTTCTTTTCTGTGTGAAAGGGCCCCTACCAGCTGCCACGGTTTGACTAGCCACTAGGGCTTGGGTACCCAGGGACAGTAACTGGTAGGGATAGGCTCTGCACAGAGCCATAGGTAGATTGAGTAAAGTGATAAGCTAATTAACCTGATTTCCCCTGTCCTTGTTATATCCCTAAATAAATCAGAGCTGCTTGTTTCAGCAAAGTTATACTGCCTGAGGTATTTGTCTATGTTAAAGTATTGTACTGTGATTGTTGCACTGTATCTCTTATTTTACAGGGGGTCCCAAAGCCTGAACCAGTCCTGGGGTAAGTGTATACTGTGAAGGTAATTCTGATATATTTGTGGGCCACTAGTGGAAGAAAGGGGGGTTGCAGTGTCCCAGAGGGCTGTGACCAAGTTAGTTTAACTATTGCAAACCCTGACCTCTGGGTGGAGGCACCCGCCATTGGATCCAGGCCCCTCAGCCTGTTAGTGGCAAATCAGGCAGGGATAGTAGCCCCTGGGATAGCGCCATCTAGGGGTTACATCTTGGAGGCTCACCGCTGGGATTGTGTGTCCTCTAGTGGCCATATTTACGAACCACTGTTAAGAAAAAAATGGGTACCCCGACAGAAGTGGCTGTGCACCGGCTGGTGGAGTGGTGTACTGGGAGGAGATCGACCCCAAAATGCTATGCTTATCCTGGACATCCCCTGGGTATCAATACGGACACTGTACAGGAGTACTTTCCAAGGTGGAAGGTTTACAAACCCTGTGGTGGTGGGTCGCATGCTAATCTGCTCACCCACACTTTCCTGGCCCTAGTAGAGTTTAAGGATCCCATAGATAGCTCCAAAGTGCCACAGACCATTACCCCAGAGGGAGCCCTCACTGCCTGGAGAGTGATAACTAGGACAGAAAGACCTGGGGAATGAGCCCCCACCACTGTCTGAAACTTTGAGGAGAAATTTACAAATGGTTGCTGGGGAAGGGAAAACTGTGGAGGACTTGAAGAAACTATTCTTGCCACCTGGGGTGTTCCTCCCCAACACCCTCTCCCGCTCCAGTACCGTAATGGTGGCTGAACCAATGCAGACTCCTATTTCTGCACCTGCCATTAGTCACGACTCTACCGGGTTGAGGATCTTCTCTGGCACCTCCCCACCCCCAAGGGAGGATGACTGGAGACCTGGATAGACTATGTTGCCCCCAAGTGCTAGAATGGCAATGCTCTGAAGTCGAAAGCGAAAGAGGGTTAGTAGAGCCCGAGGTCCTGCCCTGGCTACCATCCATGCTAAACGGGCCAGTAACCCTGAAGTGACTGCACAGGCCATCTTGAGGCCTTGGAGAATGTGTATGGGAGCCCAGATTCTGATGAGGACCTATGGTGGAGAGTAAGAATGCACAACAGTACCAAGGGGGTTGTTGTCTGTGTATGTATCTCGGCTGGAAAAATTGTTGCAAGAATGCCTCAGAAAGGGTAGTTTGCCAGCGATTGAACTGGACTGAACCAGGCTGGACAGGATCCTTAAGTCTGCCCCCTTCTCAGAACTGCTGTTGCTTCAGTTACGCCTGGCAAATCGACTGGAATCCCCACCCTCCTATGATGAGTTAATGAGAGAAATTCGAGGAGTTGAGAAAAGGCGACCTCGGGAGGACCTGCACCAATAGCTGCGGCTACGACCTGAGTGACTGAGGGTGACCCATCAAGTGAAGTTCAGGGCAGAGGTTGGCAGTCAATGAGTGCTCTGACAAGGAAAAGATATGCCACAATGGAAGGAACTGTTGAGAGAGATCTGGAATTCAAAACAGTCCTTTATGAAGGCCACGCCTGCAAGTACGGGCCCCGACCTATATCCAACTGCATCTCTATGGGGTGGGGATACCCACCCATGTATCTCCTGCTGATGACAGCTCCAAACTCAATTCCTTGACCATGGAAGTGGAGAAACTGACGAGATGTCTCCAAATGCTTATCAGCCGCAGACAGAGATGGCACCCAGGTTTCCAGTTAGTAATACCCCGCCCTGGCTCCCAGTGTATGCCGCCAGCTCAAACTCCAGAAAGTATGTTTTGCTATAATTGTGGGAAGGATGGGCACATGAAGAGGGAATGCCGGTCCCCAAAAGACACTGACAAAGTTGCATATAGGCTACAAGGAGAGCTTGGAGAACAAATCAGTGGTTAAGAGGTGCCAAAATGATCCCAGTGAGGGCACCAAAATGCTAACTCACGCCCTTTGTGGCAAGGTCAGTTGCCCAGGCCCCCACTACCACCTCTCCAGACTGGTCCAGAATAGTGGGTCCCTCCATGGAGACCACTGTAAAGGTGAATGGAGTGTCTACAAGAGCTGTATTAGACAGTGGCTCCCAAGTGACAATTATGTTCCAGGATTGGTATCAGAAGCATTTGTCAGACGTACTCTTACAACCATTAGAAGGACTGCATGTATGGGGTTAAGTGAGAAGGCCTACCCTATTCCGGTATATCTGAATTTGGCTGTCTTTCCCACCTCCGTGGCTGGAGTGGCTAACAAGTAGAGACCCTAGCCTTAGTGTGTCCCCCACTGGACTGTATGATGGTGTCCTTTGTTGATTGGAACAAATGCTCATATGTTCGGAAGGCTGGCACAGTTGTGTTATGAAAACAGGGGTCAAAGACTAGTAGAGCTTTAAGAGTTCGGCTTTAATTAAGAAGGCCTATGAGGCACAAGAGATGCTGAAAAAATAGAACCAGAGGAACCGGTCGGAATTGTATGGAAGAAGGATCCTGAGTCTCTGATCCTGGTGCCAAATGCCCAGTGTACCTTACAGGGAGAGGTCCTATCAGAAAGGATGTTAAGAATAAAATATTAATGTTGGATGCACCAGGCGATGGAAATTGCCAGAGGGACTGCTGGTCAAGCTTCAGTATTTTGCCCGCTAGAGCCCATGCTTATGCCAGAAGGGTAATGGTCCAAGTTCATAATGTGTCTGAAAGAGACATTTGAGTAAATAGAGGTTGCATCCTGGCTAATGTGCATTGTGCAGACACTGCAGTGCTACCCAGCAGCAAGAGTTCGAGGAAGAATGACAGAGTAACGCCTGACTTGTTTGATTTCGCGACTCCTCGCCAGCTGAATGGAAAGTGACAATCAGTGAGAAGCTTGCCCAGAGAGACCAGGTGTTTTCTTTAAAGGAATGGGATGTAGGATGCGTGTAGGAGCTGAGCACAATATCCGCTGCATGACGAAGACCATTTCGTGAGAGGTCTCGACGCCTGGCACCTGCTGACATAGATGATGTGAGACGCATCTGCAAGAGATGTTAGCTGCTGGTTTAATACAAGAATCCAGAAGCCCTTATGCTTCCCCCATTGTGGTAGTGAGGAAAAAGAATGGGACAGTAAGGATGTGTGTGGATTATCGCACCTTAAACCGGCGGACTATCCCTGATCAGTACACAATGACCCGCATTCAGGATGCTTTGGACTGCCTAAACGGGAGCAAGTGGTTCTCTGTGTTGGATCTCCGCAGTGGGTACTACCAGATCCCGATGGCCCCAGAGGACCGTGAGAAGACAGCCTTTATCTGTCCACTTGGCTTCTATGAATTCATGAGGATGCCTCAAGGGATTTCAGGTGCCCCAGCCACTTTTCAACGATTGATGGAGCTGCAGTGGGGACATGAACTTACTAGAGTGCCTGGTATACCTAGATGATGTTATTGTGTTTGGCAGCTCACTGGAAGAACATGAGAGCAGATTATTTAAGGTATTGGACCGACTGGAGGACTTTGGCCTTAAACTGTCCATTGATAAGTGTCAATTTTCAAACATCAGTAAGTATGGGCACATAGTATCCAACGAAGGAATAGAGACCGACCCAAGTAAAGTTGAGGCCTTGACTCACCTGGCCACAGCCCAAAAATCTAAAAGAACTGCAAAGATTCCTGGGATTCTGTGGTTATTATCGGCGTCATCAAGGACTATTCAAGAGTGATCCGCCTTTACTTAACCTTACTCAAAGGTATCCCCAACCCACAAAATACCAAAAGTCAGCGTCCCTCAAGACTGAAAGAGTGTATTTTCATCCGAGTGAAGTATTTGGGGCCGCTGGACTCCTGATTGTGAGACTGCTTTTCATGAGATCATATTTCAACTTACCCATGCTCCAGTGCTGGCCTATGCCGATCCAAGAAAACCTTACGTCCTGCACACTGATGCTAGCTTGCAAGGGTTGGGGCATGTGTACCAAGAGCATGAGAATGGCCTGAGACCAGTGGCCTTTGCCAGTAGAAGCCTGACCCCATCCGAAAAGAACTATCCTGTACATAAGTTAGAGTTCCTAGCTTTGAAGTGGGCTATTGTTGACCAATTCCATGAGTACTTGTATGGGGCTAAAATACTAGTAAAACTGACAATAATCCTTTGACCTATGTGCAGACCTCAGCTAAGTTGGATGCCACTGGCCATAGGTGGCTTTCTGCATTATCTACATACGACTATGCTCTCAATACCGAGCAGGTCTGAACCATAGATGCTGATGCTCTCTCCCGAGGCCTGTTCCCCAGAATGATTGGGTCAGATTGGCAGAACCTGACATTCGGCACTCTGCCGAAAGTTTGACAGGGAGGAACAAATGTCCACGGACGAGTGGACTGCATGGTGGATTGCTTGGGACCCTCTGAGAATTGCATACCTGCTGCTTATTGCCATTTTTCTGCAATAGACATTGGTGCACTGCCTCAGCTGGACAATGACAGTATTCGGCGGGCTCAGTCCTCACATCCCATGATCAAATCAGCTTTAGAAGCCCTGTGCAGGAAAGATGTGTCCAAATTACGCCCACTGATTTGAGAACTGCACTGTTATACCAAAGAAGGTCCTAAGTTGAAACTGATCAATAAACTGTTATACAGAGAAACAGTAGACAGAGGGGACAAGTAGACAAACAACAACTAGTGCTGCCCACTGCCTTCGAGACTCAGTACTGAGGTCCTTGCACAACCACATGGGGCACCTTGGTATAGACAGAACACTTGACTTGGTGAGATCCAGATTCTATTGGCCTAAGATGGGGCTGATGAGCAACACATTCAAACTTGTAGTCGCTAAGCTTACAGAGGAAAGCTTTGTCCCAGAGGGCTGCTCCTTGTTAACATCACCACCAGTGCACCCATGAGCTGGTCTGTATTGATTTTCTGAGTTTGGAGTCAGATCAAAGAAATATCAGTAATGTGCTGGTGGTCACTGACCATTTCACGAGATATGCCCAAGCTTTCCCCACCAAAGACCAGAAAGCATCCACTGTGGCCAAAGTACTTGTAGAAAACTTTTTGTTCACTATGGGGCTCCACAAAGAATCCGTTCTGATCAAGGGAGAGACTTTGAGAGTCGTCTGATCAAAGAGATGCTTTCTCTGTGGGGAGTGTGAAAGTCCAGAACCACTCCTTACCACCCCCAGGGGGACCCACAGCCTGAATGTTTCAACCGCACTTTGCTAGATATGCTAGGCACACTGCACCCAAAGGACAAGCCTAGATGAAGCCAACAAATTATCACCCTGGTACATGCTTAAAACTGCACCAAAAGTGATGCCACTGGGTTCTCCCCCTACTGCCTGATGTTTGGAAGAGAAGCTGACTCACCGGTAGATGTGTGTTTGGGGTCTCTCCTGATGGGGTTCAAGCTGACAACTATTTACAGTATGTGCAAAAGTTAAAGGCCCAGCTAACTCATGCGTACTAACTGGCTCAAACCATGGCTGCCAAAGAAATCTGGCCAACAAAGAAAGGTATGATAAAAGGTGAAAGCACAGGAACTCCAGGAGGGAGATCGGTATTCTAAGAAATCTGGGACTGCATGGCAAACACAAGATTGCTGACAGATGGCACCATCTCCTCACATTGTAGTGGGCAAACTAGATGATCTGCCAGTGTACAAAGTAAGGCCTGAGAATAATTCAAAAGATGTAAAACAATGCATAGAAATCATTTACTGCCCATTGGACAAATCTTGATTGAGTCTGAGCCCCAGAAGATGCCCCTCTGGACCAGTGACTAGAGCTGCTGCTAAGAAAAGATCAAGAAAGTCTGCACCTACAGAAGCAGAGTTAAAGTGTTCCCCTCCACAAGTCCCAGTTGAGCATGACTGTCAGTCCATATCAGAAGAAAGTGAGAGGACTTGAATACTATCTTCTTACGAACTGAGTCAATTCTTTCGGGCAATCCTCTAGTCAATACTGGAGACGAAGCTGGGCCTTTGGACTGTCTAAGCCCCCAGCTTCTCCCTGGAGCCAATGCTCCCAGAAAGTGAAGTGCAAAGCATCAGATCAGATGAAATGGAATCATTGTGCATGGTTGAACTGTTTGAGCTTCAGGGAGGAAAATGATGGATTGGGGCAGACTGGTGATACACCAGAACAAGAAGAGTATTTTGAGTGCTCTGACAGTCCACTGCCAGTGTCCGAAAGCTCTCCATGCAGCCAAATGTTGTGGACTCAGAAACTGTAACTCCTGGAGCTGAAAGTGCCCCAAGTTCTAGCCTCTATCCCCATGGAGACTCCTGACAAGTGAGGACAATGCTGAAAATGAGGCTCAGAGTGCAGAGACTGTAACAGTTCCCCTAGAAAGACTGGTCGAGCTGTAAAGCCTGTGGTGCACCTCAGTTATGATTCCTGGGAGGCCTGTGGACTTGCCTCTCAATGTTGTCCATAAAGGAG
The DNA here is from genome assembly GCA_016271365.2 of Neoceratodus forsteri. Taxonomy (NCBI): domain Eukaryota; kingdom Metazoa; phylum Chordata; order Ceratodontiformes; family Ceratodontidae; genus Neoceratodus; species Neoceratodus forsteri. Next base: position 67,275,415 of record JADMNL010000030.1, read on the forward strand.
TGTATGTGTCCCCAGCTCATTGCCCAAACTGAGCTGCCAGTGCTAACTCCAAGTTACTTGTGTTATTATAGCATGGTGCCCTTGCCCGTCCAGCCCCAAGGTAACTGATAGGGAAGGGCCCCTCTCTTCAGGTTTCATGTACAAGAGGTAATAACTTGAGTTATGGAACAACGTGGTGTGTAATACTGTGTAAAGAGTGACGACTGCAATGTTTCAGAAATGTGTTCTTGGTAAAATGATATATTGACTGATGATTACATGTGTGAGCCTAATGCAATGTATATGGTTGCAGTTGAAACTTATGGGGTACTTGCTTGACGCGACATCAAGCTTTCCAGGCCAGGAAGGGTGTAACCCCTGCAAATGGGGGTTCCCAAAAGACTTCCAGGAGCTTGCTTGAATGCTCCAAGCCTGAATGGTGTTTGGCATTTAAGCCATTTATCAGTGAGTGTTTTAGAGCCTCTGGTACTGTCTCTTTAAGAGCTGTCTGCTTGCAGACATAATTAGTTTGTATGGGGACTGTGTGTCTGCTTGAGTACCACTCGAGCTGCTGCCAATTCACTCCATTTTTGCAGTCACTAGGAGTGCAAAGGAACCTATCTGAAAGATGTAACTGTTTGCCAGAAATCATTTAGAGTAATAATGAAAATACAGTTTGTCTAACCTGCTTTCTTTGCAGTCAGAACTGTGTTTGCCTAGTTCTCCATTCTAGTTTTGAACTGCTGAACTGGACCAATCAGTGTTGGTTAAGGTAGCTCTAAAATGGTGCCTTGGACGAATCAGAACTTGGACTCGTAATCTGAGCCAGCCACAAGAGGATTGTATGGGCAGTGACTCTGGGAGATGTAGTTTAGACTTCGGCACCTTTTTGGACCAACAGGGGCAGTCTATTGTGAGTGACAGCCAATCCAGCCAAGAACTGGGAGGAACTCAAAGGAAGTGCCCGGTTTTGTCTGCTGGAGTTTCAGCTGAGCTCTGGTAGTGAAGAGGGAAGGAGCCCTGTGCTTTTTTCGGTGTGCAGTTTTAGTCGGGAAACGTGTGTAAGGCCCAGAGTTCCGGTCTGCAGCTTGTGTAACTGCTTGTTAGGACTGAATCTGTCCTGTGAAGAGAATCAAAGGATATCTGAAGAGAAACCAGGCTCACCCTGTAGAAGACTGGAGAAATTGCTTGAATTGCACTCGGTCTGTCAGGAACTGAATCTGCTGTGTGTTCTCCTGGTATTGTGCAGTAATTACGATCGGGATAGAGAAGCAACCTGCCTGGTATAGTACTTTCTTTTACCATATAAATGTGTGAGGAGGCTTGTGTAGCTCAAGTGAATCCTGCTGCCATTAAAGGACTTTTGCCTGTGACTGTTTACCATATAAATGTGTGAGGAGGCTTGTGTAGCTCAAGTGAATCCTGCTGCCATTAAAGGACTTTTGCCTGTTACTGTTTACCATATAAATGTGTGAGGAGGCTTGTGTAGCTCAAGTGAATCCTGCTGCCATTAAAGGACTTTGCCTGTTACTGTTTACCATATAAATGTCTGAGGAGGCTTGTGTAGCTCAAGTGAATCCTGCTGCCATTAAAGGACTTTGCCTGTTGCAGTTTGCCATATAAATGTGTGGGAGTCTCGTGGAGCTCAAGAGTAGCCCTGCTGACGTTGAAGGACCCTATCTTGTTTGGAGGTCATGAGTACTAATTCAGGGTCACTCCCTGTTGAATTGCCACATTGAATCCAAATGGAATTACTGTACTGCTGACTGTTTAACTAATTTTTCTTTTCTCTGTGTGAAAGGGCCCCTACCAGCTGCCACGGTTTGGACTAGCCACTAGGGCTTGGGTACCCAGCGACAGTAACTGGTAGGGATAGGCCTGTGCACAGAGCCATAGGTAGATGAGTAAAGTGATAAGCTAATTAACCTGATTTCCCCCTGTCCTTGTTATATCCCCCTAAATAAATCAGAGCTACTTGTTTCAGCAAAGTTATACTGCCTGAGGTACTTGTCTATGTTAAAGTATTATACTGTGATTGTTGCGCTGTGTCTGCTTATTTTACAGGGGGTCCCAAAGCCTGAACCAGTCCTGGGGGTAAGTGTATACTGTGAAGGTAATTCTGATATATTGTGTGGGCCACTAGTGGGAAGAAAGGGGGGTTGCAGTGTCCCAGAGGGCTGTGACCAAGTTAGTTTAACTATTGCAAACCCTGACCTCTGGGTGGAGGCACCCACCATCAGATCCAGGCCCCTCAGCCTGTTAATGGCAAATCAGGCAGGGGTAGTAGCCCCTGGGATAGTGCCACCTAGGGGTTACACTGGGATGTGAAAGGAGTGCTACATCCCATTCTTTGTAATACGGAGAGTTGCCAGATAACTAAGACTATGGGGGACTTTAATTCACATCAGTGCATGTCTGGTGTGGTTGAAGGCTCTACATTGTTCAGTTAAAGCTGGGGAGAAGTCAGGATAGATTTGTAGCATATGCCCCTGCCAGGTCAAAGGGCCCTTTTCATAGGCCAGCTGCATCATCCGTTCCTTTACTGCATACCAGAGGAACTTAACCAGAATGGGGTGAGGTTTAGGAGCAGTGGGAGTGTTCAAACTCCAGTGGGGTAGACCACTGATGATGCAGAATCACAGGAAGAACGTTTTGGAGAAAAGTGTTCATGTTCTTACCTTCCACCCCTTCTGGAAATCCGATGAGTCTTAAATTTTTATGCCGGCCCCCAATTTTCAAGATCCTCCGGTCTGTCCCACAGCTGCTGGATGGTGCGATCTTGCTCATGGAGGTGAACTGCCATGCACTCTGAGGCAAGGTCATGAATATCAATCTGTTGCTTTGTATGGGTTAAACACTGTACTAAAGCGACAATGTCCTCGCCTGTATGGATGTTCTGAGCCTTGAGATCCCCTATTTCTGTTAACAACTGCAAAAACATTGTCCTGCTCTCCTGCAGATCATTAGTTTTTGCTGAGGGAGGTGAAGAAGTAAAAAGTGCAATTTTTCTGGGCCGTGCAGCTGAGGAGGGTGTCCAGACAACTGAAGGGGAAAGAGCAGTGTTCCAGCGCCGACTGGTCCACAGTAGGCAGGATTCAGGTATAGATGACAACAACAGACTGTTAAGTGCACTTTGTGTGCCATTCTGATTAATCTACCTGAAGGATGGCTGTAGACTGTAGTGGAGAGGGAAGAGCAATTGAAATTAAGCAGCCATCTTAAAGGCAGTCAAGCCATGCCCCTCAGTTATCAATTTCCAAATAAAAAAATAAAATATGTCTTACAGAGAGAATAAAGCTATCATGGTTTTTTTTTTTGGGGGGGGGGTCTTTTTGTATGTCAGTACAGCTGTGATCTTTAAAACCAGCATATTAATGAATGTATTTGATGAGACCTGCCAATAAAGAATATTAGTGATTTTTTGAAATTTTACTATTTATTGGTTTTCCAGAAACCCAAACAGATAGTCATACAACAACATGATGACTAACAACATTCAAAACCAATAAACAAATATACATACAAAAAAAGCACAACTCCTCATTGAACCCCCCAGCCCCCCATAATTTCCCCATAAAAAGAGCTTGTAAGAAAGGAAATACAAGAACCTAATAAGAGAAAAACTATAAAACTACATCACAATGCTGAAATATAATGATTCAAACAAAAAATAGGCATTAAAGGAATATTTGTGATAAAAACAAATCGACTTCCACAAATGTAACAGCATTACATTAAAACAACAAAAAACACAAGATGTAGACTTTAATACATTGTGATAAAAAGACTTAAAAAGGTAACCACACTCAGTCCAGTGGTGCTGGCTAGTGGAACATTGTTTCACTATGTAAGTCACCTGGTATTGAGTCTTGGTCCCAACTCCCCTGCCCTAGGAAGGTGGGGGTCTAGGGTAGGATGTGAGGGTATCACTTGCTGACCGACAGTGAAGGTGCTGGGCAGCCCACTGCATGAGTATTTTCGACGGCAGGGAAATGGTGGTGGCATTAACATTGTGGGTGACCACATGATGTCAGTAACCCTTCCATAGGATGTCAGTATAGGCATATGAGATATGGTGTTTGAAGTTTTGAAAAAGAAATTGCTCTCTGACTATGTCCACTATGAATAAATTAACATTTTGGTGTGGTGGTGTGCTATTTACCTCAAAAAATGTGTGCTATCACATTCCTCACACATCCACGGTATGAATCCAGTGTGCAAAGTCAAAAAGAAGTTTCAAAGACAGAAGGAATTTTTACAAAGGGCTAGTGGCAGCCATCTTTAATGACTTGAGCCATTAATTATTAAATTAGTAATGAACATTGTTTTAAAAACATCTAAGAGTAATTAAAATATATTGATGATATATTAAGGCATTTTTTAATTTTTATAAGTTTAATTATGTCAGAAATATAGTATTGAAAAAAAAACTGTATGATGCAATTTTTTGCCAACTAAAAATACTGATACTTTAACAGGGAGAAACCTTGGTCCAGTCATGTATTTGATGGAGACGTAAGCTTGCTCACTCTGAAAGCTATGACACACTTATGCTCCACCTACGCTGCCTATGGTTGCTCCTTGGTGTCTGGTATTGACGTATCAGTCACTGGGGCCCTGCTGTGGGCAGCAAACCGTGAATCAAACGAGAGGGCAGAATCGATCTGGACTGGAGGTATGGAGAGGTTAAGTATGTGTTGAAGGAAGACACATCAGCAAAATCTCATGGTTAAAGGTAAGAGGGGCAAGGCAAGACTGAGAATAAAACAAAATAAATTCTATATAAAAAAAAATGGTAATTGGAAATTGGGTCCTCAGTGACTGTCCATAAACAGAGTGGTTGCCTCATAGTAATTACATGCCGTGATGATACTGTGTGATCCAGCGCAAGTCACTTAACTTCCTTGTGCTCCCAGGTCGCATCTGGAAACAAGCTTCAGCTTAGTATGCTACTCCTGGTTAAACAATGTTCCCTTCCCTTCCCTTCCCTTCATGTCCTGCCACTGATAATGGAAGAAGGCATATGCTCAGAACAAACATTTTGTTCTGCAAGTGATAGCTTTAGGATGGTTTTATTTAAAAAACAGTAATTTATTAAAATAAGTTTTAATTATGTCAATAACAATTATAGAAGCATACAAAATGTCAGAAAAAATGGCCCAGCGGCCAATTGAGTCTGTCCTTGCCTGCCTGTTTATCAGCTGTTTTTTTTTTTTTCAGTGGAGATTTTGGTTCATTTAACTTTTTCCTGCTATAGGCCAACTACATGTTTCAGAAGATGTGTCACTTATTTCATTACATCTATCAAAAATGCATCTGACTGCACCCAATTGGCCTCACAGGTGCTGATAGTGACATCAAAAGCTGCGGCCATGGTGAGCAGGATGATATCATTAACAAAAACACTGTGAGGTCAATTGGGGACAGTTGAGTTTTTTTTTTTTTTGTTACATTCTGGAGCAGCAATCAAGATGTTTTTTAAACTCTGGAAAAGATGATGGGAAATGTTCACTGGTACAGCAAAATGATGGAAATATGAGGCCCCGTTTGTGGCTCTCATGCAGGTCATCACGAAGATGAGAGGCAAGTAGACGCCCATTGTTTGGCCAGCTTCTCTGCACATGCAAACATTGTTCATAGCTGCACAGGAGAGGAGCCCCCCCACCACCACCACATCCCACAACTGTATCGCAATTAGTGCTGGGCAACATTTTTCTTACACTTGCAAAATTGCCAGTTTCAGATTTGTGCAACTTTCATGAAACTGCACCAAAATGTGTCATAATTTCACCAATGCATTTTTTTCACAGAGCAGCATTTTTTCAGCAAACTGCATCGTTTTTTCCAAACTGCACATTCAAAAGTATGATCTTTAACAAAAGACAAAGTTTTACTCAAACTTGCCCATTTTAAACATACTCTTCTAGTTCACAGAATGGAGTGAAACTATTCGAAATGGATTTTTCTAATTTTGCCCTTCACTAATTGCAATTCATATCTTTTACTCAGATGTCAGTGGGTGCAAGTGGGGTTTGCACTCACTAATGTGCTGGTGCACAACTCCATACAGTGACAGGACGGCACTTTGCCAGTTGCAAGATGTTACGCTATGCTGCTATTTGGCAGCTGCGAGGTGCGCCACCCAGATGTGTCCACTTATCCCAGCCCCATCACCTTTAGGCCCATTACTGGGCTAGTTATTTGTTTAAAATTTCTTTAGCACAAGCCAGCCCGGCGGCGCTGAGGGCTGAGGCACTGGACGCCACACCTAGCACCACGCTGGCGACCGGGGTTCGGACGTGAGCCCAGGTCTCCAGGAGTCGGCAGGGGAGGGATAGGCTCGAGCATCCAGAGGACTGCTCTCCTACCCCGGGGTGGGATCCGGGGTTTCTCCACTCTGTAGCGGCTGCTGGTGATGACCGAGGACACTACCAGAGTGGTGACAGCATGAGGCAGAGCACGGCGGATGTTGGCACGTAGTGCCTGGACCGTATGTCAGTGAACGTCCGCACTCTGAGGGAAAAAGCTAATGGAGGAAAAACATCGGGGGGGCTGATCTCGGCGGCTCATGGCCACACCCTGCACCCCCTGACCTGAGAGAAACGCCTGTCAGGGAATGGCATGATGTTGGTCTGTCCCTGGTTCCGTGGTTCACGGTAGCCCATGTGGTACGACTGGGTCAGGGGCTGTGGGCGCATATGGCTAGAGAGATCATGGGGGCTGATCTGCTGAGGGCGGAAAAAGTGTTAAATGATAAAAAAATTTTTGTAGCACTTTGGCCTTTCCTTGGTAGTTCAGTGGTCCCAAGCTACCGATTCCTGTAGAACTCCCTGTAGCCAGTGGAATCAACCTCCAGAGCTTGTTTCTACAGGGCCTTGTGCCCCTTCAAACTCCATTCTCAGGACTGTTCAGAAGCCCTGCACTTTCCCAGGATGGTCCTGACTCCCAAAGAAATTTAGCAACCAGTGCAGGACAAGGATACTGCCCTTGTTGATCTGGCTGGGGAGAGGGGGATGAGTGAATACTTTATGGTAACTCGCACTCGGACATGCCTTAGCTTAAAAATACACCACCAGGAAAGGGAATGTTTCAGGGTTGGAAAAAACAAAAGTATCAGGTGGAAAATTATTTTTATACTGTAGCTTCACTACTATCTAACAATTCAGAGCTGACAAATGCATCTGCTGAAGCAAGCACACATGTCTGATCTAAGATGCCTTGGAAAACTGAATTTAGCTCTGAGTCTCCAGGTGGCAGCTTTACAGATACTGAAATGAAAGCCCCTTGTTTCTGGGCCCCAAGAGACACACAAAGATTTAGCTGAGCAGAATGAAGGCCCAGGGAAACCTCAATATCCACAGCTTTATAGGCCTCACAGAAAGGAGACCCAATATATCTTGATACTGTACTCATAGAAAGCTTTCTGCTTTCAACCTTAGGTTTTTCATCATTGCGAGGCTTAGGGCAGGTAGAGGGGATTGCAGTATCTTGGTTATTGTGGAAATTAATCCTAGTAAATATTAAAGGACAAAAAGCTAGGGCAGGTTTGGAGGTGGACTCAGAGTCTTTTCCAACTGTAAACTATAATGCCCTTAAAGGGAACACTGACCATGTTGTTTACATTTTTTAATATAATTGTAAACCTCTGCACGTGTGAAGTCCGAGTAATAACCTGTGCACTGTTTTGCATATTCTCTTTGAAATAGCCATTTTTTTTCCTTAGTTAGGTTACCTTTTTAATGGAAACAGAATTTGTCGACAGAAAAGGACTGCTTGGCCCACCCAGTCTGCCCAAATGCTCCCTGCCTAGTTTGTCTCCACAGACCCTACCTGGTCTCTGGCAACCCTCCCTCCTCCCTGCTTAGTTACTAATATTCCCCTATGTCTATCCCACACATGCTTGAAGCCCCCTACTGTTTTTGCCTCCAACACTTCCACTGGCAGACTGTTCTAGGCCTGTACCACTCTTTCAGTAAAGTGGTACTTCCTCACATCACTCTTAAATGTCCCCCCCCCACCCCCACTTCATTGAATACCTTCTGATCCTGGTGCTCCTTCTCATTTGAAAGAAACTCCCCACCTGCACCCTGTTCACCCCTGTGAGGTACTTGTAGGTCTCTATCATGTCCCCTCACGCTCTCCTCTCTTCCAGGGTGTACATGTTGAGGTCTCTCAGTCTCTCCTCATAGGGCTTTTGGTGCAACCACTACACCATTTTAGTCGCCCTTCTCTGGACTGCCTCTACCCCGTCTATCTCCATTATGAGGTGCGGCTTTGAGAACTGGGCACAATACTTCAGGTGGTGTTTCACCAGAGAGCGCTACAATGACAACAGCATCTCCCTCCTCCTAGGTTTCATAGGTTGTTTCTGAGCTTTATAGAGACCAAAGTCCATTATAGCTCATTTGTATTCTAGGGGTATCCAGTAATGTTATTACTAATCAGGTGAGAGTTTAAGCTGTGCTTGAATGCTTCCATGGTTTTGCTTGCCACCACTTCTACTGGGAGTTTGTTCCAGATTTTAACCACCCTCACAGAGAACCAGTGTTTTTGTGTACGAGTGTTATATCTCTCTCCTTTTACCTGTAGGGGGTGGGCTCTGGTATTATATTTCTGATCTCTCTCAAGGTAAGTCCCAGCTGCTCCCATAGATGTAGATCTGATAGTGCTCTAAAAATCAGGCACATTTCCCCCCTTAATCTGATATATTCTAACGAATACAGCTCCAGATTTTGCAGCCTCTGTTCATAGTTTTGACCCTGGACCTCTTTAATTCTCCATGTGGCCCTTCTTTGGACTTTCTCCAGGGCTTTTATATCTCCCTTATTCCCAGGTGCCTAAAACTGCTGAAGATACCTCTCCCTATGCATCCCAACATCACACTGGCCCGACCCACTGCTTTGTCACACTACCCTGCCACTTTGAAGTAATCAGGTCTAATAACCCCAAGGTCCCATTCCTGCTTTGTGACTGTCAGTAACCCCCCCCCCCCACCTTGTACTCAGGTCCTGGGTTCCTGTGCCCTAGGTGCATGATTTTGCAGTTTTTGGCATTGAACTCCAACTACCATGCTCCTGACCACTCCTCAAATTTCCCAAGATCCCTACGCATTCCCTCCACCCCCTCTTGAGTGTCCATCCTGTTACAGATTTTGGTGTCATCTGCAAAAAGGCATATCTTTCCTTCCAGTTCTTCTGCAATGTCAGTTATAAATACACTGAAGAGGACCGGACCCAGTACTGAGTCCTGCAGCACCCCACTGGTCACTCTCCCATCATTAGAGTGAATGCCATGAACCACCACCCTCTGTTGCCAATCTGTTAGCAAGTTTCTAACCCAATTCACCACTTTGGATCCCACCCCTAGGCGGCTCAGTTTCTTTATCACCCTCCTGTGTGGCAGTGTCGAAGGTCTTGCTGAAGTCCAGATACGTCACGTCCACTGCCTTCCCCTGATCTTCTTCCCCGACCACCCAGTCAAAGTAATCAATCGGATTCATCTGGCATGACCCCCCTCCCCCCATAAATACATGCTGTCTTTGGTCTTGCAGCCCACTAGATTCAAGATAGCCTTTTCCCACACACACATTAGTATTCTAAATTACATAGCCATTCTGGAACCCTCTGACATCAGTTGAGTGGGAGGCTCTGCATAGAAGCTTCAATATATTTCATATTTGTATTTGTTTTATCAGGAGAAAGCTCCACACTGAGCAGTGCTCATTTACAAGGAAATCCTGGATAGGACAAAACAAGTGTTACAGAAATAAAATGAATACAGATTCAGAACTAGATACAGAGTTAGAGCGTGCCTTCTAACTGTCTTGATTTTTTCTGCAACTGACATGCAACTATATACGCCATGTACAGTATATAGCTACACAGATACATAGATACACAGACAGTGTCGGCAGACAAGGGCCTATGGCCCACCCAGTCTGCCCAATTGAGCTTGTAAGTTCAGTTTGTTTTCCTAGAAGTCTGTTGCCCCTTACCCCTGACCTCTAGAATTCCTTTATGTCTATCCCATGCATTCTTAAATCCCGTGATTGTTTCAGCCCCCACCACTTCCTCTCTGGCAGGGTGTTCCACTTGTCCACCACCCGCTCTGTGAAGAAATTCTTCTCATGTTTCCTCTGAATCGTCCTCCCTCCAACTTCATCCCATGCCTCTAGTCCTGGAACATCTTTTTCGCTTAAAATAGTGTTTTCCTGCACCCTGTTCTTCCCTGTAAGATACTTGTATGTCTCTATCATATCCCCCTTCTCCCTCCTCTCCTCCAGGGAGTACATGTTCAGTTCCTTCTACCTGTCTTCATAGGACATGTGATGCAATCAATGCACCATCTTTGTTGCCCTCCTCTGAACCTTCTCTACCCTGTCTATGTCCTTACGTAGGTATGGTCTCCAGAACTGTACACTGTACTCCAGGTGGGGCCTCACTAGTGTCTTGTATAGCGGACTTATGACCTCCCTTTTCCTGCTGGTGATGCCTCTGCCTATACATCCCAGCATCCTATTTGCTTTACCTGCTGCCTTGTCACACTGTTTCCCTACCTTGAGGTCATCAGAGATGACAACCCCAAGATCCCTTTCCTGCTTGGTGCATGCTATATCCTCACCCCCCAACTGATATATTGTGCCAGGGTTTTTGTGCCCATATGCATTATCTTGCACTTCTTTGCATTCAATTTCAACTGCCAAACCCCTGACCATTCTTCAAGTTTCTGCAGGTCCTTCTCATTCTGTCTACACCTCTGGTGTGTCTACTCTGTTACAGAGCTTTGTGTCATCAGCTAACAGTGAAATTCTGCCTCTAGATCCATGCAATGTCACTGATGAAGATGTTGAATAGGACCGGTCCCAGCACTGATCCCTGTGGTACCCCACTGGTCACTCTTCCCTCTGTGGATTGACAGCCATTTACCACCACCCTCTGTGTCCTGCCACCCAGCCAGTTACCTACCCACCACACTACTGTCCTGCCCACACCCATATTCCCAGTTTGTAATAGTCTCTATGTGGCACAGTGTCAAAGGCCTTGCTGAAGTCCAGATAGGCCATGTCCACTGCCCTCCCCTGATCCACCTCCCTAGTCACCCAGTCAAAAAATTCAATGAGGTTGGTCTGACATGACCTCCCCCTGGTGAAACCATGCTGCCTTGGGTCCTGTAGTCCATTGATAACTAGATGTTCCACCAATCTCTCCTTCAGTAGTGCTTCCATGATCTTCCCCACTACCGAGGTGAGGCTGACTGGTCTGTAGTTCCCTGCTTCCTCTTTGTTCCCACTTTTGTATAAGGGGACTACATCTGCTGTCCTCCAGTCTTGGGTACCTCCCTGTTTCCAGTGATCGCTAAACAGGATAGCCAGATGTTCAGCCACCACCTCTCTTAGTTCTTTAAGGACCCTGGGTGCACCCTGCCTGGTCCCATTGCTTTATCAACTCTTATTATTTCCAGTTCCTTCAGGACTCTTTCTCGTGTAAATGGACTTGTGTCCATTTCTGCACCATTCTCACCCCTTGTACTCCCTTCAGACCCATTACCCTCCTCTTCCTCAGTAAAGACTGAGCAGAAATACCTGTTCAATATGTCAGCTTTACTGTTGTCATCCTCCACGCGGCCCCCATCCTCCCCCTTCAGTCTCACTATCCCTCCCTTTGTCTTTCTTTTTTCACTTATGTACCTGTAAAAGGTTTTGTCCCCTCTACCCACTGATTTTGCAATGTGTTCTTCTGTCTGAGCTTTGGCTTCCCTTACTGACCTCCCTGCCTCCCTTTGCTTCTCCTGGTACTTCTCCCTATCCCCTTCTGCCTGTGTCTTTTTGTATTGCCTGAATGCAATCTTTTTGGCTTTCACTTTCTTTGCTACCTCTTTGGAAAACCATAATGGTCTCTTCCTTTTCCTCTTGCTAACCTGTTTAATGCATAATTCTGTTGTTCTTGTAATCCCCATTTTAAATACTTCCACTGTTCCTCAACCCCTGATTCCTGTCCCATTCCCTTAATGCCTCTTTCAAGTATCTCCCATTTTCCCAAAGTCTGCCCCTAAAATCCAGGATACGTGTTTTTGTGTGGTTTGGTTCTGCTCTTTCTGTGATTTCAAACCACAATGACTGGTGGTCACTGTTTCCAGGTGCTCCCCACTGTTACCCCATCACACTGTCCCTGTTTGTGAGCACAAGGTCCAGTATTGCCTTCTGCCGAGTTGGTTCCATGACCAGTTGCTTGAGGAAGGCACCTGAAGGGAGTCCAGGATAAATCTGCTCTAGTTGATGCTGCTGCTGGGATGCTCCAGTCCACATCTGGAATATTGAAGTCTCCAACCAGTACTACTTCTCCCTTGTCTGCCATCCTTTGGATGGCTAGCATCAGCTCCTATCTGTTTCTTCCTCCTGGGCTGGTGGTCTATAGACCACACCTGTGCTGGATGGCTGTCCCCATTTTCCTTCCAGCTTAACCCACAGTATCTCTCCCCCATTTTGTTCCTCCTGGATCTCTGTGGCCCTTATGTCATTTTTCACATACAGTGCCACTCCTCCTCCCTTCCTGCCTGCTCTGTCTCTTCTGAATATGTTGTAGCCAGGTATGACCATCTCCCAGTCATGGTTATCATTACACCAGGTTTCAGTGATGGCCACAATGTCCAGGTCTGACTGTACCATGACAGCCTCCAGATCTTCCATCTTGTTGCTAAGGCTCCTGGCATTTGCACACATGGCTTTCCATGATTTGACCTCCTAGACTGCTTCACTGTTCTACTCCAGCCCATTTCTTGGTTGTCATTTATCCTGGTTCTCCTTGCTGTCTGCCCTTCTGCTGAATTTTGCCCTTTTCTGCTCATCCACCTCTTGGGCACTAATCTCCATCTTTTGCACACTGCTTTGCAGAGATAGCCACCTCTGGTTCACTGGTTCCACTGCTAGCTGTGGGGGGAGCAAGCAGGTACCCTCCTTGCTGGCCTGTCAACCCTTTGCTAGTTTAAATGCTTGTCAATGTAGCATTTAAACTTATCACTGAGTGCTTGGATTCCCTCCAGGATGGATGCAGGCCGTCAGGCTTGAACAAACCTCCATCCTCCAGGTGGGTCCCCAGTCACCAATGAATCCAAACCTTCTCACAGCACCAGTTCTTCAACCATGAGTTAAAGTTCCTGCATGCACTCCTATGCTCTCCTTGCTCTCACAGGTAGTACTTGAGAAAGTGACAGAAGTAGCTACTTGCTTGAGACCCTCCCAGTTTCCTAAACTCTTCCTGAACTCCCTTTGGCTCCCCATTTGCCAGGTCATTAGTACCTAGGTGGATAATGACATCCAGCTCACCCCTCCCATCTTGCCTTCCCAGTGATCCCAGGATCTTCCTTCCATCCCTCCATGCCGTGGCACCTGGTAGGCACCTCACCTCCCTGTCCTCCCTCCTGTGTTTCCTAGCTGATCCTCTTATGATGGAGTCCCCACCAGGATTCGCTCCTCCTCCCTCTGGGGTCCACTGCTTTCCCGCTGAGGTCACCTCCTTGGCTAACCTCCACATCCTTTCCTTCCACTTCTCTGGGTACTTATTTGGATGTCCTCATTTGCCAGTGTGGCATATGAGTTCTTGAGTGGAATAGGATCTGGGATGTGCCTCTGCCTGACTCTCTAACCCTCCCTGAGCCCACTGTCATCCAAGTGCTCCTCGCTCCCGGCATCCTTTGAGGCAGTTGCATTGGACTGGGTGGTCCCTGGATAGGGGTGATGGTACTCTGACCCAGTTTACTTCCGCTCTGAGTCTGGCTACCTCATCCCGCAGTCCAGAGATGCATGCAGATAGGGCAGCACCTCAGTGTCCAGAAGGTCTGCCTGAATATGGCTGCCCACAGCCACTGCATTGCACCACTCCCACATTATACTGCAATTCCACTACTTGTCTGCTACTGAAGTCTCTAGTTCCCTTTTATTAATTTACTGTACTAAAAATCCTGTCACTGATCCTCAGATAATTTTTTTTTAAAGAAAAAGAAACCTATAAATAAATAAATGAGTCAAAACACTTGTGGTGCTGAGGGTGGGCTTCTTCCCCCTTATGCCCCTCCTACTTCACACCCCTTACTATACCCTGTGTTTAGCTCCTGTCAATCAGATTTATCAGGGCATATAATTAAGAGTTGGGGGAAGGAGGGGGCGAAAATTTGCAGCAATTTAAGACAGCACAGAATTACACCACCACTATGTTTTAAATTTTCAGCAGCCCAAAAACAATTATAAGTAAAGACAACAAAGAAAGTATAGTGTCACTAAAAGCCTACAATCTAAGTTTAAAAGAAAAATAGCAATTACCAGTTACTCTAAAGCACTGAATTGAATATGTTTCCTGCCTTCCCCTTCTGGCTTCTTCTGCATGTCAGTTGCAGAAAAATCAAGACAGTTAGAAGGCACGTCAAAGTAAGTAGTGATGGAGTTGATAATTGCACTGCAGATTTTCAAAAAGATATCAAGGCAGTAACAGGCAGTCCAAGTTCAGCATAACTAGTGGCCAGTTCATCTGAAGTCACTAGGCTCCAGAACACATAAGAGGATACCTAAAACCTGTTTTTCAGAGATCACTGTTTAAAAAATCTGAGATTGTGGCGACCTTGATTACAGGCAGATATTTTATAATATGGTATTCTTTACCTGAATTATGTGAATCTACCTCATTTTCGTAAGGTTTTAGAAATGTAAACAATCCCTCCCCTGTTTTTGAAATGCCGCTCCGTGATCTAGGCATAAAATGGTGCTGACATGGAAGGTGATGACATCAATGACGCAAGACCGCAAATCACATATATTCGTAGACACTCTATGCGCTTACCGATTTGCATGTTGGTGTGAATTACAAGTTAAACATTACGAGCATAAACGGGCCAGCACAAAGAACTTCTATGACTATGTAATTGCGATCTCACTTCCTTGACGTCATCACATCCCACGTCAGTGCCATCCTATGCTTAGATCGTGGTGCGGCTTTTCAAAATGGGAGAGGGATTGTTTACATTTTTAAAACCTCATGAAAATGATGCAGATGGCCATAATTCAGGTAAAGAATACTATATTCTACGCTTGTAATCAAGGTTGCCACAATCTCAGATTTTTTTAAACAGTGATCCCTGAAAAACAGGGTTTAAGTAGTCTTTAGAAAATGAATATTGAACAGGAAAATAGGTAGCACTAACGATGGATCCTACACAAGGGAAATTAGGACTATTTTCAAAACAAACATACAAAAGAATACAATGAAGTTATTAAACAGACTTTACATATGCCCCAGTTAACAATTTATATTAACAAATGTAAACAACAGGGTTTACTTTCCTTTGAAGATCACTTTGTCCCTATGCTTCCCATGCCCCTATGAGAAGCAGAATAAGGTTCTCTGATGGATACAGCATCACGTTCTACCATGTGTTGGCTATCAGAAAGGAAGCTGTACAGAGAACATAGACCTTTGTTTGCATTTTATTAATACAGTTAGAAATTTGGGCATGTGTGTAGCTTCCTCAGTCTCGCTACTGTGATATTTCTTAGGTTTGCTTGCTTTGAAATAATCATGTTTATTCCCCTTGTCAGGTGTGAGATTCCTAGGCGGATGCCATGCTCCCCTATATCAGGCCAGCTATTGTGTTTGAGTTGGTGGATGCCAGTTGAGATGTGAGTCTGAGAGGTCCACATTGGCTGTTGTGGCAGGAGGGGTTTCATCCACCAACTAGCTCCCCTTTTCCCACTTTTCTCACAACCGAGAGAGTGCATCTGATGCTGACAGGAGCCAACACACTATATGCTCCTGACATCTGCACTCATCCTCTGCCCTCTGATATACTAATCGCTGTTTCTGTACTGTGGTCACCTGGTTGATGATACTGAAGTGAGCCATGCAGCGTATCCTGCCCCAGACAGAAAAGCATCCTTTGTGTTGCTCAGTCCTTCCCCTGTCACTCCTTCAGCAATCCAGGCTTGGGATACAAAGCTTATTCCTTTTTTTAGGGTCCCTCCATGATTCTCCCTTTCTCCTGCATGATATTCATTTTTATAATTAAAAATAATTTCTTGAACCCCATGGCATCAGCTGAGCAGAGGCCCTGAATTGAAACATGTACTGTAGGTTTCCACACAACTGATATTAGTGGATTCTGGAACTGAGCAGTAGCTATGAAAATGAGTAAGGCAAGACATGGCAAGTTCATTTCTAAATAATATCAGGTGGAAAAAGGCAAAAAAACACAGTCAAAGGGGGTAGCCAATGCATGAACAACTGAACCTGACCCACGAATAATGAAAGAACTGCAGCTCATGTAGGTATACCCTTCCCCCAGTTCCATCTATTAAGCTGCTTGTGCTGCAGAACTATTGGGTATTCCAGAGATCACGGTGAGCTCCTGGTCTTCCATTAAACAAAAAAATAAACATAACACATTAAAACTGTCAACTAGGCGGGGTTGTGTTGGGTCACAGAGCTATGGGTAAGACTGTTGGGGCTGGAACTCTGCAGGGACTAGGTGAGAGACCCTCTACAGCTTCTGCTGGAGCCCTCCCTGTGGAGGTAACCTAATCTATTACCAGAAATAGTGTCACCATGGCCAAGGATGGGGCTACTCCAGAGGAAGATTTTTACAAGTGGGCAACTGGATCTAAAAGCAAAATGGACAAAATGGTCCATTTAAACATCTCTGTACACAGACTGCAGATGAAGAGGCCAACATAAAATTGTTCATTTTACATTTTTTGTAGGAAATTTTTGTATAGCTCCTGACGGATGGCAGATTGCTAGCGGTGGTGAACAAGGTCCTCTGTTTATCCACACAGCCAAAGCAATGCATGACAAGCTTCTCCAATGTGCCCTACCAATGTGTCTTAACTCTGTCAAGGAGGGATTGCCTCAACCCTGACATGTAGGGACCGCCTCAAGACTGTCATGGAGGGATCAGCTCAAGTGGATGTGAGGGCAGTTCAGACATCATGCATATTAAGTCTTCGGCCTCTCATCTGAAGACTATCAAGAAGGATGCCAATAAGTGCCAGTTGTGATAGTAGTTTTGTGATGTGGCTGACAGCCCTTTAAAACCCGAGTCGTCACTGAAAAAGGGACTGCATGGTCTCAGTGGACTTACCCGGTTACCAAAATTCTAATAAATAAATAAATAAAATGAACAATTCTGAGATCATGGCACTTATTTCACATAGGCCACTGACCAGCCATCTGATTCTAATGGTGTTCAGTCAATGTTAACCCGAGCTGTATTCAAACGGGTGACCTAGCTGTAAAAGGCTTCATGCCCGACTGTGAATCGATGGAGCCATCAAGTCCCTTCACATAGAAAAGGATTCTTCAGTTAGGCAGTACTCTGATTTCATTCATTTCATTTAGCTATACTGGTAAGTAAGCTGAGAGAAACGCTCCTTTACAACTGCAACTATGAAATAAAAAATGAAAGTTAGAATTACAATGTTAATTATGTATACTCTACAGTTTACACATTTGGACAATCATTGGGCAGCACAGATTCAATACAGCAGTGCACTTTATTTACAGCACTCACAAAGAGTCTACTGATAGCAGAGAATTTGTGTTTTAAATCTAAACACAGAAACCAGTGCGTTTAGTCGAAGAGCTTTTTTCGGTTTTGACCATGAACAAGTAAGAGGAAAGTCAATAGATAAAGTGCCAGTCTTAGAATGCTACTTTGGAACAGAGAGGGAAAATGAGATTTATTTATTTATTTATTTTGTTACTTGGATGCACAGCTTTGATCAAAATGCTCCTTTACAAAGGTTCCTCATCAAAACAACAGTACAGGTTACAATTCTTAACACTTTACAAGTAACAGGTTAGCAAAGGCATTGACAACAGAAATTTGCTAACATAATAACAGAAATTTGGTAACATAATATCAAGGTACGCAGATCAAAGTTACATTTCAGTAGGTCTAGTAATTCACAGAACAAAAGTGCTGAAACATAGATAGCAGCCCTGTGGGGCATTGTCTTCGGATAGGCCTGTGCGCTTTTACGGCACAGGGAATCAGAAGAGCAGCACATGCATAAACGGTCAGAGATGGGCATTGATAGTGTTGAGTTATGGTGTTGACATCGTGTGCCAGTGTGTGGAGGGGTCTTTTTAGTGGGCACCATGAGCAGCTGGTGCATTGTTAGGGATAGGCTGCAGTGCAAGCAGCAAGTGGCAATCCATGGGGGGGGTTCTTATTGGGCGATGCAGCCACAGTTGGTGCCAGGTAGGAGAACTTTTAGTAGCTCCCGTTTGAAATGCCCCAGCTTAACTGGTGTCTCTTGAGATACTGGAAGTTTGTTAAGTCAATTTGGGGCTCTGGTTGCAAAGGAGCATTTGGCTAGAGTTGTTCTGTTGAAAGACACAGCCAGGGTACCATTTGCCATGCCTCTGGTAGGGTAAGGATTTGGGGGCATGACTTAGGAGAGCTTGCAACCAGAGATATTGCAAAATTTTATTTCGCTGGCAAAATCGCTGCAAAATCATAAATTTTGCCGTGTGAAATATTTCATGAAATTGCAACGAAATGGCAAAATTTCACCCGCAATTTCACCTGCAAATGCGCACCATTTTTTGTTATTTATACCCCTTCCTGGTGTCTAGTGGTTTCCCCTGGCGATCCACCGGCCCAATTGAACCCCAAGTCATTTTCCCAGCCATGAACCAGCCCCCACCTTTAAAAACAAAATAATCTCCTCTCCTTGTCCCTGGTGTCTAGTGGACCCCACCCTGTCTCTCAGTCAGATATCGCCACTCCTCTTCAGTATTCGATAGGGCACTGCACAGTTTCCAGTCTCTTTCATGGCTGGCAGCCCACTGAGTGCTTCAATGAATAGGCGCGTGCTTGTACAAGCATGCTTCATTCGTAGGCATTCCAGTTGTGCTGCCGGCCGTGGAGGTGAGTGGAGGGCTGTGTCAGTGGCCTGATCGGGGTACTGGGGGGATAGCGGAGTGGATGCTATTTGACTGAAGACAGGGTGGGAGGGTAGAGGGTCCACTAGACACCAGGGACAGGGGAGGGATTTTTTTTTAAAGATTAGAGGCCGGGTCATGGCTGGGGAGGAGATAGGACTCGGGGTTCTTCAATTTGGCTGGTAATCGTCGGTGGGTCCACTAGACACCTGGGATAGGGAGGATTGTTGTTTTTAAAGATTGGGGCCAGGGTCATAGCTGGGGAGGGAAATAACTCAGGGTCATTCGGGGGTTCTTCAATTTGGACGGTGATTGGCCTGTGGGGGGGTCCACTAGACACCAGGAAAAGGGAAGGGGATTGGTTTTCTTTTTAAAGATTGGGAGCCGGGGTCATGGCTGGGGAGCGGAAATAACTTGGGGTGACTCAGGGGGAGAGTTCTTCAGTTTGGCTGGTGATCGACTGGGGGAGGGTCCACTAGACACCAGGGAGTCTTAATTAGTGGCAAAAGTTTACCTGCAAGCGGTGAATTTCATTGATTTGAGAGTAAATTTCACCCTCCATGAGGGAAATTTTGCATTTCATCATGAAATATTTAGCTAAATGCTAAATTCCATGAAATATTTTGCCAGGTGAAATTTTCCAATTTCGCACAACACTACTTGCAAACAGGGGCGGGGGGCAGTCATACCCATGAGGGCTTTCATTCCTAGCAGGCAGGTCTGGTACTTAATTCTGTCATGCAGGGGGAGTCATTTTGTGAGGCAGTAAAGTGTGCATGTGTGCGTATGTTTGTCACAGCATAAGTTATAAGAGCAAGTATAGCAAGTGGAACAAGTTCAAGTTCTATAAGATGAGGCCTTATTGGTATTTTAGAAACACACAGATACCAATTATACAGATGTTAATTAGATATATAACCATTAACAGACTGATGAAGCAAACAGTGATGACTATGATATGGAAGTCATGTGACAAAACAAACAGAACTGTGATATGAAGGCTGCAATGTGGACAGAGCAGCTTTTGAGGCAGCACTGTAAACACAATGTCCATAATCAATTACAGAGAGAAAAAGAGACAACACCAATGAATTTATACAAGCAAGTATAACCCCCCTGTTACCCGGGGTTACTAGAATCCCAGTAAGACCTAGTAGTAGTAAACAGGGAAGGCAGCATGTGAAACTCCAGTTAAATGGATTTTACACTGTCTCACTCTGTTCTCAGTCTCAGCTGAGACTGAGGGATGACATCATTTAGAACTGTCGCAGCTGCATAAGCCACACTGGAATGTTGCAGTTGGAGGTTAGAGTAGAACGTTGGGGAATTTGAAGTGAGTCTGTAGAGTTCGGTAGAGTGTGGCAGTCTAAAAGAGGTGCTCTGCTGTAAGCAGGCCCTCAGAGCTCTAAGCTCTGTCAAAGAGCTACTTTTGTTGTATAGGTGTGTGTTCTCACCTGAAGAGGAACACAAGAAGAGCATATTGAAGTGGTGGAGACTGCTTTCAATAGTTCAGGGCCCCATCCCTGCGGGGTGGGGGGGGAGGTATCAGGCCTGCTTCAAGGGGCAATCCCCTTGGTCCGGCTAGGGAGAAAAGAAGCTGCCTGTTTAAGTTCGTGCTGAGGCACCAGAAGCTCTGGAAGAGAGTTCCTTGAGGAGGAAATGCCTGTGGGGCACCTGCAACCGAAGGGTGAGTTCGCTCTGCTAAAGGGCCATGTGTTTTCACCTGCATCAAGATGAAACTAAAGGGACTGTTACTGTGGGGTTAGGAAACGACAGCCAAGTACAGTTTGGAAGATGTGGGGATTGGACTGCTTAACTCTGTGGGGGGTCTAGAGTAATGGACAAAGCCACTTTTTAAGTATGTTCAAGTCCAGCACAAATGGGAAGTAAAGACAGTAGATTGAATGTGATATACATTTAACAAGAATCTACACAGCAAAGTGTGTTAAAGGATGAGGTGTTACAGTCCAGAGAAATGGCTGGGTATGAATTATGGGAGCGAGAGGTGGGAGACCCCCCCATCAGTAGTAACCAAATTCACCTCTACAGATTTGCTCTGGGACACCTGTTGCTTTCTCTCAGGTACTTGGCCGGTGCCTGAGGAAAGTACCCAGATGTGGGATTGATGAGGAAGTTTCCCTGAAGGAGCAGAAGTGCTCATAGGTGGTTTAGGGAGCCACCAGTAAATGTTTCCATGCTATATGGAAAGTGTCCAAGTGGCTGGCAAGGGAGCCGAGCCAGGTAAAACCCAGAGCAGTGTACAAGTTCAGGCTGTGTGCCCAGTGTGTTTCAGAGCCTGAGGGCTAAAGTGAATGAGGATGTGTTCTGGTCTCCTTAAATCTGCATTACCAGGAGTGTAGCCCCGTGGGGGTCCATCTATGTGTTTTTTATTCTGTTGGATGTGAATAAAAGCCACACTTTAGAATCCCACTTCTGGTATTGGACATTACAGTTATTGCTTCCTTTGTCCGGAGTTACTTGGGTGCCCCTGTGCAGAGTAGCCAAACCTAGCCAATGTGCCGAGTAACATATTCCTCCCTGAACCCAGCCCACCAGGTAGAGCTGTCAGATGGAAACGGCATACCTGGTAGGGGTTACACAAGTTAATGTATTTCAAGATGTAGTAGCACTGTTACGTGAAAACCAGTAGCTTTGCAGCTCTTGCTTCATTAGGTTTTAACAGCAGTGTGCAGAAACATGAAATACAGACATCTCAGACTACTGTGGTAAAAACTCTCAAGGCATCTGCATGACATCAAAAGGTAACCACACATGATGCACAGTACGTGACAACACACCACATACAAACCCTGCCATCAAAGGAAAATATTTATTTTATTGATTTGGTTCAAAGGTTTCACCAGGAAAGACATACAGAGCTGGTAACAGCTTGTTTCCAGATGCGTCCTGGGGAAGGGGAGGGGGAAGGGGAGAGCACAACAATTTAGTAAAAAGATACAAACAAGAAATGTAGCAATATGCAAGCAACAGCAGCAAATAAGCAATAGTGCAAGTATAGCTGCAACACTTCGCACCTAAAATATTTCATTGCTTTTTTCCCTGGAATTCTCCGTTTGTTTTACACAGGTAACTAGCCGATGTTTGCCTAGTCCTTACACTGGTGGTCCTACAGTTACCAATACCACAGCTTCATGAGGTACTGCATGTTCCTTCATGGCTTGCCTCCCATGATGGGGCCATTTGGGCTGGGGGAAGACCACTCTGGACTTGCAATGTGCAATGTTGGGAAACTGCAGATTAATTTGCAGATTTCCCTCACTTCGCAGAGTTAATCCTTGGTGCGAAGTTCCAACTTTGCCCCTCCCAAAAAAAAATCTGCAAAATACAGAGTCTGAACTCCACTGGCAGGGATTCAACTCCGCATTTTGCAGAGTTGTTTTTTTTGCCAGTGGTCTGCCCCCCTCGAATTCTGTGAGTTTTTTTTTTTGTGTGTCAGTGGTCTGCCCCCCCGCCAATCACCACCCCACATAGAATAAAACCTCATTGGTGTCTAGTGGTCCCCCCCTGCTGATTGCTGGCCCAATTTAAAATTACATTCCCTGGTGTCAAGTGGTCCCCCCCACCGACTGCCAATTGCTGGCCCAATGTAAAATTGATTTCCCTGGTGTCTAGTGCCTCCCTCCCTGCTGATCACTGGCCCGATGTGAATCATAAAGTTTCCCTGGTGTCCAGTGATCCCTCCTCCCACCCACACCATCCTAGATCAAAACATATTCCCTGGTGTCTAGCTAGTACTGTCGACATTCACAGAAGCCTGGACACAGGCTGTATGGCAGGTTTGTTATTTCTTAATTACTCGAAAGCATTCAATTTGGTGAATCATAGGGACTTGGTTATTCATCTTGAGGAACTTGATCTATCGGCCAGTGTGGTACAATGGTTTTCACACTATGGGCCTGATATTCATAATTGCGCCTGGCAATGGCACAAGTGGTGGCGCAGTGTAACCGAGTTACACTGGAGCAACTAAGGGATATATTCAAAAGAGATGTGCCGAATAATGCGTACTGAGCAACTACAATGCACCTGCACATCCCCCAGACAGGTCTGAATACCGGGAATGAGAAATGCGCCAGTGCATCAGAGATACGCTGTACACAAATTCCTGATATTCAGACACCAATATGCAAATGGGGCCATAATGCATGCAAGGTGCAAATGGAGCCATTTGCATGTCATTATGGCTCCATTTGCATGTTCTGTGCAGGGCTGGCCAGCGAAATGCACCTGGAACCCTGCACAACATGCGTTCCCCCTCTCCATCTCGTACCACTGATCACCACATGAAAACTTATATCGCTTCCCTTGTGATGAATCACAAAGTTGTGAATGACTATTACAGTATGTACTGCAAGCCCATTGGTCCACAGTGTGGACCAATAAGCTTGCAACACATACTGTAAGCTGTCATTCGGTGGACAGCCATGGAGGTATGTGGGCGGGTATGCTGCCCGCTGATGAAAGGCGGGGGGAGCTGGGTGGGCTGGGGGGTCCTGTGTGGGTGGAGGGGTACCACTAGACTAACAGTTTATTTAGAAATGCTACGTCAGGTGATCGGTTCCGGGATGGGGAGGGGGTATCAGTAAACTACCAGGGAGTTGATATGGCCATTTTCATGGCGATCGTGGATTCAGGTGGGGAGGGGGGAACCACTGGACCACCAGGGAACTTCAAATAAATAATATCACGGTGATCAGGGGTACGGGAGGGGAGGGTGGAACCACTGGACCACCAGGGATAGTGAATATATGTTATTACGGGTGATTGGGGTTACGGGATAGGGAGGGGGGTACCACTAGACTACCAGGGACTATTGTGTGTGCTTGTGCACAGTGTTGGGGGGTTGCCACCCACAGCTGGTGGCTGCTGTGTTGCGCACTGCACTACAGCGGCCCGCCTGTGGGTGGCTAGCACTGAGCCATTTTTATGGGCTCAACTTTGAGCTCAGGTATCGGCACATCTCTGGGTTGTGCCAACAGATACACCACACATCCGGGCTGAATATCAGGATGTACGCATATCATAGGCACGCCCCCTTGAGATGTGCCACATACATTATCGTTGCGCCCCGGCGCATCTGTAATTGCGTTGCACAATTCCCACTTTTGAATATTGCCCCAGAGCACAGTTCTGGGGTTGCTCTGGTGCAACTCCTTTGAATATCTCGGCCTAGTTATCTAACAGAAAACAATCTGTTGTTCTTTGTCCAGTTACATCATCTTTGACTTGATATACGTTTGGGTGTCCCCCACAGATTGATTTTTGATTGAAATGCTAGGACACAGGGTACAAGATGTTTATCAGAAAGAATGCAGGTTTTATTCTGCCTCTCCACTTGCTACAAAATGGAAAAATGTAGCATGGTTACATAAGATGTAATCTTTTGCAGAGGGTGAAGTACAAATATAACAATATGTATATAATGGGCCAGATATTCAAACTGCGCTCTTCTTAGGCGCAAGCCCTTGCACTGCGCAAAATAGTTGCGCAAGGGTGTGGCCCGGACGATATTCAAAGGAGATGCGCTATTGAGCAACTCCTTTGAATATCACCCCCCCGGCTATAGCCACTGTGCATGGCGCAGTGGAACTTGCGCCACCGCAAGTTGTCAGAGTGGAGCATTCAACTTGCGGTGGCGCAAGTACCATTGCGCCATGCGCAAAATCCCAATATTCAAAAGGTGACATGCAAATGGGGCCATAATTCATGCAAGGTGCAGGGGGGGGCCATTTGCATCTGATTATGGCTCCATTAGCATGCCATTAGCATGCAGGTGCGCCGATCCCCGAGGACTTGCAGCTGGCGCCCTGCCAGGCAGCAGCCGTCAGGGACCGACGCACCCTGCAGCCCGATCGCGGGCAAAAGAGTGAAAATCCCCACCACCACCCCCCACTGGCCCGATCGCTGGCAACAGCAGAAATGTCCCCCCTCCCACCAGCCCGACCGCAGGCTGCATAAGTTTAAAACAACCCCCCTCCACCCAGCCCGATCGCGGGCAGCAATGTGTCCCCTCCCGAACACATCCCTGGTGGTCCAGTGGACCGTAGATCCCAATCGCGGGATGTAATCATTAAACCCCCACAAACATAGCCCTGGTGGTCCAGTGGACTGATAAGCCCGATCGCGGCCTGAAGTAATGAAACATCCCCACCTCCCGATCATATCCCTGGTGGTCAGTGGACCGTAGATCCCGATCGGCGGGATGTAATCATTAAACCCCACCCCAAACATAGCCCTGGTGGTCAGTGGACCGATAAGCCCGATCGCAGGCTGAAGTAATGAAACACCCCCACCTCCCGATCATATCCCTGGTGGTCCAGTGGACCGAAAATCCCGATCGCGGGATGTAGTTGTCAAACCCCGAACACATCCCTGGTGACCTAGTGTCCCACCCCACCCACCATGAAGCCCACTACTCCGCCCCCGCGGCGGCGGGCGGCAGTCCCACCCGCCTGCTGCCCGCGCCCACCGACTGACTGCCGGTAGGGCTGCCGCCATTGGTGCAGAGCAAGAGCCAATGGTGCAGTCCTACCGGCAGTCAATCGGCAAAGCGGGCGGCAGCAGGCGGGTGGGATGCTGCCGCCCGCCGCTGCAGGGGGAGCGGGTGGTGGGGCTTCATGGTGGGTGGGTGGGGGGACAGGTCACCAGGGGATGTGTTCGGGGTTTGACAACATCATCCCGATAGGGATTTTCAGTCCACTGGACCACCAGGGATATGATCGGGAGGTGGGGGTTTCATTACTTCAGCCCGCGATCGGGCTTTATCGGTCCACTGGACCACCAGGGATATATTCGGGAGGTGGGGTGTTTCATTACTCAGCCCATGATCGGGCTTATTGGTCCACTGGACCACCAGGTATGTGTTGGGGATCACATTGCTGCCCGTGATCGGGCTGGTGAGGGGGCACAGAGAGGGTTGAGGGCCAGCCACAGGTGGCAGCTGCTGTGTTCCTGCCATGCAGCAGCTCACCTGTGGGTGGCCTCAACTTGATCCTATTTTGGCTCAAAGTTGTGCAGGCGCAGGTTGGGGTTGCGCTCAGACAACTCTGCACAGCTCGGCTGAATATCGGGCTGTGCAGTTTATGCATGTTCCTCCCCCTCCAGTTCAGCATGCATTCATTTGCATTGCGCTGTTGCTCAGCATGTTTTCTGTGGCGCAACTGCCTCCTGCTGAATATCGCAGAATGGAGCAAGTTCGGACTTGCGCAGGTGCAACCCTATTGCGCATGGCGCAACCCTTTTGAATATCTGGCCCAATGTGTTTAAGTTTCCTTGTAACATGGCATTAATGAGAGAGGTGAAATGGGCAGCAGCGATTGGCGGAACGGCATCACGGGACCCAAATCGGAGCAGGTATTAATCCACGATATATGCCATGCCCGGTAAGATAGTACTAAAAGCAGCCAGACCCCCAGCTTAGCAGCACTAGGCACAGGTGGAGAGCGAGAGCAAGAGAGGCGAGACAGGCACACTGAGAGGCAGACTAGAGAGCAGAAGTAGCAGGGCGCAGGAAGGGACCCCACCAGAGAGCCAGCAGCAGCACACCCAGCCGAGGTGGGAGACGCCAGCGTCGGACCAGTCAGCAGGAGGCAGGAGGAAGTGTGCGGCAGCCGTATGCAAATCCTGACCAGAGCCCTGATTGCGGCCATTGAATAGTGCACCGCAGACCTCCAGCGGTGGATATGACGGTAATACCCGCACAGAAGTGAACATTTTCGGGACACTTATCTCGGCCGCACTGAGCTCTGCAGTTGGAGGTAGTACAATAGTTCAGTGCATAAATATGTAAATGTTGTTCCGTACCGTGATTTGAAAGTGCAGTAAAACTTGTTTACCATAGCAGCGACTCCGAGTGTTATGTTCCGTTATGCACAGTGGGCACCCTCCTGGCGCCACCACCGACCCACGGCCCATGTTACAAGCGCATTAAGCCACTCCGGCGGTGGCATCTAATGCGATTGATGCATAGTAGGGTGATTGTTAAGCCCGACCTCGGACACAACCCCCAACCATGCATCAATTCAGCTATTAGATGCACCTTCGTCATGGCTTAATGCTTACTTATTATTATCAGATTTGTTTCCATACCCCCACCCCCATTTCATGCCTTCTTTCTTTCTGAGCACTTTGGATAGAGCAAGCCAGAAAAGTACAATTTTTTGTATAACATGTTTTTTCTCTTTTTTCTGTTCTTTCTAGGCCTGTCTTTGTAGTGGGGTTTTGTATTTGCTTTGACGTCATGCCTGTAAGATTTTTTTGGCCTAGATGTACGTATGATATGACTTATTTTTCATTCAAAAAATAAAATGACCCATTACCGGAGAGGTTAGATCGCTCCTTTGACTTTCTATTACTCACAGTCTCTTACCACTAGAGGGCAAGAATGTTACTATTCCTCAACACTACAGGACTCTGCTATTGCCTTATCTCACAGCACATCCAGATGGCGTTGATATTCAGTGAGTCCTTTTCATATTAAACACAAGAGAAAGCACTGGAGGACAACAAAGAGAGACATTAAGGCCATGCAGTCGTTATAAAATAAGCATTACTATTTTGTATTTTGTATTTTCTGTAAAATAAAATAGATTGGTCATTTTCTGGTAAACTGAACTAATATATTCTTTTATTTACAACGTTAATAGATCAAAGCAATTTTGTTTCAGTATAAAGCCAAAATATCTATCCTGTAACTGTCTACACTACAAATTTGTCAAAGGCAAACATTTTAAATGATTAAGTACTCTCAACCCATTCCTCCACTCCACGCCAGTTGGGTCCAGGAAGCAAGGCAGAGGCATTGAACTCTGGGCTTGCCTGTCCTTTCATCCTTACACATCTTGAAGAGCTGCACTTGATCTAAAGGTGTTATTCTCTTTAAATACTTGAATCTTGCCTCTGTTGAATCTTATCTTTTCCACAGAGAACAATCTTCGTTCTACTAGTCGTTCCTCACAGCTCATGTTTTCCAAATGTTCAACCATCTTGATTGCTCCACTCTCTTTCATTGTGTCACTCTTCCTCTTCCTCAGATATGTGGGTGAATTAGAACAGCACACCACTAAAACAAAACATGCAGGTCCTTATAATCTAGATCTTTTTTCCCTGAGATTGGGTAGCCCTATTCTAGCAGCTACCAAAAATATATTTATTCAATTTTTCCCTATACCATAGACAAAATGCCCATTGTAAGACTTCTTACATAATCCCACTATTTAGGACTGCAGACATCTCTGTCTTAACTAACTACAGACCTGTATCTAATTTACTTGTATTAGTCAAT
Organism: Neoceratodus forsteri; assembly: GCA_016271365.2. Taxonomy (NCBI): domain Eukaryota; kingdom Metazoa; phylum Chordata; order Ceratodontiformes; family Ceratodontidae; genus Neoceratodus; species Neoceratodus forsteri. The sequence goes on from JADMNL010000030.1 coordinate 67,303,627, forward strand.
CTACTTGAAAAGTTGGTAAACACACAGCTCCAAGATCCGTCTAAATCAATACAACATCACCACCCCTTGCAATCTGGCTTCAGAGCAAAACAGTAACTTTATGGTGTTTTTCAAAGTCACTAATGATTAACTGAGCTCAACTGATCAGAAGCTCTTTCATGGCACCATTTTTCCCTAGATGTTAGTAAAACATTTGATATGGTCAACCATTATGTGTTATTAGCTAAACTCTCAACGCTAGGTATTAGTTCCTGGGCTCTCTGCTGGTTCAAAAATTAACTTACTAGACTTCATCAGAAGTTAAAATCTGAAGGATTTAGTTTTACGTCTTCTATTTTGTGGAAAGGGGTACCTCTGGGGTCAGTGCTTGGGCCCTTACTCTTCATGATCTACATAAATGATCTAGTCGTAAACATATTGGGAGACAAATTACATTTTTATACAGATGATACTGCCTTGGGCTGTGGATTAATAGCAGGCTGTTCACTGCCAAACACACTGATATCCTTTGCAGAAAACCTAGACTGAGACTAGGGGCTCAATTTTCAAAGGATCGGGACTGGCACAAGGGGCTTCCATCAAGAAGAAATGGCGCAAGGGGCTCCTTGCAACACACCTTGCACCAGTTCTGATTTTCCAATGCAGCCTGCACAACTGGGGGGACCACCTGAGCCAACCGGGCTTGTGCCATCCATGTAATGGCCACACTGGTATGCCATGGCAGAAGGGGGGCTTGTGCCAGAGTGGGGCTGCCATATCCCCTCATTTAGGATTTTAGAAGGCCCCCCCAATTAGTGCAGGGACCCTGCCATTAGACCAGCCTGCAGCTGGTCTAAGCAGCCCTGTGCCACTGCTGGAGCCCTCTCTGGGGGAGGGGCCCTGTGTCTCCCTGGGGAAGGTGCTCAGACAGCCCCCTACACCTGCCAGACCACCGCTGGAGCCGCCGATGGTCAGTGGCAGGTGACAGCCAGCAACCCCTCCCTGTGGTGGTGCTGGTGCATTCCCCCAAGGTTTTGCTCTGGTATTGCCGTTGCCTCATCGGGGGCAGTTGTCACTCCTTCCCCCCAGTTGGACCTGTCCCAACCTCCACCCCCCCCATGGGCCAGAGCATCCCTAGACAGCGCACCAGTCACCAGAGTGACAATCTGGCAGCTTGCCATCGCTGGCTCCTGCTGCTGCAAGCCCATCTCATGGCTTGAGTAGTACCCTTCCATGCACCATTTCTGTTGTGCAGCCAGTGGCTGGTGGTAAACCTAGAGAGTTTGGCACAGGGACCCTGTGTTTTCTAAAATTGAGTGCAGGGTCCCTGGCACATCCAGGTTTGCCACAGGCAGCAGCTCAGCCCAGCATGCACCAATCTAATGGAATGCTTGAAATTGTGCCCTAGGTCTTTATTTTAGGAACAAGAGTTGCTTTGCAGCTCATGCTTAAAAAAACTGGTACTAGTGGCATTCTTGCCACTTACAGAAACATAGCAACACAGAATCTGATGGTAGATAAGGACCACTTAGCATACCCAGTCTGCCCATTTTGTTTTCCTGCCTATACTGTCACCACAGATACTACACAGTCTCCAGCTCCCTCCCCACCCCTTGCTTTCCACTAAGATTCCCTTGTGCTTATCCCATGCATGCTTGAAGCCCACCACTGTTTTCACACCTGCCACCTCCTCCAGAAGACTGTTCCAGGAATCCAGCACTCTTTCAGTGAAGTTCTTCCTCATATCTCTCTTGAGCGTACCCCTTCCAGCTTCATTGTGTGTCCCCTTGTTCTCACTCATCATTTTCTCTGAAAAATGCCCCCTTTCTCTATCTTATTTAACTCGTCATGTATTTGTATGTCTCTATCATATCCCCCCCTTCTCTCTTCCAGGGTGTGCATATTGAGGCCTTTCAGTCTCTCCTCATAGGACTTCTGATGTAGACCCGTCACCGATTTAGTTGCTCTCCTCTGGACTGCCTCCACTCTGCCGATTCCTTCTGGAGATGTGGCCTCCAGAGCTGTACACAGTATTCCATGTGGGGTTTCACCAGTGATTTATACTGTGGCAACACCACCTCAATCCTTCTGCTGGTGATAACCCCCCCCTCCCATGCACCCCAGCATCCCACTGGCCTTACTCAATGGCTTGTCGCACTGCTTACCCACCTTAAGGCCATCAGATATGATTACTCCCAGATCCCTTTCCTGTTTGGTAAATGTCAATACTTCTTCTCCCATTTTGTATTCTGCCTCTGGGTTTCTGTGCCCCAAGTGCATGATTTGACATTGTTTTGCACTGATACATAGCTGCCATGCCCTTGATCACTCTTCAGGTTTCCTCAGGGCTCTGCACATTCTTTATATGCCCTCTAGAGTGTCCAACCGCTTGTAGATTTTGGTGTTATCCACAAAGAGACTGACCTTTCCTTCCAGAAAAGACATTAAAGAGGACTGGTCCCAGTACTGAGCCCTGCCAGTACCCCAGTGGTCACCTTCATTTTTCTGGAGTGAACTCCATTTACTATCACTCTCTGTTGTCTACTCCTTAACAAATTTGTTACCCAGTTAACCACTTTTTGGCCCACCCTAAACTGTTCAGCTTCTTTACGAGCCTCCTTTGTGACATGGTGTTGCAAGCCGTACTGAAATCTAAGTAGGCCACACCCACTGCCCCACCCTGATCTATTTCCCTGGTCACCCTGCCAAAGAAATCTATCAGATTTGGATGACATGACATCCTCCCCATGAAACCATATTACCTTGGTTTTTGTAACCCATTGACTTCAAGATATTCTACAATCCTTTCTTTTAGCAGTGACTCCATTAGTTTCCCCACTGCTGATGTCAAGCTGACTGGCCTATAGTTGCCAGTCTCCTCTGTGCTACCGCTTTTGTGAAGCGGCATTACATCTGTCCTTCTCTAGCCCTCTGGTACCACCTGCTTCTAGTAAGTTGTTAAAATGGGCTGTCAGAGGTGAAGACAGTACCTCCATGAGCTCCCTTAGTACCCTTGGGTGTACCCCATCTGGCTTCATAGCTTTTTCCACTTTCAGATCTGCTACTCCCTTGAGGATTCTCTCCTCTGTGAAAGGACTTGTGTCTACATTCCCTCCTTCAGTGTCCCTATTGCCTTTATGTGGCCCATCCCCTCTCTCTTCCTCTCTGAAGACTAAGCAAAAGGATTTGTTCAGGATATCAGCTTTTTCCTGATCCTCCTTTGCACAGTTCCCACTATACTTAAATTAAACTAAAGTGAGGTTAAGGGTGTCACACCAGGGGTGCAGCATCTCCTGCCAACTGCCCCCCTCCATACTGTCATCCCAAGGGTCACCCTTAAGCTATATCCCTTTAGCTCAAGGGCCACAGTGGAGGCCCGCTAGGCCGAAGCCCTGAAATACTACAGTTCTGACATACTTCCTGACAACAACAAGCTCTCAGCTGGATCACAGGAGCAAGGGTGGAGTGTTTCAATCAGAAAGCCTTGTCTGTTTCAAACTGCAGGCACAAGTTATGTAAAAGTCCAAACGCTGTGGTGTTTCAGCTAATCCCACTTGTGCACAGCTCCACTGCATCGCTGATGAGATCAGAACACTAGGGCAGGTATTGAAAGTCCCTTCTGGACTGTGAAGATGTAATATACTGGGGGATGTCCCTCTGGCCATCTTACTAAGTTGGATGTGTTATATCACAGGGCTCTTATAACTGGCCTGAGGCACAGAACACATAATTGCACTCTCTATTCTGTCCTAGGCTGGTCCTCTCTTAGTACGAGGAAGTCAAAACACCTTTATCTCTGGATCTACAAAGTGCTGTGGAATAATTTCCCATCATATATCACAGCATTTGTTCAAAGAACTACATGCTCATATAGTCTGAGGAGTAACTCTGTAATCTGTGTTGTCTCACTCTTACACTCTGAAATAAGTTGCAGAGTGCCCTTAGACTAGGAAATCTAGTTAGTTCCAACATCAACACATTAGTAATTGAAAACCCTAGTACAGATAGTTACAGCTGCCATCAGGATTTATTCATAATCCTACAGCGTCAAATCCTTCCCCAGTCACTTTTACTCCTCCCATTGAAGAATGACCTGCTTCACAACCGCCATGTACCAGTGGCACAGAATATTTATTACTGATCCAGATCAGCCCATAAGTCCTGCTGAAATTGGATTGTCAGTTATTGCCTTGAGAATTTTTTTTAATTTATTACGCTATTAGTTATTCCATCCCTGCTGACTTTGATGTGCCTTGTCACTGCCATAATATTTTCTGCAAAACTAACATGCAGCTAGATATGTGACCTCTGTTCTAAATTTGTATTCAATTTACAGTCAGTTCATGATGTACGCACATGCATCGGACATCCCATTTCTGTGCATACACCCAAAATAGCATATAACCGAAACTGTATTAAAATCAGTGGAACCACTCACTAAAACTAGAGATGTGTGAAATTAGGAATTCTATCTGTTGCATTCCGGTGCTGTACGAACTGCACTGGCTGCCGGTACAGTGGCGGATCACCTTTAAAGTCGGACTTCTGACTTATAAAGCCCTACACAGACAGGGCCTGGACTACCTGAAAGAGCTTCTGATTCCTTACTACCCTGAGTGATCACTCCGCTCGGCTGACAAGGGGTTGCAAGAGATTCCAAGGGTTTGTTTAAAATCTTCTGGGGCCCGGACATTTATGCAGCGGCCCCAATCCTTTGGAATTCTCTACCCCATCAGTTACATGCATGCACGACTGTGGAGGGGTTTAAACAGGCTCTCAAAACCTATTTATGGAATCAAGCATACTGTGAATGATCCAACGTTGCCTTTTATCTGCTTTTGTCTGCATTTTATTGTTTTATAATGTGTGAATTTATGGTTTATTTGTTTATTTAATTGTTTGTTATGCACCTTGGTTTGGTGAAAGGCGCATTATAAATAAAGAATTATTATTAAAACTATCTGACTTTATGGTATTTACTGAACTGCATTTAAATTTACCAATTTCAATAGAAGAACATGTACCCAACACAAAAGAGAACCAGTCTGGCATTAGTCTGTTACTGTCCTACTGGGGGTCCTGGCCTTGACAATGGCAATAATGGACTTGACTTCTTGTTGACAACTGGGGATGTCTACTTTAGCTACAGTAGATGTGCACTGTGATACACTGACACTTTGGTGAATGTCTGGTGTTTAGCTCCATTTGAAGTTAAAAATAATCCCATAATTCGCATAGCACAGAACATAGCGCCACAATTTATGTAATAAAACTCATGCAATTGTGCACATTTTACTACAAGAATCGCTGCATTACACATGCACTATGCAGCTGTGGCAAATTTTACTACACAATTTTCATCAAACATTCACCACAAAGTGAGAATGCCATCAATGCATGTAGTAAAATTCACCACAACTGTGGTGAACTGTGTGGTACGCAGTACACGAATGCTACACCGCAAATAGTGGGCAAATTCAAAGTTTGAAAAAAAAACTACTAGTGTTGTCACAGTACAGCAAAGCATGCAGCTCTCACAGCGATAACAGCCAAGACAACCCTGTACTGAAGGCCCCAGAACCTTTCCAGGGAATGCCAAGTACCTCATGCTGTTGCAGCAGTACTAATATAACTAAACATTGCGTTAGTCATATCAAATATCTCAGGTTTTTGTTTTTTTCCTGTAACGTAAGTTGAGATAAATGTGCCATTTTTTTTAAATGGCAGTGCATGAAACGTTAATGAGGACTGGCCTGGTTTCATTATGGAACCTTTAACAGAGAACAAATATTTAATCCAGTTGTAAAACAGATGAATGCTCTGTAATTAAGTAGCAGCTGCTGGCAACCCGCACTCAAGAATTCATATTAACCAGGCCACGGCTGATTTATTAAAGGCTGGGATACATCAAAACAAATGACTGTGACATCATTTACATCACTATTTACATGTCTCCGAAGTCGTTTGCATTGCAGGGCAACAGGGCATAAACTTGCAACTGGTTGCAAAGCTGGCTGTGCTCACTCTCTACTGATGTCATCTGGTGAGAAGACACTGGTATCTATGGTTAGGATCAAAGTCTGCAGTTACATTGGTACAGTTCAGATCTTCACAAGCATCTGCAGGTGCAGTACATTAGTTGATTTTTATTGGTGTTTTCTACATTTTGTTTTAATTGTTTCATTATATGGCCACATGGATACCAATATAAAAATATTCATTTTTTCTAAATCCCACTGCAGGCTTTGTTTTTAAAAATATATATTATACCGCATGACCCTCTCTGACAAATCTTATTCCCCAAAAACAAACACATACATCAAGTGATGCCGTCAGGGATGACATTTGGCTCTAGTATATGAGTTGCAGTGCTGACAGCGCATATTGATATGTACCTTGGACTCTATAGATGCTCTTGTTTCGAGTTCTGGTGCAAGAAGAGATTTTCCGATTAACTAATGTTTGCCTGCTCACGAGAAACAAGGAATTTCTGGGGCAAATCCTTTGGAACCTCTTGCTAAGCCACAGGGTACTGGGTCAAAACAGTGCACCAGGAAGAACGCTGCAACAACCGCGCTGTGTAATGCCCGAAAGGATTTAGAGGGTATATTAGCAGTAGGGAATTACTGCTACCCCTGTCGCTCTGCACATTACCTGTAATGGGATCAAGTTGCCATGTGCTGGGTTGCCCGGTCGAGCCACTTGCATGGTGGAGTGGCTAGGGCACCAGCGTACGGCGAGGCAGGAGACCTGCGACCACATTTCAGTTCCCACCAGGTCTCCTCCTGCTGCAACTTTTTCTTTTTTTAAAAAGAGTACTTCCCCCCTCCTGATTTTCTCCCCATCCCTGAAGTCCGCAATCCCACCCCCAAGTTAATTATCTTAAGTATGGGGGGAGGGGCCAAGCCCTCCATGTTGGTGGGTGTGGGGGGGCACATCCCCCTGCAAAAATAAAGACATCCCATTATTTTTTTTAATTTTTTTGTAATATCTGTTTATCACTCCCCCGATCTCTGGTGACCTCCACTCCTTCAGGCTCCCTCAAGACCTCTCCGACTTACCTCTGCCATCCTCCTTTGAGTACTCCTCTCTAACCTCACATTGCAGTCGGTCCTGTGGGATATCCCAGACGTAACCCTTCGCCAGGTGGGTCCCCCTGCTCTGAGGAGGAAGGCACCAGTGGATGGAATCCCTAGTGCACTCTCATTAGGGCCCAGGAACACTGCTGAGGCGGAGAAGGCTCCCTGGAGGTTCCAGAGGTGTCAGGGGTCAGACAGCCATCATCTGGCAGACACCGAGCAGATTTTACGGTTTTTTCGACTTTCTGCAGTGTGTCACTTAGCCTGTGACCCCAGTCTCCACTAGGGGCTGCTGCTGAGCGATGCCACCGACTCCCACCCCCCCAGGAAAGGCCAACCATCTTCCAGACGCTTAATCCTCTCCGACCCCTGCCGACCCTCGGCAACCCAAGTCCATTCCCGAACCCGGGTCGCCAGCGTGGGTCAAGGTAAGGCACCAGAAATCCCATTATTTTGAATGGGATTGTGCTGTTTTTTTTAGGTCACTGTTTTACCTGACGTTGTTTCGGACTGGCGCTGCTTTGTCTGTGGCATTTATTGCCACGCATTTTTTGTGTGTGGTGTCATGACCCCATGGCAAGCCACAGGCATGGGAAGAGGGGGTACCAGGCAGAATAACCTAGTTGCCAAACTAATCAGGAGCTTAACTAGGAAAATAATGTTTGTACTTCTTTTTTTTTTGCTTTATTTTATTAACTGGGTAGAACCAAGGGGCATAAATGCCATCTTAATGGATCACCCAGGCACAAAATACAAAATTGACAACAAAGACACGAATCAAGTCAATTAAAGCAATTCACAATGCAGAATTCATTAAGCGATGGTGTAGCAAAAATTTAAAATGGAAAGAAGTATCAGAGCTTACAATACAGGTCAGAAGATTTTCCCAGTGTTTCACGGCATTATATCCGCAAGTTAGTTGACAAGTTACAGATTGACAGAGTTAATTGGACTGTCAAACAAGTACTATATTCAGCATTATGAAATGGGTAGAAAGAATGCTGGCTTCTGCTTGACCAAGAGGTACTTTGAGCTGGGGCGTTATCCCAGTACAACAGCCAAACTGAAAGTAGCTCGGCAATAATTTTTGTTTAAAAAATACATCCAATTTACTAAAAAGGACTCATAATCGCAATAAGGCACTCCATGGGGTGTATTATGGTCAGCTAACGGCCCTTCTCAGGTGGTGGAAGCACTGGGCTTCACCTCATGCTTCAATCCACCCGAGGTGGGCCGCTATCATTCCACCATAATCCACCCCCTGTCATGCCTTACTGCTTAATCATATGGATGTTTGTTACCTTGCCCCTTTTATATCCCATGTTGTGCTCATGTTAGTATATAGTAAGAGCAAACAAATGACATCAGTATTTCAGTTTATGTATTAGCTCAAACACAGCACAACAATCATATTAGAATGTAAGTGGCTGGAAGGAGAGCAAGCGGAGGAACATCCAAAATCAGTGGCCAGGGCCCAAACTGGTGACCCCCCCCAACCAAAACAAATTGACTTGTAAGCCGTGACATACTGTACATTGCATATGCACCCCTACATCCATGAATTTAATATTTAATTCTGTATTAAAGATTATCACCAGAAAATACTGAGCCCCGGGCAAGAGGTGATTCTGCCAGGGTAGAGTTCACACAAATTGACTGGACAGTGAGGGGAAGGCTGGACTGCATGTACCTATGGTATGCTGCACATGTCAAGTAGCAGGAAGGCAGTGAGACTCAATGTTTAGATCATGGAACCATGACTGAAGAAGCCCTTGGTTTGAATCTTGCCATAGCCAGCGACTGACTCCACCCCCCTCAGCATGACACACAGGTACTGTACTTCAGCGTTCATAGAATGAATCACTAAGTCCAACCTCCTTGTGTCCTAACAGTTATGCCCCCCTGATGTTCTCCCTCTTGACTTCCATGTTCTTCAGATTAGCCAGCTAAAACTTTGTAGAAAATGGACCACAATGGAAACAAAATGTTTGCATCACCGTTGTCTGTCCTGGAAAAACAGACAGTCAAAAAACATATTGTGACTAAACAAAGGATTTCAGTCTACAGCGCTGATCATTTCACATTTGGACACCAAAACACATGGCAACAAAAATAAATACATAACTTATTAAAAAGAACATCACACATTTCAGCACAGCTGACGGTCTTTGTTTTACAGGGAGCCAGGTATGAATGAGGGATGAGTGATTACTGAAGGACAGTCACAGCAGTGTCTATAACTCAGTAAGCTGCATGCTCACCTCTGGAGCTGGAAGACTGGAAGGTCATTGGTTCTAGTCCCGCACCATGAACTTGAAGTAATACCCAGTACTGACACTGTAGTGCAGCTCTTGGGGGTGCTGCACTGTTGAACTGCCATCCGTCAGATGGAAGTTTAAAGCAGGGTCACTCCTGCCCATCCCCAGTGGTTGTCCAGGTGTAAATAAAATGTACCACGGCATTTATCTTAAAGAGCACCTGCTGAGTTGTCGCTCTCCCAAGCATAATCGATAGCTCATCTGGCCCAGAGTAGAATGCCGTAAGGAATTCCCTTTTTTCTCCCATTGCTAAAAGTTATATCCTCCACAAAATTCACCCTGGCAAAAACAGAGCCGCTTCCTCAAACTGCAGACATGCCCCCACGCAGGCACACACAGCCCTGTTTTGTGATGTCACAAAACGAAGACCGTGCGGGCACACCCTATTGAGATGAATGGGGACGATTTATCTAAACATTTTTTCACAGTTAGAGTTGCGATTTGAATAAATCAAAGTGTTAACTAACATGGTCTCTGTTAGTCGAGTGGTCACTTTGATTTATTCAAATAATGGGCTCATAGGATGTCTTCTTGATATACTGTAGTGTATATTCTCTGCTTTCCAGACCAAAACGTATTATAGATTTCTTAATAACACTTGCTGCTTTATCTGTCTCCCTGAAAATCTCTTGAAACTAAGCTTGTAGCCTAAATATGGATATCTCAGTGTGCAGAAATTCTAAATAAATACAAATAAAAAATGCCACTATCAATACAACAGGTCGATGTAACTGACATCCCAAGACGCACCTGGAAATGAGCTGTCATAGCTCAGTGTACCTTTTATGGTCAAAAATGACAAATAAATTAAAAAAAATCCCAGCATGGGTTGATCTAGTGATGTAGCCAACTGGCAACTATTACCCCCTTGGGTCAGCAAACTGGATTTATTGAAGCCAAATCTTTGTTTTAAGAAGTCTTTTTTTGTGGAAGATGTTATGCCCTTAAAAAACCCACTGCCCTCTTAAAACCCTGGAATTTCTCCTGACCTTTGGAGGTGGTGGTCTCCACAGGTCCTTATTGAAGAGGACTGGTAGAACATTACAAGGGAGCCAGCAATTACTGCCACGCCAGTGTATAAAGAGATGACATCTATTTTTGCTGTCATCAACTGGTGTTTGGTGGTGGACTGCTGTGTTGTATATATTTATCTTCAATAAAATAGTTATTATTATCATGGATTGACAGTTCTCTTTTCTTGGTGGAGTAATTTTAGTGCCCAGCTCTCTGCTCTACATTGTAATTAATCCTACTATTGTCATGAACACTAAATTCATGTCTGAAAGCTGAAAAACAATCCTCCCGTTTCCATTCTTTCCCACAGAAATGTATGTCAGGAGGCTTAGCTTGTCTGAAAAGCAGACTGTTGCATCTGGGTGTCAGCTGCACATAAAAGAACACAGTAATATTAAATACATGCTAAATATGAAATATAGTAATATTAAATGCAGGCTGAATGTGAAAAATAAAAGTAGAGTTATCATTTCAACCATAGGTCTTTTCTTCAGGAATCATCAAAAAAAGCAAAAAGTTAATGAACAAAGCTTAATTTTTCTTGACATTGTACTGTATTTTCTATTTTCTGCATGCATTTAATCTAACCATCTGTTTTTCTAAAAACTTCAGTTCTTGCTAAAAAAATGATATTATACATACAATAGGGGTGAGCTGATATGCCATCAGATAAAATCACATACAGGGATCACTGTGTGATAATTGAATCGTGCCGTGTACACTGTGAAAAACTACCACCAGTTATACATATCTTGTACATGTTAGAAAGAAATATCACCACAGTGTACACATCAGAGAACCCACCAGCCTGAACTACTTTTCTAAAAGTAATCAGTAAAATCTACAGAACCTTAAAATGTTTGTCTTTAAAAAGTGTCACAATTAAATCCTCATATGCTGGCCCAGTGGCGCTGAGGGTTGAGGTGCCAGATGCCACACCTCGCACCACACCGGCGACATCGGTTCAGAAACAAGCTCTGGCTGTTGGGGGTCGGCAGGGAGGAAGAGTGGATTGAGCATCCAGAGGACTGCTCGCCTCTCTCGGGGGGAGGGAGGGAAACTAGTCGTCCCGCTCGCTAACTGCCCTCTGGCGGTGCCCAGAGGGCAGTATGGGTCGGAAGACTTGGAGCCAATGTCTCTGCATCGGGGTGGGGCAGGCAAAATGGAGGAAAATCAAGCTTGGCAGGCTCAATGATGGTCCATGGCTCCCAGGAGTGGTCCCAGCAGTAACCTCCTCCTGACCCCATTGTGGGGGGCAATCCATGGAGGAACCACAGGGGCTGTCTAGCATGGGAGCCGCAGGACCAGAGAGAGAGAGAGAGAGAGAGGAGAGAGAGAGGGTCCCTTCATCTGGAGGAATGTAGCCACCTGCCAGGGCTCAGGACAGAAAAACGTATATAAAAAAAAATTAAATCCTCGAGCTGCCGACAACACTCACTTCACAAACATCAGAACATAATAAATATCTTAAATGCAGTACAGGGAAGCTTGCCCCGGTAAAATAAACTGCAGTAACCACACTGTCATACACTCATAACCCTGTAATATTTATCTTTACAAAAATGAATATCCTGGTGCACAAAATAAAAAGAAACACATATTCCAAAAAGAAATGCACACGCCGAAAAACATCTCCTCAACCGAGAAATCTCACTCAACGAAACGCCATAGTGAAATTCCACCCACAAAACCACACAAACCAGTCAAAAAGCAGTAGCCAATACAGCAACCAATGTCAACACCCCAAAGTACAACCATCCAATTCACAGCAAATCTCACCCATCCATTCACAAATCCCCAACCCCAAAAAACAACATGAACCGAACAAAACTGACAGCACCCAACATCACATCCCATCCTGAAAAAACAAATAACCCGCAGAAGAGCACCACATACCCAAAAAGAACCCAGAAAACAGAAAAATCTCAGATAAAAAAATATAATAAAACCAAGAAAACCCAACACAATACAAAATCCCTACTGTATAAAATGAATAAGTGATGGCTAGGTACATGCTATCGAATATATCTAAACTCATGGCAAGTGAGCTCGGGGAATCACCACTCGTGGCTCTGCAATGCTCCACCACTCGTGATATCCCCCAAGCTCACTTGCCAATCATTCAGATGTATTCGATAGCATGCACCAAACCATCACGTATCCCCTTACTGTATTTCACAATGCACTTCTTTTCAACTTCTTATGCTAGTCCCAGCTGTTCATTTTGTTTCCAAATTCAAAACTACAAGGAAATTGAGGATAGAGGAATATAACAAATGGCTAAGAACCTGGTGCCAATCCAAAGGTTATGAGCTGGTGGATGAGTGGGGAGGGACCTGGGAGGACAGTGATCTCTACGGTAAGGATAAACTTCACCTAAGTGAAGAGGGCAAGAAGGTATTGAAGAAGAGGATGGGGGTTTACATCGCAGAAGAAGGGCATTTAAACTAGAAGCGGGGGTGGCAAGTGGGCAGGAGGCATGCAGAATCCACAGGAAGGGAAGCCAAATAAGCTAACCCCCTGTGCTAGAAGCAATGGGAAAAAAGGGAGTACTAGAGGGATGCTAGGAAGGAGAGCGGGGGGAGGGGAGGTGGTCACCTTGAATGCTAGGAGTCTAGGAAAAAACAGCAGAGCTACAGGCTCTCATGGCAGAAGGGGAGGTGGACATGGCAGCCATCACCAAAACATGGGCCACCCATTACCAGGACTGGGACCTGGTGGTACCAGGGTATAAGATATTCCACAGAGATGGGGTAAATGGGAAGGTTGGGGGGTGACATTGTCTGTGAGAGAAGGACTGAAGTGTGTTTGTGATGAGGGGAAGTAGGGTAGCACAGAGTTGTTATGGATGTAAATCCAGGATTCCGAGAATAGGACTCTCAGGATGGGAGTAGTGTACAGGCCACCATCTCAGACAGAGGAGTTAGACAGGGAACTAGCGGGACAGATCAGAAGGGCCTGTGGAAAGTGTAGTATGGTGATTGTGGGGGACTTCAACCTGCCGGGAGTGGATTGGAGAACCTCAACCACCGCGAATAGAAAGGAACAGATATTTCTGGGTGCGTTCCAGGATAGCTTCCTAATGCAAATGGTCAGCGAGCCAATCAAGTTAGGCAACACCCTAGACCTCATGCTGGCAAATGGGGAATTTGTGAGGGAGCTGGGGGTGGAAGAACCGCTGGCAGGGAACGACCACCACTCAGTGTGGTTCACGTTGAAAATGGGTAAGGAGGGAGTAGAAACAGGTACAAGAATGTTGGACTTCAGAAGGATGGGAGAGGTAGTTAAGGGGTATCTAGCCAGAATCCAAACTAATATGGACACTAACCAGAAGTGGGATGTCATAAAACTGGGGATTGAGGAGGTAACCAAAACCTGCATCAGGGTCCAGAGTAAGAGAGCTAGGGCCAAGAAACCCAGCTGGTTGAGCAAGGGGGCCATGGAGAAAGTAAGAAATAAATGAGCCGCCTTTAGGAGGTTCAAAAAAACAGGGAGAGGGGAGGACAGAGAGGATTACCTGAAGGAATTGAAGGAGGTGACGAAGGCAGTAAGGGCAGCCAAGGCGTCTAAAGAGCTCAGGCTGGCGCAAGGCATCAAGAAGGAGGAGATGGAATTCTTCAGGTACATCAGGGAGAAAAGGAGTTGTAGGGACAAAATAGTAAGGTTTAAGATTGGGGTGGGTGGGAACAGGGGCAGAGCAGGCAGAAGTGCTTAATGAATACTTCTGCTCAGTGTTTACTAAGGGGAAAGGAGGGGTGCTACCAAGGGGGTGGAGGGGTGGGAGGTCAGGCTCGGGAGGAGGAGGTGACAGATGGGGGAATCACAGAGGGCAGGGCACTGGAGGGCCTAAGGGCACTGAGGGTGGAGAAGATGACAGGGCTGGATGGCATTCACCTCAGGGTACTGAGAGAGCTGGCTGAAATCCTAGCAGGGCCCTTGGCAGACCTGTTCAATGCCTCCCTGGTCTCAGGAAGTGTACCTAAGGACTGAAGGATGGCTCACATGGTACCCCTGCATAAGAGCAGTCCCAAAGACAAACTGGGAAATTACAGGCCAGTAAGCCTCACATCCATCATGGGAAAACCGATGGAGGCAATCCTGAAGGAAAGGCTGGTGTCCCTTCTGGAGACCAATGGGCTGCAGGACGTTAGGCAGCATGGGTTTGTCATGGGCAGATCCTGTCAGACCAACCTGGTGGATTACTATGACTGGGTAACTAGACAGTTGGACAAGGGCCATGCAGTGGATGTCCTGTTTCTGGACTTCAGTAAGGCATTCGACTTGGTGCCGCATGAGAGGCTGGGTAGTAAGCTGGCAGGTACAGGTGTAGGGGTGAAAATGGTGTGTCGGGTAGTAAACTGGTTATAGGGAAGGCAGCAGAGGGTGGTGGTGGTGGGAGGGGAGCTCTCATCTCCGAGGGCAGTGATAAGCGGAGTACCGCAGGGCTCAATGCTGGTACCGGTGTTGATTGGGTTGTTCATATCAGACATCTTAAAGGGCACCAAGAGCAAGATCAGTTTGTTTACAGATGACACCAAGATGGGAACAGTAGTGGATGACCTAGGAGGGTGGTATGGGGTGAAGGATGATGTCAAAATTGGAGACCTGGTTGGACACCTGGCAGTTGGGGTTCAATGCCAAAAAGTGCAAGATGCTACATTTCGGGGCAAAAAACCCAAGAAGGAGCTACCAACTTGGGTGTTCAGCTAGCCATTACAGAGGTGGAGAAGGATCCAGGGGTGATTATAGTGGGCTCAATGAACAACTCACAATGCAGGTAGGGAGCTGCAAAGGCCAACAAAATGCTGGGTTGTACTGCCAGGGGTATATCTTCAAGGAGAGGGCAGGTGATCCTGCCACTGTATAGGTCACTGGTTAGGCCACACCTGGAGTACTGCATGCAGTACTAGTGCCCATACCTGAAGAGGGACATTAAGATACTGGAGGGGGTGCAGTGCAGGGCAACAAAGATGATCCAGGGACTAGGGGACATACCCTACATGAGCAGGCTGAGGGAGTTGAACATGTACTCACTGCAGGAGAGGAGAGACAGGGGGAATATGATTGCAACCTTCAAGCACATGAAGGGAATAAACAAGAAAGGCACGGAGGGACTATTCAAGTTAAGAGGAGGGGGACACACGAGGTCACGATCTCAGATCGGAGGGAGAAAGGTTCAGGATGGGAAATGAGAAGACACTTTTTTACTGAGAGAGTGGTGTCTGGGTGGAACGCATTGCCTCGGAAGTGGTATCCTGTAGAACAGTGAACTGCTTCAAAAGAGAATGGGATAGGGTAAGAGGGAGGGTCAGGGAAGGGGGAGGGGCAGCTGCAGTGCCAGAGTGGCTAGCTGCACACTGGAGCAGACTCAACAGACCATAAGGCCTTTATCTGCTGACAAATTTGTATGTTCATATGGAGTTATATGGTCCCACCATATTTTATGTTTACCATGCTGGAGTTTCAGTTTGGTGGCCTGAAGCTATCCTGATGTTCACAGCAGTGTTGGCTCGATGTATTAGCCACCATGTCATTTAGCTCTTTTATTTTCAATAATTTGGTTGAAAATTATTTTACTTTATGCCAGCATAGCAGGTGTCTATTTGGAAAAAAAAGGCTTCTATGTTAAACAAAATAGATGTCGACTCAAAGAAAAATATGAGGTTTAGCCAAATGACTATGGTGTAGAGTCAAAACTGGTCTACAGTGTCCCATTGTTGATTTATTTAGTTAGTTAGTGTTTGTTGACTGGAAAAGGAAGGCGAGACAATACTGCCAATTTTCTGCCTTGTCGGGGAGAGTCAAACAGATGCAAACCAAGTGATATTGAACCAGGTTAAGCTTTCGGCATTAGGTCTTGGAGCAGTTTTCATTGCACACTAGTAGTTCCTCATAGCCTAAAGAAAAGTGATCTTAAATCGCAGATGTTTATTAAATACTAGAGGTGTGCAAAACCAAGGAGGATTTGGTTTTGCCAAATCACCCCTGGTATTGATATTGGTTCTGGTTTTGGATTCACGGGCAATATTCATTCAACATAAAATGTGGCCTGTACCTTCATTTTAAAGTATAATATAAAGGCAACCAGTTCTGTAGAAAAACAGTTTAATAGCATGGCAGCTACACTAGCAAGGCCCAGCTGTCAGCAAGTTCACAGAAAATTATGTATTATTTTGAGCCAGTGCTAAAGTTGAATAAGCAGTTTCATTTGCTTGCAGTCTAACTTGCAGTCTAACTTCCTAGCAATAAATGACAGGAGACAAGACGCGTTGAATACAGGGACATAGGTTGAGGCAATCTAGCAGCTGAGTGTAGCAGTATAGCTTGGCAGTATACCCTAGAGGTTAGAGTAACGAGCGGTGACTAAGCTTGGTCCAGCAGACCTGGGTTTGATTTCTCACAACCTCTACTTGTATACTGTGTGACTCTGAGCAAGTCATGACTTCATTCACATATTTGTGAATGAGTATTACAGTATGCACTGCAAGCCCATCGGTCTGCAATGTGGCCCAATGGGCTTGCAGCTGCCTCTGCAAGCTGTCATTTGGCGGGCAGCCGAGGAGGTATGTGGGTGGGTTTGCTGCCCGTTGATGCCGGGGGGGGGGAGTTGGGTGGACTGGGTGTCCTGTGTAGGTAGGGGGGATGGGGAGTGCCACTGGACCACCAGGGAATTGTTGTAGTGCACTTTATGGGTGATCGGGGTTACTGGCGGGGAGGGCAAGGCAAGGCACATTTTATTTTTCCAGGCGCCCCCAATCCCGGAAGCTCTGGGCACCGCACATGAACAATACAACTATCAAATATTAAAACTGTCAACAGTAAAACAGACCACAACAGTTAAATCAATAAGGTCTGATTAAAACAGTACTAGCATGGGCCATCCAGGACTAAAATGTAATATACAGTGGGGGTTACCACTAGACTACCAGGGATATCAGTGTTGGCTTTACAAGCGATCGGAGGTACAGGCAGGGAGGGGGAAACTACTGAGCCACCAGGGCTATTAAGTTTAATTTAATACAGCGACTGATGCTACAGGAGGGAACGGGGCAACCATTAAACTACCAGGGACATCTGTGGGTGCTTGTGCATGGTGTTCTGGGAAGGGGGTAGCCATCCACGGCAGGTAGCTGCTGTGTTGCGCACTGCAATACAGCAGCATGCCCGTGGGTGGAGGGCACTTGAGCCATTTTTTACAGGCTCAATTTTGAGCCCAGGTATGTGGCACATCTCAGGGGTGTGCCAGCAGATGCGCCGCACGTTCCGGGCTGAATATCGGGATGTGCCACATATGCATGGGCACGCCCGCTGGAGATGTGCCGCATACATTATCTTTGCACCCAGGTGCATTGGGGATTGTGCTGTGCAATTCCCACTTTTGAATATTGCCCCAGGGTGCAGTTCTGGGGTTGACCTGGCGCCACTCAGTTGTGCCAAGCACAATCCCTTTGCATATCTAGGCCTATATGTTCAAACTCTTCACCATAACATGAACTTCTCCTATAAGCAGACTTGGCATACTAACCCTTACAGTGTACCTACCTTTGCGTATGCTTGCGAAAGTGAAATGAGTAAGTATAATACATTTTGTATCACTGTTTGTTGAGCCATAGTCTTGCCTAGTGCACCAATCCACTGCATAATAGATTACTTTTGAATATAAATGACCCTAAACCCTAGAGCACACATGAAATATTATATCCTGCCACACCATCATCATTCCTTGCCCATGTAATCACTTCATAATGTAAATAACACAGGTTTGTCAATGCAGACAGAAATTAGAAGAATTGTTCCCCTTAGTGCTGCTTGTAACTGCTACAAAATGTCAAACAAGGACGTCATAAACACTAGTCCATGTGTTTTATTGTTTTTAAGTGGTCTTTTAAAACCCTTTGGGGAATCTTGGAAGACGCTGTGTCTAAGGCAGCTCTGTGTCATGCTGTGTAAGGAAATGTGGAATGATCTTAGCCAACCTCAAAGAAGCATTCTGCTAATAAACTAAGGCACCAGACTCCCAGGCACCAACCAGAAGGAGCCGCTAATGAGATCAGATAAGTACGTAACCACTATCACTGCATGCACCTTCCTCTGTTAGAAATGTGGAATTGCTAAGTTACTTTCTAACCGCAGTACTCTCTACAAAATGCACTGTTTACGGTGGGGGTGGGAGGGGGAGTACCATGTATAACACCAGCAACTGATGTTAGAAATGGAGGATGAGAGGAGGACTATTAATGCAGCTATCACATGACCATATCAACATGGGTGGCACAAAAGGAACATTGTGAACCAGCAAAAATGTTAAACAGGAGCCTTTGAGGCATATTGGGACATATGTTGGAAGTGTTTTTCTGAATTTAAATTGGACTTACCATTCTGTACAAATTAGGAAACTGAGAAGACTATCAAGCCGCAGCTGGTTAAAATAAAGATTTGAAAGCAGCAGTGCATGCTAGAGGCAGCAATGCTGCAACTTTTATTCTCATTTTAAAAATACAACCTGGAACCTTAACGGAGATTGGTAATGATGTCTGACCGCTAGTAGGGGTTCTTTATTATTACTCACTGCTGTAGCACCTGGAATCTATCTCCAGATCAATGTTCCTATTCTGGTCACCACATTTGAAACGGATAAATAAATACATTTTGCACCCGCAGCCCCTGGGTGTCTGTCTTATTTTTACTGGCCTGCCAAAGTCCTGTTGCCCATTAGACATATTCTGCTGGCCTCCAAGGTCTGCTATTCAAACTCCCTGGAACCTTTATCACCAAATGTTCAATGTTTCCTATAATGGGGACCCCTTGTGGCCATCAAGGGAGAAAGTGGGGTTCAGGTCTCTGGCAACAGTAGCTGGGGGTGGGGGGCAGACCAGAAGCATCAGAGGCTCACTGGCATTAGGGAGGGGGGATGAGTAGTGGCAGATGCCATCCAATGCACCAGGTCAGCATCTGACTTGCTCTCCCTTAAATCTCTCCTCCCATGCTTGGGGCTTATCATTAGCTCTACATTCTGTGTTTAGGACTGGTTCGGACATCTCATGGTCACCCATGACACTGCTGCCAGGCAAGTGGCTGTAGACTTTGCTGTTGTTGCTGCACCCCTCAGGACATCATTGACCCAGTGGGGGAGTCAAGCTAAGCTGAAGTCATAGGTCCCCCAGATGGTAGACAATGCACTACCATTTGTACCACTGGGTCAGGCTCCGGTAGGGTTATTAAAATAATTTTTTTAAACAAAATTATAAGCCTTATGAACTTAGGAAGGTACTGTGTGCGCTTGTGGTTAAAGCTCAGACTTGTGAAAGAGGAACTCACAGGTTCAACACTCAACACAACTACTAGCTCATCGGGTGACCTTGGACATGTCATTTGACCTCTCTATGCTTCATTCAACCTAGGTGTAAAATTGGACAGAAGCAGGGCCCCAAATTAGATTACATGTCTGTCGGGCTGTCTGACCCCTGAATTAACCACCTCTGAGCTTCTGAGCATGTCCCCTTGTCCTGCTGGAGCACACCAGATCAAACATCTTCATCTGCTGACCTTGCTACTTTTGGTATGCAGAAGACTGAGATCATACCCCCCAGTTTCCTTTTTTCTGGGGTGAACATGTTAAAGGACTCCAGTCTCTCTCCAAAGCTTTTTTTGCTTCATACTCCTGATAATTTTTGTGGCCTGACATTGCACCTTCTCTGCTACCTCAATATCCGTTTTGTAGTGGAGAGTCTATAGCTGCACGTACACAGTCACTCGACTTACCTCCTGTTGCCATTCCTGTACTGCTCTGATCTTCCAGAGTGATTGCGGTGCACGTTTACATGGTCCCTTTCAGCGCCAATGCAAGACGCACTGGTGAGGGGCCATGACTTGGGGGACAGCTCATCTGTTGATCAACATCCGCCCCGGTACGTCGGAGCAAAAGGTTCAGCCTGTCTACAGGGCTGTATACACTGCCCACTCCAACCAGCATCCCGAGGTTACTTGCAGCTTCCAAAGTGGTGCAGTGACCGACCTACCGTGATCCAGTAAGTGTCCATATGGCTGCCTTTGCACCGGAGCAGCTCAAGTGGTCAGGCTGCTCCGGTGCAAAGGCCACCATGAAAATGGACCTGCGAATGGTGAAATTTCATCATTCACAGCAAAATCCCGCCATTCACGGGGCAAAATTCTGCACTTCACAGGCAAAATTCTGCACTTCACAGGCGAAATTCCTCACTTCGTGGGTGGAACTTTGCACATCATATTCGTGAATTAATCCATGAATTGTGCTAAATTCACAGATTAATTCACAGAGTGAAGTTTCCCAACCTCGCCCATCTCTAAGCTTAACTTTCTATACCACTTGAATGAAGTCTCGAAGAAATTAAGACAGCGGCTAGGCTTATTCTATCGTATTAAACATCTGCTCACCCCAGAAGCTAGAAAGAGACTAGTACAATCCACATTCTTACCCTTATTGGACTATGCCAACTTTCTTTACATTCATTGTCCCGCAACAGTGCTCAGCAAACTTGACACGCTCTACCATAGGGCCCTAAGATTTATCTTCAACCTACCTCTTCGCACTCACCACTGCCTACTGTACCAGGAATCTGGGTGGCCCTCACTTTCGGCTAGGAGGAAGAGAAATTCTCTACTTTGGCTTTATAGAGCACTATCCAATAAGCTTCCTACCTACATTTTGAGCCTCTTCACATGGGCCGAGGGATCGTATGGCTTGAGACGTTTCTCCTTACTCTGCTTCCAGATTCCTAGAGTGAACACGTCCTATGGCGCGGCTGCCATCAATTTTCACTCCCATCATTATGGAATACCATGCAAAACTCTTTAAAACTTGCCTCACTCCCAGGCATATTCACATTTAAAGATTTACTAGCTGTATTGTTGAAGGAAGCCTGCAACTGTTTTCGTAGATACTGAGCAACCTACATCATGCTCCTCTCACAAAATCTACGTCTAAAATATCGATTAAGATACTTCCCTGCTAGGGTTACCTAGCTCTCTTAACTCACTCCCTTTCACTCTGGCCTTCTTCTTCCTATCATCTCCCTCTAACACACCTATTTTCTTCTCACCTGCTTCCCCCCATTCTTACCTATACTACTATCTGAAGTGTGACTTGGATTTTTGCTCCTCTACCTTTACCTATTTTTTTTTGTTGTTTTGCTCTGAATTGCATATGTTCACCATTACGACAGGCTATTAGATACCGGCCTTCTGTGGTTTACCTGTATAATGTTTTTACATTTTGTTACTACCTTATTTGTGCTGTTTGTTCTGAACTGCAATGTACTATTGTACAACGTTTCTTAAATTTTTGTTACTACCTTACCTTATCTGTATTTGTATGTACTGAACTGCAATGTACTACTGCCCAGGACCATCTTGAAAACGAACTTGCTCAATGGTGTATATGCCTGGTTAAATAAAGTGATTGATTGATTGATTGTGTCAAGACATGAGCATATTCGAGTGTTGCAAATTAGATAGGGACATAATCTCAGTTTTCTGGATACTCAAGAGTATCAACAAAATTGAACAGACATAAATGTTTAGTCTGGTGTCCTCCAACACTGAAGTTCAGAGGTGGTTAATGCAGGGGTAACTTTAGAAAGCACGTCTTCTCCCAGAGGGTGGTGACCCTATGGAACAGCCTACCAGAGGAGACAGTGGACATAAAGACAGTACCGGCCTTCAAAGTACAGTAAGCCTGAACAAATTTCTGCTTACCACAGGGAATGCAGGGTGCTCTGGTTAGTAAAGTGGGCAGAGAACGTTTTAAGATAGGACATGTTCACACAGCATACTTATTCATCCCTGCTTATGAAGCAGAGGGGAGACATGATAGACCTAAAGCCCCTTCCAACCTTAAATTCCTATGTCACTATGGATACAACTAAGTCAGGAGTTTTGAAAATTGCCTATAACTAAGTTCTTACTTAAAAAATTGGACATAAATGCATTTTGATCATACATTCAAAAAAGTGCATATTTTGAAACTGCCTCCAGACAGAAGCTTTGAACCATCTGTTTTCCCCAAAAAGCATAAAGTGAATATGCCACTACTCAAATAGGTCATTATTCGCTGTTATAACATTGTTTTTTTTCTATAAAATATTGTTTTTGCTCCTTCTGCCATGGCCTAGGTATTCCTTCCACTGACACCATGCGAGCTGCCCTCAATGACAAGATCCCACTGCAGCCATTCCCAGTCCCCACACCCACCCGTGACCCCACCCCCAGTTCTGCCCCCCCCAGTACCCCCTGGGGCCGGGGCCACCTCTACCATGACTGCATTACTTCCCTGTAGGCATCTGGCCAGCCTGGGTGGAGGTGAAGATGTGGGTCAACCCAGGAGGACTGCAGTCAGAGTCTACCACAGGAGTGAGCCACTGGAGCAGCATAATCTGCCCAGCCCGTGTGCTGTTTTGCTTGTTCTCCCTGCCCCCCCCCCAGAAGCACACAATCAGATAGACTGCCGGCGAAGCTTAATGAAGCCAATCCATGAGCGTGCTGCAATGGCCCCTGCCTACCATTCATGCATGCCCTGCATCACCACCTGTGGTCACCCAGATGGCAAAAGAGCAGTGGGACACAGCAGGACATGAAACACTCCCTCCCAGAGAAGGGGAGTATTTGGTGGGATGCTCACTCTTCCTCCCCCAACTGGCCCACAGACAGCCCTGGTTTCTTCTTGAACCTGGGTCATTGTCATCATGAACTGTAGCGCTACCACTGCAACAGCTCATATTATAACACTGTGACCTTTGTGTCTCATGCCTCACTACCCAACCAGGGTGTTCATTTTTTGCAATGTTGCTGCACACCTAACTGTAGCTTATTCCTTTTATATTCACCTATTGGTTGGTGAGCTGAGCTGAGCATTCTGAAAACCTTGGGTTGAATGCCACCACAACTGCCACTTACTCACTGTGTGGCACTGAGCACATTACTTGACCTCTTAATGCTTAAGTGTGCCACAATTGCTCTCTAGCTTTGTTTCCACAGCCACACTGATTTCTCAAGCAACCTGCTCCAGTCCTAACTCCACCCCATGTACCAATTCTGCTGTGCATTTACACAACCTCTATCAGCACTGATACAAGCCACACTGGAGAGAGGTTGTGAGTCCAGTGCAGTGCATAGGTCCTACTTGAGAGTATATGCCAGAGACTCACAATGTAGCAAATACAATAATATAAATTTTTCTGCCCAAACCTCTGTATTCTCGAGATGATGACCACCTGAGAATAATGGCCCCCATGCGTGAAGGAGCAGGTAATATGCGCCAGAGGCACATACACCGCCCATGCAGCTCCGCACCCGTGAGAGATCCACGGGTGGCCACATTCACAAACAGTGGCTACTGTGCATCTTCCATACATGGTCCAACCCCCCTGGCGTGCTGGCCCATGGGGGCGGTTGGGTGCAGGTCTGTGGATCTGGGCAGGTGGCCTACCAGATCACCTGCCCAGACCCTGCAGTGGATCACCTATGCCCATGGGCACTCATGAGGATTCCAGCACATAGTGCGCCAAAATCAGTATGGGGTCAAGTGCCCAGCCGACCACCTGCCGGCCTCCCCGAGTGCCCCACATGCTGGGGCTCCCTCGGTGGGGGTGCAATGGACCCTGCCTCACAGCTGTAGCCCATGGCTTGCTACTCTTGGGGGTCCCATACAGGCCCCTGCTGTTACGGCTACCCGACTCCGGGCGGAGGTACTGGCCTGTGCCCGGCACTGCGACGCTTGTGCATCCCCGCAGAGTGCCGGGATGCCTGCGCCACCCTTGGTCAGCCCCCGCATATAGGGCTGCATGCCACTGGTGATCCAGCGTGATGGGGAGCAGCCATTTGATAGTACAAGCCACGCAGGGCGAGGGTCTGGTGGCAGGCGGAGTGGCCACATGCCAGTTACATGGCACGTACCCACTCTGCACTTTTGTGCATAGGGCCGAAAAGTTGCAGGATGATTTTACACTTATTCCATGAAGCCATGTGGACTGAAGGAAGTATGGATTTTACTGGGGAAATAGGTACCCTTTTTTTTTTAATATAAAAAAGCTACATTCTACCCTCACTGTACTCCATGGGGCAGCGTAATCAGGCCTATAGGTTGCTTGTGCAGGCATATTTACTATTAAAATGTGTGGATCTTCATGTATTTACATAGGAGGATGCTGGGAGAGTGTGCCGTGCATCAAAGCGAGCAGTACAGCATGTTCTCATGGCAGTTTACAATGCTCACTCTAGAACACATCCCATATTCTGCTGCAACTCTGGGACAGGACAAGAGATCGACTTACCTCAATCAGTCAAGTATCCTCATTGCCCCGTTAGCACCCCAGCAACCCGAATGCTCAGCCTCCTGTGGTTCAAATGGGGCAGTGTAATCAGGCCTTCAATAAGCTATCTCTGTGCTCTTTGAATTTCCTTGCCTGCTGAAGACTGCAGCAGCATTCTCTCCCCTCCCCTCCCTCTCCTGGGAAAGTGTTTTGGGATACTGGTTGCGTGAAAGGCTCTATACAAAACCAAATTTCTTTTCATATTTTGTTTTGTAGAATGTTCGGCCAGGACAGGCACACTGAGCCAGAGCTTATTTCCAGGTGCGTCCTGGGCGCACAGGGAAATAAATGGACTTGCTTAGGGTCACACAGTATGCATGTGGCAGTTGTGGGTTTCAAACCCAGGTGTGCTGGTTCTCCAGGTTTAAAGCCTGGTGCTCTAACCCACTAGGGTGTACCGCTTTCTTATTATAAATCAATGACCGGAAATAGGTATTCTGATTGGCATACTTGCATTCTTTGAAGGGTAATATTGATGGTTAGAAACCCTCAAGGACATAAAAACAATTACAAAGTAAACCAGAAAATATTAATAAAAAAGTAAAAAAAATAGTTTAATAATAGCATTAAACCACTCCAGAGGTTGAGTTACTTTCATTAATCTAACCTTCACCTTATGCCTCCATGAACCCCCAGCCCGCCCCCAATTAGATTAACTCACAATAAAATGTTTGGTGCATTTTATGCCCAGTTATAATTTTTTTTTTAATGAGAAGTTAACTAGAGTGTTTTGGGGGCAGTTTCTGATTTATTTCCCTTTTAAGAACTAGGTCCCTGTTTGAATCAGCACTGAAACATTAAGAGTATACCGGAGGTTTTAGGTCTACTGCTCAAATGAATGTGCTATTTCCTTTTTATAAAAGGTCGGGTGCAGTTGAGTTTCAGTGTGTCTGATTAGCGTTTCCAGTTCCATACTGTTCCCTTAGAAGCAGAGTTTGGGAGATCCTCCTGTTTCAACCAGGTTTTTTTTTGATTGTTTTTGTTAGAAAGATAATGCAAGGTACAAAGCACATTCAAACAAGGAGTTAATTCATTCTGAAAATACAATACACTGGTTTGATTAAACAGGTGAGTAGAAGCACAATACTAAACATCATAGTAAGCATTAAGCCACGGGAAAGGAAGCTTCTACTAGGGAATTAATGCATGGTGTTGGGGGGGGGGGGCGCCAACCATGCATTAATTCACTAGTAGAAGCCTCCTTTCGAATGGCTTAATGCGTTTGTAACACGGCAAGTGCAAGGTAAGTACTGATTAGATGGTGTTTAAGTTCCAATGAAAGAAAAATGAGCAGAATGAGTTATTTTACTTAAAAAACCATGCTTCATGTCTGTCCCATTCAAAGGCTGTATCTATCTGGAAACATGCGCGTGCATGTTGTACACTATACATTCATTAATGTTGTGACTGACAATGTATTACACACACACAAACCTTACTTAAGTAGCAGCACACAGATAAATATTAAACATTGCTAGTTGTGATGAACAGTTATAATGTTTTCCCCTCCATTCCTACGTCACATTGATAGTTCATCAGTTGATTCATCACCTTGCTGCATTATGATCACTGTTCCCTGATTTGCACACAGCAACAGAAAAAAAAATCCAGATTTTCTATGCCTTTTTACATGCATTCCACTAATATGGAGATGGCAAACGGAATGGCACCAAGTCTGCACTATGTGAGTGTCTGGCAATGGGTGAGCTGATCAACGGAAATACAGAGCACTGAAATACACTTTTCTTCAATGCACCCCATCACACTGTAAGGCAAAAGTGTTTCGTGTTACAGGTAGGACAGTGCGCCAACCTCACAGAGGCAGATACTGCTGGTGGCGACAGTGACCGTCCAATTGTCCGAGTCCGTTGGGTGGGTGGGTGGGGAGTATCCAAATCCATAAAATTTAACATGCACCCTACTTGCCCGAGTATTATACCAAATCCGTCCAATGGGTGGGTGGGTGAGTAGGAAATACGGCAGGGGAAAAAAATTTCGCAGCGAGACACCAGCTGGGAAATGACAAACACTATTTCTCCGAACTTTACAAAGACTACATTGACTTATTTTTAGGTCACGGCTCTCTGTTTTTTTTTCTTTTTACCTCTATCTAAAATTCTTAGGCATGCTCACAATACCAACTGCTTATTAGTCGGATGGCGCTTCAGGACATTAAACAGCTGGTATAGCATAGCATAATGCTACACAAAACAGGGGGTAACGCTAACCATTTCAAGAAATGCTTAGCAGTAGACTGCTAACCATTTTTTGAGTGAGTCCATGACACAAAACAAAACTTTAATAAAACTATTTTTTTTACATTTTGTTTATCAGTCTGTGCCAAGTGCTATGCATTTTCGTAACTGATTAGTACTTTCACACGTCAAACTGCTAATCAGTTTCTTCAGCTTATTTAAAACCCTGCGCTTTTAATCTGGATCTTACACTTACTACACTAGAGGGCATTACTAGGGAAATAATACCCGCTAGTGTGCTATCACATGCTGCGTTTTAACCAATAATTATGCCGTATTTCCATGTTCACTTATTGCCATGTTACAATTAGGTTTAAAATCAATTGTTTGTAAGACAAGGATGTGAGGGTGAGGGAGATATCCTCAGTGATATTGATTTATGCATCCGCCTAATCCATAGGATAAGGATATGTGTACGTAGAAAAAAAACAAAATAAAGACAAGCACTCCATAAGTCATTAAAACAGAAACCCCATTCTACAATGGCAAGAAAGAATCTTGGACTGTGATTGGTCAGTTTGGGGCTGAACCCATGGCATTATCCCAGCACGTCGCCATGGGTCTAGTCTCTGCCCTGTGAACCCATGTAGATGAGCCTTTGATTGATTGATTTACTGAGCCTTTGATTGATTGTTTCATCTTCTCTTGAAAACAAAAATATTTTTCCACACAAAAACATCTTTAAAATTATTTTTTTTATTCTGTATAACAATGAACCATTGTATAATAGGAATAATGCACTCCAGGGTGTGTGTCGTTTGGGATAACGCCACGCCGGGGAGATTGGACCACTCAGCCTGCAGCCTGCGCTCAACCCCTCAGGCGCATGCTATCCCTGCATAACACACCCTGTCGTGCATTATTCCTTTAATATACAATCAGTTAATTCAGAAGCCTTAAAACCTCAATGGAATTGATGGTCTAACTAAAATGTTTCCATCTTTTATCAAATTTATTTTATTTGAAAAAGTTTCACCAGGAAAGGCATTCATACTGTGCTACAATAGCTCATTTCCAGATGCATCGGGGGGGGGGGGTGAGAGTACAGTTTGTATACATAATTCATACTGAAATAAAACTCAAATAAGATAACATACTATGATACAAATTTGAGACAGCTAAGGATAGCATAGACCTAGATAAATAATCATATACTATTGTATACATCTGAAAGAAGGCCAGCTTTGTCAGCTTGTTATGTGAAAATGTTCAAGCAGTACAAACAAAATATTGCACACTTTACACTTAAGGTTCGAGGGAACCTTTGCAGAGCCAGACTAGGTGGTGAAAGGAGGAGAACACAGCGAGGCTGACTGAAAAAGGGGAGAAGAAAGAGGAGGGGTTAGGTGGGGGGGGGGGCAGACCCTTGACCACCAGGATGTAGAGCCCGCATGGGTCAGTCTCAGAGCAATCAGATTTTCTATCAAGTGTACAGTGTACCTTTTTGATCCTGTGTACTGAGACCGTAACATTCATCCAGGTGAGATAGTTAGGGGATGTAACATCCTTCCACTTCCATAGCATGCATTAGTTTCAACCAGGTACTGTCGTCGATTTTGTTACAGTTTAGAGCACACTATGTAGAATTATTGGTGCTAGTTGTATTGCTGGCTCTGTCTATGTGTTCGCTCTTGTGTGGAATTGCATTTTTCAAGGTTCTTATGTAATTTGGAACACATTTTTCATTACTTCTTTTCTCCGTGTTTGATTGGAGAGTACCAGAAACATCTTTAAATGTGTTGTTCTGCTTTGTTTAATTAGTGATTATTTCTTTTTTTAAGTTCATTCATGAGGGAGTTTAGGTTTCCTTAGTTAGGGATTGTTGTTATTTCAGCTGTATTTCATGAAGTTTGGATTTATAATTTATGCTTTTGGTGTGTGTGTGTGATATTTTTTTGTCATGTTGTCATTTGATTTGTGTTATGACTTGCTGGGTTGTGTACTTTTGATTGACATACTGTGCGTGGTTTTGGCCCCTGACATGTTGTGCTTCAATTAATGTATTGCACCGCTTGGAGGCTAAGCTACCAGTCAGTATACTAGCATAGCCTAATCAACACTTTGACATCTTACTAATTATGTAACCCACCCCTTTGCCATGCCGTGATGCTTAAGTAAAAGTCCTCAATATCACTACTAAAATAATTCCAGGTGGTCTGCAGTAAATGTATCAGTACCATGTTCTCTGCCTGCTCTCTCTCTCTCCTTGCTTTTTTTTTTTTTGCGTAATTTTAACCTCCTTATCCCCTCCTTTTGCTGCAACCGAGGGACTTTATCCCACCACAAACCCCCATACAACTGCTGCTCCCACAGTACACTACACTCCAGTGTCGTCCACGAACCTCTTCAGATACCCCCTGCTGTGGAGTCCTGCATTTCTGCACTATGGCAGGTGCAGTACCACTATCTGGGCAGTAGCCACAGGAGTGCATGAGCACAGGCATACGGACAGCACTCTGGAAGGTGAGGACTGAGGCACATAGTGGCCATGGGAGGCAGCATGGTTATCATCTGTCTAATGTTCTGCTTTTGCCAACCCCTTAAAGAGATTCAGTAAGTTACAATAATTGAGCTATGAACCACATACATCGGTGCCTTACCGGATGAAAATGCTGCCCATGTATACGTGTCCCACAAATGTGCAGTAATGTAGCCATGATTTTACTCATAAATTTTGATAAACCAGGTTACTGCCCCACCCCTCGATTTGAAGAAATGCCCCTGCACTGACCCATGCTCAGCCAACTTTATGACGTGATCACAGGGAAAGCGCGGGGACATGTTACATTATAGTCTATGGGGAGTAACCTTAACAAGAACTTTAACAAGAATTTTAAATATCAGAGTGTTCATGTGGTGATTAAACAAGGGCACCGAGCGACTAACAAGGGGCTCGTAGTCACCTGGTGCCCTTGTTTAATCACCACATGATCACTCAGATATTTACACACACACATAGGAAGCATTTTCATCAGGTAAGGCTCCAATGTATGTAGTGCACATACTTATCTTCCTGAATCTCTTTAAGAATGTGCATGCACATAGTGATGTTATAAAGTGTCAGCAAGTCAGACACACTAACATCCATAAGCTCTCTCCACCAGCTTATGGCTGAGATCTCAGCTACACTGCCATCATCTGTGGTCAACCAGGTGGCAGCAGAGCTGTGAAAAGCACAAACCTCCCTGCTTAGCGTGATTGGTACCAGTAGAAAAAGTACGACCATGCGCTCCTTCGCACTAATGCAACCTAAATCTCTTGCAGGCACATAAAGGTTCCCCACAGTTCAGTCTGGCAGGCACATCATCAGAGGGCTGGCTGCAATGGACCTACCCGGTTAGAATAGTGCTACATGAATAGCGCACACTAACACAGCGTGGTCTATACCGAGCTACCACCAACAGCAACAGAGGAATTACAGCACTATACAGTAAGCGCTACCCTGGTCACTGTCTGTGTCAATAGTACCCTGCACTTTTCACTGTCCAGGGTACTAGTACTTGGGGCAAGAGCTGGTGAATGGAGGAGGCTGGCTGAGCTGCTCCCGTGGTGTGGAGTGGATTGGTAATTCAGCAGCAGCTCAGCCAAAAGGGTGGTGGAGACCAAGGTTCTTATCCTGGTCTCCACAATTTTACTTTTATCCCCATAATCCAATTCAGACTTAGAGTTGATTATTTTAATTACAGGGGGTGCAGGAAGCAGAGCCCCCTGCATCGGGGGGGTACAGGGGGCATAAACAATGTTTTCCAGTGGTAGTGATCATGAACCACACTTGCGATCATTACCACTGGCGCTGATTTTGTTGGTGGCATTGTCTCCTGCTGCTTTTCTCATGAGTGCTGTTTGGACGGCGCTGTTTTTGGCAGCGTGGTCCATACAGTTGCTCTTCTGACCTAGTGCCGCAGGGGACACTGTGGCAGGAAAAGGGTCGCAAACTCAACCAGATAAAAAAAGAAATTACAAATCATAAGTACAGTAAAACATTTCCCTTCTTGGCATTTTTCTGAGTCAGGACCTAAAGGTCCTGCAGCATTACTGCAGGGGAGGTGAGGATTCGCTTTGAATGGAAGCGCGTCAGTGTCATATGGAGCCAAGATAATAAACTGTAGTAAATGTGCCACTGTAGTGGTATTAGCAGATGAGAGGAGGTGCAAGGAAGGGGTGGGACAGGGGTTACCCATTTGAGACAGGGTGGGCATCAGTAGATGGCAGGAGAAGATATGGGTATTCATTCTATGACAAGATGGATAACAGGTTTCAGTAGATGAGTGGAGGGGTATGGGAGTTTCTGTTGGGACAGGGTGGGTATCAGTAGATGGGAGGAGGGGTATTTGTATTGGGGCAGGGCAGATAACAACAGATGGGAGGAGGGTCTAGGGGTATTTGTATTTGTACAGGGTGGGTATATAAGATGATTGGAGGGAGTAGGGGTATTAGTACTGGGCCAGGATAAGTATCAGCAGATGGGTGGAGGGGGTATGGGTATTCATATTGGGATAGGGTGGGTATCAGCAATTGGGAGGAGGAGGTAGAGGTACTCATAGTTGGACAGGGTGGGCATAGCTGATGTGGGGAGTGGGTATGGGTCTTCATATCAGGAGAAAGGGTAGTTGTAAGCTGATGGGAAGAGGTAAGGGTATTTGTGTTGGAACAGGGTGGGCATTATTAGATGCAAGGAGGAGCAGGAACAGTCGTTCTGGGACATGGTGGATATCAGCAGATGAAAGAAGGGACAGTGGTATTTGTATTGGGAAAGGGTGTACATACTGTGGCAGGGTGTACATACTGGGCCAGCATTGGTGTCAGCAGATGGGGGGGTCAAGTATGTTCTGCATACTGGGGTGTCATTATATGGGAGGGGCTGGAGATATGCATAATTATTGAGGTAGGATGAGGGGCTTGGGATGAGTTTAATCAGAGATACCCTACCCTGCACACAAAGGTAAGAAAACAGAACACAAGTGGATTATGTATAGCCATCAGCTGAATGCACAGAATGGAGTCAGAAACACAGAACGACACACAGGTAAGAAAAAATACTTTATTTTCAGCATTTACTGTAGTTGTAATTATATTCAGGTATTATTTACCTAAAGTATTTATGCCCCCCTGCACACCACCCCCACCTTCTCTGGATACCTGCCTCAACTGTTCAGACCTCACCATACCTCGATCTCTGCCCTTCCCCAAGTAGCCTTGGTTGCCCCCTAGGAGGAGTATGGAGGTGAGTCATGTGTCAGGTGGCATGTTAAGGAGGTGGAGATCCTTTTCATTTCCCAATCATGACAATTTTGCTGTTACAACTCATGTTACTCATTTGTTAATTTTACCTGCTGTGCTATCTGTATCCAACATCTACACAGCAAATAGAAGCAAGCAAACATGTGGCATTGAGAAATGCTTGTTGTGAACTATAATGATCAGACGTGGAAACATGAAGATATAATAATATGGCACTGAACACCCTACATTTGATGGTAGGTACAGTAGGTTCTAAGTGCAATATACCCTAATAATTTACACGTCCCCAAACTGAGAGCTCAACCTGGGTGCAGAAGATGCCACAGATCGCAGGGGGATGAATGAGTGCAAAGCAAAAGGGCACTAGGCTTCCAGGTGGAAGCTCTTTCTTGGCCCCGAGTGGATCCATAGACAGTCCCTGAAGGGCTGCCAAAAAACAAAAGTCTGTTTGTTTTGGGGTGTGAGTTACTCCCCCCATCTACACCAACAGTGTTCTGTGACTATGATGGCATTGAAAATCAGTGTTCTGTACTGCTGCACATAAAGCGAAGACAGTTAGGAAGCAATACAGTACCATGCAGCTCTGCTGCAGTATGCTGCAGGGACAATGCAATTTAATGGCATTTAGGTATTTTTGTCATGCAGTATGTTGTGACATGTCATTTACTGCAAGGTACTGCCGTTGCATCCCAGCTTGCTCTGCTGTAGCACTGGTCACCCCTCCCCAGTCAAACTCTACCACAAGTGCACATGTTCACATTTTCGTGTCTCATTTGCCAACCTTAGTAATGCAGCACCAAGCATTATTAAAGGGATACTGTCAACTCTTTTTCCATCGTATTATTAATAGTAGAAAACCCATGTTATGATTGTTTACCTTCTCTAAATTTCATTGCTGTAAATGACTATCTGCTTCCTTTCTTATAAGTGAAATACATGCTAATGATGTAGTTACTTTCAGCCTTGTTTCATTTCAAATCCTTGATCTGCTCTTGTTACAGACTTCCTGGACATGACATACTGTATATGCTAATGATGTAGTTATACCCAGCCTTGTTTCATTTCAAATCCTTGATCTGCTCTTGTTACAGACTTCCTGGACATGACATACTGGACATGATAATGATATAGTTATACTCAACTTTGTTTCATTTCAAATTCTTGATCTGCTCTTATTGCAGACTTCCGGGATATGACAAACACACCAAACAGTTCAGTCTCTCTACTTCTCCCACTGCATCTTAAGTGTCTAGACTAAGTTGAACGTATTCCCAAGTCCGGAAAAGATGCAGTGGTGTTTGATGTGTGGTAACACCAGTATGGGGGTGAGGGGGCAGTCTTTTCAGATTTAAAAAGAAACAAGGAATCGGAAGCAATTTATCAACTACATCAGCACATTCTACATAATGTGAGCAATCATAAAAAAATGTTTTAACTAAGGACAGTTTGAGGCCTAAGGGGGTTGGCAGTGTCCCTTTAAACATACCCATCCACACATTTTTTTTTCTGCCAGAAAGAAATGTTCTGCCTGACAATACAACATACGATGCAGGGAATACAAACTGAACCTTGAAGCTGACATACCTACTGCTCTACCTCTCCTTGCTTCATCAGTATTGTGACCTCACTGACTTGAGACATCAAAACCGACCAAGCTGGGCCACTTATCCTTCTGCATGATTGACATCACTCATAATGTCACAGCCAGGGAGGTCACAGGCTAACAAGGTAATGAGGGGAACAGCAAAAGATAATTCAGCCCCCAGGAAAGGTGCTGCTTTACACAACCTATCATGTACTGCCAGGCACAAAACAGTTACTGTAGATGGGGTGCCAAGGACACAGCCCACAGCAGGACCAATCGTTCCCATGACGGAAGCAGGAAAGGCAGATCTCCCTGCCACATCTATCACCACTCTAACGATAGGAAAGAGAGGACGAGCCACAGATCATTTAGGATCTGCGGTATATGAAACAGGTAGAGAAAACGGGCAGACTAAGTGGGCCAAGTGGTCCTTATCTGCCTTAAAATTCTATGTCTCTTTGTTTCAGTCATGGGAGAAGCATGGAAACAAGTTCCAGCTCAGACCCTCTATCTAATACAAATTCTGAGAGGTCTGTGTTCTTTTTTTTATCGAATATGCCTCTTTTACATAGACTTATTTGAAATCTGCTTCAACATATTTGTCTAGATCGCAAAAATTTATAGGAGACTTCCATCAACTGTGGCTGTCCCTAGAGTTTCAGGAGAATTTCTAATTATAAAAAGGGTCCGCAAAACAGAGCGTTCTGTTTGCCTCATGTTACTCTGTTATTAACATCCTTGTAGAGCCTAAGCATATGCTGAAGAAGGCTTAAAAAACATTTTTATTATAACAGCAATAAGGCACTCCCAGAGGTTATGTTAATGGTCAGTTAATCACCATCTAGGGGCTTGTGGCACTCGGCTATGCCTCAGTCAACATTACACCCCAGAGGGTGATTAACAGACCATCAACATAACCCCTGGTCATGTGAGAACCAGAGGACATTAGGGCTTACTTTAGGTCACTAAGCATAAGCTCTGACATGGTGAATATAAAATAAAACGCTGCACCACATAAATGGATTTTGAAACAAATATGAATAGCAAGGATCAGCATAGGGTGAGTGGGGAAGGGGTTAACAAGCAGTGCACCATGAAGTCTAACAACATCATTTTTTCACCACAACCTGCTGCTTTAATAACATTTTCATCTGCTATTTAAGGATACACCAGCACAGCACTTTACTTTAGCTCCCCTAAGTCAAGTGCATTTTTACAGCTGAGTCTCTGTGGAACAACGCTGAGGCCAGCTGCACCACAGATGCTTGCAATACATTCATTTACACCTTCCCTCACAATGTGGTTGCAGTGTCCACACCAATAAAAATCAAATCAGCAAAGGGAAAAAAAGAGTATTTCCAGTGCTAAAGCAATTAAAATACACACCATTATGCAAACAGTTGTGAGCAGTGTATTTGCGGTTGAAAGTAAACATTTTTTTCTCTTATTAGCAACTTCTGGAATCTTGACATTAAAAAACAAACGAACACCAGAAAAGCTAATACGATCAAAATTACCAGGATGGTTCATTCAATTGACAGGAAAGTGGTATGGCATCATGCAAACAACCTGGATGTGTGTTCCGAGTCAAGGTAGGCTGTCGGACATCCAGAAGCAGAGCCAGTGCTCAGTGGCTGTCTTGGAATTTCTTGCCTCAATGAGTGTGGAGTGTTCTTGTTGACACACCACTGTACACTGTTAGGTCAGAGTGAGGGAGTCATGTAGGAACTAAATGACAGAGGGGAGTGGGTGAAATTCTGTAATCTGTGTGATATGCTAGCATAGGATTTACAGCTGGTGTCAATGGTAAATGGGCTTAAACTCAGCCTACATCTGACTGACCAGAAAGGTAATCCATCTTGGGCCATGCCCCAGAATAGGAACATATAAGTTTTAACAGCAGTTAAGGACCACGTGGTCCATCCAGTCTGCCGGTTTTTCCTTATCTACACTATCACATCAGACCATGCATGATCTACAGCTCTTTCTCGCTCCCCCCTTCCTTTCCACTATTTTTCCTTTGTGCTTATCCCACACATCTCTACTGGTGTGCCTCAAGGCTCTGTACTGTACTTGGCCAACTCTTATTCTCAATTTTTCTAAATGACCTACCGTCAGTATGCTCCTCATCCCCCATCCATATGTATGCTGACGACATGGTCTTGTTCACCTCTGGCTTATCTCCCTCCGATGTGACTTCCAGACTACAGCTTGACTTCAGTAATGTTCAGCGCTGGCTAAGCTCACATCAACTCTTCCTCAATGCCAAGAAAACAGTCTCCATGACCTTTGGCACTAAGCAGAAACTCTCTAGGCTGCCCTTCCCTCCTTCCACACCCTTGACGGGACAACACTACAGTAGAGGACACCACCTCTTTCAAATACCTCACATGCTACCTCCTATTATACCCCTACTCCCACCCCCTACCACAACCTACTGTGCCATTTCGACACTCTACTATCATCCACAACCTACTGTGCTATTTCAACACTCTATGGCTATCCTTCTCCCCCACAACCCCCTCTTCCCCCCCTACTGATGCTCTTCCCTTTTTCCATTCCTAGTTTACCCCTATTTTCTCCAGCCTCCCTATTCCTTATCCCTCTTCTCCTCTCCTCTCTGGTCACCCACCACACTCCACTTCTCCTCCCTGCTTGCCCTTCTCTCCCTTCCTTTTTTGCCTGGTCCTGTCCCCCTTGCAGGGTTCTCTGTCATCCTGAAGGGGTATAGATCTTGGCTCCCTCTCTTCTACTCCTCTTCCTTTCCTCCCACTTTCTAATCCTGATCCCCTTGCAGGGTTCTCTTCATCCTGAAGGGGTATAGATTGTCTCTCTCTCTCTTTTCTCCCTCTCCCTTCCCCCCACTTTCAAATCCATTGCCCGCCCTCCTCCGTTCTTCCTTATCCCCTTCCACCCCTCCTGTTCCTCTACCCCTCTCTTCTCTACCACCCCACTCTGTTTCTCTCCCCTCCCATTCTGTCTGGTCCTAACCTCCTTGCAGGGTTCTCAGCAACCTTAATGGGTATAGATCTTGGCTGTCCCTCTCGCTCCCTCTTCCATCCTCCACCCTCTACCCCTCACCCATCCACTTCCCCACTTGTCTTATAACTGCCCTCCCTCGTTATACAATAGCACTTCAAATCTTGTGCTCAGCCTACTACTTCTGTCACTTCAAATGTGTTATCCATCCTCTAATCTTTACCCTAATGGATCACCTGCTCTTAGGTTGTTGCAATGTATGCTACATCCGAATATGGTTTTGTTTACCCTGGCCAGTTGGTCTGGGTTATTTTGACTTTGTAATTGTACTACACTGTTTTGTTTAAGTAATTGTACTTGTACTGTTATGTGTTTGCTTGTTCTCCAACTCTTGTCCCCCAGCGGCGCTTCTGGAAGTGAGCTGTTTACAGCTCATGTTGCCTTTCCTGGTGAAACATTTTCAAAATAAATACAATCTTGAACCCCACCACCTCCGCTGGAAGGCTCTTCCAGGAATCCACCACTCTTCCTGTGAAGAAGTACTTCCTCATATCTCTTCAGAATCTACCCCTCCTCCAGCTTCATAGCTTGTCCCCTTGTTCTTGAGAATATTTTCTTCTGAAAAATACTCCCCCTCCTGTACCTTATTTACCCCTGTGAGGTATTTAAAGGTCTCTATCATATCTCCCCTCTCCCTCCTCTGTTTCAGAGTATACATATTGAGGTCCTTTAGTCTCCTCCTCATAGGGCTTTTAATGTAGGCTCTGCACCATTTTAGTTACCCTCTTCTGGACTACCTCCACTCTGTCTATGTCCTTCCAGAGATGGGACCTCCAGAACTGGACACATAAAGGTCCCACCGAGATATGGACCCGGATGGTTGGATTCAGAGTCCAGAGTGCTAACCATTACACCATGGAACCAACCAATGATGGCAGCTAGGAGTGCAGCAACCCCCTCCCACCCCACTACAGTGTCAGTATTGGGATTTTACCCCCAAGTTCCTGGTGTGGGGATTGAACCCACAAGCTTATGATTTTCTGGTCTCAGAGGCAAGTGTGCAACCTGCTGAGCCACTGACACTGAGATATAATGTTAGCTGCTGCACTGGCCAGGAATCAAACACAGGTCAACTGCTTGGAAGGCAGCTATGCTAACCACTGTACCAGCAATACCATTTAAACATTAGCTGCTGCATTGGCCAGGAATCAAACCCAGGTCAACCACTTAGATGACAGTTATGCTAACCACTATACCACCAATGCTTTTAAATGTAGTGGAGAGAATACTTTTATTCAGTTCCAAAGGGTGGGGTCAGTTCAGTAGGGTTGGGCTGGGACAAGAAGAGATAAGAAAATAGGTGGAAACAATGGTGGAGCTCAGGGGGGCGATGCTGCTATACTCTCCAAGCACTGCTGCAGCACTTGGACCTCTGAGAACCCTATTACCCCACCTCACCCCCCCATCAGGAAAGTTACAACTAGGTTTTCCCCTTCCAGCTAGCCATCCCCACTGTTATTTATGTATGTAAGTATGTATGTATGTATGCATGTATATATATTTGCAATTTTTGACCAGGAAAGGCACATTAAGCTATGGTAGCTGGTTTCCAGGTGTGTCCTGAAGGGTGGGTCACATGGACCTGTTTTATTGATGGGGGAATGTTGGTAATGACACTGGAGAAACTCCTTTCTCTTCTTCAATAAGTGCAATGGGATCTTTAACTTCCACTTGGACTGTGACCAGAGATGGGCAGAAGGGACCTCGGTTTAACATCTCATTCCAAGAACGGCACCTCGATAGTGCAGCACCCTCTTTACTGCACAACAGTGTTATTTATGGGTATTACTGAAAGTATGTAGAGTGGGGTTAGAACTCACAACCTTGCAGTCTTCCCGACCCAGAAGTAAGCATTCTATCTACTGAGCCACTGACACTTGGTCAGATACTGTACATATGGGGTAGTATATGAAGGAACAGGCAGTGGGATTGATGGTGACTGTTTCGATAAGCATGGGATCTAGGACTACTAAATAGGCTAAATTCACTTTCCCCTAGGCCAACCTGTCCTCCCTTCTCTTTTCTACCCCTAGGAGTACCTTTACTGAGTTGGTGGAATACCTGTGCTTTCCACCTTGCCTGTCTCTGCCTGGAACAATATGAAAGGCCTGCGAATTGCCCATATAAATATCCAGAGCTTTAGACCTAAACTTCCTGAGACTGAAGCCTGGGCGTGCCATTACAACCCAGATATACTTGCTATATCTGAGACCTGGTTGAAGCCAGCCATCCTTCCACATGAGGCCTCTATCCCTGGCTATACTACCTTCTGGAAAGATTGGCCAAATAAGCATGGCGGTGGTGTGCTTAGCTATGTTTGATCCTCTCTATCGGCATCTGAGTTTGCACCACCCCCTGTGAAACCTCTCATGCCAAATCCAACTTCCTTTCCACAGTACTTGGGAAAGTGAAGAAAATGATAGCTGGTTGTACCTACCTCCCTCCAAGTGCTCCCGCCTCTTCCCTCACCTCCCTCATTTCTTCCTGGGCTGGCCTCCCACTGACAGACTGGATCTTATTTGGAAATTTCAACTACAATTGGCTTGGCCCTGGATTAGGTCATGTTCATAGTGCCCTTGCTGACATCCACTTTTTCCAGCTCATCAGCAATCCCACAAGACTCAACAACAAATATGGTCACCATACCCTCCTCAAATGGGTTCTCACCAATGCCCATCATACCAAATCTTCCGGTGTTCTTCCTGATGCCTTAAGTGATCACTCCATCACCTTCTGTGCATGGAGGAACAATTCTCCTAACCTTCCCCCCATTATTGTGTCACCTAGGGACACGACCTCTTTCTCTCCCCAAGCCTTTCAAGCCTCCCTATCTCAGACTGATTAGTCCCTGGTTAACACTTTACTGGATGCTGATTCTGCATTGGAATTCTTTACAAATACATTTAACTCAATAGTCAACCTCCATGCCCCTTTGCTCTCTAAAGAACTCGGGAACCTCATGGCTTCTCGGGATGCCACCTGGAGGCTTTATAAGAGCTCTGGCCTACCTACCAACTGGCAGGCTTATAGACAGCTATGTAATTGATGCAAGAGCATGCTTAATTCAACCAAACACTCCTTCCTCCAGTCCCTCCGTATTAGCAACCTATCCAATCCCAAAGAATTCTGGGGTCAAATTAACTCTCTACTAAAGGGTAAATCTGCATCCCTTCCCGCACTATGCTGCATGATGGCGCTGAGGTTACTGACCCCACCGCCATTGCCTCTGAATTTAACATGGCCTTCTCTGACCTCTCTAAGCATAAGACCTCCTCCCGGCCCTTGTTCCATCTCCTCCCCACCTCCCACCATCTCTACTAGCTCCACCTTCCACCTTAAACTGGCCACCCAGAATGAGGTGATGCACCACCTCGAGAGTATCAAGGAAACCTCCTCGCCAGGGTTCGACACCCTTGAACCCTGATTCCTAAAATTTGGAGCCGTCGCCATTGCCTCCCCTGTGCATGACCTAATCAACAAATCCCTCTGCTCCAGCACTGTGCCTTCCTAGTGGAAAGCCATTATTGTTGTCCCTACTCACAAGAGCGACCCTAACTTTGCATTCGAGAACAATGGGTCAATGTCCATATTCTGCCCCCTCACCAAAATATAGGAAAAAATTATACATGCACAACTTCGCAACACCTAGAGCTACATACTTCACTCTCCATTAACCAGCATGGATTTCGTATCCACAGTATCCACACTGCCCTCATTAAGGTAACATCTGACGTCCTTTCTTCTATGGACAAAGGCCTTGTAAATGGTGCTATTTTTGTCGACCATAACTTCCTGTTCCACATGCTCCTCTCTTTTGGTCTTGATGTCCCATAATTAAACTGGTTTTCAAGCTATTTATCCGGCCGTACCCAATGTGTGAGGTGGGCCAGACATACCTCCACTTTCAATGCCATAAGAGATGGTGTCCCCAAGGGGTTCATCCTTGGCCCTCTCTTATTCTCTTTATTTATCAATGAACTCCCACAGCACTGTGGAGGTGCATCAGTTCAGTTGTACGCAGATGATGCTGTCTTGTACGGTCCTCTTCTGACCCTACCCTGCTGAATTTACACTTGCAACAGGACTTCCATCTTCTTGAAGCTTGGTTCCTCAATAAGCTCTTGGTGCTCAATACCAAGAAAATGAAATCAATGCTCTTCTACCATGGGACCCCTACGTCTACCCCCCCCCTCCCTTGGTGATCAATTCCTCTCAAGAGGATCCCCTAGATAGATCTGGTTCAATCTTTTAAATATTTTGGCGTCACACTGGACTCCCACATATCCTTCGACTCACATGTTTCAACCACGGTCAGTACCATCCACCAAAAGCTTGGGCTGCTGTACCGCTTCTTACCCTACCTTAT
Source organism: Neoceratodus forsteri (assembly GCA_016271365.2). Classification (NCBI taxonomy): domain Eukaryota; kingdom Metazoa; phylum Chordata; order Ceratodontiformes; family Ceratodontidae; genus Neoceratodus; species Neoceratodus forsteri. The sequence goes on from JADMNL010000030.1 coordinate 67,344,848, forward strand.
GTTCCCCTCCCGACTTGCGATAGTGTCCTCCTCATTTCTCCCACTCATCACCTATGGTGCCCTTATTCTTCACTCTGCTCAAGCCTCCCATCTTGCCAAACTTAAGCAAGCCTACCACAGGGTTGCTCGCTTTGCCCTGGGTGCTAATGCCAGGATGCACCACTGTTCTATCCTTGATTCCCTTGGCTGGCCATCCTTTGAAGCCAGACTTCGATATCCAACCCTTTGCCTGACCTACAAGCTTGTCCATACCTTCACTCCTCCCTCTTACACATTATCCAATGTAAAACCTCTGCTAGGTCCTTAAGGTCAACTGACCTACCTGTACTCTCCATCCTGAAACCCCACCTAGCAGTGGGCCGGCGTGCCTTTGCCTTTTCTGGGCCCTTCCCCTGGAACGCATTACTCTCTACTGTTCTGACCTGTACCTCTCTTTACTCCTTCAAGAATTCTCTTAAATCCAGCCTATCTTCCTCTCATGTCTGCACCTGTAACTAATAGTTTCTCACCCCTACCATCCGGCTCACTTCTTCCTTCCTCCATTGCCTCATCCTGCCCCCTTCCCCGCTCCCATCCTCACTCAGCCTTGCAACCCTTCCATGAGTTGTTCATGGGGTTACTCTGGTTGCATTGTGTCCTACTCTGTTAACTGTCTACTTCCTCACCCTAGTCCCCTGTTTGATTGAATCACTTGCTGATAATTTTGCACTGTTTGAACTACTTTCTGCATTTATGTAATTATGTATGTATGTATAAACTTGCTTAACTTGTATTTATCTGCATCACTTGTTTTGCAGCATCTGTACTCACTGTATTATTTGTATATAATGAATATGTCTTGTGTTATTTATATATGTCTTTTTGTACATTTATTGTGCTCCACATTCTATTGTACAAGTGTCTTTGCACACTTATCTTGCTTTATTTTGTATTCTCTGTACCTCCTCTTGTACCTTCCCCCAGGTCACCCCTGAAAAGGGACTGTTTTGTCTCAGTGGGCTTACCCGGTTATCAAATTTCAAATAAATAAATAAATGAGAGCCTAATTCACCAGGTAAAGTACAGAAAACAGAAAGAAAATAATATGTTACCAAGGCCCCTGGATTTCTGCAGTTCCAAAGCCGTGGAATTTTCTGCAAAATTTGCATCATGCCACAGAATATAGCCAGTGCTGTAGAATTCAATGCTCTTGGTGATTTCCATTTTCCAGTAGCGATGGGATCCCTGCCACTCCTTGATTATCCTGAAAACACTCCACAATGCTCAACATGTGATGTCATCAATGGCATCAAATAATATCTCAGCCAATGACTGGACTGCATTCTACCACAGAAATGAATAGTTCATGCTGCATGAATGAACAAACACTGCCGCAGAAATCTAGGAGCCCTGCCACAGAAGTCAGGACTGAAGTGCCATGGAGAACGAGGGTCCCTGTATATTGTGATGACAGGCTGTCTGACAGTCTAATTTGGTGTTGCAGCTTGCTATGCTGACAACCTGGGATCGAGCCCTGAGCCAGGCTGTCATACATCAAACAGCAGAGGCAGTGCACAGCATGATCCATCATTGACGCTTTCTGCCTGCAGGAGGGTGGATGACTCCTGCCACTACACAACTGTCCCCCAGTGGTCCAGTGGGACGGAGTTATGTGGGCTGGAATACAAGGCTCCAGAGGTGGGGGTTAAAACCCGCTGCTGGTGTGACACACAATGCCAGCATAGGATGTGAGGCAGTGCTCTCCTATGCTGGCGAGTGTCAGAGTGTGGTGGGGATGTCCAATCCTCGCACAGGCTATGCCCCAGTGGCATGGACGTGGGACGCAAAAGAATAAAAAATAAGTGGAAATATGCAGGGTGCATATCCTGAGTTTTTTTGACAATCAACTAGTGACTGATTAACACAGACACAAAACACCAAATACTTAAAAGTTGTGCAGCAGCAGCAGTGACACAAAATGCTAAATACTTAAAAGTTGTACAGCGGTAGCAACTAAAATAGTTACTATCAGGCTGGTTAAGCAGTGGAGTGTTCAGTGTATGCACTATAAAACAGCACATTTTTTTATCTGGGCTACCCATCTTACAGGAAAAGTATCAAGTAAACTATTTATAAGAACAAAAAAATGACTTAAGAGTTTGCTGCTGGTAGCTGGTTGTCCGTATGAGCAGGCAAGTAAGTTACTGAACTAAAGAGCAAAAGGAAATGTACTAAGGGATGTACGCATTCCTTGGAATCCATTCCATCTGCACCCAGGCAGAATTTCAGAAATTGTGATTCTGAGTCCAATTCAGTTCCACCTCTGATTAGGGCATAGGAGTAGAATCAGAGATGGAACTGGACGTTCTAATTCTGCATCCAACTCTGCATCTAGATACACCAAACCTCCTAATCACCCAGTACAGTGTTTTTTTTTTCATCTGGTGAGTGCCCCTTAGTGGGTCAGGAAAAAGCCCTTCCCCACCCTTGCATCCCACCCCTTACCTTTAATATGCCACTGCTGCTGCTGGGGTTCCTTGGCTGATGTCTGTGGTGGAAGTGTCAGGCAGCTGTAGGTGGAGGTGGCAGTTAGGGTCCAGTGACTTCACCTACCTAGCAAGACTCTACTCCAAGCACACCACTCAGCAACCTGGTCCACAGCCCCACTTGTCAGACCCCCTATGGTCCCCGATCCAGAGATGCTGCTGGCCTGCTGTCTGAGCAATCAGCTTAGACCTGTTGTGACTGAAGTGTCTGCCACCACTGTGTATATGCTTACATTGTAGAACAGGCAAGGGCTTAGGCAATCCCAAATCTCTTTCACTATGGAGCACCATGCCACCGCTGCTGCCCCTCCTCCAATCAACAACTACAAAGGAAATGCTGCGACTCTAAGTGTTTTTGTGTTTTTTCATGTAATGAGATATAGAGATACATATAACCTCTCGTTTCTCTCCTCTTTTTAGATAATTTTCACCTACCTAAAATACACAAGAAATTAAGGCACTGTTCCTGCAAATATTGATAGAAATGGATTTCTTTTCACTTACATGTACAAGCAAAATGTTTTCGGAGAGTGCCTGTGGCAGCTTCAAGTAAAATTGTGTTCTTTGCTTTAATTTGCTTATAACATTTAAATTGCCTGTAAGTGTGGTGCAACTCTGGTAGAAAATGAGATTTGTTTATTTCAGTTACTTTGATAATACACTGTTTAGTATTTAGAACACTGTTTTATTCTTTTTCTTTAAGTTGATAATTGAATGTATCATCTCATTTATTATACATTAGAAGGTGTATTTAAAGAATGACGTTTTGTATTGTAACCACACCCCTGAGGAGGACTTGTTTGAAGTCGAAGCGCTGGGTGAGGGACTCCTTTCTGTTGTTGGTACTCTTTGTTAAATAAACACACACGTTTGCAATTGGCGTGCTAAGTCTTAACTTTTTACAAGGAGAGTTCCGAGTGACATCACTTTTGGATGTTTCCCTCCTCCAATCACATGCATTGCCATCCTCCTCTGCTCCTCGGTGCCCAGCTATACACAGCTCCTTCCTGTCTCTTTCAGGGATTCATCTACTCCACAGCTGCCATGTTATGTACGCAAACAGCCAGCCAGGGTAGGGCCAGCAGCAGCCAGTGACAGACTGGCACAGTCACATCGTGCAGCCCTGATGATGATTGGAGCTGTATGCTTAATGCAGCACCAAACACATGTATAGACTATGCTGTTCCATTGCATGTCTCTCAGTCCAGAGTCGTAATTTTGGAAAATGGGAGAAAAGCGATGCTGGGATATGAACAATACCTTGCCACCTCAGTGCGTGTCCCTTGTGTGCTCGGGCATGTGGTGCTGTTGCTGGTGCTGCCCCATAGTTCCCATCACTTCCTCAATCCAGTCAAGGGTTTTTGCTAATTTTTCTTGTTTTGTTTTGTTAACTAGGCTAAGCAATAGGCGGGTTGCTGTTTGGATTTGACTTGCAGTCAAAATAAAGAAAGAAAACAAGCTGGCGCATGACTTCAGTCTGACCAGTGGAAGAGCAACAGAGTCAGAGAGGGGAAAGAAAATCTTATATGACTGACCAGGAGAAGAAAAGAGAGAGTGAGCTGCTGCAACCAGGAATCCTTAAAAAGACTGGTTGCTGGCTGGAAGGCTTTGGCCGCAGTCAGTCATCAAGGAAGTAAGTGGCACGCCACTGTGACTAACAGCTTTATCATTACTGTAACTTAATTTCTCATCAATTTATCATAGTATCATGTATTATTAATTCAGTTTATTTATTTGAAAATTGGTGGCCGGGAAAGGCACACTGAGCCAAAGCTCATGTCCAGGTATGATCCAGGGAAGGTCAGCAAAGGATAAGAAAACAGTACGTAGCTTAGATAAATACCGTGTTACAAAGAACGTGCAAAGTCACAGAATACAAAGAGCACAGAAAGCGTATAAAGATCAAACAAATAAAAAACTGGCAGTTAAGCCTTACACCAGGTGTTTGGGGACAGTTAAGGGGAGGGGAAACAGGAGCAAGAGGGGAAGGGGAGGAGTCTCAGTTGATATCTGAGGGAGACAGTGAATGTATGATAAATTGATGGGAAATAAATGATGAGAGGTCTTACTTGGTATGAAAGAACAGAAGAAGGCCAGAGCCCATCGAGACTGTTCCCCACACTATGTGGGACGTTATTTATCTATTATCCCTCAACCAAACATCTAATTTATTTTTAAAGACAGTGGCACTAGTTGCCTCTACCAATTTTTGTGGCAAGGTACCACTCAAACATTTCTCAATGAAATGTGAAGCACTAGTACTCACATGTGAGAAAGAAATATGGATGCTGGCTCTTATAATGTGGGACACATCATCAAAAAAATATGGAGATGCATAATTTCAGGACTCTGGGGAATGGGGAGGGACTACACATGTGTGCAATCACATCAATGTCTTCTGGGTTTGCAATCCCTATGGTTTTGGAAAAGTGATGCCCCTGTGTGAAATGTGATTTGTCTTCTATGTAAGTTCCCAGGCATGACTGAAAATGGGCTTGTCTCCGATCTCTTACTTAGTAAAACAAACCAGCAAATCAGGCAATTACGCAATCAGTTAATAAATAGATGGCTCAAGGCCTCATAGTAGACCCCCGTTTCTGTCTAATTTTACAACTGACTGGTCCTAAAAGACAGGGAGGTCACATGGATTACTCAAGGTTGCACAGTAAGCAAAAGACTGGTGGAATTTGAGCCCCGCTCGCCTGCTTCTCAAGTCTATGCACAAGCATGAAGCTGCTGGATGTTGTGGTAGTACTATCTCTCTCACATGCATGGGAAGGTAATCCAAAGTTTACACCGAGTAAAAGATAACAGCATTGAATAAAATCCTAAAAACTGCAACGTAAGAGGCAGCAAGTCTGGGACCTGATTGCTTCATGATCCCCAAAGGTCCTTGATCCAGTGCCAATTACTGTACTGCTGCTTTAATTGAGAAGGATTGCCCCCAGGGAGTGTGCACGTAGCCACACAGCTGAAATGCTGTCTTTTCACACTGAAAGAACCAAAGTCTAAATCTATGCAACAAAGCGTGTGGTAATGCATTTTAAACAGAATTATTATACAGGTTTTCACAACCACGTCAGCTTTTTTTTCTGCAGCCGCTGCAAAAACTTACATGAAGGAGATGGATACAGATTTTTGATTACAGATCACAGCAGTTCAAATAGAAATCTACCAAACATCTTGAACCCTTGGTAAACATACCCTTTATCAATAAACAGACTACAGTAGCTACTGCTTATCCTTTGGGAAATGGCTAAATTCCCTGACCGCACTGCATCGTTTTAAAGCATGGGGCTGACACACCAGTTCATAACAAAAACATCAACTGGTTCTAGCAGTAAATCCCTTGTATAAAGGGCACCCATGGGAAAAACCAAATGTTTACTTCAGTTCACTATAGAGAGTGCTGGAGCATTTGGGTAAACAGACTCATTCTAATGAACGGCTTTGCTTCTCTAATTACCAGACTGAGAGCCTGTAAACTGCACAGCGGAGGTGAGGATGGAGATATGGCATTGCTCAAGGTTGCAAAGCACAAACCTTGAGCTGAATAATGGTAGGTTTCCCCAAGCAGCCTCATCAAAACACCAATTAAAGAGAACCTTTCTCACTCTTTTAATAATCCTAAAACAACAAAGAGGAAGCTCCCTTACCTCAATGGGAGTTCCTCAGTGGCACTGGTTTCATTTTTCAGAAAGCCCCCCCAAAGGAAGGGATCATAATTAGCCCTGGAGGGGCTAGCTGCATGATCCCTTTCCACTTCCTGATAGCACGATCCTTTTCCATTTCCTAATAGCCCATGTTGCCTCTCTGCTCTGACATTTTGATATCTGTACAGGGGGAGAGTGTGTGTGTGTGTGTGGGGGGGCGCTCCATTGAAGTCTATGTAGCATCCCTTTCAGATATTGTTTTGTCTGTGTTAGTGGACATTAGGTAAACTCGAACCGGGGTCAACTAACATAAGCCTTGTTGGTTGACTCCTAGCTCTGATTTTACCTAATAGCCACTTAAACAGCTAAAAACAGTGTTTGAAAATGACACTCCATCGATTTTAACAGAGTGTGCCACCACACTCTCTCTACACAGACATCATAAAACACTGGAGCATGGGGGTTTAGGGTGCTATGAGGAAGTGAAGAGCGATCGTGTTACTAGCCACTCAGGGGTAAATTATGATCTCTTCCCTTCCTTGCAAGACTTTTCTGAAAAAATTAAACAAGTGCCACAGATGAACTCCAGTTGAAGTAAGGGAGACTCTACTTTAGGCTAATTTACATAGCCTTATGGAAGGCTACATCACTCAGCTCCAGTTGTCCCTCCTCCTCCTGAGCCAATGCAAGAGCACACTTAAACAACTCCTCTCAGTACCGCTGCAAGCTGCGCATGAGAGGGGCCATGAGTTTGGAGAAGGATACCTGCGAGTCATGCTTCTGTTTGGTAATCGTGAGTTCGGGGCCAGGCGGGTGGTCCTTGCAGTAATGTGAGCAGTGTTGGCAGTCTATACAGCAGCTTACACCACTCGCACCTGAGCACTTGGGTTGCAGCAGTGCAAAAGTGGCAATGTAAACAGGGCTTGCGTAGTTTTACAATATGAAAAAGGTTCTCTTCATTGTGTCCTTGTTAAGACTCTACAGAGAATACTTGGGAAATGAGTACATCCCTGATACTTGATACATGGGGCATGTATTCCTGTGAATGGAGTACTCTTGCATTACTTATTCCTTTGAGAGGACTTGACTGAAAGTACAGCACTGGTATAAAGTGATCCTACCTCAGATGCACTGAAATGGCCTATTCATAGGCTGTCAAGACCATTTCTAGGGGCCATTCTCAAAACTGGTTTAGTTAAATCAGATGTATTTGTTTCTGTTTACCGGGTAAATGCACTAGACATACAGAGCCTGTTTTTTGGCACAACTAAGGAGAGAATTAGATCACAACGATAATTTAAGCACAAAGCAGAATAAGTAAAATGGAAACAGTAATTAGAACTACACAGCAATAAATAAATATGGTGGAATAATGGAAAAATTTAACAAGCAGTACATGACATGTAGCAGCAATCAAAAGGGTAACGTGAAACAAGAAATATGTCACATTAAAGATAACAGTATAAATATTTGCAGTCACAGACTAATCAGCCCTAACAGACTGAGCGTCAGGGGCCACACAGTAGAGTAAAAAAGTCAAAGACAAATTACATCACGCAACCACCCAGTGTAGCAGCAGTCACAAAACAGCGGCAATGAGATTACATAAACCAGAATAACAACACTATATGCACGCACAAGTATGTGTAAGCAAAGAATTTCTTACATTAGTTTAGTGTGTCCATAGTCTATACCTGAAAGCAGGGGTAGACTGAACTGTGCTACTGCGACTCGTTTCGGAATAAATTTAGAATATATCTAATGGATACATTTACAAGTTCCTGTTTTTGAACAGTGATAGTAGTACTGAAAATTGATATTAAACTTGTATAGCATTATATACAGTATTACGCAACTGTAGTTATGATTTGCTTGCCTACTGTTAGTTATACAAATCTCTAATTTTGTGTTTGTTTTTGGCTTGGGTCGATCCTGAAATCAAGTTTCTTAGTCCAGTGTTGTAAGTTAGTTAACACATAAATGAAATGGAGCCAGACTGCTGCTGCTGTAGGTTTAAGCTTCAGTTTTGTCCTGTTGCATTACAGAAATTCCGAGTGCTGACGCATGGCAGTTTGGAGACCTCCCCAGCACTGTTCTGCAAAAGAGCTTGTCTAGACTACACTGTTATGACTGATTTAACTAAACATGGAAACACAGGGACAGATTCACAAGCCCCCCAAATCACCTGCAGCTGCAGGAAAAAAAACAATGCAAGTGTGTTGCCACTTGCTTTCACAGCCACAGATTTCCCTGCAGCTGTGGTATTCACAAAGGTGGTGTCAGTTTGTGACTGGCTCCATGATTTACGGCAGCTTGTGGGTGTTTTTTCCCCACAGCTGCGGAACAATGTTACGCCCAGTGGGACCAGGCATAACATCTACCGCAGCTGTGGTGGACTGACAATACACATCTCTACAGCTGCGGAGATTTTGGGTCCCCAGCTTGAGTTGCAGAGTGGTACTTAGCCCCATGTCATTTCTGAATCTGGCCCGTAGAATCTTATGGCAGATAAGCCCACCAAATCTGACCATTTTTTCCTGTCTTCATTTTTGCTGCAGACCTACTTGATTTACATTGCTGTTGTTTCTAAACTAAATCAGTTTAGTGTATAAATGATCTCAAGCCTATACCCAGAGGTGATCTCATGATTAGTTTTATACAATTGTTCTACAACCATGACAGTTTGGATGCTAAGCTACTGAAACACTTTTGAACAGCAATAACTTTGCTATACCAGTTTACAAATCTTAGTCTGAGCAAGACTTTATAATTCACAGATCAGTTAGCCATTATGAGCTACCATTCCACTTCAGTTATTCCTTTTGCAGACTTATTCCTTCCATTTGGAAATAAGATCTACTTGGTCCTAAAGTTCTAGCCTGCTGAAAAATAAAGTTTTTACTACTTTCATAGGAATAGTGGTGGGGTTGGGGGGGCGCTCCAATCTTGCTTCCATTATGTTTTCATCAGAAAGTGTTTGTACACAGGGGCCGGGATATTCAGACTACACCAGGCTTTGGCGCAAGCCTGGGTGCAGCACAACTTGGATGCGCAGAGGCATGGACAGGGTGATATTCAACGGAGCTGCGCCATGGCACAACATTGTTGAATATCACACCTTGGCCACCCGCAGTGCGCATGGCACAGTGGCACTGCACCAGCACAAGTAGCCAGAGTGGAGCAGGAGGATGCGCTAGAGCAAGTGCTGTTGCGATAGGCGCAACCACCACAATATTCAAAAGTGGACATGCAAATGGAGCCATAATGTACGCTAGGCACAGTTGGGGCCATTTGAATGTCATTATGGCCCCATTTGCATGCAGGTGCGCCGATCCTCGGTGACTTGCACCTGGCGCCCTGCCAGACTGCAGCCAACAGGGACCGACGCTCCCTGCACAAGCGGCAACATTCTCTGATGCCCGATCGTGGGTATATGAATGTAATGTAAACGTCCCATATCCCTGGTGGTCCAGTGGACCGCTCGCAGCCTGATCGTGGACGTCACTAAAAGATAATGACACACCAATCCAACCCTGGTGGTCCAGCGGTACCCCCCCCACCTACCCACTGAGCCCCACTGCCCCGCTCCCCCCTCCCGGTCAGCGGCGGGCGGCAGCTCCCCACCTGCTTGCCACCCCAACGCCCGCCGACTGACTCTGTATGGTAGGGTTGTCGCCCATTGGTCTGGCGTGAGCCAATGGGCATGCAACTTCGTACTACACGTCCGATATGAATGGTCCATTCACATATCTGGACTGTGTAGTGACAGTAGAGGCTGCATGCCCATTGGCTTCATACGAGGACCAATGGGCGCACAGCCCCACCATACGGGTCAGTCGGTGGGCGGGTAAGCGGTGGAGCTGCCACCGCTGACCGGGGCGGGTGGTGGGGCTCAGTGGGTGGGTGGGGGCACCACCACGGCGGTGCCGCTGGAGCTCGGGTGGCTACCCACAGGTGACAGCTGCCATGTTGTGCCCTGCAATACGGCAGCTCACCTGTGGGTGGCCAGATGTCGCTCCTTTTTTTTTTGGCTCACCTGTGTGCAGCACAAGTAGGGGTTAAACATGCATAGGCTCAGCACATCCCGGGCCGAATATCGGGATGTGCAGAGTATGCATGGGCACGTCCCCCCCACCTGCGCCGCATACACTACTGATGCGCTCTGGCACATCGGGATATGTGCCAGGCTTAATCCCCCTTTGAATATCATGCCGGGGCGAATCAGTGGGTTGCACATGGCACCTTTTCCCATTAGGAGCCACTTATCATGTATTTCCCTGTATACCTCATCAATTAAACCTACATTCCAAACAATTAAAGCTACATGCATCCCAATTAAAGCTGTATACCTCCAAACCAACACCTGAATACCGTGGGGAAAAAAACACCCAGAGACCAACATTATGACCACCAAAACAAACAACTTAATGACCAATTAAATCAATAAACATGTCAATGAACACATCAGCTGAACCAGCTGAGAAATGTATATGCTAATTCACACACCTAATAAGCCCCCAGACAAAAACACAGCTTTATCTAATAAGCTCCCTGACAAAAACACAGCCTTACCTAATAAGCCTCCTGACAAAAACACAGCCTTTATGTACAATAAAAGGCACCATCCCCATATATTATATAAAACAAACAATAGGTAAGTGTGGTGCATAGAGATATAATTTTGTCATCCCTGGGTCCTAATGAGATCATAATGCCACTTGCCCTTCGGGCTCGTGGCTTATTGACCTCATTAGGACCCCTTGATAGAATTATGTCCCTTTACACCACACATACCTATCATTTATTCTCTCTCTCTCTCTCTCTCTATATATATGTGTGTGTGTATTCTCTGCAGAAAACTGCATTAATGCAACAGTTAGGGTTGATACCAAAGCAACAAAAGTAGGGAAATGTAATGTTAGGGTTTCAAACCCTAACACCCCTGCACCACCCCGGAAGCAAATGAGGGGTAGAGTCTTCCTTGTGGTTGTCAAGCATAATGCTCATCCTACTGCAGTAATAGAAAAGCTGAGAAGTAATGGAGACAGGTGTGTTATGTTTTGAGTGCTCAGAATGGAGTGAGCGTTGTGGTTGACAACTGCAAGGAAGACTCTACACCTCATTCCCTTCGGGGTGGTACAGGGGTGTTAGGGCTTGAAACACCAACATCACATTTCCCTACTTTTGTTGCTTTAATTTCAGCCCTAACTGTTGCATTAATGAATTTTCTTACTTTTTGAGATAGTATAATCGTATCCTTATTTGCCTATGGGAGACAGGGCCCGGAGGCCCTGCGCTCCTATCCCTCCACAGATCCGTATATGTACATTGATATGGAAGCACATAGCCCTCTGGTCCCTGTGCTTCCATTTGTAGGACAACAGTAATCAAATTGTCAGCATAGCCTTCTTATTACCCCGCCTCATGAACCCAGTATTAAGAATGTTTAAACTAACCACCAAAACGTTATTTCGTACCACCACAACATCACTTAGCGCAAAAATACATTTTGAGCAAGATTTGAAAAATGACACATGTCACATTCATGAGGAGGTTTAAAGAAATGGCCATCTTGAAAATTTGGGGAAAAAATATGCAAAATTACGAAAATTATGAGCGCGAGTACTGTAGCTTAATTTCAATGGATGCACATAACTTTGCCATCTTTACATATTTTGACCCCAAATTTTCAACACAGCCTTATTATGACCTCACCTCATGAACAATCATGGTAACATTTTTTAAATCCTGCCTGAATGGTGATTTCACCAGCCAACCAAGAAATTGCCTTTCAGGCCAGATTAGCATAATCCCACCAGCATTGTTCATGAGGTGGGGTCCCAAAAAGGCCACATTGAAATTGTGAGCTCAAAATTTACAAAAATGGCAAAGTTATGCCACAAAAATTGAAAACCCCATTGAAATATATTGAACCGCAGTTACATTACTTTCTCATATAGCAGTCGGTGTTTCCAGCAGCAAGACGTGTCTTCGATCAAAGACTGGATCTTCACCCTGGGACCTGTTCAGGTAAGTGAGGATGTGTGCGAGGTGTGTGTGTGTGTGTAGGGGGGCGCAGGGTGGGGGGTGCTAAATGGGAGGTTGGGGTGGGGGTCGGATTGGTGAGGGACTGTTTTCTTTTTTACAGGTTAAAAAGCAAATCCAGGGACCTTTTTGTTTATTACAGGCAGGATGATGACTGCAGGTTGGGGGGGCCACTAGGCACCAAGGAAAGAAAAAAAAATATGGTGACTGGAGGGTGGGGGTGCTACTAGACACCAAGGAATTAATCAAACAATACAGGGAGGGTGATTAGTGGGTGGGGTTGCCAGTCAACACCAGGGAAGTAATATAAACAACACGGGAATGGGGTTTGGCGGCTGGTGGGGGTGCGCCACTAGACAACAGGGACAAAATATAGAATTGTTTCCCTGGCAAAAAAGGACTGGCTCCAAATGAAAAAGGATTTATTTCTTGTTTCATACAACTGGGAAGTGAGACATGGAAAAGGAATAAAAATGTAACAGAAACCACATTTGGGGATCATTTTTTCAACAGTTCAGTGCAGAATCCACCTAACTGGGTCACCGCGAGCTAGTCTCTCTCCAGGATGTCACTTTAATGGCTTTTGATTTTTTTTTTTTTTTTAGAAAGAAATGAAACAAGATGGTGACAAATGAAAAAGGATTTTTTTTACTCATATAAAAGATCGACATCAATGCAACAGATTATTTTTTCATTTCATACATGCTATCTTGAAGTTCTTACTGAGCATGCTCAGAATAACATTTTCAAAATTTAAAAATTAAAAAACTTTGGAACAGAGTAATATTTTTTCACCAAACAAGCAAAAGGCACATCTGTGGGCCAGCCCCTTCTTACCCTGAAAATTTCAGAACAAAATTCCAAACCGTCTGGGTGCTACAGGTGTCACCAGAAAACCCAGCAAAACCAATGGGGAAACACGCCCACAAATTCACTTTTTGCACTATCTAGAACTTGGAATCTGCACAATCAACCAGAACAAAGCTTGGTACATCCACAGATCTACCACATGAGATCATGCATGCAATTTTCATGCAAATCCGTTGAACGGTTGTGAAGTTATTAAAGTGCAAAAATTGGGTTTAACATTGAATTGCCTACTCAGCCCTAACTACAGTGGCACTGTTAAACTTCTAACTGGCCAATGGAGGCCTGAACACTGCCACACAGCATTTTTTCCCATACTGTACCTGCACTACTGCTGCGTCACATTCCTGTATTGTTCTGTCCATTTTCCTATGCGGTATACAGTACAGCCTTCTTTCACCATGTGGCAGAGGAAGCCTCGTTAAAACTCCTTTAAATTGCAGTCAGTGTGATGTTAAAGCCCTGTTTGTACCATGCATGATTAATAGTTTCATTTGCAGTTTATGTTCCAATATGTGGAACTTCTGGTGAGGCACAAGCCTGTCTGTGAGGTACAAACATGTTTTGTTGGGATACAAGAACTAGTTCGGATAAGTTCAAAACCTTCCAGTGCCTGTGCCATTTTCAGTAAAAGAGCCCTATCAGAACTTATTTTCCAGGTTCTACTAAGGTTCTTATAAAATGTAAAAGCATTGATTCTGGAACTCAGTTTACTCCCCCAGCAGGTCTTCATCTGGAAACAAGGCTGGGGATAGTGGTGATGAGACCCAGAAATAATGCTGGAGGTGGAGAAATGACCCGGTGAGCCAGATCTGTTAAGTGGTCATACTTAAGTGGTGTTGCATATGCGATACGAACCTGCATTATGACACTAATTATATTTACTGTAGTAACACTCCAAGTTGATTTTAGATTCTTTTTCCTTCACTGACAATAGCTTAGTGGTGGAACATTATGGTTAAAATGTTTGTTTTTTTGTACTAAAAGGTTCTGAAAGTTCTGATAATGCCTGGATGAATATTAAAACTTTTTATGGTTTATCAGAAACATTCAAAGCCTCAGAGCCTTTTCTCATTTTCCTTTCCCTGGTTTTGTGTTTTGCAACAATGCCCATTGAGTTTGAGTGGGTGCTTGTCAGGTGATTGTGTGTGCTCTTCTATCACTTAAAGCAATCATATTTGTTAGCAGGGGCATTTACTCTTGCAGTCAAGCTTGCAACGGGGATGTTCAGTACTTTTGGGGGGGTAACAAGGGGTGGTCTGTGTCCTCCATCTATTGTTGTTCACAGTGAGGGGCTCCTGTCAGGTCATTTATGTGAGTTATCACATGATTGCTTTGTGAGTGGACCTACTGTTTGGACTGTTCCTTCTCCTCATATGCCATAGGATATATTCAAATGGTTTTGGCACTCGCAGCAATACCTGACTGGCTGTTTGAATTTACCTTCTCTGCCTGCCATTCACTATTTAGCAAGCGTTATCTCCAATTTGCAGTTTTGTTTGTTAGCACTTCCAGTATGCTTGCTTCTGCACCTGAAACTACTTTGCAATTCAAAAACAGCTGCATGAAGCAGCAGACCAGCTCAGGGAGGATGCCTGAGAGAGAGTGTAGTAGTAGGCACATAGCTGACAAACCTGATGAAATGGACTAATAAACAGAGAACAGTAGATGGGCACCCATGGGCAACAAGCATGTGTTTCCACAGAGGGGTCCTGATTACATCACTGACCTCGACAGCGAAGCTCGAGAGGTCAGATGTAATCAGATCCCCATGGTGGCACCACTGGCTTCTTGTGCCAATGGTTGCTCGTCCAGTACTTTTTGCAGTGTACAGTCTTTTTTTAGGGGCAGGGAGATATATTTCATTATGAAATGGGTAGAAAGAATGCTGGCTCCTGATTGGCCAAGAGCAGCTTTCAGCCTGGCCGTTATCCCAGCACAATGGCCCAGCTAAAAGTAAAATGTTTAAAAAAGGCATAAATTTACTGAAAATAACCCATTTCATAATCGCAATAAGGCACTCCAGGGGGTGTACTGTAGGGTTGAACGGTCCAGGTGGTGAAGACCGTGGCTATGCCTCGTGCTTCAACCCACCTGAGATGGACCATTATACCACCATAACACACCCCCTGTCATGCCTTATTGCTTAATTGTGACAATGTTTCAGTGTTAGCAAAAGTGGCAGTGGCAGAACTCAAAGCAGAGACACGCTGATACAGCTGACTCATGGCTGATCAAATTTTAACAAGGCAAGTTACAAAAAACATTTTAAAAATTAAACAAGTTAGAGTGCACTTATCTATTAAATGTTGTCTTCCCATTGATTGGCGACAGTCTGTAAGTTGTTCTAAGTTTTGCTCCAAGTTTGTGCCTCCCATGGCACCGCTTCTCAGTTTATATGTGCAGTGGTTCTAAGTCAAGAAAACAGGTGGTACAAGGATTTCTAAACAGCTGAAGTGTCATTGTACCACAGCAGGGTGCAACAAAGTTCCATGACCTTTGCACTGTGGTACAACAAGATTTCAGCTGAGATGGAAATCCATGCAGAACTAGGGCCACCTACACACTATTAACTTATGCTGTGCATCTCCATCACTCACACAGTTCAATAACGATTTGAGGGTACCATTATTTGTTAAAAAATTTATACTTAAAGAAGTGAAGGCTCTACAGGATAAAAGAGCTAGAAGAATGATAACTGCTACTCTTCTATAAATTGTCAAAAGAAATGTGTCAGTCTGCGTTTTTGTTTCCATCCATACCCTTCCGTTTTGTTTCAAGACAGATGGCTGTGCCTATGAATTTCTAAGGGAAATGAGAATCAAACATAGAAACATAGCATTTGTTGGCAGAAAAGGACGAGGTGGCCAACTCAGTCTGCCTAGATGGTCCCTGCCTAGTCTGTTTCCACAGACCCTAACTGGTCTCTGGCAAACCTCCCTCCTCCCTGCCTGCTTACTAATATTCCTCTATGTTTATCCCATGCATGCTTGAAGCCCCCCTACTGTTTTCGCCTTCATGACTTCAACCGGCAGTCTGTTCCACATGTCCACCAGCCTTTCAGTGAAGTAGTACTTCCTCACAAGGGTCTTAAACTCTCTCCACATCCAGCTTCATGGCATGCCCTCTGGTCCTGGTGCACTTTCTTTTTTTCCATTTGAAAAAGACTCCCCTCTTGCAAAGAGAAAAAGGGTAAGTGTCTCTCTGTAACTGGAATAAGGTAGCTTTAGTGAGGCTAGCAAGTGCTTTATCTTGAAATCTATTGATGGCACGACTGTGAAAACTGTGAGAGAATTATCACACTTATATACACACAAAACAACAACAGAAAAATCTATGGCCTTTTGCACCCGAGTCTTTCACTTTGACATTCCTTTCAAACACAATAATTGAAAAGCCTCCTGATGGCAAAGCTGAGGAAATGGACTAATAGTAGCTTGTACTGTACCTCTCCATCATGCAGTTCAATAAAGCCTGGCAGAGCTGCGTGATTTGTGCTGGGAGAAGGAGCTTTTCAAGTGCAGCACTATCACTTTACGCCGTCAATAATACCACTGTCAAAAAAAAAAAAAAAAAAAAAAACATGCAGCAACCTGACTGACAAACCGGGAAGTTAATTTATAGACATGCTGTTTGCCTTTTGGGCATTTTACGCAGCAGCAGCCACCAAGGCAGTACCCGTAATCGAAGCGGTTGACATCACCCCAAGCTGAAAATCCACTTAACTATTTCTGAAAGATAATTTAAAACAAGTAACTACTGCATTACGTTAATATTTAGTGGGCGCAGAACAGGCTTCTCTTTGATATTTTTTTAATTATTCCTGTATTAAATCTGTCAGGTACATTTGGTTCACTGCTAAAATACATCAATCTTTATTTGACAGTGTCACTATAAAATACCCACAAGCCAACGCTGTATGCCAAAGAATTAGCAAGAGGTTTAAGAAGCAATTAAGCACTGAGGTAGAACAAGAGGTTACATTATCATGAGTTCAGTTTCTCACCTATCCAAATTAGATGTACTGTACCATGAGCAGGCTGGCTGATCTCTGGCCTGCATGCCAGAACTCATCACTGTGACCTCTAGGCAGCAGTGGGTTGGACCTTACTTATGGTCAGATGGCTAAGAAACTTACATTTGTGGTCTTTCAAGGCAATGTGGAATTTGCTGCTGTTATATTTATCAAACCTCCTTCAGAAATGTATTGGATTGTATAATCTAAGAAAAGATAACATCTTCCTATTTGATGTTCCGAGACACTACTCAAAATTTGATAAAATGGCCTTTAAGTGGGCTGCCCCCACTTTTTGGAATGCTTCACAAGACTCGCTTCAAGTGACTTTACTCATTAGCCCCTCTTATCTCAAGGTTCTTCTTGGTCAAGTTTTGTATATATTAGGTATTACTGTATGCTTGCTACTATACCTGTTAATAGCTCTCTTTATATATCAACCCTGTTGTTAATTCTTATATATTAAAGACACCTGCTATTTTTGTCTTTGTATTAGATTATATCTGTGTCTAAACATTTTCTTAACTTCCTGAGTTATGTGAATTTCCATCGTTACCCACTGTATGTTATCTGTCCTAACTAGGACCTCCTTGTAAAGGAGCATTACTCAATGAAGCTTTTTCCTGGTAAAATAAATAAATACAAAAATCTAGCTCTATGGGGGGGGAGGTCATAAGGCACAAGGCAAAGTGAAGTGTCTTATGTCCCTAATCTAGAGTTAGATTAACGCAACTAACTCAGCCCCTGGCCTACCATAAATTAGTAGTGCATATTACAGTGAAAATGTTATGCTTACAGAAATGTGTGAAGCTGGCAAACTCCACTTCATGAATTAATTTGCTAAGATGGTCACATTTGTGAAGCACTGACTTCGCAAAGTTTCAGTCAAGTAAAGTGGCCCTTTTTCAAGCAGAGTCATGCAGATTCGCCAGCGAAGTTGTAGCTTCACCACAATGACTTTGCCCTTCTTCATCTGAAAAAGTGCCACTTCCCCAGGAAGACTCATTCCGACGTGGGCAAAGTTTTTCACAAATATGAATTTTGCAACCTTGCAAGAACTTCGCAGGCAAAGTAAAAATTTGTAACCTTTCTCTAGGCCTGTAGCTTTTCATTCCATTTTAGATCCCCCTTTTTCTATTATCTTGTAAAGTGCAATTTCCACATTTGGAGTCTATTTTAGTATTTTTGGTTTTTTATTTGACATCATTAATATTGGGCATCGCTAATTATGACTGCTGCCAAGATTTTCATTGATATTCTCAACTGAATTTGAGCACCAATTGTTCACATCACTTTCTGTGTTACTAAGACAAACTAGCATGCAAGAGATGTCCAGGTTAGCAAAATTACTGTGCTCACGCTCAGGAGGAGTTCACCACCAAGGTAATAAACCTATTAATCTCCAAATATCTCCAAAACAGTAGCGCTCTTCCAGAGCAAAAACGGAGAAGCAAACTGCAGTTCACAACAATTGTTGTATTTTATTTCACCAAATAGTGAGAGCCCCACTATTTGGTGAAATAAAATACAATTGTTGTGAACTGCAGTTTGCGTCTCCATTTTTGCTCTGTAAGAGGGCTACTGTTTTGGAGACATATAGCATGCAAGAGACACTGCTCTCTGACCTTATGGACACAGGGGACTATCTTCAAGCTCCAAAACCCAGAGATGTCCATATGACCATTGATCATGATTAATGTTGCTCAGATAGTATCCTACCAGGTTGGATACCATCGGATATCATCACTTTGGTCATATATCAGATAGCATTGGAAGGCACAGACATATGGAGACCAAGGATCCAACCTGCTAAGATCCATGGTAAGTATCCAGGGGATCTGTTGATCGGTTCACCCATGTTGTGGTGAAAAAGTTGTTGCCTGGCATTACAGCACTAGGCATTATGTTTCCCGGGAATTACATCACCAAAGTGCCCTCCTAGGAAACAGCTGTTTTTTGTGGGGGCTATGTCTCCCATGCCCCCAAGCCTTAATATAACCTCCTCTGGAGTGGGCATGCCCTGAACAGAGTAGAAACTGTGTGGGGGCAAAGGGCGAAAGGAGTGAGGGGTGATCTAAAAGCAAGATCGCCCTTTCACTGTCACCCTTGTTGCAGCGCTGTAATTGTAGTTTCCCACCCAACGGTACACCCTGTGAATTCAACCTTAATCCCATGTATCCAACCACTGGATCCAGGTATTCGACCATCAGATCTAACTGTCCAAGGTTGGATCTCATGGATCCAAGCTCAGAACCAATGGATCCAGTGACTGGATCCAACTGTCCAAGGCTGGATCTGATGGACCCAACATCGGATCCACAGCTATCTGACTATGGATCCGGAATCCAACTTTGGTCACATCCTAGGGCGGACAGCAGTACTATCTGATACTATCCAACGGAAGATAGTCAGATCCACAAAAGCACTATCTGAGCACCACCAATCATGATATTTCCCACTACAATTTATCATTGCGAAAAGCAATACTGCATGTCTCAAGCAACATGATATATTATGATATATCATGGTTAATTGTCTTGACTTTGTCACCGCCACTACCCTGGCAGTGTGTCCCCCGCAGCTGACCGAGATGCTAGATTCCCCCCTACCTTTACCCCAATCAGATTTTTACTCCTCTTCTCTAAAATTAGAAAAGCCACCAATTATCATAAAAATTATACATTATGATATTTTTACAGAAATATTGCAATATTCAAAACATGATATCATGATATTCCAGAGTCTCTAACATGGTGAACATGCAATAACATGAAATAAGGCACCATCTGACCAGATTTGGGAACAAAACTTAACAGGGATCAATATTGGAGGCTACAAAGGAGTTCAGAATTGATTACTACTAGGATTACTAGGAATCTGTGGACATAAGGAGGCTCAAGGCCCATCGTGGATGTCTCCCACATAAGTGGGCTAATTATACCATCAACTGATTATTGTAATAGAGTCTATCTAGGGAATTTTTAAAGGTAGTTAAAGCTTGTGCAGTCAACTGCTGTCTGTGATAGTCTATTCCAGACCATTGGGGATCTAAGTGTAAAGAAATGATCCCTCTTAACTGTCGATGATGGTTGTATATAAATGTTTTTATTATGAGATTGCAGGTTACCTATTACATTGCTAAAATGTAAATTACAATCAGTCATAAGTTCATATTTTTGAGACAGATTATATGATAGCAACAAATCACCCCTTTGTCTACGAGCTTCAATGGAATGTAAGCCTGTCTTCAGTAATCTAGTTGGATAGTTGGATGTATATATAAAAGAACACAAATGCTGCCTACATGCTAGTAAGAAGTACACTAAAGAAAAAGAGATGAGTGCAGTATACAGCACAGAATATCAGACGGTGCTTGGTACAACAAATTTTTAAAGGTACAAATATTTGAAACATAGAAACATAGACGCTGACAGCAGATAAGGACTGCAAGGTAATTGCAATATTTACCTTGTTAATGGTACTAGTTCAATAAATTAAATAGCCAAAACATTAAGGTAGTGGCAAAAATTTTCAAAATGAGAATTTACAATGTGAATGGTAATAAATTATTAAAGTAGTGCAACAGTGTCAGGGCCCCAGGGGAAGATAATGTGCAGGCAAAACTGGTGCGATGGCTGTCTGCAGAAACAAGGTACACAGACATGAATAGGGTGGTTTCAGAGAGGAGAGTAAGGCTGAGAGGTGAACAGGGAGAGGTACATCATTCTTGTGAGCAGGAAGGTAGGAAGAAATCTCCTGGGGAAATCAACCACATTTGGTGCAATGAATAGATCTCCTGAGGGGCGTCTAGGGGCTTGTTTCCCACCAAAATGTTGTTTTATACTTTATTCAGTGCACTTTTATGCATTCTGGGGATACTCAGTGCACAGCAGCAGTTCCCTTCCTGTTTTTTTCCTAGAACTAAGTCAGACTTTTAATGCTATTCCTGAATCATTGTTCCTGTCCATTTATTTTTGCTCCTCTCCATGGTCCCTCAATTCCATTCTCTTTTGGGGACCACATGCACCTTTCTTCTACCTGCTGGACTCAACCTGTCAGACATTCCTCACCTCCTAGCACCATGAGGTCCTTTGCCACCTGTTTGGGTTCAGCTTGTCCCTGATGACGGGGCCTCCCTGCTGCCACCAGGGAGGAAGTGTCATGTGTCATCAGGGATGGCAGTTACGGGATGAAGACAGTGCATTGAGCTGTTGGGTAGTGTGGGGGGGTCAATGACGGCCATCATGTGGTGCCAGGAGGTGGTCCTTTTTCCCCTGTTCTTCCATCTATCCACTCACCTCCCTCAAGTGGTTACATGTTGTGATGTCGGGGGGGGGGCTCATGGTGGTGCACGGTCACCCCCGCCACTATGAAAAACTCTAGCAGTTGCACATGCCAACCTTCCTCCCGGGGAGAAGAGCATCTGCAAAGATGCTCCTCAACCTCCCCACTGGACTCCATTCCAGTTGTCCCGAATGCTGGTCATGAACCTGGGTCACCAGCATGCTGGACAGGCACCTCACCACTTGGTGCCATGGTGCCATCTGTTCCTGCCCATTTTATTTTCACTTCTCAATTGCAATATAGGGAAAACTGCATTCATCAGCACTTTACAACTTTTGAAGGACAATGAAAAACAAACAGAACTGTCCATCAAAAACAATGGCAAAAGCTCTAGTCCAAGCTAATGTGTGACATTTAGTCCACCTCTACCAAAGGGCAGCTGGAGCTCTGAGGATGGTCTAGGACTCCTCATAAAATGGCTAAAGTGAAACTGTTAGTGCCAACATTACTGCATGTATGCAATTGAAACCAACAAAGTCTAAAATAAAGGAACAACACAAACCAGAAACAAACCCCGCTAGAACACCTGGTCTATTTCTTCTTTTGTTATTCAATTTGTTGTGAATGACAAGTCTCATGAAATGTGAGAGACTGATACCACTGAATGCCAAAGTCCTCTATGCATCTATAGATCGAATGTGGACTACCCCTCATTGTTTTGCCCACTCATCCGTATATCAGACTGAGGCAATACCTTCCTCTCTTGCTGTCAGAGGATAATCTAGTCTTTAGCCTGATTCAACCCAGGCCCTCTTTTGAGCAGACAATAAATTTATGCTGAATTTGGCCTAACTGAATATGGTGGTTTTATATGGTTTCAAACAACTGTCCAGTGGAAACTGGTGAAAGACCACAGCATTCATCATTCCACTTACTTTGTTCTACTCTCAGAACTGATTTTTTTATCTGAATGAGATGAAAAGCACCCTGTAGTGCAGATGGCTAATTTCCAGAGAGGTTACAAGGAGAATCCTATAGGCAGAGATATAGGAAGATGCTTACATTACTTTACCTGAACCACTTTGAGCAGTGCAGTGTTTCTGATCTGCACCTATCAGGTCAATGTGGACTGAACTGTGGGGCAGCACAGAGATCATCTGTTGCAGCAGCTTTTAGTCATTGTGGAGGTGTGGGTCAGAAATGCTGCAGGCGTTTTCAGTACCTATATTTATGCTCCCTGCGACCTGCAGTGATGCAGCTTCCTGCATGGGGAATAAGTCAGGGCTTGAGAGGAGGAGAACAGTGAGGGACTGAGTTTGGAAGAGGATTTATTTAAAATGTTATTTTAAATAAAATCTTTAGATCCGTCTTGTTGTAGGGAAGGAGTACACAGAGTGAGGGAGTAGCAGGGAGTTTTTATTTTGTTTGTTTGTTTTTACAAAAATACACTGGGATTGGGCAGGGAAGCAGTACACAGAGGGAGCGAGCAGGAGAGAATTGATTTTAATGACACCAGGAGCAGGCTGGCTGGAGTGGGGTAGTGTGCAGAGGGAGAGTGAGAGAGGTTTTGAGGAAAAAATTATCTTTTCTCCAAACATAATGGGGATGGGGGACCAAGCCAAGTCACTCACAACACTGCTCCATTTCTATGTGTGGATGAGCTGGAAATGGCTGCAGTGCTATGCTTCAAATATGGGACAGGAGCTGCACTTCTGTTACAATGCAGTGGGAGTGTAAACGCACCTGTACATTTAGTAATGCTGTAGCTGTAGAGACTTCAAATTATACAATGAACAGTTTTTTTTGTTGTTGTATATTTGAATCTTTATTGAGCAAGTCAGTGCAGATTACAACTCAATTCATTCTTGTACAGTAAACATTTCTTTTTTTAAATCGTGCATTTCCTTATTTCAAGTGTACAGTGGACAATTTAGTTAAGCATTTTTATAAGCTGTCTTAAACATGTCTCTCGAGAGACTACCTTACATAGTCAAATCATGCATCCTAACCAACTGCATTTCTCTTCTGTCATTTCCCACGTTTCAAATATCTAATTGCATTTTGCCCAGATGTGCTGACATCAGTTTCAAATGATGATACAAAGAGTGGGCGCTAACCCATTATATAACATAACCAGCCCTTCCACCAACTTTGAAAAATGTCCATGTGGTTTCTAATTTTACATGTGATTTTTGTCTGTTGTAAACCTCTATCATTAGGTCTGCCCATTGTTCTATAATTTGGGGCTGTGGTTGCTGCAATTTTTTAGTTCTTGCTTTTTTTGCATGTGTTAACATGATATTTAAATCCATATCCCTGGTGTCTACTGAGAGATCTGTTTGAGTAATTTAATAATAAGGCTGTTTCTGGTGTTAAAGGAGGCAGACCCAGGAAAAGTTCCTGCAAGTATGAGTTTATGTCTGCCCACTACTGCGTAAGTCATGGACATATCCAGAACACATGCACGTGGTGAGCTGTGGTGTATCTACAATTTCTCCAAGCTTGACTCCAAGACCTGGCATCAATTTTTTTTTAAATTTTAGAATTATGTTTCCTGCTCCACTGTGGAGCAGTACCGGTGAGTCGTCTGGCCACTGGCACCCACACCCCTGGACCACGTCTGGCCAGCAACACGCTCTCCCCATGGGCTGACAAGTAGACAGGATCCTCTGTCCCTATGGGACCTGTAGTGCAGACATCCGGGGGCACACCTCTCATATCCGGGGACACAGGGCATGGCCATCAGCCACCATGAGCGCCCAGCAATTTTCCGCCATTTACTGCCCTAGGAGCTGGATGTATAATGGCATCAGTGCACAGCCATGCAGATGCCCGCAGTGCTCCACCACTTGCCTGTGCACACAACTGTAGTGCATCTGGCCTCCGCCAGTTGCCGCTGCAGTGCGATGCAGTTCTCCCACCCCAGAGGAAGGAGAGCAGGCATGGGATGCTCAGTCCTTCCTCTCCCCTGCCAACCCCTGGTGGCCCAAGTCCATTCCCGAACCCAGGTCGCCAGTGTGGCACGAGGTGTGGTGTCCAGTGCCTCAACCCTCAGTGCAACTGAGCCGACTGACCTGGCATCAATTTTGGTATAACTTGAGGGGTTCTGAAAAAAACTTTCCATTTGTTTCCAGGTAAATGCCCTCCAAAAGTTTGATGAGGTTATCTTATGTTACCTAGTGTAAATTGTTTGCCATGCCAGTGCAAGAATTTATATGGCTAATTCTTGTTCCCATCTATGTGCCATTTCAAGGTATGACACCTCTGTAGAGGTACGCGGGGGCGGGGGGTGTATGCTTGTGAAATAAAGTGAGCCAGGATTCTGTGGTTTTGGGTTATAATGAGTAGCTTGACTAGCCAAGGTGCTTTATTATAATCTGTCACATTGCCCAGTATGGTGTTTAATTAGTGTTTGGCTTGCAGAAATCTGAAATTGTCTGTTATTGTTAATGCGTATTTTTTATTGTGAAAAAGCAAAACGGTGAGAGATTCCATCCTCATATAACTGATATAAACATATCAGTCGCTGTCTTTCCCAGTGTTTAAATCGTGGGTCTATTCAACTTAGTGGAAATGTGTTATCGTAAGTGATAGCACTCAATGGCAAAGTGCTTTACCAAACTGTTTACTTCTTTGTATATTTTCCCATACCTGTGCTATGTTTCTAGTGAATTTATTTTCTGAAACTTGCTCTGGATGGGTAGGGGGAGTGGCAAATAATGTCTTTGCCACTGAAAGTGCCAAATCTCACAATTAGTTTTGATGAAAATATCATACAAAGTAATTTACACCAGATACCAATCAATAAATACACTGATGTTAAGGGAGAGTTCATTCCATTACTTGGGAGCTTCAATTATGCCTTGGGGGCCAGTTTGTATCAAGGTTAAATAATGGAAAGTTCAGACTTCACAAAGCATCTCCAGGTTATAATTAAAGGAACATTTGTTCTTGATTTAAGATAATCAGGGTCATTTGAATTATGCTTTTGACAGCTTATGAGATCAAAGGGGGGGTTAAGAGGTTTCAGTTAGGTAATCTGATCAGCTTTTATTGATACACTTATATAAATGAACATTGGCTCACTAGCTGGTGGACCCCTGAAATGAGATGGTGGAATGGAGCATTCCACTCCATTGTACCAATTTGGGAGGGTGTCCTTCCTTTTGCCATAAAGAAGCCCTCAGTCTATATGGAATACCACTCTCCTACAATGTACACTGAGATCAGAAGTCAGAAATACGTATAAATCTGTGTTGCTTGAGCCGTAGCAAACAAAGAACATAAATGCATTCTGAATTTTTATCTCTATGATATGATGAGGTGTCCTGCATTTCGTCTCTTCTTTTCTGCCCCACTTTTCCAGGGACAGTATCCCATAGTAGGATTATATGAGTTGGTGATTTAAGCAATTTATCCCTCCAGGGTGTGGGTAAACTGGAGGATTTACCACGGCTGGTGTGATTCGGTCACGAGGCTGCACCAGGCATGTTAAGTCCTCCAGTGTACCAACACCCTGGAGGGATAAATTTATATTATACAATGGCAAATGTTGTTTCTTTAATGTTTTTTAACTTTTTTCTAACTCACTGAGGTCCCTACACTTTGAAAGAGGATGTCATTTTGTAAACAATTTACCGGAGTGTTTTAGTGAAGAGGCGACAGGACAAATCGCGGCAATTTTGTTTGAAGTGAAAGCAAATGGATTAGTACGATATAAGGTGGCTGGCACTTTTTCCACTGGGTACACTGGAGGATTTATCACGGTGGTAAATGTGCCAGCCAACCAATGAGGATGCAGTATTTGGGACATTGGATTTACCACATTGTATAATGAGAGGTACAGTATGGTTGGAATTGTGGGCCAACTTGTTTTATAGCTTTTTTATAAGCTTTCCTTTTTATTGTTCATGCACATTTCAAGGTTTAGCTGACCATGAGATCAAGGAACTGCAGGACAAAAAAAAAACTCATACAGCTGCTGACGCCTCAGAGAAAACGTTGAAAGACATAGTATCTAGACCAAACTCAGCTTGCAATTCATTAAAGATTTCCTTTCCCCAATATTTATTTCTGAGGAAATTTGTATGGAAACAGGGTCCAGATTCTTGAAGTGTGGTGCAGGGCTTTCACCAAGCCCTTTGCCATGACACTTAATTTCTGGCAGTGTACTGAACCTCTTTGTCGCAACTGCACCCGATTTTACAATCTCAGGCGCAGTTTCGACACTTTACCAATTTACAGCATCTCGTGCCAAATATGTGGTGCAAGCCCTGTAAAAAGGGTACCTGGGATAGCTGCAAGCTAGATCAGAAAAAGTTGGTCTAACCTGTGGCAATTGGCGCATGGGATAGAAAATCCCCATCAACGGCTGAGAAAATACCACAAGCCCCACACGCTACATATTCGGCACACCCAAGACTTGCAGCATTCCAGGCATTTTGAATATCCAGCCCAGGGTCTTTATCCCTTAGATGTCATAGACAGGATTTTCAAAAGGCTTAGATCACTGCAAGCCCTGGGTATACCGATGATACGGCACGTGGGACTTGTGGTGATCTAACAGGAGTTTCTATCCCGTGCGGCAATTGCCACAAGTTATACCAACGTTTTATGGTTAAACTTGCAGAAATCCTGGGGGCCTTTGTTATGAAGCTTGCACCAGATATCTGGCAAGCTGCCATAAATCATGAAAACTGTCACAACTGCACCCGAGATCGTGGAATTGGGCCCACTTGCGGGGACTGGGTTGGCGCACTGCCAGAACCCAAGCGCTGTGGTGCAGATCTTGCTATAAGCTCTGCACCACACTTTGAAAATCCTGCCCAATGTGTCCCAACAGCTTTTTCCTTACTTGAAGTCAATGTTCTTCTCTGTTGTGACATTACAGTCTGTTGCCATGGGAATGACAGTAATGTCACAGATGAGAGTACTATGGCCACAAGTGGAGAATAAGCTAAAAGGGCAGAAGAAGTCTTAATGAACAAAGATCTTGTTTTCAAGTAAATGACCTCAGTAATAAATAATAGATAGGGGAGAATGCAGAACTTATATGACCAAAACTGTGTCTAAAAATTATGTTTTCCAAGTTCTCCTAAAGGTGTCAGCTGCATTGTAAATCACAGAGCTGTTTTGCTTACTTGCTTACCCCCTCCCAAAAAAAAAATAATATTAAAAATGATGATACCAATGCAGTATGGATTGCACAGGATAAAAAAAATTAACAGCCATTATCTTTCCCTTCTACATATATGGACTTTTTTTTAATACTACATTAATAATTTTATCTTACCCCTTTGGATATGTTTATAAGGCTAATGTACAATAATGTGGATTCCTGTTGCCTAGGGTATCATGTAAGTGCCACATTTAATAGAAAAGTTGAAATGTAAGCTACATGTTTGTTATGGTCTTACAACCAAGTTGGGTAATGAAATAAGACTCTGGGAATGAATTAGACGATGAACACAACGAATATCCATCTTCATTTGGCTAGTGCCATAGGCCAAATGTATGGGCATCTGCGGCTTATGTAGAAAAATGAGATGGAATTATTATCATTTCACTGAAGCAGCATCCTAGCAACACTATTAGTGTGTGTGTGTGTGAGTGTCTGATTCTTTGCGTGTCTTGGACTGAAATGTATCGATATGCACTCCAGTCAGGTATTACTACTAGGACAGACGTCACTCACCATTCATTCCAATTCAAACACTGAACAGCAAAGATGCTTGCTCTGCTGTGGGATTTTTCTTCTCCTTTACAGTAGTTTAGACAGCTGAAACTGGGGTTTGGGGACTTTGCAGGGGAGGGGGAAGAGAAGGGCATTTATACACAAGAATGTAGGAAAGGGAGGGGGTTTATTTGATGATATTACAGGGAAAGGAAGAGAAGAAGTGGGGCAAACTTTCTTTTGTGGGTGAGGGCAACTGGTGGCAACTATGTATTGATAGCCACCAGTAGGTTAGACAGCGTAAACTTGGGTCTGGTGGTTTTGGGGGAGGAGGGGGTATTTATTTGCAAGATGGTAGGAAATGGAGGGGTGGTTTCTCTGATGATATAACAAGGACAGGGAGCAGAGAAGTTGGGGTTTTCTTTTTCAGGCAGGGGACAGAAACTGGTGGGAACTGCGTATTGATGGCAACTAGTAGGTTTGACAGCCAAAATTGGGGGTTGGGAGGAGGGGGTATTTATTCACAAGATTATGGGAAAAGGATGGGGCTCTCTAATTATATAACAGGGATGGGGAATGGGAAGTGGGGAACTTTCTTTGCAGATGGTACTGATGCAGTTTAAAATGTTGCAAGTTACACGGGGAGGAGGGTAGGGGGGCCTAGCAAGGGGGAGGGGCAGGGGGATAGGGCAGAAAAACAGATAGTGTGTTTGGGGGGGTGTCAATAAGCCAGATAGTGGAAGTGTTTTTTTTTATTATTATTAAAAAAGTTGGTGAAGTTGGTGCAAAGTAGGGGAACTTTGGGAAGCTTTGAGAAATGCAAACTTCTCTCACTTAGTACCAGTTTTACCAGAGATATAGCTGAAAACAGATGGTGGGTGGGTGTCAACAACCTAGAGAGTGTAGGGGGGTTAATATAAAAACAAAGTTGGCCATGTTGGTGCAAGGTAGGGGAACTTTGGGAAACTTTGTGAAGCACAACATTCTCCCATTTTGCACCAGCTTCACCCACAAATTAAAAACGCACATCTCTATTCTTGGTCCAGTGCACTTATGCAGTCATTAAGCAAAATCAACCAACTAATGCCTCATGTCCCATCCTCTAATCCATTATCGAATCTATCACATTTTGTCCACCCACTTAGTTTTTTAAAGAGCAGACCATAATTATCTTCAGTTTTCTAATGTCACTGTAGGGTACACTATGCCCCAAGGGATGAGTCTGCTGCAAGGCTCAAATTTTACATTTCTTTGACAGTCTGAGTACACCCCAAATTTGGAGGTAAATACCAATTTCTACAGCTGGTATCACATTTTAAAAGCAAAGATGACAAAACAATTTTTGTAAGACACTGCATGCAAAAGTGTAGTAAACCTGCACTTAGCATGAGTTGGCATACCAGATTTTTGGATGGCATACCAAAATTAGAATTTTCGTATTATATATCACATGCTAAATGTTAAACAAAAGTTTGAGCAGTGTGTTCCACCTGCAAACCCACCTTACCAAATGTACCAAAGGATATCAACAACCACTTTTATTCCAAATCGGGAAATCAATATCTGCTTTTGTTTTTCTTTTCAGGTCATTTAACATAGGGAGACAATATAAAGGTGATCTGAAATGGTATACTTCTTATACAGAAAATCAAGTCCTTTTTTTGTACCAACAAGGATGTTACAAAAAGAACAAATAGCTTTAGCTTTCTGACCAACAGGTCCTTCTTCGGAAGCTTAATGACAGGTATTTAGAAAATCCCATATTATTAACACTTAAAACATGTAGAAAAAAACCAGAAATAATTCTCATTGGTTTAAAACAGGCATTCAAAACATAATTAAAGTGACGTCAGAGAGCTTGAATATCTTAAAAATAAATACATGAGAAAAATTATAAGAAAACACAGATCCATTTTAACTGCAAAAAAAGCACAATGGAACCTATGCACAAATGGTGTGGAGTGGCTATGCACGTGTATCTGGGGCACATAGCCACTCCACACCAATTGCGCCCCCCCCACGTGGCATGCTCAAAGGGGGAGGGCGCACAGACCCACTGCACCCGATCCCCCCTGTCTGTGGACAGCTCTGCACTGGGAGCATTCCGAGGGCATGCCAGCACTATGCGGTATTCACTATCCCATGTAATGCTGGCCGCATGGATACGGAGGGTGGCACAGGGTATGCTAGGGTAGACCCTGCCATAAGCCCTGTGCACCCCCATGGACACAGGCCTCCAGTCACCAGGGGACCGGGACAGGGCACACCGTGCTGCCCCTGACAGCTAGGCAGCAAGAAGGGTGAGTGCCTAGAAATTTCAGGAGCAGTGGCACCAGGATGGGATGGTGCCATGCGGGTCCGGGTAGCCTGCACAGCCCTGGACCTGTGCCACCCGATGCGTAGGATCTACTATGGGTCCCAGGGGAGCATTCCATTGGATGCCTGCCCGGGATGACAACTCCTCCCCTGGCCGCCATGTGGAGTCCTGTGCACTGGGGGAGGGGGGAGAGCCACGGACAGGTGGCCAGCATTGGTGAATGCCGGTATGGACACACCTGTCCATAGGGCACAGGGTCACGGGCGTGGTACGTAATTTTTCCATGTACCCCCGCCCACTTAGTGCATAGCACCCAATGAATGCATATTTAAAAACAAAGAAAAATGAACAGGTTTCTTTGGATGGTCACAGCAGTTGAACTAATCTAACTACTCTATACTGGCAGCCTACAGGACCAGGTGTATCCACAGCCTTTTTGGCTAGGGGACACCAAAGCACAATTAAGCAAAAAGAGAAAAGAAAGCACATGTAAGCGATTAGGTCTTGGCATAAGGTTTGTAAGGTACTTTTAACAGAGCAGACAGCTCGATTTAAATAAAGCTGTCAGGTTATGTTAACCATATAAAACTGAAATAAGCCTGGAACATTTGGAGTAAAGTGTCAAAGAAGTTGCTGCATGCATCCCTCAGAAGAGTCTCATTGTACAGAAGACTTATGCTTTTCTGCAGCTTGCCAAGAAGCAGTAATGTAGTAAATTAAGGTCATAAGGGACTACAGGCACTTCAGATCACCCCTGCCCAGCCCTGCATCCTAATTAAGGATTAATAAGTATGCTGCTCAAATGTGTACTCATTTAGAGGGATTCCCCAACTACGCTGCTACCCAAAGTACCCACTGAGTCCCTTGGTAAGCAGAAAGTTTTCCGCCTTTCCCTGAAGGCTTGTACCTTCTTCATATGAACTGACTCCACTGGTAGGCTATTCCATAGGTTCTTCTCCTTCTGAGAGCAAAGCCTCCAAACTATCCTTGTATTTTCTTCCACAAAGCTACAGAGAATGTCCCAGGTTCCTGCTAAAGGACAGCAGCTCAACTATCTCCATCTGTTTAATGTTTTGATACCCATCAGTGCGTGAGAAACCGAAATTATGGTTTCTTTCAGCCTCCCTTTCTTTAAGGTGAGCATGGCAAGGACCACCAGGCCCCCTCCCCCATATAGTAACTCTTGTCCCAATGCCCCTGAGCATTTTGATGATCCCATTTTGCAGCCGCTTGACTGCCTCAATGTCCTGCTCACGTATGGGGGCCTAGAAGAACACCTTGTTCTCCAAGTGGGGTCTAAACAGGGCTTTGTAAGGTGACAGGATTACTTCTTCTGCTCTGCTTGTACCTCCTCCACTTTTGATGCTCCCCCTCATTGCATTCTGCCTGCCCTCTTGGCAGTGTTCTCGCACTGCTTGTTGTGCTTTAGCCCTTTGTCTTTTATGCAAAGTCAATAGATTGTCTGTTATGACACGTCAAGGCAGGTCCTTGCTCCTTCATCACAGTAAGAGGAGCCCACATAGCTGAGTGGTATTTTGCATATTTCTAGATACATTTTGCATACATATCATTGCTATCAGGGCAAGGGTTGGTATAAGCGTCATGCATTGTAATGATGAAAACACTTGTAGTAGAAGAATATTAAACAACAACAAAAAAGCCAAATAGTTTAGCAACCTCAAATTAGGCAGTATCATGGTTCCAATGTCACAGAACACAGTGATGACCCCAGTGCAGTAACAAGCAGAATGCTGCCACAACAGAGCAATGGACTGTATAATTTAAAGCTGACCTGCAAACGTAAGCTGCAGTCTGATCCTGTCCCCACATTCCTTTTCATGCTGCTGCAGGAGGCAGTGGCTGCTATGACTAACACTATCAGAACAGTATTAATATTTTAAATCACTGCCGAAATAGAGCTTTAAACCCGGAAGTGCTGTGTGGGTCCCGACTGAGCATGTGCAATGTTTGATGGGCATTCCACCATTTAGTGACGTAAATAACACCGCTGCTGTGAATGTACTTAAGCGCAGGTGTTGCTGTAAGTATTATTTTAGCCATCAAGACCCCTATGGAAGCAATAAAATAAATA
This sequence comes from Neoceratodus forsteri, assembly GCA_016271365.2. NCBI lineage: Eukaryota > Metazoa > Chordata > Ceratodontiformes > Ceratodontidae > Neoceratodus > Neoceratodus forsteri. The sequence goes on from JADMNL010000030.1 coordinate 67,377,319, forward strand.
TACCAAGCTCCAGCCACTGCTGTACATTCACAGCAGATGTGTTATTTACGTAGAGTTATACTTAGCGCTATAAGACAACAGAAGGCTTTTAGCCCATGGTAGTTGTTCCAACTTCTTAATGGAGGCTACCAAAGTTGGCAGCCGAGTAATAATGATCTAACCTTGTCTTAAAAATCTCAAAAGAGGGTGCCACAACTATTTCCTCTGGTAACCTGTTCCACATTTTAATAACCCTAGGATTAAAGCTATGTCTCCTTGTACCAGTTCTACACCGCTCTTCAACTAGTTGCTGAGTGTCTCCTCTTAAGGAATAGCTTGACTCCCTAATATTTGAGGTCCATATCTTTTCTTAAGTCCTCCTGTTTGAGAATCTTGTAAAATAGTAGCAAATCCTCTCTTGCTCGTCGCACTTCTAACGGCCATAAGCCCAGTTTGTTCGGTTCCGGGTGTTAATATCGCAGAAAAAATATCGCAGGGCAAAACATCCCAGTCAAAACATTGCAGGAAAATATAAAGTGTGGTAAAAACATCGCAGGACAGAACAGTGCAGGAAGCAGGGAGAACAAGCCATAAGGTGACAAAAGGGCACAGGACACTGGAGGGTTCATTGGGGAGGGCGCCTAACTTTGCACAGCCACCCCTCGGCCACTTTGCTGTGCCATGCATCAGAGTCCTGCACTGGGGGGGGCTAACTTTGCACTGGCTTTATGAAGTTAGGCCCCCCCAATGGAGGACTGTGATGTACAGCATAGAGAAGTGGCTGAAGGGAAGCTGTGCAGAGTTAGGCTCCCCCTCCAATGAACCCTTCAGTGTCCTGTACTCTTTTGCTGCCTTGTGGCTTGTACTGCCTGCTCTCTATACTGCTAGCCCATTTGCAATGGACCAGCAGTGACACTGCTCTCAAATCCACTGTCATAGCTACATGTTTACTTTGTGTAAGCACAAGGGCGGACATAAAAAAAAGATTTCCCATACTGCTCAGTGACATCTCAAGCAGAGATTCATATTAAAATGCTTATCGCTCAAACAACAGCAAACATTATAAACACGTAAACATCAGTCCTCACAGTATTCTGAATTGTTCCACTTCTGTTTTTTCCAATCACACACATACACTGTACAGCTCCAATCTTCATGTAAAGCATCATAGGTAGCAGTTGGAAAGATCAAAGACTGAGTTATCCATTTAGACTGTCAAAGACTACCAATCATTTAAAGAGCAGGTCAAAAATAAAAGGCCAAAGCTATTATATTTACAGTAGCTTTGTTTAACTTTAGTGTTTCCTATTTTTTTCTGTTTTCTGCTTGTTATTGGTCTGCTGCATATTTTAGACAATGCTGCACTTATGTCACCATGTCTTTAAAAAAGCATCCCACTGTCTCCAACTAACCTCATAATTACTGTTTCTAAGATCACAGTCTGCTATCACTGGGAGTTATGCACCATTGAGAGGCTTAGTACGCATGATTCACATATACGCAGCCCATGTAGCTCCGCATCTGCAGACAGGCATACGATGTGTGGTATGCACCACGGCACGCCTCTGCAGAGCATCTGTCTGTAGCTCTGCCCCCCCAGTGTGCAGCTGAGCAGGGGGGTGGACCAAAGGACACAGGCAGGCATCCAATTAGATGCCTATCCTGGGTCCTGAAGCAGATACCATCTTTCATATGAGCACGGGATTCTAGGAAGGCACGGGTCAGGAGCAATAGCATGGTGGGAGGACTCCCTGTCCTGTCCCAGCCAGTGGGTGTCATGCATGAGGGCATGCAAAAGATATGGCAGGGTCCCTGCTGCCATATCATGACCCCCTTGCCCAGCACTCCACGTCTTCATGAATGGCACAGAGTGCAGGCTTGCCCCAAGACACACCCTGGACCGATCATGCATAGCTGCACAATAGGCCAGGAGGACTGAGTGCATAAGTGCATGCACCCCTTCTGTGAATGCCACTGGGGGTCTGCTGGACTCCCGGTTCATGGCATTCCATTGTAGGGTTGCCTACAGGCCTCAGATCCGCAGCACATAGGTAATCCGCCTCTTTGTACATAGACCCAATTATGAGCACAGAACACTATGATGTCATAAAAATGCACTAAGAGGATGGTCAAATTCTTTTCATATTAGCTTTTTGGACAGGCTACCAAAGTGTGATATAAACTCTGGGAAGAAAACTAAGAATGAAAAAAAATGTGTTCTCTAGTAAATTATATTTGCCAAAACATTATCTTAATGAAAGTACACAATGTAGTGCACAGCTGCTCTTTAAAGGGAGAGTTCCCTCAACCTATTTCCTGTATACCTCTGTATTTTGTAGGCATGAACAATGATTCCCTCTTTTGCATCCCCCTAATTTCATCCTAATTTAAATATAAATGAGATTGCTTCACTCTGTTTTGCCATGATGTGAAAACCTGTTTGTCTTCATTGCAAAGGTCCTAACCCCACTCATGTAAGGCATCACGGGAGTTCGTGGTGCACATCTGCACACAGTGGTTTAATTGAAAATGTTTAGGAGATGAAACTGTAATCTCAACATTTGTAGGAGGTGGAACTGTCATCCATGGGAGGTGGAACTCTCCAGTAGTATTTAATAGAGAAAGGAGTCAGAGGAGTTGGAACTGAGTTCCTGCCCAGATTAACCACGGCCTGCACAAGCCAGAAGTATACATGTCTTGTGAAGTCTGTGTGCTCTCTAAAAGCATTTTTTCTAACTCAAATATACTTTAAACTACAGAAAACAGCAGGGCACTTACTATGCCTTGAAAGATTTCATGGCCAGCACAAAACAAGAGCACAAGGCTGACAGAAGACAGCAACTGCACTGACTAATACAGTATAACCACTGCAGGCTTTGCACTAAAATATCATAAAATTTCAAGATGCCTTACATGAGTTGGGTCATGACATTTGCAGTGGAGTCAAGCAGGTTTTACACCAGACTTAAGTACCTTTATTTACATTTAAATCCTGATGAAATTAGGAGGATGTAGTAGAGGCAGTCATTGTTCGTGCCTGCAAACTACACAGGTACACAGAATAAAAGGCTGAGGGGACCTTCCCTTTAAGCATTAAGGCATTGCCAGGTTATGAGTCACTGTCAAATACTGTGACACTATGGGGTCATAAGGCACAAGGGACAACTGAGAGCCTTACACCCCTATGGTTACATTAAAGAAGGTAATCCAACCCCTGGAGTTTCTTAATGTTATACTTAAACTAAAATGCTTTCCTTTTTTAAATAAACGCTTTAGAAGTAAAATTCTAAGTGTTCTGTTATACTTGAGGAATTCCAGTTGTTATCCAGAACCCTTTAAAATGATGTCAGCTAATCAGAATGCTCCACCAACTGTTGAATAATTTTCATATTGTTGTCTGATTGTACAGTGAGCTGTGCTTTTGTCTCCATGAGATGACACTGGGTCTCCAGTTCGGTCTATCACCCCTCCACACACACACACATTTTGAGGAAGAGTGCCATGCATGTGGATTCTCAAAAGGCTGCAAGGTATGGGGAGGCAGGTAAAAATCTCATCCTGACATGAAAGCCATGTCTGATTGATTGATACAGTGCAAGAGAGGTAAAGGCAGAGGGATTTCAGTTCCTAGCTACTGCCTACAGTTATAGGTCCAGAGGCAAAATTAGTCACCAGCATTTCAATGGTGGAATGTCCACGATAACTGGAAGGTGTCTCATGCTTCCACAGAGGTGCAGTGAACTCACTGCTTCAATGGGTAGGATTTCAGTACTGCTAAACCGAACACTGGCCTTTTAGTTATTTACTTAGGGATCCATTTTCCAGTGTCATCACTAAAACTGATCAGAGAACATTTATTTTAAGCCTCTTAGTACATCATTCTTCACATGTCAGTTGCTTTGTAGATGATATCTTACCCCTGGATATCATAATAGAGTTTTAACTGAAGCATAGCACAGGGATGCCATCCTTCAGAGGCTGAGCTGTCCATTCAGAACGTCTTGTAGGGCTGCAAATCACACTTCATACTGTTGTTGGATTCTGTGAAAGCTTGCTATAGATACACAAACTCCATCTTCAAAAAAGGATGACACTAAGACCCTGTCCACACTTGTGCTAGCAGCAGCATAACGGTATCTGTAACGGTTTAAGCCTTACCGTTACAGTTCATCCGCACTGTGCCGCAACTGTGCTCCCCATTCTATACTCTCACCTGCCTTGTGTCCGCACTGCTGAGCTCCTTGCATATTTCCCCACGGCCGCCATCACCTGATAGTAGTGAAGTGACACACACAATTCCAGAATGCTGTGCATCACTTCACAACATATCCTAGCATGCCGCTACTCATTTCCATGGCCACAGTAAATGGAAACGAGAATGGCGGCATGGCTTAGGATCCCCAGCAGGCTCTCTTCTTTCATCCTTTTTTGTCTTTGTCCCTCATCTCTCTTCTATGATTGGCCCCTGTGTTCCTACACCAAGCTCCCCGCAGGACCCAGCAAGCACTCACTGCTAGGAATGTGCCTGTTGTTTTCCTCTCAGAAGGCTAAAGGCAGTTCGAGTTGGCAGATGAAGAAATGGTGGACTGAGTTGTCGCAGCATAAAGACTTTAGGCTGGGATAAGTCATTCCACCATTTCTGCTTCTGCCAACTCAAACTGCCTCTAGCCCTCCAAGAGGAAAACAGCAAAATGTGCCACGCTCCCTCATGGGATGCCTGGAGCAGCCATGGAGGACCAGGAGGACCGAGATCAAACACTCACCCATCCACACTGGTGAGTATTCCAAGTTGTGAGTGTTTTCAAGTGACAAACATTTCTGCTACCGATCTCAAGACTACCTTCCAACAGGTCTCGAGATCAGAACCAAAAATGCATCAGCTACTGTTACCAATGCGGACGCAAACGGTTTTTGCAAACTTCTGTAATGGTTGCAACCCGTGGTAACGGTACAAAGCAGCGAGAGTGGGCATGGCCTAAATCAGCTTACTTTCAGGTACCAGCACATTATTTTCTATCACTTAGGTTATTAAGGTGTGTCTTAGTTAGTTAGTTAGTTACCTACTTACTTATTATAAAAGCAATTTGTGTTGTCTGTAAAAAACATGGCACTGCTGTTTGTAATGCACTATGGGAACTTCTAGGCTCCTGCTACTGTAAGCTATAAGACAAGTAAGGTAAACTAGTTTGCTTTAAACTTAGTTATGTTAAAATGCAAAGAAAAAATAGAGATGGCTTACCCCTGCTGCCTCTAGACCAATCACAGTAGAAGTCCTTTCAAACATGTGGTCATGGAACAATCGCCAAACCAAAGCACCCTAACACAATACCACCTGAAGAATTCAAAGAGTGGCTTGACTCTCATTAGTTGAAATGCAGTATCCTACAAAGCTGAATGCTTTTGTCTTTACCCAACTGTACTAGCACACCTGAAGCCTGTTCTCCAGCCTTACATTTGACCACAATATTGTTGCTATGAGGAGATATCTTAAAGAAATGTTTCTGCCTTTTGAAAAGGTCACGACTGTAAATAAGAATATGCTTAATGGTGCTATCCTTTAATAAAAATAAAATGAATACTTACAATGACTTATTTAGAGTTACAACATGCATATCCTCTAGTTTTATGAGATGTTCCATCATGCCTCATGTCTGTTCTCATGTCTTTTATCTGGCAACATTGAGCATCATAAGGTCTGTAATGATGTATGCAGACAAAACACGTGGCAGGCTGAAGGTTCATTGACAGATATACGCACTCCTCTGGTGTGTGTCAAAGGGTGCTAGTCTGGTAACCACAAACATGAGGATGAGGGAAGGGGAGGAACAAACTTGGGAAATAAAGAGTCATATTTTAACTGGTTTGGCTGTACCTTGGAGAGGAACTTTGTGACATGATATTAAATTGAACATCTTCACCTTGTCTATTAGTACTGCCATTTTGTCTCTGATTGGTTAGGCAGAACCTTAGGAAGGATCTTTATGCTGTCACGATGTTATAGCAGATGCTGCCAAAGTACCCATTTCTGACACTCCACTCCATTTCTTACTGCCTAGATGGAACCTTGGAGAGGAACTTCATGACATCATGATGTTATATTGCATATCTCCAAAACACCCATTTCTGCCACTCCACCTCTGATTGGCTACTGAACCTTGGAGAGAAACTTCATGTCATGATGCTATGCTACACTGGATACCTTGACTCACCACAGTGATGTGCTTTTTGTGCTCTTCCAATGAGGTGTGGACAGTGAAACTAATGTATGAAGTAAGTGTTCAGTGTGCCAACATTAGGGACCCTATGAGATGTGGATCAACAATAGCCACAGGGATTAATGTTGTGTATGGACTGTCCATGTGTCTTCAATGACAGAACAATACACTGTTTTACATTAAAAATCTATATTTTCCAGTACTTTTCTCTTGTGTTGACAAAATCTTATAAAGTAAAACACCATTATCAAAACCCATTAGCAATCCAAGTACAATTTTGTTTAATATCCTTACTGCAATAAACTAACTTTTCCAACAGAAATTTAACCAATATGATGCCAGTAAAATGATAACAAAACAGATTTTGAGCGGGGTGGGGTGTCAAAAATAGCAAAGGTACCGGAGAGCAGGTATTGAACCAGAATTCAACCACTGACACAACATTGATGGATTATAAGGGTGACTATGGAAATGAACAACTTCCATTTGACTTTAGTACTCCAGACAGACAAGTTGGGTCCTTGGTAATGGAGTTTAGCAGGCCAAACATAGGAGCAAGTGGCACCCCTTGAACACCCCCAAGTCAATCCCAACCTCTTCCATCCTCCCCAGTCCTTCCATTGTATTTATTTAAAAAAAAGTCAGTCAGTACCTGGTGCAGTGCCAGGAACTGAATTTTTTTTATGTAAAAAAATGTCTGGAGAAGGAGGAGTAGAGTGGAAAATGACTGAAGTTGGTGAAGGGATGGTCATGTAACTAGCCCTGGTGACCGGGGAAGGGCTAACATTTTTATGTTTTTTGTTAATTAACTGGTCAAAGGTTGAAGTGATCTGAAAGTGCTCCAAACTCTGACTGGGCTGAATTGAAGGTGAACGTGCTGAATTCTAGCACATTCACCGAATACAAATTTGGCATCAGCCCATCCTTAACAAATGCCTGGTATGCCACAGAAGATATATACAAATATTGATGCGCATGCCTGGGGAATGTTGATCTCAGACTAACTGACATTAATACTATGGTGGAATGATAAATATTAGGATGGGAGTCAAAATGGAAAGAATACACACAGCTTACAGGAAGACAAACCTCCCAAAATATCAACACAGTTAAAAAATGCAACATTTCTGAAAAACAAGATAAAGAGTTTAGAGAACTAAATGAGACAAAGGAACATTCAGACAGTTGGATTTACACACACACACGCACACACACAGACACACACACACACTCTTTACTGGAAAATATGCTGCCTCCTGAACAAGGTCTGCATGACTTAAAGGGAAACGTCCATGTAAACACAGACACCACCTCAGTGTGAGTCAGGGCCCAATTAGAAACTACAGAAAATGTACCTATGGCGTACCTCCGCCGATGTTATATATTTGAAATTTATCCAGTTGATCCTGCCTCCCTCTTTGCTGGCATTTCACAATTCAGAGCCCTTAGCAGCATGCCCACAACCACCTGCAACTGTCCCAAGAATGACGTGTCATGCAAGGATCAGCTGCGGGTATGTCCTTTAGATGTATATGTACATGTACCTCTTAATAGCTCTGGCTTGGAGCGTGCATCTTTTGGTGCTACACTGAGAGCAGGTATAGACTGACAGTCCACTACCAGTCTATACCTGGTCTTGGTACAGCACCGAGACATGCACGCTCCAAACTGGAGCTATTAGAAGCTAGAAGCATATATACATCTAAAGAACAGACCCGTGGCTGATCCCCACATGACACGTCATTCTTGGGACAGCCATGGGTGGTTGTGGGTGTGCTACTAAGGGCGCTGAATTATGGAATGCCGGCAAAGAAGGAGGCAGGATCAACCAACTTTCAAATATATAACATTGACAGAGATACAAAAAAGGTACATTTCCTGTAATTTTGAATTGGGCCCTGCCTCACACTGAGGCAGGGGTCCGTTTTTACGTGGACATTCCCCTTTAAGAGTAGACCAGGCTACCACCATATGGGAAGCTTCGAGGTGGAGGCACTACGGCTAAACATAGAACAGTAACTACTACTGTACCAGGTCTGGAAGACCACATACATATTCTGAAGCTGTGAAGCAAAAGGGACACATTTGACAGCAGAACAAATTTCTATTATCCCTGACATCTGCTCGTAGATGCAAGATCAAATAAGGGACCTCCTGGAGCACGAGAAACAGTTGTCCAAGCTTAACGCCCAAGCACATGTATTTCCACGTAACCACTGGTTGCTTTAGTGCAGCGACAAGTCAGAATGTAACTTCCCAGATGGCCAGACTTCCTCCCTATAGCTGTTAGACTGTATTATTTCTAGAGATGGGTGAAGTGGCCAAAATCTGCATCACAAATTGATTTACAAAGTAGGCATAATTTGTGAATTGCTGACTTTGCAACATGTTTGCCAGGAAAACTTGCCCTTTTTCTACACAAATTGACCAACATTTCCTCACAAGGTTGCTACATTGTGAAGACTTCACAAGAAAAGTGGCACTTCACGTGGGAAACTTTGCAAAAATGGTAGTTTGATGCTGGTGAGGCCAATGGGGACTTGCAAAGTGATCTGCAAATGTGAATTTCACCACTTCACAAGCGAAATAAAACTTTGCAACATCTTTATAATTATTCGCCACAGTTGACACTTCAGTGTTCCCAACCTTAATTTTTCTGCAATGGTCTGTAAAAGCCACCCGAGTATCTTATCAAACACTGAGCGGGTGACCGTAGCTCATGCTTAACATTCATCAGGGAATAAAGAAGCCTTTAAAGTAATTTTTACTCCTTGTAAATTGAACTTATAGGTTTTGTCTGTATCATGTTGCAAGGTATAAACTGTACTCTTGTCTTCACTGTGTGTACAGATTTGTTATGTATCTACAGACCTCATGATGAAACAATCAGATTCCGAAGTCCAAGCTCCAAACTCTAGAACCCCTTGACCCAAGGTTAACAAACATTTAAACGAAGAAAAAATATTTTTAAGTAAATATTTTAAACTGCAATACAGTCCATAGCGCCTTTAAATATTTATGTACATTTTAATAGGGTAAATACAGTATTAAGACACATATGTTGCAATTAATCTGCTGATCCCACTTTTCTCTTAAGTGAGCTACCCCCACCAACACACACCTTTTCTTTTACTTCACATCTTATCATAAACCCAAAGCGCCCTGAACTGTAAGGAATAATCCAGAAAATTTACTATTCCCTTTGTATTAAAAATAAAGCACAGCCCCATGCAACAAACACAGAGTAACCTTTTGAATGTCAAAACTCATTCATGTCAAGCTGCCCAATTAATGTGACATTTTCAAGCGCCTCTCCTGGGTGACGGTCCCAAGCAATAATTGCAGATTGCAGCTACAAAACATGTTTCTAGAGCAACATTTTCCCACAGATCCCTAATTGGAAGATTCCACAGTGATGGAAGTATAGTGTTTTGCCATTTTAAAGAGAAGTTTGGTCTCAGGAGGAGGGTGGAGAGAAAAAGCAACCTTCGGGTGCCCAGCAGAATCAAGAACCTCTTAAAAGAAATTTCACTCCTTTTTTTTCCAAGTACAATGAAATGAGTGGTTGGTGTTTTATTATTTATTACTTAAGTCATTGTAAATGGACTAGCCACGGCTTTTAAGTGAGTGATGGTAAAACATATTGCATATCTTTCTGTTTCAATTGCTCTCTGTTGTTTAGATGGGCCTCACTACAAAAGGCATATATGGGACATGTTTTATTACATTACTCAGGCAATTCTACACATAATTAAAAATGATCCTGTCAGATATACAAGGGGATAAGCAGTCACCTATAACAGCAATAATATTTCTGCTGTTTTGCTTTGAGTGTGCAGAGCTATTGGCAGCCTCAACCTGATCTGTTAAACTACGAATGCATCTGGAGTTATCAAAGGTCTGGGGCTGCACTCTAAGGTATTTACACGTTATGGAGACATCTGGGAGGGCAAGGCAGCTATTCCAGTGAGACCCATGACAGAAGTGCTTTGTGCCCTCCTGCCACATCTCTTATGTCTTTAGGGCCCCATACTAACCCCCACCAAAGCCCAGCAGTTGCCCTAGTCCTGCAAAACTGCATGGAGGACTGAGAGTCAAAGCAGCAACATATTTTTTTTTATATTTAATTTATAGTACTTTTAAAAGGTAATACAGCAGTGTACATTGCACAGAGCAGGGAACCTAGTAGGTGGCACACCCAAGCTTCCTATTGGAATATGACAGGATGTGGCAGCCTAGCTGGTTGCTGGAACCTCCGAGTTCGAGCACATCATGCTGGTCTCTACATTCTTCAATGGCTGCCAGTACGGTGGTGCATCAGTTTCAATGTTTGCTTGTTGACATGCAAGGCCCTGCATGGTCTGGGTCTGGGCTACCTGAAAGACCTCCTGGTGCCATATGCTCCTAGCCACACCCTCTGGTCAGTGGAGGCAGACTTCTTATCGGTGCTGTGATCCTGCTTAAAATCCTCTGGGGGTAGAGTGTTTGGTGTAGCAGCCTCAGTTCTTTGGAACACCCTTCTCCAGAAGGTGAGAGGTGCTCCTTCACTGGGACTTTTTGAAAAGCATTTATAAACACACTTTTTTTCACTTTAAAGCAGCAGTGCAACGAAATTGGGCAAAACAATTTTACCCTACTGTTTTTTTCATCATCAAAGATTCCAGGCATCTTCCAGTTTTATTTGGTGGTACAATCTTCTAATCCCACCAGAATCTGAGTATTTTATAAATGTTTTAATGCAGTTTTTTTTCTCAAGAAAAAAAGATGGCTGCCACACTTTGTATAGGAATAGCGTTGTAGACCTGGCAAGGGTAGGATAAAAAAAATGAATGAAGGACTCATGTTGCACACCACAGGAGGTACCTAGATGAGTATATTTGATAGGTATGCTAACATTTTTCTTAACTGTAGCCTAAACTAGCTTTTTATGGAAAAAAAAAATTTCATTGCACTGCTGCTTTAGGTTACTTGTTTTATTTGCTCTGTGATACTTGTTTTATTTCTTGTGTTTATATTGTTCTCAACCTGTTTTTATGTGTATTTGTTGTGAGGTGCCCAGAGCCTTTCGGAATTGGCACCATATAAATAAAATTGCCTTGCCTTGGTGTTCAGCCCAACTCCAGCCCCAGGGTCACCCCCTGCCCGTGCACAGAGATCTGCACTCACTGACCATGATGACATGGGTGTCCAGTGACTGATCATGTTGGGCAGTGCAGATTGGTAGCAGGAGTGGGATGAAGTGTGGCTTTACAGGCCAGCAACCGTAAAATGTCATGTATGTTGGTCTGGCTATGGATTAGGCCCCTGCTTTCTAACATGTCAAAGAGGGAAATAATGCAGGTCAGTGGTTACAGCTTGGGGATGTGTCTCAGAAGGTCCATGTTCAAAATCTATGCTTAGTCATTAAGTTTCTATGTGACCTTGAGCAAGTTGATTAAGCTCCTTGAGCCCCATGTTCCAAGATACTCACTGCCGGTACCCTTGTATACTGTCCCAAACTTGCTGCTCTAGGCAAGGCCAGACAGGCAAGAGGGAACATCAACAGATGTTTTTACTGACCAGAGGGGTTAGGGGATAAGGAACCCAGAAGATCCAGGCACTGCAACTGGATGGAGAGTGTAGCAGTGTCATCTGACTGAGCACCACCACCGTTTCCCACCAACTTTTGATCCCATATGCTCCTCTTACAGTGAAGTGTGTACTGAGACAAAAGACATTTCTCTTGTGATGGCCACAACCCAGGTTCTGGAACAATACTGGGTCATCAGGGGACATCCAGTGGAGGAGAAGTGAGAGTCCCAGAGGACACGTTTGTCTGGGGAGGAAGGGTACCATCATCCGCCATAATACTGCCAGCTGGGTGACCACAGGTGGTACTGCACTTGGAAGGCTGAGGGAAGGATGGAACATCACATACATCAGTGCACTGGCACACTCTGTATGTGTGCACCCCATGACATCAGTGCACACGATGTCCAGAAGATGGCTACTAGTCAGAAATCACGTAACAGCAGTCATCCCACACCCTTCCTGAGGCTAGAAATGTTTGACCTAGCCAGACGCTCATCATGGCCATTGCTGCCTGATCTGGGACAGTTCAGAGTTAGGACCTGATCCCGAGTCATTAGCCTGAATACTTAAGTTACTCCCTCCTGACTCCCAGCATGGACCTAGCAAAGAGCATGAGACAACAGCAGCCCTTCTAAAACTACTGAATGACATCTGTTAACAGGATTGATAATGGTATATTCACAGGTGGGGTGTCTGTGGACCTAACCAAGGCCTCTGACCTTTAGAATCATGATCTCCTAGTCCACAAGCAGTCTACCTTGATGGTCTCTGAGTGTCTCTGTATATACTCTCTACTTCCTGGTTGTATCAAATGTATTATCAGATTATTTTTCTGGGGAGTGTACTCTGAATTTTCTGGATTGTACCTAACTGTTATTATGCTACTGTTACGTTCTACTTGTACTGTGTACTCTGTGTTATCTGGGTCATTCCTGAAAACACACATTTATTACCTAGTGTCCTAACCTGGTTACCAAAAACTAAATAAAGTGCCAGTGCATGACAATGGTTTAAAGGTTTACCTGGTCTATTTATTCTATTCCAGACTGTCCTTTTTCTATTCTTTTGGAAAAAAGATTCAGCAATCCAGGATGTCAGCAGTATTAGACAAATTTATTCAGCAACTGGTGCCCAAAGAAAAAAAAAACTTCTAGCCCCAGTGCTTCAGCCCTTCAGCAGGCCTCCATCAGCTAAAATATTGATAAAAATGTGGGGCAGCCATATCAAATGAAGCACTTTTTAAATTATTTTAAATGTAAAAAAAGTGCTAAAGCAGATTCAAACATTGGAAAAAGGATATGTTACATGACAGGAGATGCAGGACATCTAAAGTAAAATAAAAAGTATAAATGAAAATTTGCACTGTCTGTAAACTATATTGCTCCTTTAAAAAGGTACACCAAAAGCTTTAGCAGAAGTTTTAAACCCAGTTTTATAAAATGGCAAGAAAAAAATCTAGAAATTTCGCTGGCCGAGAGATGTCATCTGACCATGCATTAAATCTGTCTAAATGCACAGTCAGGTGCTGAATCTCATTTTCCTCCTCCAAAACCCTTCTCAGAGCCATTTTCTAAGTGAAATAAGCCCCGCCAGGATGTGCATCATTGAATTTTAATACACTTCCCATGGGTGTAAGGACACTCAACCTTTGGCCTCATGCTTTACTACACCCCTGGACCCTGCATCAAAATCCTATAATGCACACCCTGTCACTGCTTGTTATAACTCACACTGTTTGCATTCACAAAGCACATTAACTCTTCATGTACCAATAATTAATTCAAGATTTGGTGACAGGGTGCGTGATACCGTGGGGGTTGTAAGCCAGACACAGGGTTTTTGGGGATGGGAGATGGCAGCCAAGGACATGAGGAAAAACACTGAATACAAAATAAAACAGGTCTTTTAGCCTAAATCCTTTTTTTCTGCTGTTATCAATGAAAGAAACAGGAAATAAACAGTGTCAACAAATCTAAATGAACAAACAGGCATTTGGTTATTAAGTGGCTATTGACGGAGAAAGGTCATCAAACACTCTTATGTTAACACCAGCCTTTATTTTAATATAGCTATCCAAAAGTCCCACCCTGCCCCACCTTAAACCCTCCCTCATAACCACCCTCAACTCGACAAAGCCCTCTGGAGCTGCTTGCCCCTTACCCCCCCCCACCACCACCTCGCCTTTTATCACTGTTACCCCACTTCTCACTCTCTGGTGTAGTATCAAACCCCTTGCAGTTACCCTGTCATAGTCAACACTTGACTTGGAGTTTTCTATGAGTGTGCCACCTAGGGCAACCAATTAGCAACAGTACTGTATTCTAATCGAAATTTGCTCCGTTCTTTCTTGTCTAATTTTCATGTAGCTGCTCATGACGCCTAACGCTCATGCAACTGTTACCACTGTATTGTATATTGTCTTATTGTCTACCCTGATGTGGAACCTTTGCAAAAGAGCTTGCGCTCAAAGGTCTTTCTGAAATACTAAATAAATAAATAAATAAAGGATGCTGAGTGGCTTCCCACAGATTACAGATCACCTGCCAGAAAGTCTCACAGCTGAACGGGCAATCAATTAAAACCTTATGCACAACCCAGCATCTCCGTCAGGGGCCCGTAGAAACTCAGCTGTGTGCTTTGGGGCAACTGATAGACTGCATGATTGCTAAAGGAGAACTACGCTGAACCTGCATGTCATATGTTCCTCCTAGAAGCTGTGTTTCAAAGAGCTACTGATGCCTCAAAGAAAACTTAAAAAAACATAACAATTAGGTACAATTCTGCCTGCATTCCATTTATGTTCTGTATATTTCTCCTCCCCATTACTTATTACTAAGGACATTTGCATGAATTTATCCCTTAGAGTTCCTTTAGGATCCATCTGTCTCTATAGCTTACTCCATACTTCAAGTCGTAATCCTCTGTTGTGACATCACAATCTGTTGCCATGGGAGTAACTGTGATACCACAAGCAGTGCTCTGTGACTTCAGGTAGGGAGAAAGCAGCAGGAATAGACAAACTCTTCAGGAGCAAAGATCCTGTTTTCATATAGACGAGCTCAATAGTAAATAATGGGGAGGAGGAATACAGCACTAATGGGAAATACAAGCTGGACTGTGTCTAAATATTAGGTTTTGTTAAAGTTCTCTTGAACGTGTCACCAGCTCTTTAAATACTGGTTTCAGTTCTGTTGCTGTTTCATTTTTTCCATCCTTATAGCAAACACTCTGGCTGTTTTGACTTGTACTGGTGGTGCGTACCATTTTAGAATTGTGTGATGTAGCATATGTCCCTTTATAAAATGGACTTCAAGAAGTTTTTGTAATCCTAGCAACATCATTTGTTAAAACACATCACATGGCTGTTCTTTAATTCCCAATACATGCATGGTTTGTCACCAGCCTAACATAATCCGCCTAGCAACAACCCAACTATACAAAACTAAAAACATTTTCCGTTTTATACTGTGAGTGCATTAACCCAATTCAGAATGTATCTCTCTTGAGAATTAGTGCAATTCCTGGGTCTATTAAAAGGCACTCTGCTGTTGGTCTCATGCCTTCCAGTTTACCTGGAGCATGCATTAATTTTCTAGAAATGCACACCCTGTCATGGGTTATATCTTATTTCAACCCCAGAGTTCTGATGTAGAATCCAAATGCATTATGATAACAATGTTGGGAGCTTAACAAGGACATAAACTATATCACTGCAGTTTTAAAATAGTCCACATCACTAGTGTGTAAATAAGAAACCCTCACTGAATTTATTAAAAGACACAATAAAGATGAAACAGTAACAGAACTGGAACCAGTATTTCACAGCAGCTTCTACTAGAATAATGATTGGGAGTTTCAACGGGCAGTGGCAGATCCAGGATTTTACAGTAGAGGGTGCTGTGGTGGTGTGCATACTTGATATGCAATTTTTAAAATGTTTTTAATCCTTTATATTGTCTGCTGTTATCTTTTTCATTACATTTTTGACAGAAAATACAAATGTAACCTATAGTTTTGAATGTGTATTTTTTTAAAGTAAATATATTAGACTTCTTCAGCAACGTGAAATGCAGCAGCAGCAAGCAGGTAACTTATAACGTGGGGTGTGGCCGACCCCTTCACTTCCCCCAAGATCCTCCACTGTCAATGGGGTTCTTGTTTAACTGATTGGATGAAGTGCCTTTCTTCTGGGCTAAAGAACTCTAGTTAGAGCATCTTAAATGTGAAATAAACAAGTCCATAGCTCAACTATTAGAATGATTCACAGACAGTCATATTTCCGGAATGTGCAAAAGAAATTTTTTTGTGGGGATGTACTTACTCATTTATTTAAAATGTTACTTTCTGGGATAGCCTCATGAGTTATACCAAAGGCTTAGAAAAATGTTAATGTTGCTGCCAAAATGTTGTCAAAAACAATTGAAAGATGTATGCAGGTCAAAAGTGTGAAACTTGTGGAATTTCCTCCTGCAAACTATTTGATTGGGGGGGGGGCATCACACATTTTTAAGTATGGAATTACAGATTTTTTGTTTCACAAATTAGATGGGAAATAAAAATCCAAACGCCTCCTACAGTACTTAGAAATGTTTTCACCAACTTTGCAACGCTCATGAATTTTACGTTTTTTTTTCCTTAGTTTGCAAAAGATTGTACCTGTTCTAGTGGTGTGCTGGTTGCTGCCACAATAGGTGCTTTTACACACAGGTTTTTAAAACAGAATCAGCGTTACCTGTGTGGCGCCATTGTACTCTGTTGCGTTCTGGTTCCTTTCTACACGCTGGCAGTATTCTGGCAACCCTTCTCCATTTGTTTCGCTCCATAGGTTTGCTGCTCTACAAATGTTGTTTTCTGTCTTTCTACTGGAATGGCTGTTTGACACAGCCCAACAAAACGGAACACAACGGTGCAAACCGCGAAAAGCAGAGATTGCGGTTTGGACGAACGTTCGCCTAGGGACCAAAACAGATACAATTTATACACAAGGGATGTAACGGAATACTGTTTCTGTAACAGTTATTCCGTTACATAAACCTGTGTGTAAAAGTGCCTAATGCCAAAGGTGGATGCTTGTTTCTTTAACACATGTGGGGAGCCAAAGAGTAAGGTCTTTTTGTTGAAGCTCTAGCATCCTCATCAGAGGTAACCAGTTCTCAAGCCTACAGAAAAAGGCAATGCAGGTCGATTGATTCCTGCTGGGATAGCAAAGTGCTACGGTGTCAACTGTATCAAGAATTCCTCAATGGTACATATCAAAAGTCCCGTTTACACGGTCACTTTTGCACTGGAGTAACCCGATCGCTCAGGTTGCTCCAGTGCAAAAGCTTCCATGTGGACACTTACCCGATTGGTGTAATCTGCTCGGTAAGATGCTCACACATTCTCTGGAAAACTGGGGATGCCGAGCAGAGCGAACAACTTACAGCAGATCAAACTGCTGTGTGGACAGGCTGTACGGCAACAACCCATCCACTGTGGCATGTGCATAGCCGATGTGACACAGGCTGATGCATGACGAGTCTCCGTTTTCGGCAAGTGCTGCAAGCAGTTAGTTATTCCACAGTTGGACAGTCTGAGTGCAGCAAAGTAGCTGCTATTAAAAATTGAAGGCTGAAACTGTTTTAATTTTAATCAGAGACATTCAGCCATGATTTTGGGCATGCGTATTCGCATGCACGGTTACGTCACCACTTACGGTGGTAAGCGGCTCTCTGGCCCCCTAACCCATGGCCCCTCACCAGCGCAGATTGTAGCAGTGCACAGAGGGGCCATGTAGTCATGCAGACCACCAGTAGCAGGTGGTTGGGATCGCACTACTGCTGTTGGTCTTTTGCAGCACTACTGCCATGTAAACGCGGCTCAAGAAGGTGCAGTTTAGTCAGAAGCAATTGAATAAGACAATCAGAAAAAAACATCAAGTTTAGCCAGGCTCCAAGGTTGGCTTGTTATACATCAGAATCCATGCACTACACAGTGAGCATGAAGCCCCCCCCCAACTTGACTGTGGCAGTGCTGCATGGTGTGACTGATCATCAGAATTCTACTCCTCACATCAACCATGGATTGTCTCAAGCCTGTGGGACCTGTTGCTGGCAAGTGTCCACGATGATGCGCAGTTAGCTGAAGATGTGGAGCTGTACAGCTTGAATTTATGTGATGTTTTACAGCTTTCGACTACTGCATGACATTCTGCATCAGAGAAATCCGGCATCCCCCCATCCCAAAATACATGTGGTCCAGATCCCTCCAGTCACTAAACATCACTGCTCTCCTGAGCAAGCTCGCTACAACAGACTGGTCAGCCATCCTGTCTATCTCTGATATTAAGGTGGCCCTCACCTAATTTCACTCCAAATTCTCCACAGTCTGTAACAAGCATATCCCCCTTAAGAAATCCCAGGTCAGAACTTCCCACCACCCCTGGATTACTTCCGAAATCATCAACCAGTGCAAGTCCTGTGATCTCACCTCGGCCTGCTATAAATTATTCCACTCCCTGCCTGATCTCCTCTCTTTCAGGGCTCTGAGAAACTACTGTAACAGGCTGTCTGATCCTGAAATTGCACTATTTCAATGCCAGCCTCCAGAAAAACGTTAACACCCCAACTAAATTCTGAAAGGTTATTCACTCCCTTTTTCACCCCTCTGCTCAGACCACTCCCCCAATCCTCATATTTAATGGTTCACCAGTTTGTAACCCTCCCTCTGTTGCTGCTTGCTTCAATGAGTTCTTCACTACCTTTGCCCCCCCCCCCCAGCTCCTTACTTTCTGTTCCCCCTTCCTCTCCTCTCCACCCCTCTCTGAGCTTTCATTTCCCACTTGTCTCTATCCGGGAAATCCTGCTTGCCATTTCTTCCCTTAACATGCCTAATTCTAGTCCTGATAAGTTGGATTCTAAGCTGCTCCACCTCTCAGTTCCCACCATTGCTTGTCCCCTTACTCCCCTGTTCAACCTATGTTTCCCTCTGAACTGTTCCTCACTCCTTGAAGACTGGCAAAGTTATTCCACTTCTCAAAGGGGGTGCCATCTTCTTCCCTGGGAACTTCGGCCCCACCTCCTTCCTCCCTTCCCCTCCCTTTTCAAAGTTGCAAGAGAACTCATCTACGGCAGACTTTCTGATGACCTCTCGTCTTCTAATTTCCTCTCCCTCTTTAGTCTGGCTTTCAGAAGCACTATTCCACCACTTCCTCCTTGCTACATATCATAGATTCCATCTTCTCTGAGTTACATCAGGGACATAAAATGACTGTCTTCACTGACGTGGCCAAAGACACTGATGTATGCAGATAACACAGTCATCTTCACCTCTGGTCCCTCTACCGCAGCTGCTGAAGATCTAGTCCAGCAGGATTTCCACAACATTCTGTGATGGTTCCAATCCAACCAACTTTGGATCAACACAAAACAAAGTTGTCATGACCTCTAGTAACACCCAGAAACTGGCCAGATGCCGGGTCATCCCTGTTTTCACCATATTGGATGGCACCCCCTTTGAAGCAGTGCAGTCCTTCAAGTACCTTGGTGTGTGGCTTGACAGCAAGCTTGATTTCTCAAGCAGCACTGATGTCATCCATGCAAAACTCTGTCCTAAGCTTGAGGCCTTGTACCACAACAAAGACTACTTATTTCATAGGTCTGCTGGGAACTTATTACGGAAATGGTACTCTGTGTCTTTGACTACGTGGATGTGGTCTGTGGCACAGCCCCCTCCACTTCTCTCAGTCCACACTGATGCCATCCAAGCAAAACTCCACCCAAGCTTGGCACCTTGTACTGCAACAAAGATTGCTTATCTCCACAGGTCTTTAGAGAGCTGGTTACCAAAATGGTGCTCCCTGTTTTTGACTGCATGGATGCGGTCTATAACACTGCCACCTCCACTTACCTTGCCAGACTGGGCACTCTCTATTTCACCTTTTGCTGCTGTGCTATACGCTCCCCCCACCCCCACACTGTACTCACCACTGCACCCTCTACTCCTTCCTATCCATCCTCTCCCTACCCTCCCATCACCAATCTCATTGTACCGACTTCATATCCAAATATTAGTTCCCTTCCCTTCCCTCCCACCTCATGCTCCCTCCAATCCAGGGATTATTGGACTTCCATCTCTTCTCAATCTTGCTCCTTAACTGGACAATCTGCCTTTTCCTATCAACTTCCCATGCACGGGAATCTTCTCCCTTCCTCCCTCTGCCTCTCCACCTCCCCGGTTCCCTCAGACACCAAGTGAGTCCCCCCAACCTGCTCCTGCTACCCATTCCTGGCTTGAAGCCCCTTCTGCCATGTGTCAGGCCTCTGTCTGGGTCTCCTTTACCTTTTTACTGGTTTCAATTCCACACTACCTCAGCCCTTACTTCCCCCATGGGGGTAAGCATGCAGCCACCTAACTGGTCTCTCCTCTGATGCAGTATTGTTTTTGCACGCTGTGTTTTGCTGTTGTTTTACTGGCATTTGTATAGCTATTCCATATTGTTCTGTGATTGTACTTTATTTCTGTACCAATGTTTGTTCCAACTTTTGTACCAAGTGTTTGTACCCGCATAATACTTCTGTTTTCTCCTGTTCCCTTCCTCCAGGTCACACCTGGAAATTAACCTTGGCTCAAATGCCTTTCCCAGGTACCAGTTTTCAAATAAACAAATTCCAAACGTAACCCTCTCATACTGGATCAGAATGTACATAGACAGAACACTCTGCCTTATTTTACTGGACCAAACGTAATGGATAGATGTGCAAACCTGTTAAAAAACAGCCAGACAGCATTCAGAGCTTAATGGTGCTACTAATCCCTATTTTGGTAAAAAGATATTTTCAGGACCAAGGGGTAATGATATTAACCCTTGCTGTGCCGTGGACTTATATATCAGTCCAAAATTCCTACACATTCTAATTCATTCGGCATCCTAAGGGTTAATCCTTTATAATTAACAGGACATTTTAAAAAAAACACGATTGGGCAAAGAATTAATTCAGAGCAACCTGGACAGTTGTTCTTGTATGCACACCAGGCTGTCTATTTCAATTGGCTATATAAGTGATAAGATCTGACTGGGTGTGGGGTGTCAGGGATACCTGCACACTCAGGACATAGTGAAGCCTGATGCCACAGGAGGAGGGCCTTGCAGTCCCTGGAAGTGCAGGTATCCCCAACATCCCACACCATAAAGGGGCTTACTGCACTTAGAAAATGGGCTTTGGTAACAGAAAAAAAAAAGGTATTTTGAAGCATTTAAAGAGCAGTTTTATATGCAAAATAACCTTCATACAGGAACAGTGCCAGCTCTCTTTTTTCGAAGGCTATGTTGCCTGATAAATGAATGCCACATGACTGCTGTCAGCCAATCAGGTTTCAGGATTTTTTTTACCCCATTTTCTAATTCTTTTTAGGTTGGCATAATTTGACGTCTTGCACTGCAGCAATAAAATGCAAACCCTCTGTAGCATAACAAACATTTCATCCTTAATAAATAACATACATAGTAACAGATAGTAATCTAGTCATTTTAAGGGAACCATTCATTTACAGTGGCTGACATAGCTGGAAAGTCCATGGAAAGCTCTTTCAAATAAGGTATAGGGTTCACCAGTAGGCGGAAGCACTCCAGCAATATAGACAACGGAGTCTGTTTAATGTTAATTCTGCATTGCAGCCATTTTTAGAACACTGTGATGTCATCAAGGAACAAACATTGCTTACTCAATGTAGTTCATTACAGCTTGTTCCTTAATGACATCACAATGTTCTAAAAATGGCTGCTTTATAGTTTTAATATTGAGCTGACTCTATCGACTATATCCTTAGACTGCTTCCAGCTACAGCGGAGCCCAATACCTTGTTTAAAAGAGATATACATGAGCTTTCAAACTATGATGGCCACTGGGTAAGGATATGCCCCCTTTAAGGTAAGAGGGGATTCTCGATCTATCAGATTGCTCCCCCTCCTCCTCCCAGCACAAATATATACACTTCATAAGAAGGGATTTATAAGTATGCAGTGTAACTATACCAATTTATAGGGATTCCCTATAAAGATGTTCAAAAGTTTGCATCATTACTAACAAGAGATGGATCCTTTTATATTCCTGGCAGCAGTCACTGCCAAAAAAACTCCGTTCTTAACTATGCCTCCAGTTACTGTTTTACTTTATATCATAAAATGTGTTTCTTTCCCTTTGCTGCATATTCTTGGCTAATAAAAATCCTTGAGTAGGATGACAGGACTGTGTTTATTTCCTTTACATGCACATCTAATGCAGACATGCTGACAGTTTGCTGGCATGCAAGTGGTCCAGGACTAAACCAAACACAAATGGCATAAACATACTTTGCAATTTGGAAGGCAGCGTAATTATCCAAACAATAACGTAGCCCGTTATAGCACTGCTGCTGTAATAATACAGCCAACTATGAAACGTTTGGGCTTGCTTCCAACAGCAGCTTCCCAAAACCAAAGTGTATAATAATAATAATACATGGTTAAAGCTGTAGTGAGTTTAATAATAGAGAATTATTTCATAAAAAAAAAAACATACATAACTTATGAAATAATGAGCAACCCCAAAGTTTTTACCTGTCCCACATCATCTGGTAAACTGTTCTATTCACTTATTATTTGTCCAGTGAAACAGATCCTGCTCACATTTTAATTCTAAATTTTCATTTATTTATTTTCCTTTTATGCTTTGTGATTCAAGTCTCTGATATTGGGAGGCAGCATAGCTTAGAGGTTAGACCACCATGCTTTGAACCAAAAGACTTGCGTATGAAACCCTCAACTGCCACTTGCATACTGTGTGACCCTGGCCACGTCATTTAACCTCCCTGTGCTCCTGTGTCACAGCTGGAAACAAGCTTTAGCTCAGTGTTCCTTTCCCTGCTAAAAATAACAAAACAATTGTTTGAAGTAATAGCATTCATTGCCATATGTATACCAATACACATGGCTTATACTGAGCTTACTGTCATCTGTTTAAGACTGGAAAGGTTATTGTTTCCAGTGCTTAATCTGGACCCTTCAGCAGCAGTCATGTTTAACATCTTTGAGCACTGGCTGGCAGGGAACGTTGAACCCAAATTGTGTTGTCCCACAGATGATTGCCTTTGTGTGTGTGGGGGTGGGATTGGTAGAAACGAGATTCTTTGGCTTCATTTTCTGCAGAGAGTGGGTTTTAGAAATTTGCAGAAGTGTGGCCCTGATTGAAAGACAACAAAAAGACTGAACAAATGAGGAAACACGGAGATGAACCACACTGCCCATGGTGGGCTGTACTCAAACCCAAGCCAGTAAAACAATGTTGAAATAAATCCCTGCTTATGTTCTTAGGTGCCACACATTTTGTATCTTGACTTCAAATCAAAGTACTGTAGTTCATCCGAGATTTCATTACATTTTCCAAAATGATGCGCCTCACAGTGTAAGCTTCAGATTATATAAGTCATGGATGAATGGTTAAGATTCAAATTAATCAAGACAAAGTCTTTCAGAATGTAAAATATATCCCTGGCAGGCATGACAGACACTGTTTAGTATGAAGTAGGATCTAAGTAACTTCTTAAATATACAAAGGGAGTCACATTTGTTTTTGTACAAACAAGCCCAACAGAGATGCAAAGTCAGTGATACAGTAAAAGGTTTGTAAACAACGATACACAGATGCAAATTATACTTCAAAAAGTGTGTGTACTGTTTCTTCCAAAATCTTGATGACCCTGTCCCCCCACCCCAACATAGGAATCATCCTCAGTACAATTTCACCAAGTTGACAGCCCTATAGGACAATGCAGGAGCATTGGATTGGTTCCCACAGGCAGTTCTGGGGAGAGTGAAAAATAGACAGTAAAGTGAGATAAGGAAAATGCGAATAAAGGAAACCAGCCAAAGTGATGGAGACAGATGAATAGGCCCAGAGAGACAAACGGTATAAAGAGCTCTGGAAAAACAAGAGAGAAATTTTGAAAAATAAAAGAGATCACAGACTGAGAAATGAAAGAATACAAGAGACTAGAGGAGAGAGAGAGACAAGAGAAAGTTCATAGAGAAAGGTCAATGAATCTAAGAGAATAACCAGTACTGCAACAGATAACAAGTGAGAAGTATAAAAGAGAAGCTGAAGGGTACGTAAAATAGGTAGACATTGGTCGGAATGTGCTCTTCTTTATTTTGGAGCACAGACTACATAGACCGGAAAGGGGAGAGGAACTGTGTGGGAATCTTTACATGTTTGTAATCTTCCTGTTTTCAGAAATGTTATTAGTCATGCCACATATTCATATTTAATGGTAACCGAATTAAAGTTTATTGGAAAACTGCATTTTGTATAGTTTTCTTGTTATGGGCAAACTCCTATACACAGTTTTCTTCTTGAAACCAGAAATCTGGAGTTTGGACTATGTCACTGCATAGGTTCAGAACACTAAGCACTACTCTGATAGGTCAGCAGTTTGCGGTCAGTATTCTGAATCCATACAGTGATACAGTTAAAACTCTATATTTCCGGTTCCATTTCAGGAACAGAACTGCACAGACTGTTATACATAAAAAGAAAACAATACAAAGCACAATTCTTACATCTAGTTTTTTTAGATAAAGTTAAGTAAGGATCATTTGAGGGTATGAATATATATATATATATATATATATATATAATACAAAATATATATATATATATATATATACATACACACACATACACATGCACACACATACAGATATTTATTTTTTAATTTTTTAATAGCAGCATTACAAGTACAGTAGCCACAAATCTGTACACAGTTCCTGTTCCCTTTGAAGATGTCATTGCCTTCTAGGAAATGAATTTGGTTTTATACAGCATTTTAATGTGAATTGCATTCCATAGTGCTCTACCACAGCAATAGCAACAGCAATTATTTATGCAGAGCAAAGAAGCGAGGCTGGTGGAGGTTGCGGTATGCTTAAGGACATTAAGCATGTAGCAGAAAGAGTAAATGTTTGAGAGGGCATCGTCATCGTAAAGAGGGTTTTATAACACCCTCAGGTGTCAACAGACATTTGACTAACCAGGGGACTAATCAGAGCAAATGATAAGTAGTCATAGCAAGGTAGGGACTGGATCTTGTTTATACAATCAATAGCAGCACGATCAGAGTCGATAAACAGGATTTGATTGAACTCACTCAGGTTTAGTACATCAGACTAAACAATGAAAGCTTAAAGGAGAACATGAGTCAGAATTTACAAACTTTATGTTGTGCAGAGTGTTTTGATTGGCGTGTACTCCTAGTGTGTCATTTCCTTTGTTTGCTGTTAGGATTTTTTTCTAAATTGCATATTTGTTTTATCAGTACAGTTAAATTGTAAAAAAGCTTGATAGCAACCCACTGGTACAGTGGTCGTACTACCACTCATGACGACAGCAAACCAGATTTAGAAGCAAGGCTGAGTCATCTGAGGCCTGGCTGGGACAGGAGGTCTGCATGTCCCAGAGGATGCTTACCTCCTCAGTGAGGGAGGGTTCCCACCTTCTGCTGCACCACCGCCATCTGGGTGGCCATGGGAGGTGGTGCCTGAGGAGCTGTGTGCAGGTTGGGGGATGTCAACAGAGCTTTGATGTGCCAATGCATGCATGCTCACACCACTGGCTCTGGCCAGTTGCTGTCCCAGGGGCAGGCAAAGAACAAGAAACCCTCCCACCCGATGCAGGATGACACCAGTCCCAGCTTTGCAGGCCCCACACTACCAATGTGGCACCCACCTCCAGACTGAGCCACACCTCTGATGGGGGCTTGGCCCACTCATGTCAGCCCCACCTTGGGGGATAAGCCAGGAAGGAATAAGAAGGCAGGTGTAAGTCCGAAATAAGGCAGGTGGTGGGGTAGGGAACTGCTGGCTGGCCGATAGGGTTTGAGTGTGTGGGGGAGTTGAAATTTGCTAGGCTACACAAAGTCACTCTGTGACTTTAAGATATAAAGCTGGAGCCATGACAGAAAAATCTGATGGTGGAATGAATAGCAATCAACGGGTCTTGGGAGCTACAACCACAGGCAGAGTGATTTTACTGAAGGTCCAAATGGCTCTGAAAATTAACAGATGTCAAGCAGTCTGCATTTTGCCTAATCTAGAAAGCTGCTGACTATATTTCCAGTATTTTATTTATTGGATTTTGGTAACCGGGTAAGCCCGGTGAGACAATGTCACTTTTTCAGTGGTGTTCCCAGAATTTAAATGCTAGAGGCAGAGAGACCGAAACAACTGCAGTATGCAGATACTGATGAGAGTAAACTAAGTCAACTGTGAATGCCACAGTGGGGAAACCTCAATGAAACCCCCTGTGACCCTTATAGAGGCTGTTTTCTTCACTAGTGGCAATAGGGCAAGTCAACCCCAACCAGGCATAGAAACACAAACAAGAAGGAACACCCTCACACCTGATGATTGAGGGGCTGCCACTATTCGAAAATATTACAAAGTAGTTAGAAAAGGGACCCAAATGGGTCTTGTGATGTACTGCTACTATGTTATTCTCAGAAGACATCAAGATGCCAAAAAGGTTGCTGACCAGATAGCACAATGGCGGCTGAGTCACTTGCTACACTGCTGACCCCAGGGTTATGCCCCAAACCTGGAGAATTGTGGCGGTGTGTTGGCACAAGAAGGACTGGGCACCCCAATCAATGCTCTCCCCTTCCAAGGAGGGAGGGCTGTATACCTCATGTGCTGCTGTCACCTGGGTGTCCACTCTTGGTGGTAAGAGCTAAACAGCAGGGTCCCGACCCAGACAATTTGTGCATGAAGGGCAGGGGTAATGCAGTGATGGGCTGAGATGCAGCTTCCTGGGGTCCCCAGAGCACTGGTTTAGAGGGTCTCTTTCAGATGAGAAGACATGGCCACAGTTGAAGAGGGTCCTGCCCAGACTTTAAAAAAATTATGAAAAAGGAAAAATGGCAACAAAAACGATATAGCGTAAATATCTGTATTGGAGGGATTCAAAAAAGACATTTACAACAACATTTACCCATGATAAATATGCATACAAAGCCTCAAAACATGTGAGATTTTGTAAAGGCATGAGGTGATTTGCTGTAACTTTAACCTCAGTCTATGTTTTTGTTTTCTGAGATGTTTTAAAGGCATGCTCTAAGATTATTGCATGAAAAAAAATGGGCTTTTTAAACCCATATGTGCATACCTTAGTACATCCTGAGTCCATCAATCAATAATCCCAAATTTATAATACAGTGCCATTTGGGCGGGAAGGGATCATAAACTGGCCCAAAATGATCACCAGCCAATCCCTTTAACTTCCTGGTGTGCTGCTCCCACACCAAGCCATTTTGTGATGTCTAACTAGGGATAGCACAGAGGCGCGCACCATTAAACTGAATGGAGTTATTTTTAAACTATGAATTCTGTATCATACTGTGGCATTACATATCCACGAACACCACCACTCGACTAACAAGGCCCTTGTGCTCCCCAAGTCCCCACCCTCCTCCCCACAGGGGACCTAATGCTCAGGCTTGACCAATGGCATCTGGTCACCCACGCCACCGCGGCCATGAAGCCAGCTCTCATAGGAAGCACTGATACAGCAAGCACCATCCAGTCCTCCCCCGTACTCTGAACAAAGCTCTAGGCTCCACTGGCCCACTGAGCGAGCAGAGCTCAAGTCACAAACCCAGGTCTCCTGCATGGCTGCACACCGGACGATGGCTGTTACCACCAGCCCAGGCAGTTTTAGAGCCGTCTTGCGCTGCTGCCAGCAGTTTCCTAATGAGGAAGCCCCTAGAATCTAACATTATGAAGTAGTAGCTGCAGCTGTCCAGAATGCATGCTTAATTTGCACTGGCATTTCACCAACCATTAATCACAATCAAAGTGAAGCAGCACTTGAATGCATTTGGGCAGATATATTCGAGTACAAGATCCTATTCTTCCCCATTTGAAGTAGCTGACACTTGAATCATTTAAAAGGAAAAAAAAAACATTACCCACTGTGATGGGTGGGGGATGGGTACTTCTGTTTAGGGCTTGAATCCCTTAAAAGACATGGCTTGTTTTGAAACCTCTTAAAACTGGTGATCAGCATATAATTTTCATATAAATTGTTCTAACAAACATGTAACTTATGCTAATTCCCTGATTAACAGCATCAGCAGATCGTGATCTGCTGCTATAAAATGTTGGTTTCTTGGCAAACGGCATAAGCCTAAACCACACTGCAGTGGGTGTGGGTAGTCTATATAATTAAATACTGTAGAACCACCTTTAATTACATGTTTATTCCTGGGAATGTTTGCAAGTTGTACTTGGCACCATACTTGTAATATACTATACTATATAGTACCCTGTACTTCATTTTGAACTGTAACTCTGCTGTTACCCTTGCCACTGTAGACCACTGCCTCACTGTAAATGAGTCTTACCACAATTTCCTGGACAAATAGATTTGAGTTCAGTAATTTGGGCCAGTTTTTTTCCCCCATCACTACTTTTACTTCCACTGCAGGTTGACCCCTGCATCCCTGGCTCCGCCATCCCCATTACCCACCATCCCTGGGACTTACCTGGTTTCCAGCATGTCACACATGGATTTTCACTGCAGCAGGGCCGGAGGGGGGAGAGACATCCTCCGCCCCTACAGAATAATCTAGATATATCACAGCCATGTCCAGTTGGTGGTGGGGAGGCTGCATAGGGCCAGGGAGTCATTAAGCCAGTCGGGGATTTTCCCTCTGGCATTTTCTACCCAGTGCCACCAGCATGCAATGATGCAATAAGCATGCACGCCTCCATAAGCACACACGTGTCAGCATCTGAGAGCAGCATTCCCACTGCTGAGGTGAACCCGCTTTGCTGCCACCTGTCCTCTGCCAGGTGACAGGCTGGTAACTGTATGCTCCGCCCCCCCGAAGAAGGGGAGACTTGTCCCTCTGAGCTCCTCCCTCCCCTGAAAGACCAGAGTCCACTAGTGAACCCGGGTCACTGGTGTGGCAGGTAGTGGTGCTACCACCATGCCACTGGGCCAGCACTTTTGGGACCATTTTTAGAGATAAGTTAGGTTTGTTACTTCCACTGCATGGGTCTGAGGAGTTCAGATTGCTTTTGAACTGGTTCGCCCAACCTTAATTAACAGAAACAACCCCCCCTACTGTAGTTCTACATTTCATAATAAACAGCCAGTTCTGAATGGGTGCCCCAGTGGAAGTGGCACATGTTGCAGAACCATTATTCCCCTTATTGTGTGTGTACAATGGCACAAGCATTTATAACACACCTCTATTACACATTACTATACAATGCATGTCATGGTAATACTTAGACAGCATCTGTAGTAATCAATGGCACTGAAAATAGAAAGGCAACAGCAGAAAAATACTCATAGTCCATTTTGACTGTCCATTGTCCTACCTGAGCAATAACAACCTACCCTTGGTTGTGCCTTGGCTTAACGTTCATTAGTAGTTTATCCCTTCCCCCCACTTTCCACCCCTTTCACTTAGTTTTTACTAGAGCTAGGCAGAATGTGGAATCCTGCAGGCGGAATTTGTTGGGAATGGCAATTCTGCTTCCAAAATGCTTTTGAGAACTCATTTTTGAATACAGCATAGTAGTGTATAGTGGAGTGTTGTTCTGTACAGAATTCTACCCCTTTCAAAATGCTGTTCTGCCACAGTTCTGAGGTCATGGAATGCTGTTCTACCCTTCTGGGGTTGAACAGCAATCTAGAACCTCTAGAGACTGCATGAGTCAGTTTCATTTTGAAAGCAAAAGAACTCACAAAACACATTTTTCACACAGTACTATACACTATAAAAAATACAGGATGAGCAACTCTATGCACAACCAGTGTGCTTTGCCACCTCAGGGTTCTGATTCCCATGGACCTCTCGAACTTCGCTCGTGAGGTCAGAGGGAATCAGAATCCCTCTGTGGCAGAACACACTGGTTCTGCATAGTTGCCCATCCAGTATTCTCTGTATTGAGAAAAGCACTTTGTTGAAAACTGCAGAAAAACATTCAATGGATTAAGTAAACCGAGGAATATTTTTCCACAGATCCCAGAAAAGGAATCCACAGTTTATGTAACCCACACATTAATAATCTGTAAAAAGCATTCCGCTTTTGAAAATGTGTTGTTCTAGCAATGGTGTACTTCAGCACAACTGGGAGGACTTTTTTCTGAAATCCCACAGAATTCCCCTTAAAGCTGTCCCAGGCTCTCTTGAAACCTGTCACTGTCCTGGCGTTTATCACCTCCCTCAGCAAATCATTCCATCTATCCACGCCCTTTCTATGA
This sequence comes from Neoceratodus forsteri, assembly GCA_016271365.2. Classification (NCBI taxonomy): domain Eukaryota; kingdom Metazoa; phylum Chordata; order Ceratodontiformes; family Ceratodontidae; genus Neoceratodus; species Neoceratodus forsteri. Next base: position 67,407,368 of record JADMNL010000030.1, read on the forward strand.
AGAAGTACTTCCTTATATCCTTTATGAATCTATCCCTCACCAGTTTATACTCATGTCCCCTAGTTGCTGACCCCTTGCTATATTTGGACAGGTCATCATGGCCCACTACCCTATTTATCTCTTTCCATTACTTCAAAGTTTCTATCATCCCCCCCCCCCCCGACCAAAGACACAGGCACACACTTTCTGGCCTCCAGCAAGTATTAGAAACATAGAAACATAGAATTTGATGGCAGATAAGGACCGCTTGGCCCACCCAGTCTGCCCATTTCCCTACCTGATGGATAAGTTGCAGATCCTAGTTAACCAGCAGTCTACTTCTTCCTACCCCCACCCCCTAGAATTGCCTTATGACTGTCCCATGCATGCTTGAATTCCACCACTGTTTTTGACTCCACAACCTCCTCTGGAAGGCCGTATTATGTTCAAGTTGGCTCAATGCTCCTCATATTGAAATTCCTTGCTAACCCTGTATCATCTTTGCAGCCTACCTGTGGACAGATTCTGTGGAGACCTTACCCTTTTGCTGGCCCAAACTGAGGAACACTATGAGAGTGCTGAAAACCCTCCTTCAGTGCCAGAGTGTCTTCAAAATGAGCCAATTGTTGTACAAACAGAGACTCCAGAGCAAGGGGCTGACAGTGCTCCCAGCTTGGACATTCCCCTTCGTGCAGAGGCACCCCTCACAAGTGATGAAAGCTCCAAGACCATTGCTGAAAGTACAGAGACTGTGGTTGTTCGCCCCAGAAAGAGTGGCCGAGCTGTCAAGCCAGTGGTGCGCTTCAGTTATGATTCCCTTGGGAAGCCACTGGATTTGCCTCTCAATGTAGTCCACAAAGGTGTTTATGTCTCTCAGAGCTCACTGCCCAAATTGAGATTGACGGCCCATTCCAGGTTACTTGTCCTGCCCTCTCACCATGGTGCCTCTGCCCCATCCAGCCCCAAGTTAGGTGATAGGAAAGGGCCCCCTTTTGCATTGTTTAGAGTACAAGAAGTTATTACATGATTCTGTATAGTAATGTTCAATTTACCTGTGCGAAATATGCATAATGTATTGTCAGAATGGAAATTATATAGTGGAGTACATTGAAATGTATAGTAAAGTGACAAGTTATGCCAATTGATGAATCAGATAGTACTTGTATAGCATGCTAATGGTATAAATATCTTGTATATGTTGCATTTTCAATGTTATGATGGTACAGACTTGACGCGAATGCCAAGTTTTCCCTGGCAGAGAAGGGTGTAACCCCCCCCCCACAAAAGGGGGTTCCCAAAAAGTCTTCATTGAGCTTGCCTAAATGTTCAGTGCCAGGCTGGTGTCCCGCATTTTGCAGTTTAAATGTGATTACCAGAGCTTGTATAGCCTCTGTGTACTGTCTCTTTAAGAGCTGCCTAATTGCAGCTTAAGTTATCTGACAGGGAGCTCTGTTGAAAGATGTAACTATTTACTGAAAATCATTTAGAGTGATAATTATAATGTAGTTTGTCTAACCTGCTTTGTTTGTAGCAAGGACTGTTTGTTTGTCTCCACTATCCTGGTCCTGGACTGCAAATTGGACCAAACAGTACTGGTGGGACCTAAAATGTAGCCGGACTACAGGAGCTGTCTAAAGTCAAAATCCGTAGGAACTTTAGTTTGGAGTTTTTTTGTACCTTTTTAGCAACTGAAGGGGGAGCTCTTGCTTTAACTGACAGCCAAATCAGTCAACCAAATCTTCTGGATCTTGGGGAAGTCCTGGCCTGTTTGCAGTTTTCTGTTAGAACTAAGCTGGAAGCTGAGCAAGAAGAAGCTGAAGTGTGTCTGAGCAGCAATCTTGAGTGGCTTCGCATGGGAGAACTCTGACAAGGCTAAGTTTTTGGCCTGCATGTCGGTGTGCTGCTTCTGAGAGGGAGAGAAGAGAATTATTTTGGACTAAATCCGAGTTTGTGTGACTAAAGTAAGCTAATGAAGTGGGCCAGGCTCAACCTGAAGAAGACCGAATATTTTTGCTGAATGCGATCGGCCTGTCAGGAGTTCCAGCTACCCCTAAGCTCCCGGTGTGTGCACAGACTTTGCGATTGTGCCCGGGAAGCGCTTTGCCTGGTACAGTAGAATTCCCGTACATGTAAATGTGCTATGAGCTGCTAGTGGGTTGTGAGTTAGTTCCCCACTGTGTGAACAGTGTTCTGCTTCCTGGAAGCTGTATCCATCCCAAAATGGACTGCTTCCAAACTTGTCTCTATGCGGTCTGGGCTTTGCCAGACTGGCCCAGCCAGACTACCCACTGCACAGAGAAGCCATCAACGAGAGACCTGCCTGGGGATCAGCCCCCTGCTCCACGCTTGAACAGGAACGACGCCTCTGCGACTTGTGTGGGCCCTGCTTCTCCTTGCATTCCAGATCAACCACCTGCAGTCTCAATTTTCATCCAACCTGTGTCCAGTCTTGGGTATCGTGAGTAAATACCAGGGTAGCTCCCTACAACAACAGCTTAATCTGAGTGTGTCATCTGATTGTCTTGTTGTTTCGTTTCCTTTACAAACTGAGCCCTCTGGCTCCGGATTACAAATATTGTGTACTGTACATGTTGTGTTTTCCATCACAGGGCCTCAACCAGCTACAACCCCGGGCAACTGTCCTGGCTAGCCCATCTCTTCTCTACCTGGGTACCCAAAGGTGGACTGTGTGGGGGGACTCGAAGTGCATGCATAACTGCTTGATTGATATAACCTTTAAGCTAATTAACCTGATTTTACCCCTCCCTTGTTCAAGTCCCCTGAATAAATCAGATCTAACTTTTTCTGCATGTAATCTGACTGTGGTTCCAGTTTGTGCGCAAAGTACTATACTGTTGCTAGTTGCTGTGCTTAACCTTGTTTTACAGGGGGTCCCCAGGGTCGAGCCAGAGGAACCAGCCCTGGTGGTAAGTGCAAACAGTGTGGGTACTTGTGTGGTGTACCAGGGGTATTGTGAAAGTGATTACTGTACAGTGTTCAGGCCAATAGAGGGGAAAGAAGGGGGTTACAGTGTCCCAGAGGGCTGTGCCCAGGTTAGTTTGACCACTACCAACCCTGACCTCCGGGTGGAGGCACCCGTTTCAGAACTCAGGCCCCTTAACCTGCTACTAGCCAAGCAGGCAGGGGCAGTAGCCCTTGGGATAGCGCCACCTAGGGGTTACAAAAGTTTGAAACAAACAAACAAGAAAAGTCTTTATTCTTTTCCAGAACTGGACACAGCACTTGATTTGCGGCCTCACCAATGGCTCATTGAGGGGCAAGTAGTACTTCTTTTCACCAAATTAAGAACCCCTCTCCCTATATATCCTAACAACTTATTTGACTTCACAAGTCCTCTGGTACACTAAGTCGCTGATTTGAGGTATCACTGAAAAGCCCTTACCTCTACATACCGCTACACAGACACACATTGCCACTTAAAGCTTTAAATAAAATACATTATTCTGTGTAGGCTAGCTTCTCTCTCATCTCCTGTCTTTTAGGTCTTACAGATATGGTTTTTACAACAACCCCACCACCCAAATAAATGTCTCTAGCCTTCCATTTTTTAATAAAATCTTTTCTAATTGTAACACGATATCTCACCTTTTTTGTCTTAAAGGACACATAAAGAGGTGTATTTTTTTTTATTTATATTTTCTGTGTTTTTTGCCCCATTTTCTCCCCTGTTCCCTGGAGCCCCAGCACACAGGCGTCGTGTGTGCATGGAGGTGCACGCACACCCCGTGACCCCAGCTCAGCCCCTTCTGCCCCTCTCCGTGGCTTTCGTTGGAGCTCCCTCAGGTCGGCACCGCCATCCGTCCTCCACTGGGCGGCAGCCAGTGGCCAGGAAGCCTCCAGTCCCTCCCAGAAGGAGAGAGCTGCCTTGCAGCAGCTCAATCTCGCTCCTCGTCCTACCATCCGCCCCCGGCTGACCCCCCCCCCGACAACTCGGGCTCATTCCAAACAGGTGTATTTTTATCAAGTAAAATTGGCAAAACCAAAAACATAGCACTGTAGTTTACATGCTTACTTACGTAATGATGTGCTCCATTTGCCCAAGAAATGTTGTATAACCCATTTTCGTCAGGTGTAAATGTGCCCCACAGATGTAAACAAATCCCAGCTTTATATTCAAACTCCACACCCCAGTAGATGCCTAAAATGGCTACAAATGTCCTTACAGGATGTCATCAATGGAGCGACAGTGCTCCAAAGTGATATTACAGCCTGTGTAGGGACCTTACACAATATACTGTAGAAATAACATTAACAAACTGTTTCACTTGCAAATCCTTTACTGTGCATGTGCGAAAGGTTGTCACACATGCACAGTAAAGGAGCTAGAGGAAAAAAGTTTTGCTAATATTATTTCTACAGTATGTTTGTAAGGTATGCAGGCTGTAATATCACTCTGCAGTGCTGTCACTCCATTGACGCCATCACGTAAGGACGTTGTGGTCATTTCAGGCATCTACTGGAGCATGGAGTCTGATTCCATAGTTGGGGTTTGTTTACATCTGTGGGTCACATTTGAACCCGATGAAAATGGATTACATGGCATTTCTTGAGCAAACAGGCACATCATTATGTAAGTAAGCCTCTAACCTACAGTGCCATATTTTTGGTTTTGCCGATTTTACTTGTTAGAAAAACGCCTGTTTATAAATGTGTTCTTTTAATACTAACACAGAAGTGGTTACTAAAATGTCAGATTTAAATAATAAAGATCTCTGGATTTTTTTTCTTTTGTAATTCTGGCAGTCACATGTGCAGATAGACTAAACAGCACCTTGCATTTGGGAAAACTGCAATTACCAGTAAGCCCATGCTAAATAAGGCAGTCCGGTCACCATTACAGTGTGGTTATCTGTGTGTCTGCCTGTGGTCCACACTAGAGCCAACACCCAGTGCAATACATCAATCCTCAGCTGCCTCTGACAACATGCACTTTTATTTTCTACCAGGAATTCGGAAGCGCGACAAGGTCAATCTGTTGTTTCTCTTTTTTGCTTTGTTGCATTTCCAAAACAAAAATTGTTCCAACTAAATAAAAAAAACCTTAACTATGTAAATAATGCTATTTGTCCGCAACAGAGAGAAGTGAAAACTGCGCACATCACAGTTTTAATTAACACATGTCATGCCTGCATACTTTACTTTCAATAATTTTTTTTATCTACAGTAGCATACCCCAGTTGAGATGCAGCATCTTATTTTGCATTGGGGTCCTGCTTCTACTCATGGGAGAGCTGAGACACAGGAAGCTCAGCAGACTTTCTCAGGGTTACACAGTAAGTCAGAGTCTGCGGTGACTTTCAAATCTGTGATTACTTGTTTCATAGTTCAATGCAGAGCCATGCATTTTGAGCCCCTCCCCTCAAAAGAGAGGACTTACATTTCAACACTGGCTAAACTGTGAACTCACCAAAGGAGGTTGTGCCCTCTCCTGTGGGGAAAGACTAAATGAGGAGCCCTCATCTGAGGGGGGTGTGCAAGTAAACATTAAGCCAATTATTGTGTTTTACTGATCATTAGAACATTTTGTACCTTTTTTAATTAAATTTAGGTAAAGCAATGTAACAATACCCCTCATTTTTGGCAAATCAAAATGGTGCCACTGAAAATATTGAATGTACAGTACAAGTCATTATAATTAGGAAAGCCTGCATAATGCAAGCAAGATATAGCACCAGGAGTAAAATGTAATATGGGCCCCTACAAGGGGATGGGAAGCTCTTACTTCCAATATTCAAAGGGAATATTAGCTCTGTGTTGCTAAAAAATATGTGGGTGAGCTCCATTTCCCAATTTAGTTTACTCGTTAAAGGAAAAAACTGTGCTATGGCACAGCCTATCTTTTTTTCCCTATTCTGATTATCCCTGTGCCTCACCCACTGCTCTTCCTGTCCTCATCTCTGGTCAGTCTGGCAGCTCCAGATGTTCCTGGCCTGGGGTTTCTGACCTTGTCTGGGAAAGAATGCATTGACTGAAGCTCGGGAGGAGAGTCCCTGGGTGTGAACAGGACTGAAGGTGGAGAAAACACAACCAGCATACTCAAAGAAAAACTGCTAAAACTGCTGCAGTGCAAAAAGTAATTTAACGCTACTTTGAAAAGGTACAACTCTAACCCCAGTGCTTCACATCTAAGGATGACGCTTTGTCTGGCACCTTAAAGTAGACAGGCAAGTAGCCGTTGTCATGCACGTGAGGTGAGGCTTCTTTTCCCATTTTAGGCCCTCCCAATTCCCTGACTGCAGGCCGCCCTTTGCTTCACTCTTTTAGGAAAGAATACATATGTTAGTAACAAAAAAAAATGAATATTTCTTAGTGAGCCTGCCAGCTTTTATTTAGTGTTATCAAGAAAATACAGTTTTTTATATTAACAGGTAGAGTGGCATAAAACAAGCTTGTTAGCAAAAAACAATATTATCATTTGCCGGTTTAAAGTTTGATTTATGAAAAGCACCAAGGTGCCTCACAGGACAATAAAAGGCAGTACAAGATAGAAGGACAACATTAATAACAATTAAGAATACTAATGTGCTGCAGCATTAATAACTAATTAAACAAGTGTCGTAGACAGGAGCTCTGCTTCTCAAACGCCACGTGAAAGATATACAGCAACAAGATGCTCAGGGATAAAATCCAGTTTTATTTTTACCGTGGATGCCAGCAGCCTGACGCAGGTACCAGGCTGCTGGTGGTGTCCATGGTGAAAATAAAACTGATTTATCCCTGAGTATCTTGTTGCTGTATATCTTTCACGTATGCTTAGAAGCAGAGCCCTGTCTTATGCTGTGAGTAATTTTGTCTGCCTCCTTACCTTCTTGCTGTAGCTACCTGTTTACACAAAAACAATCAAACATGTAGGACTTGAGTGCCTTGACTACACATTAACATTTACAAAGGATCTTGTGTTGCTATGACCAGCTACTGTACAGCTGATATGTGTGTGTGTGTTGAGGAGAGAGTAAGCACTGTGTCCGTCACACTAAATGAAATGTCTGTAGCAGCAAATTAAATGTGTGTCCCCAGCATGTACTGGTAGCACTTCTTATTCTGCATTTGTTACAGCTGTTTCACATTACATTGAATGTTGCAGATGTCTGCATTGCAGGAGAGGAACGCGATGGATGCTTCAGGCAGGACTTTCAGACTCCTGCGTCTTGCAGGATTTTCGTAAGTGGCACTCGAATATCCTGCTTATTCTCAAATTCTTGAAGCCTGAAGGAAGTGCCAGACTAGCTATCAGATGGTATCACCTGTGTCCAGAACTGCAGCAAGTGTTCAGATCTACACATATGCAGCTAAAAGTAGGCCCAGCTGTCATAATTGCTATGAACATTTGATTGTAGCCCTGACACACCTCATCAAGACTTGGGCAGATCCTGGAGGAACACAGTGGGGATACGTTGATGAGATGTGTCCCCACTGGCATTTTTTTTTTCAAAATCTGACCCTTGGTCTTTTTTTCTTTTATTTATTTGAAATTTACATCAACCAGCTAACAGGATGACCCAATGAGATATCATTATAAAATGGATAAGACACACCAAAACCTGTGACTGGTCAGATGTAATCACATGACTGTGCATTATTCCAGCCCCAACAGCATTAGTTGGAAATAATTAGGTTCTGAACCTCATTGCTCAGTTTTCACCATTTTATAATCACAACTGTAATCACAATAAGGTACTCCAGAGTGTGTGTAATTCTGAGATAATGGTACTTTTTCAGTCTGTAAGGCACTCGGTGTTGCCTTGTGCTTCACTTCTCAAGGAGTGTTGTTATCCCACAATAACGCACACCTGTTATGTTTTACTGCTTATACATCTCATTTGGGGGAAGGGGGCTTGGTACAGCAGGGTACAAAGAGCTCTTCATTTATAGTCTGGGCCCCAAGCTCTCTGTGGAATTTTTGTCCTGATTTCCGCGGAAGGGCTTCTAGGCTTCTGCAGTGACATTTTTTCATTTCTGTGGCATTAATTATTTGGTTCTGTGGCAGAATGTAGTCCTGCCATTGGCTTAAATATGATGAACACAGAGGAGGGGCTTTAGGTAAACAAAGCGGGGAAAAAACAGGCACTATGGAAACAACTTTAGATGTAATATCTCAGAGGCATAAACAAGATGCAGGGGGGAGACATATCTCACTGTAGCAGGAGTACAAGAATGAAGGGGCATTACATGAAACTGGGAGGGGGCAGATTAAGGAGGAAATGTGAGAAAGTTTTTCTTCACGGAGGAGGAGGCATGGAATGGTCTGCCACAGGAGGTGGTGGCAGCAACCACACTGAGGGTTTTTAAATATGCCTGGAACAGGCACAAGGGACTCTTGAGGTGGAATGATGTGAAGCCACTGACCTGATACGGTCAGAGGTAGCATACAAGCATAGGGCCAACGGGCAGACTGGATGGGCCTAGCAGTCCTTATCTGCTGACATTTTCTGTTTCTGTGACTGAAAAATCAGAAAGCGCAATGAATTCTACGGCACTAAATATATCACATGACGTGAGCTCTGTGTAAAATTCCAGGACTGTGGAATCGTGGAATTCCATGGGCCTTGTTTATTACAAAATACAATAACATACATAAAAACTTGTTTCAAAAGGGATATGAAAATGCAGGTTGCAAACTGCCCAAGCAAGTTCTTGGCAACAGCAGAGAACAAGTACTCATACAGCAGAGAAGGGGAACAATAGTCTCAGGTCTTCAGGATTACTTCCTTTATTGCATTATTAACATTTTTTACATGCATTATTTCATACGTACAGCACTTAATATCCTTGATGCTCTCCTGCTAGGACATTACTATTTGGCAGTCTCTGTGAAGGTTATGGTCCTCCAGCCTTTTGTTCCATATTATTTCCGTACTTCATTAGTCTGCACACTCGCATCCTTCACTATGAGGAGCTTCTTCCAATAAAATTATAATACACACTATTCACTTCCGCTATACTGTACTTGCAGGTACTAACAGTCTATCATTAAACACTTCTCCTGTATAAAAAATGTAATTAAAGTTATATTTTCAATACGTGCTTTGCAAATTTATAATTCACCCACAAATTGCAGTGAATTTTCCTGCTACTTGCTACATGCAGCATTTGCGTAGTGTGCACTATGCAATTTCTCACAATGGCACAAATTCTTACTATATGAACTGTCGCAGTTCGCACTATGTGGCAAATACAGCAAAGTGCAGAGTGCAGCGATCCACCTAGTAAAATTAGAATAACTGTGTGAATTTTACTTTGCAAATTGCAGCTCTAAGCTTTGTGAATTCTGGAGTTTTTTCACTTCATATGGATCTCATTTCAACCATTTTATGTAATAAAGTTGTAACAGCCAATCAGGCCATTGATAGTTGCTCCTTTATGCACTCAGGCACTATGGAGTTTTGACAGGTAGGCAGGTGCCAATATGCTATACCCTGTGTAAGCCACCTGTGGGTTTATTGTTTTTCCTTCCCCTGGACCATTTTTGGGAGTTCACAATTTCAATATTTATGGCCTCCACCCTTTGGTGGGGTCTCCGCAGGCCACAGGTCATGCCGGGGGATGGCTGACTATAAACTGGGCCCTTTGATGCCTTTTTGAGGGGTCCCAGCCTCATAAGCTGCTGATGCTGCCTAGACAATATGTGGCCACCTGGCTTAGAGACTAAGTGATAAAGGGTATAGGGTCTTCATGACCACCAGAGCCACCAGTGACTTGTTTTAATTCCATTGTGGGTTTTTGAGCCTGGAGATTAATTTAGCAATAAGGCATGACAAGGTGTGTGTTATCACGTAATAACGCTACCCTGGGTGGCCAGCACGGCTTAAGCTGCTTTCCACCACTCCCAGGAGTGACGTTATTACACAATAACACACACCTTGGAGTGCCTTGTTGCAATTATACAATGGCTCGATGTTATAGAAAACAAAAAATAAAAATAAAAATGTTTTTAGTAGATTTTTAGTGTATCATTGTTTCTGAAGAAAAAAAAAGAATCATAACAATCATCCAAAAAATCAATACAGTGATGTTATTGTGTAATAACATCACTGTCTCAGGCACACATTGAACAATCAGAGTCCAGGAAATTTTCTTGCCATTGTATAATTTTGTACATATGTTAGACTGGCCAGCACTTTTATTATTAAATGGGATCCCCTGTCCCAGCAATTTTATAGTGTGGGTATTCAGTTTGTTACTGTTGCTGCTACTAATCCCTTTTAGTCCCACAGCCCAGCATCCAACAAGACACCTCTGGCAAGGAAGAACCAGCAACATAATGAGGCCATCTGAAAAGTAATAGCCGTCTTTCTTGGGACTGTCTTGTTTCTGCTGTTGGGACCCCCCTCCCAGCTATTACCATCTGGATACCTCTAGGCAGTGGGACGGGGGGGGGGGGCTTACACTGTAAATCAGTAAATATTTGCACAGTAGATAAGAAGAGAAGTTCTGGTGGGAGGGCATCCACATGAATCACCACGCTGTTCTGCTCAAGCAGCAACTTTTGGAAAGTGGGAAGGTTAAGGCTTTGCCGAGGGGGCTTGCAGGCCTATTCCAATCCTACAGGCCTGCAAAGGAGAAAGAATGCCCCTCTGCTGGAGTCTATTTGGTAGTTGAGCACTATCCTGTAACTACCACAGTTGATTATATTCATTATAAAATAAAAGAAAGCTGATTGGCTGAGGCAGTCTTTGACCCACAATGATATATTTGTATATTATCATGGTTCAAAACTGATTACTAAGATCAGGCATTTCCTAAAACTTTGGGGCCATTTTATAATCACAGTAATACACTCCAGGGTGTGGTATACTATGGGGTATTGTCACTTTTCAGGTGGTTGATAGTGCCCAGCACTGCCTTGTGCATCACAACACATGCAAGGCATAAAAATATCTCATAATATACCATGCCATGTTGCGTTATTGCTTTTAAAGGGGGTCAAGACAGGGGGATGTGCTGCATCTGTGAACTAAGGAGCAGATGCATTTATGAAACAGTTTGGGCTCAGCGCATTCACACTGCCGCGCAACCAGGAATGCAATGCAGGAATGCAACATCAAAGGACTGAGCCGTGCCACTATTGGTGCAGCTCTGTCCTTTGAAAAGTTGTCCAGCTCCGCCCCAGCAGCTGAAAGGGCGTCATCACCAACCTGCTGATTGATTCGCCTGCCACTGACCTGCCCCTAGAAATGGAGCTCTCCAGTGAGCACACCCCTGTACAGCACCTCTTATAGCAATAAGTTTGTCTGCACCTGCTCACCACGATGAACTCAGAAATGACTTCTCAAGCCAAAGATAATCAGAAACAGCTGAAGGATCATGATGTTTTCAGATGCAAATTCCACTGACAGACTTTTAGGAAAACACAAAGTGCTTTTTTAATTGAATTTCTTTTAACCTTATTCTTTTGCTCGTATTATTTGGTGCTGCATTGACAGTCTACTCTAAAAGGTCCATGGCCTCTTTTAGAGGATAAGAGCTGTGCACAAGATCTGGGATTCCTTTGTAAAATGGTGCCCCAGCATTTAGGTTTATTTTGGTGGGGGTGTGTCTGACTCAGCAAGGGGGATCTTCTTACACTTTATTTTCCCAGGATTGCCCAGCTTAAATAAACATCTCATTTTCAGTGGGGTTTTGTTTCTCCTTATGTTTATACAGCTGAGTGGACTGAAGCACATAGAGGTAAAGTGACTTGCTCAGGGTCACACAATGAGTGTATTCTGTGAAGACTGTGATTACAAAAACAGTGAAGACAAAAAGAGCAAAGGAAAACAGCACAACCAGAAAGGGTGACTGTTAGAATACAGTGATTGCCGAAATGACCACCTATAGCTTTCCCCCCTCCCTGAGTTGTGTCCCTCCCCCCAGAGCCTGTTATATTTTGTAAGGGGGGGTGTGCAGGGCAAATCCCCCCACAAAGTGGGGTGTGGGGGCAAACCCCCCTGCAGAAAGTCACTGTGGCACTGTTGTCGCTGTTTCGGTGATCACTGTTTTGACAGTCGCTCTATGTGGCCATTCTGTTTTCCATATACACTTTTCATCCTCGCTGTTTTATGCTCACTGTTATCACACAGAACCCATAATGAGTAGTGGCTGTGGTGGGACTTTTGAACCCCAGTTTCTCAAGCACGTGCCCAAACACACTTCCTCCCATATATAAATAAGGCCACAGTGATGTTCCTAGAAAAAGGAAAAGAAAAAGTTACCGGTGAAACATGGCTTTGTGATGATAGGCAGCATGGGGCTGGCTTGCAGGCTAGTGATCTAGGTTTATATCCTAAGCCCGGGACATCAGGAGTGAACCAGTGGGGTACGATAGCTCAGATATGCACCTCCTCTGAGTAGTGAGAGTTGCAAAGGGGGCTAGGCACTCCAGCAGGCAGTGGGAGGGGTGCCACCGAGGCACCTTAAGTCAGGAGTGATGGGTTGGGCAATCCTCAATTGCACAATGAAGAGGAGAACATAAACAAGGGGGCATCTCTGGTATGGACAGATAAATTCCACCCCACACCCCAGTAGACTCTTCTTCCAGGCTCCCTCCTCTGCTAGTCCAGTAACACTCTTACCAAGTTGGATCTGGTCTCTTGACAGGAACTGAAGTGACTGGTTGGACCCCACTGCAGGGGGCAAAGCTGTTGGGACTGCAGGAGAGGTGGCGTTGGATGTACAGATGGAAAGGTCAAGAGCATGGTAACTGTGATTGGTAGCAGTCCTAGTGGTTGAAAAGAGGTCCCGTCCAGGTCACCGGGTAAGTGGGATAAAGAATAAATAAAAAAAAAACTGAAAGTGGGTGCGACTTCACAAACATAGTACCTTCCATCCCTATATCACACCTACTGGCATACACAGCAGCAATATATTCACAGCTCTAACAACTGATGTTCCATAATTCCTGTCCTTAAATGACCGTTGTCTGCTGCAGCTGTACTGGATCACTTGCTCACAGGTAAATAGAGTGTTATACTTAGTTCTTGCATGTAACTATTACCTCTTTATTTATTTTGGGGGGTGGGGGCAGTGTTAAGTGCTGTGTTTTCCTGCTACGTGGTGCTCTTTCACACAACAGTAAGGAACACTTAATAATGATTCTGAGTATCCCTATTCATGAACAAGATAAACAGATCATTGCTATTCAGATATTATGGGCTTTGACCACTAAAACTATGCTTACCTCAGCTGTGCATTTACACTGCACTGAAAAAGAATGCCAGCCTTTGGTTCCAAACTAGGGTTGGGTGAAGAAAGCACTATTCAATCCACCAGGATATCTGCATGCTCTAATGAGTCATTACCTGCAATTGTAAAATGGGTAAGAAAAGCCAAGGTCTCTGATTGGTCAGATGTGATCCCATGACTATACGTTATTCCTGCACAACAGCACAGGCCAGAAATATGCAACTTTCTACACCTCAATACTCAGTTTGTGAAATAAAAATCAGAGGTGCCTTTTTATAATCACAGTATGGCACTGCATGGTATGCATACCTGTAGGAGAATGGCACTTCTCACATTGCCTCGTACCTTACTTCCCGATGTGTGCCATTATCCCCCAATAATGTACTGTACACCTGCCTTATGCTTAAGTAACAAAGCTATCTAACTAGCCCAGACAATGTGATCAGCAAATATTGTAGTTTACACCACTCAAATGGTCTGAAACTGAATGAATGTTATCCACACAGCCTGATTCCCAATCCCAAATTTCTATGAGCCAGAAGCATAAAATGTGGTGGCCTCCCACATCCTTCCTTTGTCTGCATTTCATTAATAGTTTTTATCTGGGCAGGCCCAGCAGCAGGGTAGTAGCAAACTGTGTTGCTGCCTGGGACACCAGACCGGAGTCCACATGATAGCCCAAATCCCACACTGAGGCCAACTGCATCACAGAAGTGAGGGGAGCAGGGCTCCCTCGGAGGGTAGGGATGGGCCACCCGGAATTTGCACACCCCTCACTGGCTGACCTTGGAGAGACATTGGTGTCAACTCTAAAGGCAGCTGATCACCTGCCCTTCAAGCCGGAGGAAGGATGACACAGTTTCGGGAGACATCTCAATACTCTTGCTTCATGGGCGGGGGTGCAGATGGTGCCTTCTCCCTCCAGGTAAGGGGTAGGGGCCCTAGCACACAGTGTAGTACTGTCAGTGCAGCTTACTTGGCTGCACCAACTCTGGTGCTATCCTGGTGGGTGTCCTGCTGAAAATAAAAGAACCCAATTCCCTTTTCCAAGAGTAGGGAATTTTCCCCAATGTCCTGGCACACATTCCCCTTTTCATAAAAGTGGCTCATGCAGTTCTCCAAGGCTGTGTGTGAGTGTTGATGTGCAAAATGACTGCCACTAAACATTTACAGTCACTTCATAACCAGTACTGTATCTCTTGCTTGTACAGCACTTTGGGATATAATGCATATGAAAAGTGTTGTAAAAATTCTTTCTTCTTCACTAAATGGTACCCATTAACAGAAACACAGGACCAGGCAGCCAGCCCTCCTTACAGTGCTACTTATACAAACAGTAAGGGAAGCTGATGGGAGGGTGGGTGAGGGGAGAAGACAGAACATAAAAACATGTGAAGGTGTAGGAGCACTAAGTACTTTGTCGAGCGCAAAAAGCACGTGCTTGCTTAGGAAATGTTCATAATATACAGAAAATGTTTATTTTTATTTTATTCACAACTTCTTCAACCAACACAACCCAAATGGGAAATAACATATTGTTTTCAGTGCAGTTCTGCTTCTCCCAAGTTTGACAGCTTGGGGACTGAGCACAGTGATGCTGATTGGGGCCCCACTGTGAGGCAATGGCTGTAGTGAGACTGGAACCTTCACTCTCCATGTTTACTGTGAACAACTAGACCACACTGTGCCCCAGGTACTTGATCAGAATGTAATATTTCCCAGAATTGTTTTTCTCACATATTTTCTTTTTCATCTTTTGCAATTTCATCTGGAGGCAGTGGAATCAGTATAACGTAGTGGTTAAGAGCACTGAACTGCAAATCTGGAGAACTGGGTTTGAATCCCACAGCCACCACTTGCACAGTGTGTGACCATGAACAAATCACTTAACTTCCCTGTACTCCCAGGATGCATCTGGAAACAAGCTTCAACTTAGTGTGTCTTTCCTGGCCAAAAATTGTAAAATAAATAAGATGCTGATTTCACCTGAGCTGGAATTAAAAAAATGTGTAGGATTTTGGCTAATTACCTTTACTACATTTCAGACAAATGCTAAACTAGTGTAAGCAATGCAGAATTCTTGTCTAACTGCATTAGTTACTTGGCAGTTGGAGCCGAGTGATTTATCAATTAATTATAGAAATGCTTTGCAAACAGAGAGATGGTAAGTGAGAGCTTAAACAGTGATTATATCGTCTGATTCCCTCTCCCCCAGCCCAGTTTTGGGCTTCTTAATTTCTTCCTTTAGCTCATTTTCCACTTCTCTTTGTATCATTCTCTTGTGTACTGTGTGTTTCCTCTCAGTGCTGCTGTGATTTCTAGCTCGGCACTTTGAGTCACAGGCAGCACAGCAAAACATACATCAAGTTGTCTTACTTGCTTGTTATGCATTCGAGCAAGGTAATGTTGTTTCGCAGAGCTGCCGGAGCTCAAGAAGTACAGCACATTAATAGCATCAGGGTGACTTACTTGACTAAGTATGGGAACGTTCATTTGGGATCTACACTAAACCTCTATGTGCATATCCCACAAGCCCCATCTCTCCATCTTTCTCAGTGTTTCCTCCGGAGCTTAATCTCGCTCAGCCTCACGGAATTTCCCTGTGCTTGCCAAGTGGCTTATACAGATGTTTGTGGCTTGTATACTGCACTGGGATAATCACACAGTATGTATGAGATGTGCTCTATATACCAAGGGAAAGGCAATCTGATCCAGAAATGATCAGTGAAAACATCTGTCTGAGATCAGGACCAGAATCTGGGCCAGCTAACAGAAGGGTTGCCTACACCTCAACAGGTGGCCTGGATTTGCTCAACTGGGATTCAGATTGGAACGTCCCCAAAATCTGCCTGACAATGATTGACCTGGATCATCTGAGTCAATTACTCTGAGATCAGTACAACAAAAGAACAGTGCACCCACCCATAACTGAAAACCACTGCACTGAGTGCGATACTGAATTACCAGGAAACACACTTAAATGACATGCAAGACATTTTTAAACAGAATACTCACAATTTTATTCGAGATCGTTTTCTTGGTAAGTGACATAAAAGCAGTGCAAAACATGTGTGGAATACAAGACTCATCAAAAAATTACATGGAGGGAGGCAGTCCCATCAGCAGCAGCAGAAACATCAGTAAAAACTGTCGAAAAGACCCTTACATTTCACCCCATCTGGGCGGGGCTTCTTCAGAGGATTTACTCTGAGATCCATGTTGGAATCCAACCTGAGTCACCACCAGGTTGCCAATTTAAAAACAAATGTATTTCCACATTTCTTTCTTGGTCACAGTTGCAACCTCAATTTGCACTATAATGCATGTTTACTCAACCGCCTTTGTACTGCAGCAACCTGAGTGCACAAGTTGCGGCGGTACAAAAGTGGCCAAGTAGACACTTACTGTAGCATGGTAAGTTGTCTTGTGATCATCTCCCCGATCTAGCTCAGGACTAGGGACATGTTCTGGAGCGAGCGGCTTAAGTAGCCATGTAGACAAGTTATGCTGCTCACTCT
The DNA here is from genome assembly GCA_016271365.2 of Neoceratodus forsteri. Lineage (NCBI taxonomy): Eukaryota > Metazoa > Chordata > Ceratodontiformes > Ceratodontidae > Neoceratodus > Neoceratodus forsteri. The sequence goes on from JADMNL010000030.1 coordinate 67,424,047, forward strand.
GGTGCACAGTGCATGCTCCCAGTATCCTCCTCTGCCGAGCCAGAACAAGTAGGTGCAGCTACTCAGCAAGGGGACACTACTATAGAATTAGAGGTTGAATTTCTAGGGATGCTACTGCTGCCAGGACAAGTGGACTAAATAGGCAGCAGGCCATTAGATGGTAACTGTGATGAGCTAAGTGTTAAGTAGAAGAAACCGGACTAACCTGTAGTTTAGCTGGAGAAGCCAGTAGCAGCAGGTGAAATGTCAGCAGTCTGCCCATCATCAGATGCATCACTGCTGACATCAGCAAGCAGCCAACCACCGTCCAGACTCATGGCCACTCTTTAGCATCGGCTACACCAGCGCAGACAGGTGCCATGTAAATGCAGTCATGACACAGGTGAGGAGCTCACTGGAACGCTGAAATGGATCACTTAATAAAGCAGAGTGGTTGTGTATACACACCGACAGGCAGCTGTTAAAGGGCACAGGTAGGTTAGGGTTACATCCACAGTAATGACACTGCTGTGGTGAAGAGGGAGAGTAAGGCAGGGGAGCCTCATACAACCACAGAACTGCATGAAAGGCAGTTTGCCCCCCACTCTCAGCTAATGGCCCAAACATATTTGGGTGGTAGAAAGGATGAGAAGGGACCAGGCGAGGTTGGAGGAATGGTCAAAAGTATGGCAGCTCAGATTCAATGCAAAGAAGTGCAAAGTAATGCAGCTGGGAAACAAAAACCCAGGGGAAGAGTACACTGTTGGAGGGGGAATGTATTAACGACAATAAAAATGGAAAGGGACCTGGGAGTAGTCATATCAAATGACCTAAAGATAGGCAAGCAATGTGTGAAGGCAGTAAGGAGGGCTGGGGGGATACTTGAATGCACAGGGAACGGCATCACCAGTAGAAAACAGGAAGTAGTTATCCCTCTGTACAGACAGTTGGTGAGACCCTATCTGGAGTACTGCATGCAGTTATGGAGACCCCATCTCCTCAAGGCCATAGACAGGATGGAGGCAGTCCAGAGGAGGGCAACTAAAATGGTGCAGGGGGCTGCACCAGAAGCCATACGAAGAGAGACTAAAATAGCTTAATATGTATACCCTCGAGGAAAAGAGGGAGAGAGGGGACATGATAGAAACTTTCAAGGACCTCAAGTGAATCAACAAAGTCCAAGAGGATGGCATCTTTCAGCAAAAGAGATGTGCAAGAACAAGGGGGCACAGTTTGAAGCTAGAGGGGAGACGACTCAGGGGCAATGTGAGGAAGTATATTTTCATGGAGAGGGTGGTAGATGCATGGAAAGGCCTTCCTGAGGAGGTTGTGGGGTCAAAAACAGTGTGGGGAATTTAGGAATGCATGGGACAGACATAAGGTAATTCTAGTGGCAGGTAGGAGGAAGTAGGCTGTTGGTAAAACTAGGATCTGCAGCTTATCCAATAGGTAGAGAAACGGTCAGACTAGATGGGCCAAGCGGTCCTTATCTGCCATCAAATTCTATGTTTCTATGTTTAACTACATTATCTCAACAGATATAGGTTATGGTAATGCCAATAATTAATGCAAGACTAAAATATTCATACATTACTTAACCACAACAACTGGATGCTATTTGAGAAGGTGGTAGACTTGGACTTAGCAGAGAACGCAGTTTGAGAAATTTTCCACTAACAGAATAGCACACAGTGCAAGTATTAGATTGATCTTTCTGGATCATTTAGCAGAACTTGGGCCAGATTTTCAGTTAAAGATGGCGGCACCACAAATTCAGAGTGCATAGAGAATCCCTGTTACACCCTCACCAAAACCTGCCATACACAGAGGTTAACTTAGCCACCCAGGGAAGGAGTCTCCCTGGCCACAAACTTACAATACAAATCAGCTGCCAAGATGTTATAAGTTTATGGGTCTCGGAGGACCCCTTATGGATATAAGAGTGTCACCTCACATATTCGTACGATGAGGGATCTGCAAACACTCATATCCAGAGACTCCCCAACCAGACCCATAAACTTACTGTAGCTTGTTTTAGTACCTGTTTTCTTTGAAAATGCTGAATGTGTGAGCAACAAGTGAGAGACCTGTTACTGCGGCACAATGCATGAGACACTCCTGGGGGTATGAGAACCGCAAGTGGAAGGTGAACATTTCTGATACCCTAAGAATGTTAAGTGGGAAAACTGTTACAGTTGTATGGGCAGTTTCAGTAGCTATATTAATATATGATATCACTGACTGAGATCAATCAATAATACTTTACAATTTTAAAAACCTATCCAAATGTGCCTGTTTCCAGGGCAGCTATGCATAAGACACTCTTTACAAAATACAAGTATCTCACACCAAGGGAAAAGGAGCACTCCGGCTGCTTGGGAGCACTTCCTCGATCTCTAAATGTAATTTTAACACAGACTATGCTTTTCTTTGAAAATGTACAGTTAATTGTCACTTGGAGTCCTAACAGACCATAGGTACTTAAATTTTGATGCTCCAGGGCCCTATGTCATCTTGGACTTCTTTGGAACATACTGTGGTTATTTAAAGCAGCAGTACTAGATTAAAAAAATTGGATCTTTTTCGACAGTTTGTCTCCTGTGCTCTGTTGAGCACTTATCTAGTAATCTTTCTAATTTTTGCTGTAATATTACCATGTAATTTGCTCCAGTTTTTGTTTGTTTTTGTTCACATTTCTCCCACCCGCCATGTTCAGTTGGAACCCTCTGCTGCCAACCGCAAATGTGCATGACTTGCAGCACTACACAGGGACAGCGGGAACATGCAGTACAGGATCCCATGGAAGTAAACAAAAGACGTGATGCAACGTGAGGGGGGGAGTTTGGCTGCTAATTCGACAGCAGCCATATTTACTGTGGAGCCACAACAATGGAAATAAATTTTAAATACTTAAAAAACTAAAGATAGCTAGAAAAAAAAATATTTACAGAAATGGAAACCCAAACTATGGCTGCATGCTTCCAGCCAAAAAACAGAATTTTGATGATCACTTCCTGATTATCTAGTACTGCTGCTTTAATAGTGCACCTCAAAATGGGAGAGCTTTTGAAAGTCTGCAATATTTAGGTCACAAGCCACTGCAGGGTATGCTGCACAGAAACATAGGCTATGATGGCAGGAAATGGTCCACAGGTCCATGCAATTCATAACAGATATCATTGCACTTTGAATGCACCGTGAGCCCTGAGCCAAGTCAACTGTGTTTTCAACCACCCCGGATGTGATGGTGTCCGCAACAAACATACACTGTAGCATCTTACAACAATTGTAAAATTGGTCCCATCTTTCGCAATACCTAGCAGGGACAGATTGACTATCGGATTTTAACTGACTCCTTCTTGTGGAGTTAACTTGTTTGTTAACTATTATGGAATGTAATTTATCACCCTGCTGAAAGGCCAATGCCAAATGCTGTTTGGTTTTCCTGATATTTGTTTTTTTAATTCTGCTTAAGCTCACCACATAGAAACTCCAGCAACTGTGGGAACTGTACAGTAGACCATGATTTGGACTAAACTATTCTAGTTGCTCTCTTTATTATTAGTTTTGTTTTCTATCCAGATGTGGGAAGCTAAACATGAACTGAGATATGTATAGCATTTTATGTATTTCCTTTAAAAAATACCCAATGTTTTTTTTCTGTGACGTTTAATTTTATAACAAAAGATGCTTGTATCTGTGTACAAGTAAACCATTATTTCTTAAACAGTCATGGCAATTTAGAAAAGGAGTTTTCTTTATTTCTTGGTAAATAAATGTAAAAAAAAAAAAAGATTTTTAAAAAGATTGTGGAGCACATGGGAAGCGGCTGCCTGTATCTGCCCTCACAGACTGCCTGGTGATTAAATGCAAAGAGTGGTAAAGGCTCTACGGTAGGGCATACAGGGGTTGAGGAATATGGTGGGAGGATTGTGGAAGAGGATTACATGGGGGGTGTCAAGGAGTGGTAGCTTCATTCACTATTGGGGGACAGGTACAGCCATGACCACAGCCTCCTGTGCCAGTTGGGGCAAAGGCGTACCATGGACCAAAATGGTAGGGACGGGAGCAACGGCGTAGCCTATTAGGGGTAGAACAATGGCAGTAACCCAAGTAGCATACTCCCTCAGGGTTAAACAGCAGCTGACACCATCATGACAACTTTAACAAACCATAATATTTAGACACAGTTCAGCTTGTGTTTCATGTTAGTTCTGTACTTCTCCTCCCCAATATTTACCACTGAGGTCATTTGCATTAAAACAAAAATCTTTGTTCCTGAAGAGTTCATCTATCCCTGTTGCTTTGTCCCTACCTAAGGTCACAATGCATTGCTTGTGACATCACATTTACTCTCACAGCAATGCATTGTGATGTCACAACAGAGGATTATGACTTGAAGTAGGGAGTAAGCTACAGAGGCAGATGAACTCTAAGGGAACGCTAAGGGATAAAGTTCATTTACTCACACAAATTTACTCAGTAATAAATAATGGGGAAGAGACATCTATAGAATATATATGGAATGCAATCTGAATTGTACCTAATTATTATGTTTTTCAAAGTTTTTCTTGAGGTGTCAGTAGCTCTTTAAGGAATTAATTTTAAAGGCCAACATTCAGGCTGAGAGGTACGTGATAGGAATGGGGGAGAGTGTTGTGCTTTTTTCCCCCCATAGGTACTTTTTGTGGTACTGTATTTATGTTTTTTCTCCCCAGTTCTATCCTGTGCATCCCCAATCTGGCACATGCATGTGGAGGCATGCGCATGTCAAGCCCCAAGGGACATGCCACCCTATCAGTCGCTCCATTATCACCTACACCTGCCATTGGACTTCCATTTGGTGATGGCGGGACTATGAATGGGTGACCCCACCTACCAGGAGAGGAGAGCCAACCCTGCTCCCACCATCCCCCCCCCCCCCGTGCTGGCACCCTGGTGACCCGAGGTAGTTCCTGATCCTGAACCTGGTTTGCTGGCATAGCGTGTAAGGCATCCAGCACCTCAGTCCTAGCACCACCGGGCCAGCTTGCATGTTGTGGTTTTAAAGCAACTGCAGATCCATGATCTGGCCTAGAAAAAGGCCATGAGGAACTCTTTAGGGGAGGCTGAATTTAATTTAGAATTAAGAACAGGATGGTCATCTGCTTTTTTTAAATGTACAGGTCTGCTAGCAAGTAGAGGAGCAAGGGCCTGGCCGTTTTATTATCCGGGCCAGTGATCAGGCTGGGGGGGGGGGCAGTGTAACTGATAGAAATTGGAGGGAGGGGAAATAACATAGGAGTGGGGCTCTCATCAGTGAGCTGCAGAACATGCATGAAAATCAACTCATACTTTTAATGTTCATAAATGAGAGAGGTAAGTGTATATGTGTGTGTTGGGGGGCAGCGCTGTAGTTTTTTACTTTTATATTGGTGCATTGATACTGATCAGTCAGGTAGAGTGATCAGACCAGTTCTTGGCTGGCCCAGCTGAGCACTGGTAGCAGGCTGCCATCTGAAAGACGAAGATTCATGTGCATGTCTGGAATCCTATTCAAGGGCCAGCTGTGGGCGGAATGCAATGCTGAGGCGAGGTGCTCACCTCCAGAGAAGTGAGAGAGGCAGCACGCAGGTTGCTTGGCTTTTATGCAGCCCCAACTAGCCAAAGTGCAGCTGTAGAGCAGGCTATGAATGAAATCACCCGCCCTTCCAAGCAGAACAAGGGTGCAGGATGGACTGACAGGGGCATAATTGGGAAAAACAGAATGCTCTTAACAGTCACAGACACTAAAGATTCCAGATTTCCCTATTCACTTTATAATGTTGTTTGGGACCCTGCAGCTTCAGACGAAATGAAGCTTTTCTCTGTAGAGTAGATGATGCTGTGACATCTGGGTACGTTGTTTTGGATGTCAGCCTTAAACATGGCTCTGTTGATATTGTACATGCAGCAAATGAACTACAATAATTACATACTGCTTTTCATTCTCCAGTTTAAGACATATAATTAGATCAGTGTTACACAAGGGTGTGACATTACAAGCGCTTCCATTCCCCCAACAGTAGTCTAAGGAGACAGCAGAGCAGCACTATTCACCTGCAGTTTTACAGCATCTAAGAAAGGGAAAAACTAAACTGTTTTTTAAACTTGTTTTTGACTATTTGATAAGTCAGACATACAGTAACTTCTTCGTCTTGTGTTTTATATACTCAGGAAGATGACTACTGCTTTGTGTATAACACTCAGCAAACTTTGTTGACATGGCATTTACACATTTTGTAAAACATAGCAAAATAGCCACAAAATTCACAAAGCTGGTGACAAAAAAATTACCAGGCATGGAATGGGCATATTTTTTTTCCAGAATCTGATTTGTGAAAAAGAACTCCTATAACGTCTATTATAAGTATTGCAGTGTGAGTAACTCTGAAGGTAGCATGCTTGCCTCTCAGCGGGAAGATTATAAGGTTGTGGGTTCTAGTCCCACACCTGCAGTTTGAAGCAATACCCAACACTGACACTGTAGTGCAGTACTAGGGGTTGCTGCACAATTGAGGTACCATCCTTGGATGAGATGTTGACCCGAGGTTCCTTTTGCCACTCTCTGGTGGCGGTCCAGGTGGAAGTTAAAGGTCTGCTTACTGTAAGAGTAAGGGTTTTTCCCCGCTATCCTGTCCAACATTCCTAGTGTCACTAAAACAGGTGCATGTAGCGCCACCCCCAGTCATAGATGGAAAGGAGCTGTCACAGCTCAGTGTGCCTTTCCTGGTCACTGAAATTACATGTTACACATTATAGATCGAGAGAGCACTCCCAACCTATCAGACAGCTCCTTTTCTCAGTGTGTGAGACACTCTTATTCAGTGAAGAGCGTTTCACGTGCAGCTGCTCTGGAAATGGGCACAGTTGGGTAAGGTTTTAAAAAAAAATTAATACAGTATTTGATTTAGCACAATTATTAACATATTAATTAATACCACTACTGAAACTACTCTTACGGCTGTAGAATGGTCTCGCTTACTTTCTTAGGGTATCAGAATCGCTCACCTTCAGTTCGCAGATCTCATACCTTAGGAATGCATATGAACTGTATATAAATTTGTTAAATAGGACAGATTGCGCTTGATACATTTTAATCTCATGCACAATCTTTATTTTACCCCTACCTGGACAGCCCCCAGAGAGGGGGAGAAGAGAGCTCAGCTGTATGTTAATACCCCCACTGAGACCACTCTTACTGCTGTAAGACTAGTGTCACTCGCATTCTTAGGGTATGAGAACTGTGACCCGAACATGAGCGATTCTGATATCCTAAGAATGTAAGTGGGACCACTCTAGAACTGTAACAGTGGCCCTGATGGCAGCACAGGGTATTAATATATTAATAATCGAGTTTGATCAATACTATGTGGATTTTTTTTTTAAATTAAACTTTTTATTAAATTTTCAAACAGACAACAACTATAACAACAGTAAATGTACCATACCTGATATAGCTTGGTTCTTCCATGAAGTGTCCACGCATGGATCCTTACAGGACTGTGAAACATTATACTAAACGTTGGGGAAGTCTCATATTGTACAAGAGAATGTGAAAGACAGCAATCAGTACAAATCAGATATATAATATTAGTACGCTAGCATAAATCTTGAAAGACATAGCAATACTCCGATGCATGATAATACCTTTGTGGCTATCTCAAAAAATGTAAATGATGGGTTGATGATGGATAAGAAGTATGGGGATGCCGATGCACAATATCTACGTAATTGGTAGATAAGGTAGTATAATGGTACTTCAGAAGAACCTCAAGCTAGGAGCAGTACATGAATTTTATTTTAAAAATCTTACCCGATTGTGCCAGTTTCCAGGGCGGCTGCATGTGAGACACTCTTCACAGAAGACGAGTGTCTCATGTGCACAGGAAGGGAGTGCTCCAATTGGTTGGGAGTGCCCTCGATCTATAATTAATGTCTCATATGAAGGACAGCACCTCAATAGTGTAGCACTCCCTAGTGCTACTCTACTGTATCACTATTGGACATTGGCCCAAGTTCCTAGTGTGGGATTAGAACCCACAGCCTTCCAATCTTCCAGTCCCAGTGGCAAGCATGCAACATACTGTGACTCTGCAGCAATGCCTGTTTGCTCTCACTTCCCTTTACTGCATACTGGTAGAAAAAACTTGGATACCACCAAGAAGCACTTTCTTTGGGGCCTGTGTGTGTGTGTGCCTCTCCCACAACTCTCTCCCCATTGACAGATATTGTGGCAGGGTGTCAGTTTTGATGGGGGCTGTGTTCCCTTGCCTTCGAAGAATGGGCCATGGATAAACAGTTTCTGAATGAAGCACCAAGAAGAGGTCCTATCTCAAAGCAAAGGGCATGGTAAGTGATGTCCTACCCTTTGGAATAAATGGGGAAATGTAATATTCAGCGTGGCAAATGTTTCGATAAAATTGTGCAATCTTAAATACTGAATAAGTGGTTTGACTAATGTATAATTCAAATAAATGGAAATGTTGAGGAACAAAGTAAATATTTATTAAAAGGTTCTCTGCTAGCAGGCTCCATGGTGCTGAGTGGTGGGTACCGTTAAGCAGAGGCGTAGCTACAAGGGTGCAGCCACACCCAGGCCCAAGAGGTTTGAGGGGCCCAAATCATAATTTTGATGTCTTTTCAAAACCAGGGAGGCCCTATAACATACCCTTGCACCCAGGCCCTCTGTGAATTTGCTACGCTACTGCCATTAAGTCAACCTGGTGACCTGAATTTGCCCCCTGAATCTGAGAAGTGGGGAGTGGAGGCTGGCAGGGAAGAATTAAGAGGGTCTTCTGGATGCTCTCCTCCCAGGAGGGTGGCTGGAGTCATGCCACGTAATACTGGTTCTTGGTAGTGGTCTGAAGGTAGTGTGGGTGAACCTGTGCCAAGGGATGCCACCCCCCAGGGCATTGCTGTGTGTGCCTACTCAGCAGGAACTTGAGGGGTCCCCAGAAGACAGACTGTCAGCCAGCTGCCAATCTAAAGAAGGCTTCTGTAAGTCTCTCCCACATCACCTGGTCCTGTAAAATGTCCATTCCACTCCATCACACCCTTGGTTGTCATCCCTGTTTTGAGGAAATGCTTCTCCCTGGCAGCTGCAAATAGGCCCCTAAAAGGAACAAGCTGAGCAACACACAGAGTGGCAGGCAAGACTTTGAGAACAAACGGTGAGTGCGACAGACAGTAGGGCTCTGGACTGCCAGAAGAGTGTGACCAGCAATGTCTAAGAAGAAGCGTGTAGATACTATGTGTGCAAAGAGAAATAAGGATCACTGTCTAGGCAGAGGTTACGTAAGTAAACTTGATGTCAGTGGTTGAGTTTACCAGCTACAGAGATGGGTAAGAAGTAGGACCCCAAATGGAAACGAGAGACTGTATCTCAGTTGGGCTATTCTGGGTAAATAAAGTATAAACAAAAAAAGTCATCCTCATAACCGCAGTCACACAAAAAGGGGAAAAAATCTCCTGCAGTCACAGCTGCAATAGCCTTAGGCACTGCCGGTCCCTTGCTTTATGCTTTCAAAACCTGTGTTCTCTTGGAATCACAGCAGAAGAAAAATAACATTTATTCCTGTCAGCCATTCAGCTCTTTCATACAAACTTGTGGCGTCCAAAGGTTACAGCTGAAATGGGTCTGATAGCATAAAAGGCAAACTGGATGAGGTGCACACACAGACACATACACGCATAGAATTTGACAGCAGAAAATGACTGCTTAGCCCACCTAGTCTGCCCAGATGTTCTCTACCTATTCAGTCTCTGCAGACTGTCTGGCCTCCATTGACCCTCCCCCTTCCCTGCATCCTACTATACCCTATGTCTATATAGCCGCCTGACGAAGACTGAACTGGTCGAAGCCCTGGTCACCTTGCAGGTTCTCTACTCACTGTTGTTGGAGATAGTATTTTGCTGTGATTCTGAAGTAATACAGCTTTCAATTTGCCATTTCATCTCCTGAGCTTTATACAGTACGTGCACCTCCTGCCTTTTGCCTAGTTGTTCTTGGGGGGTGCTAACTCAGAAGCTACACGAGGCTCCCTTGCAACGCTGGAGCATGGGCCTTTTCCTGGTTGTTCTGATAGCAAGAAACCTTGTTTCATCCATAATTGAAGGAGTGCAGACATTTTTAAGTGAGGGTGGTGCAAAGGCCCTCACCAAGACAAACTACAACCAGAAGTTTACTTGATGCCAAACAGAATTTGTGGTGAGGGACACTACAAAATAAAATTACGTTAGAAGCCACAGCGAGAAGGAGGGAGTTTGGACCAGAAAACCAAATACAAGAAAATGCACAGAGGAGTAATTTTCTGCTAAAAATAATAAAGGTTGTGGGGATAGTTTTGAACTTCAGTGGCAGATACCAGTCACTTGAACAAGCTCCAGACTTTGAAACAGCATCAATTGCCCCATGATATCAGAAATGCTCATCTCCCGTTGGCATTTCATTCCCCTGAGCCCAACTGGTCCATGAGTAACTCTCAGCTGTACTGCACATCACTGCAACATGAGCTACTGTACAATGCCTGGATCTTCAGCTGTCAGACAGTCACCGTCCAACATTAGCATGAAGATCCCTGAAAGACTGACAAGTGCAGAAATGCTGTTTATAAAATACTCACCACCGCACTACCTACCACAGCACTTACAACCCTCTGACCTTCCATCTGTGGAGCCTAACTCACACGCAACCTACAAACGCTGATATTAACCCCCTTTCTGCACCTTTTTAGAGTCTGCCTGGGATACAAGCAGTGCTTCCTGTGAAGTATTTTGGCATGGAGTGCTCCCATGTTTCAGCCCCCAATTCTTCCCGCTCACGTTTCATGCAGAGCCCTGGTTCCCAATATTGTTAAAGCTATAGAAACTGTCAGACCAGAGAGGAAAAACAATCAAAGAAAGGAAAGACAGAGAAAAATGAAGAATGTCAAGAGAAAAAAGGAAAGTATAAGCACTCCATGAAGGGAAGGGGGGGCTAGGACCTGAAAAGGAGACAGAATATACAGCAAGCCTGTGTTGCTTAACAAATGCCCCCATTCTTTCATATCTTTCTGGGGGACACATTGTTCCTACTCCTGTTTTGACTCAACCCTATCAAAACGGACCACACATACCCTGATTATTGTAAGGGTTGGGGGTGGTTAGGATGATAAATCCTGTAGTGCTTTTTCATGCACTTTTTTTTAGTCTGTAATTTTAGCCCTGTTGTTATTGACAAGTCAAAAACATGGGTACCATTCATACAGGACTGGCTTAATCCTGTCAAGAAGAAATGGATAGAGGGTGTTTAAGCAAAACACAAAGTATGGCAACATCCAAAATTCTGGCAGGAGTGGTCTCAACTATGGTAAAAGCAAGGCAGTGGCAGATCCTTCCTGCCTGCTCATGTAGTGAACCAGAGCAGAGAGCAGCTCTATGAATGGGTAGTATAAACTAGGTTTTCACATCCTTTACAGCTCCCTTTTTGTCATTTATGGAAGGAACAAGATGTGCTCCTACAATTGATGGACAAAAGAATTCCAGCTTCCATGTGGGGCATCACCTGGCTTTTTATTGTCATAGAAAATTGACAAGAAAAACTTAAAAGAAACATAAAGTAGTTGAACACATTAACATACTAGGAAGCCGGCAGAATAGACCCTATGGTCTTGTGAGTCTGCTCGAGGATCAGTGTCTGTTGAGGGCACCATAGAGGCCTCCCCACCCTCCCTCCCCATGACCCTTCAACCCATTCAACGACTGGGATTTTCCTTCGATGCTGGTCCTGCTCAGATTCACCCTCCCCCTATACCTCTCCCAGCCCCTCTTGAACCCCTCCACAGTATCAACAGCCACCAGTTCACAGGTAGTGCATTCCAGGGTTCCACCACCCTCCCAGTGAAGTAACATCTCCTTGTCTCCCCTGAGTCTCCAGCCAACCAGCCTCATGAGGTGCCCCCTGGTGATCCCCTCCTCTCTCAACTGGAACAACCCATCCTGGCTTACCTTATTTACCCCCTTAAGGTATTTGAAGACCTTGATCATATCCCCCGTCCCTTCTCTCTTCCAGACAGTACAGATTGAGCTCAAGTCTCTTCCCATAGGACCTCTCCTCCAGACCCTGTATCATCCTGGTCACCCTCCTCTGGACCCTCTCCATGAGTACAATGTCTCTTTTTAAGTACAGATGCCACAACTGTGCACAGTATTCAAGGTGCAGTCTAACCAGCCAATTACACAGTGGAAAGAGCAACTCCTGGCTTCTCGAGGTTATCCCCCTGGCTATGCACCCCAGCATCTTATTTGCTTTGGCCACAGCCCTTCTACACTGCTCTGAGTTGTTCATCTTGGCATCCACAACCACCCCTAGGTCCTTCTCCCGCCTCGAGGCCTGCAGTGCCCCCCACAAGGTGTACACGTGAGCTGGGTTCCCAGTCCCCAAGTGGAGAACCCTGCATTTATCAGTATTAAACCTCAGCTTCCAGGTGTGAGACCACCCCTCCAGAGTCACCAGGTCCTCCTGTAGAGCTAATCTACTTTCCTCCCTATCCACCACTGCCCCCAGCTTTGAGTCATCGGCAAAGAGGCTCATCTCGCTCATGATGCCATTTCTGATGTCTGAGATATAGGCGTCAAACAGGAGTGGACCCAGCACCGATCCCTGTGGGACACCGCTGATGTGACCCTCTTGGGAGACGAGGCCTCACCCCCCCCAACCAACACATTCTGAAAATGCCCAGCTCACCAGTTTCCTATTCACCTGACCATCCCTACCCCACCCCCATTTCCCTGAGCTTCTCCAGCAGCCCAGGATGTGGCACCGAGTCAAATGCCTTGCTGAAGTCTAGAAAGAGGACATCCATTGGCATGCTCTAGTCCAGTGCTCTCATCACCCAATCGTAGAACTCCACAAGGTTGGTCTGACATGATTTGCCCTGAACAAAGCCAGGCTGGCGATCATCCAAATGGTCCCATATCTCAGAAACACCTTCAGCCTTTCTTTCAAGATGACCTCCATCACTTTGCCCACCACCGACATCAGGCTTACAAGCCTGTTGTTACCCAGCTCCTCCCGTGAGCCTCCCTTGTGGATAGGTACAATGTGGGTCATCCTCCAATCCTGAGGCATGCATCCTAACTGAAGGGAGTAGTTAAAGAGATCCACCAGAGGTGCAGCCAGGATCCCTTAGCACCATGGGATGAACACCATCTGGGCCAGGTGCCTTCTCTGCTCTTAGGAACTTGACAGCTTCCCACACCCTACCAATAAGGATTTCAACATCTGTGGCCCCCTCCCTATCTGCAGGTCCAACCTGCCTCCCTCCCACATGGTGCTGCCCCACCCTCCTCCCTAGTGAAGACCGAGGCAAAGTAATCATTAAGTACCTCTGCCTGCTCCCCTGCCTCCTCAGCCCAGGCACTCCCCACCCTCAGTCTACTAATCTGCCCCTTACCTTTCCTCCTTTCCCTGACATACCTGAAGAACCCTTTTTCACCTCCCCTAATCCCCTGAGCCAACCTCTGCTCCATTTTTGCCTTGGCTGACCTCACCACCCTGGTGACCTTTTTAGCTATCCTATCATACTCCCCCTTATTCATGACCCCACGTGATCATCTATATCAGCTATAAGCAGCCTTTTTTTCCCTCACTGCATCCTGTACCTCCCTTGTCCACCAGCTTGGCTACTTGGCTCTACAGAACTTGCATAGCTCCTTCTTGCAAGCCTTGGTAGCCTCCAGGAGCCCCTTCTTAATAATTTCCCACTGCCTCTCAGTGCCCATGCCCAGTCCTATCCCTTCCAAGTGGCCCCTGAGGATCCACTCCATACCCTTGAAGTTTGCACCCCTAGTTTCAATTACCTTCGTTTTTGTGCAATCTACTATCCCCCCCCCAGGTCCAGGGAAATCAGACCATGGAATTGGAATGATCACTTCCCACCAGTGGGTCCCCTACTACTAGGTCCCTGATGAGATCACCATGCGACAGGACCACATCCAGGACACGACCTTCCCTCATCGGTTCATCCAGCAGCTGGGCTAAGAATGCATCCTGGAAGACTTCCAGCAGACACTGTTTCTTGGCCGAAGAGGACGCCATAGTTCCCCAGTCAGTCTCTGGCATGTTTAGATCCCCCAGCACCACCGTTCTACCCTCCCCCTGACCACAGTGACCCCCAAGATTTGCCACCAGGCCCTCCTCCAGATCTTCCGTATGCATGGGTGGCCTGTACATCACCCCCAGCTTCTACCTCTTGCCCCCAGGCACAAGCAAGGTGACCCATAAAGCCTCAACACGCCCCTTTGCTTCCTCTACCCTGCTTATCCCTATGCCATCCTTGATGATGAATGCTACTCCCCTTCCCCTGCCCACAGTCCTGTCCTTTCTAAGCATGGAGTACCCCATCAGGTTTAGGTCCCAGTCATGCCCAGGAGTGGCCCAAATTTCTGTGACAGCTGCCACATCCACTTTTCCTTCCAATAGCAGTGCCTGAAGCTTAGGCATCTTGTTCCCCATGCTCCTGGCATTTATCAGGACCACCCTCCAACACGTCCCCTTACCCTCCCCCCTTACCCTGCCCTGAGAGCTCCCAGATAGCTGCCCACTTGAACTCCCTTGTGCACAATCAGGTGCTCCTGGTCTGTAGTCCCTCCTCTTCGCTCAGGGCAGAAGGCCATGCCCATGCTAGTGTCCGCCCCAAGCCCCAGCCCTCCCCCTCACAAGTTTAAACCCCATCTACCTTGGTTGTATCCGACCAATCTTTGTTTCAAGACCTCCTTTTCCACCAAGCTGAAGAACGCATGTGTCCCAGACCTCATTGTGGTGCACACTTGGAAACACAATAACATTTTTTTCCTGTTGTGTCCAGTGACTGTGGAATTTTGAAACACACTACTGAGTGTGGAACGATCTCTCTCCCCTGGATTACTTACAAAATACTTGTCTTATGCCTCTGTCCTCAGAGACTGCAGAAGTATGAGCAAAGTACTTTATGCTTGATTTTGTATGTAAATATTTTTTTGTGGCAGGCAAGGTGTGCCTTCACCTTTCAGCAGAAGGTGACCCCAGAGGGGATGATGCTGCATTCATAATTGTTTAAAGAGAATCTGTCAGGCTGAATTTAGAACCTTGCCTTATACACAATTTCTGCATTTCTGGAGCCACGGTACATGGATCACTGAATTAGGATAAATATGTTAATTTCCCAATGTGAAATTCCATAGCTTTTTCTTTTTTGTTTCCTAATTATAGTACGCATTCTATACCTAACACTATGACACTGAGATTTATGTGAGATGGTGAAGGGTATACTCACAACAAGGGGAATGGATAATAATGTTGTATTACTCTTTTTGTTGTTAATTACTTATTTTGTAAAGTACATTATTTGTATTTTGTAAGTATGTATTTTTGGATGTATTGTATGAGTTCCTTTCTTTTAATAAACTTCTCCTTTCCCCATACACATACATCTCTGTTTCTATCCTAACAGGGAACCCTTGAAGTCTGACCCATACAGGCAATAGTCTGAACAGAGCCAAGAGGGCATGAGTCCGAGACCTAGGTGCAATATACAATCCTCCCCCAAACAAGTTACTTCATAACACAAAACCAGCATTTTTTACATAGTTTCAGTAGTGCACAGAAACAGCTATATTCTTCCAAAGTTTGCAATAAGACCCGTTGTGTGAAAATGGACTGATATGTGATCTTCTTGCATGAAAAAACAATTTGCTGGGCCTTAAATTATATCCAAATTAGATGTTCCAGAAAGAATTTAGAAACAAGGAACTTTTTCTCTTTTAGATTCAAACTGTTTTTAATCCAAAGAGCAAAAGGCTCCCCCATCCCTACAGGCACACAGAGAAACTGCTTACATAATCTTTATTTAATCATTATTTTAAAGAAGAAGTAACATCTGCAAACTAGACTCTGGTGTGGGGATGATCATGGGAGTACAACAATCACCAGGTCATTGAAATGTTATTCCAGCTCTGTGATGGAGTTCACAAGCCAGAGGTTTAATATAAAACACTGTTAATATCGTCTTGCCTAATAAGGATTACTAATATTTTTTACAATGCAATGACTTTGAGCTTGGGGGGAGAGACACAGATGGAAAACAACTGAAATTGAACCAGATGAGGTTGTTGGTGGTACTTTTAGTGATGGAGGGTTGGGGGGGAGATTTGGACAGGACACCGGGGAAATTCCCCTGCACTTTTCTTCAGTGGGCCCTGTGTGGCATTGTTTGGTTAGCTTATTCTGATGATGCGTGATTACTGGCTCCTAATGTTGCTTCTGGAGAAAAAAATCATTAAAGTATATGCAGGAAATTGGCAAAATATCAGGCTCCAGGGTTAATCTTGCATAAAGCAAGAGAATGCCATTAGGCCCAGCAACAAATTTGCCCATGGAAACTGGTGGAGTAACGCTGGAGGAAGGCCCAATAAATATTGGTATTAAATTTGATAAGGGGGACTTGCTTCCCTGGACTGGAGTGAAAAAATACAGATCACAGAATTAAAAGTGGAGCAATGGAAGTCATGATGATGTCTAAAGAGAAGGGTTTTTTATGTGCAAGACATTCACCTATTGTTTTGTAACTTAGTGCTTTGTATGTCCCCCCTTCCGATTTAGAGACACGTCTTTATAACATCTTCTTTAGACTACTTTAGGGCAGTAGGCTCAGCCCGACAAAGAGAAATAAAATGTAAAGACCATGGAAAGGAGGGAATAGATAGATGGATGGATGGATGGATGGCTAGACGGACAGACAGACAGACAGATAAAATGGGTACGAAAAATCTTTGAAAATCCAATCTCCTGATTGGATGAAACACACCACAAGACTGCATTATTTCACAATTACTGCATGCCTACATTTCTTTTGATCCCTCAGAACCTTCTAGACATTTCATAAGACAGATAATCCGCTACAGGGCATGTGGCCATGTTGTGATATACGTATGCCTTGGGTGGGTGGGTGAACGCACACCAAGGTGTGCATATGTAAGAGCATGATTGTATGCCCTATAGTGCATTATCTATTACATATATGAGGAAGTAAAGTAGGAGGGTGAATCTAGGAGAAAAAGTGATGAGACAAGTTAAGAACGGAAGCTAGAAAATAAAAAGGTGATCCTGGGGATAGAGAAACATTTTTTGTTCTGCGAACATGTATTGCTGCTTTAGTATTGTATTTCTGAGTGGCAGTCCAGGTCTGCAGGCACAAACCACCTGTTTTGCTCTGCCCTGACTGTGGCTAGGACCAGGACTGCAAGTGCTGTTAGCATACTGTAGAAATATTTCGCAGATCAATGTTTTTGTTGTGCTGAAGGAAACAGAATTAAGTCATTCCAGTCAGTCTAATCTGTAGCAATGCAATACTGGTTTAGTTAATAATCCCTTCAAATATACTGTATTCAGACACTGGTTTTTAAAAGACATAACAGTCTGCATACAAATCCTTTGCAAAGACAACTGATTTCAAATGATCAAAAGGAGTCCATTCTCAAACGTGGGCTGAATCCCACACCTCAGGAAAAGCCAGATGAAAACAGTTCAAAAGCTGGAATGCATACAATGCTACTCAAAGGACTAGTCTTCTTGAGCACACCTCAAGCTTGCCAATAGCAGCTTTCTGCCAGAAGCATGCTAGACTCCACTAGCCTTATATTTTAATTCAGAGAAGACAGCCTTCTCTAATACTTACTAATAATTTTATGGGCACAAAAACATGGGCTTTTTTTTTTTATATTTTCTTTTGTCCTTCATCCTGGTGGCCCTTCATCTCGCCGATCCCCAAGCCCCATTCCCCGCTTCCCCGCCTACAGTGCACCTCCTTTCTTCCTCCATAGCTAACCCCCCTCATGGTGGGGCGGCGAGGACCCCTCAACCCACTGAACATGGATCTGTTCAGGAGGTGCCTGCTATTTGTGGGAGTGGCACCTGCGGGTGTCAGCATTCATCCAGCTGCGCCCGGGACAATTTTCTCCTCCTGGTTTTACTCCCTCCCACCCCTCCCAGAGGCAAAGCAATGTTTGATGCTGGCAATGGCTAAGCTGTGCGCACTTTCACCCGCAGCATGCAAGCTGACTTCTCTGCCCCATTCCTATGTACAGGACCCAGGTGCTCCAACACCCAGCCATCACTAGGTGACAGAGATGCGCCGGTCTCTGGGTCCCTCTCTCCCTGAGAGAGGAAAGCTGTCCTCCGGACACTCGATCCTCTTCCACCCCAGCCGACCCTCAGTGGCCCACTCGCACCGTGAACATGGGTCGCCGGCGTGGCAGGAGATAAGGCATGATGCCTCAGCCCTCCACGCCACTGGGCCAGCAGCTTCACTTTTTAAAGTGAGTTGTTCACTTTTGGAAACTTTGAGAAACAGTACTGTATATTCCAGTATATGTTATATTTCAAAATATATTTCTGTATCTTGTGTTGAAACTTGCAGATTCTTCTACTTATTCTATTCCGTTCTAATTACTGGACATAAGGCTTGGCTCAATGATCAATGTCATCTCCCATTCTTAAAGACAGAGGCCCCAATATTTGGAGCTGGCTGCAAGTGCAGCACAGTGTAGTACTGTGCCAAAACAGTGCAAATATGGCTCTGAGCTACAGTATATTCAGCTGGTTAGGGTGCACTAACTGACTGAATATCAGGCCATGCTGGTGCAGCACTGATTAGATACACTCTGCAACAACATGGTCCAAAGCTTCATATGGCCCACAGAAAATAGTGCTGCCCAAAATGGGACAGCACCAGGGCTCCCAAGGCCCATATTCAGTCCAGACATACAAATACACTCAGTGGACATGCAAGGCAATAAGGGATCATCTTCACGCCCAGTATGGGCTCATTTACTTGGGCAGAGTGGTCCCCTAGTGCCGATGCAGAGCGGCAGTGGTAACACTTCCCTGATGTCTAGTGGATGTCCTCCCCTTGATCACCGCAGTCATTCAGTTTCTTCCATTTCCCTGATGTGTAGTGGGTACACTTGCACCTAATTACCCCTGTCATAAGGTTATTCTTATTCCAGGTAGTCTAGTGGACCCCCCTTCCCTTGTTCATCCAGGTTCCCAGTTTTGGCAAAGCATCTTCCCTGGTTGGCAAATGCCCACTCCACACACACACTAGGTGCCACTGATTCCCCTTCCCTGCTGTCAACCTCCACCCACCCAGGATCCCCCACCCCGATCACTACTGACCACTAACTCTATGGTCAAAGCAGCGACAGACACAGCACTCGGCTCACCTTCTCGACCAGCCGCTGTCTGACAGTCACAGAGCACGATCATGAAAAAGTTTGTGATCACACTCTGTGACTGTCAGACAGCGGCTGGCCGAGAAGGTGAGCAGAGTGCTGTGTCTGTCGCTGCTTTGACCATGGCGTCAGTGGTGAGTAGCGACCAGGGTGAGGGGGAGGTCTGGGGCAGGTGCAGGTGCACTGACTCAGTGTGCCTTTCTGAGCCAAAAACCCGAAAACAAAAAGTGTTCTTTTCCACCATTTTGTGCCACTAAATTGTGGAGGTGTATGTGGCCAGATTCCTGTCCCCTACAGTTCCTCTGCTCCTGTTGTTTGACACTTTGCTGATTTCACAATCCTCCATTTATGACATCCTATTCATTTCCATAGCAACAAACTGTGATGTCACAAACAGAGGAGCATGTCTTCAACAAAGGATTAAACAATGAAGGTGATGATGTTGAGGGATAAGGATCCTGTTTCCTTGTAAATTAACTAAGTCATGAAGAACATACAGAAATGCAATACAAGGTAGCCCATGACAATGGCGACTGTGACTGAGCACTTTCAAAAAGGGTGACTGAATCATGATGCCTGTCCACAGGGCTATTGGGCAGGGAGTGCGACCAGATGGGGTTCATGGTATAGCAACAGGATGTTGCTATATGTACATGTGCATGGGGGTGGGGGAGCGAGCACACCGAATGAAGGGTGGAAGGGAAGGGAGGGTTTGTGAGGTGTAGTTTGGTGGTGGGCTGCTGAGCTGGCCCAGTGGCATGGTGGGTGGGTGGCAGGCTAGGGTTGCGAGGGTACCGGGTTCGGATCCGGGCATGGGTTCATTTTATTGCGCCAGGCCGTGAAATTTTTTCCCCGGTTTTGCACCCCCTTGACATGCACCCCCCCGGAGTTGAGAATCCTTTAGTAGGGGGTGCAGCGGGTGCAGACCCCCACATAAAAAGTCCCTGGCGCCCTTTGCTTAAGGGCTGGGAGTATACATGCAAAATTGATTTCGTGATGCATACTACCCTAACAGTGATCTTTCTGCAAGTGCCATTATCACATGGAAACAAATACAACCTATAAAAATATGCTAAATGTATCTAAATAATATATAATACATATATATATATATATATATGCATGCATTTTTGTTTACGTAACAAAATAGTCTATATAATCTCTATGGGGAGCACTGTTGAGTATCTGAGGGAAGGCACACTTTTTATTGAGCCTCAGAGGTGGGTGGATTAAAGATATACATTTTAATCCATTTTAAAAGCTCATTCATATCTGTCTATGCATTGCAGTAGTGAAGTAACTGAGTCCTAGTTAAATAGGTCAACAAAGCACAATCGGGCAGCACTTACTTCTCCCCATGTATTTGTTTCCCTCCTTGGTTCCCTGTGTCCCATTTCAATATTCGGAGCAATCACATCTGTACCCTTCTGAAAGAAGTGCAGCCTAGTGCTAGAGTTTAGAGTTGTGAACCAGGAGACTCAGTCTAAATCCCAACACCACCACTAAACTATTTGTGTGACCTTAAGCAAGTCACTCAACCTCCCCGGGCTCACATCCCAGTCATGGATCCCCAATGAACTCAATACTGACTGTGCTCCCTTTTAAGGGTCATAGATCCTCCAATAAGTCTAACACTGACTGTGCTACCTTTTAAGGGTCATAGATCCCCCAATAAGTCTAACACTGACTGTGCTCCCTTTTAAGGGTCATAGATCCCCCTATAAGTCTAACACTGACTGTGCTCCCTTTTCAGAGTGATTGATCCCCCAATATGCCCAACATCAACAGTGCTACCTTTTATGGGTCCTGGATCACCCACAAAGTCTAACACTGTGCTCCCTTTTTAGAGTCATGGATCTGCCAATATGCCCAACATCCACTGTGCTGCCTTTTATGGGTCCTGGATCACCCACAAAGTCTAACACTGACTGTGCTCCCTTTTAAGTGTCATAGACCCCCCAATAAGTCTAACACTGACTGTGCTCCCTTTTAAGGGTCATAGATCCCCCAATAAGTCTAACACTGACTGTGCTACCTTTTAAGGGTCATAGATCCCCCAATAAGTCTAACACTGACAGCATAGTCAGTGTTAGACTTATTGGGAGATCTATGACCCTTAAAAGGTAGCACAGTCAGTGTTAGACTTATTGGGGGATCTATGACCCTTAAAAGGGAGCACAGTCAGTGTCATTGATCCCCCAATATGCCCAACATCAACTGTGCTGCCTTTTATGGGTCCTGGATCACCCACAAAGTCTAACACTGACTGTGCTCCCTTTTTAGAGTCATGGATCTGCCAATATGCACAACATCAACTGTACTACTTTTTATGGGTCCTAGATCACCCACAATGTCTGACACTGACTGTGCTCCCTTTTTAGATATCAGCATCCCCCTATTCATCAGCCAGTAGAGTAACTGGCCGCAGATGTTTTTAGAAAAATAACAAAAGTGAGGACTGCATGCACCAGACCAGAATATGTGCCAAATCCATGTATAATCTTTTTCTGACACATAACTGCTTTTCAGAACAGTTGTTACAGTTAGCAGGCAGCCTGGCACATGCTTGAATAAAAGTCCTTTGGGTTCTGACATGCCTGACCTAAATTACTGAAAAGAAGTTCTTATTTCTGAGGTATTGAGAGGTCGTGTCACACTGGCTGAGTTGTATTAAAGCATACAGTCTATCCCTGCTAAATTGCATTTTTGAAAAGATCTCTAACCAATCTTCATCCTTCGTGTCTTCAATAATGGGAGTTAAAGGTTGGTACTTTTCTCTGTTTCATAATATAGTGATAGCGAGAATCCCGTGTTGTACAAATTGTATAATTTTGCCTTATAAGCCAGTACAAAGTACTATAGAAATAACAGAATTATCTGTGTAACATTCTCACTAGAACCCTTTAAGCTGTAATGGTCTTGCTCCTAACTCTTGCAACCTTAATTTTTTCCTTTTTTAACACAGACACAAAAATGTTGGTTAGCTTTCGAGGCACTGAATTAAATCAACAATGTGTCTGTAATGTTTATGGATAATGCTATTGTATTGTTAATACCTATGAATGACAGTGTACTGTACCTTATTACAGATATAGATAACTTGTATGCTGTTATGCTTTTATGTACATTTAAATGTTTTGTCCGAGACTGAGGATGCCTTTGTACACAGGCACTTGTTGCCAAAAGGCATTTCCTGGGCACAAATGAAAAAGAAAATGAACATGCTAGTCTGACGGTGCAGTGCAGCATGAGGAAGGTGCTGCACTCCCGAAATGCTGTCTTTTGGATGAGAAATTAAACTTAGTTCCTGTCTGCCTGTTCTGGCGGACATTAAAGATCCCATGTCACTTCTCAAAATCAGTAGGGGGAATTTTTATTAAAAGAAATTAAAAATTACATACAAGTAAAACAACTGAAAAATCATGTAATCATATACCACAGAAACCCAAATTTACATAAAGCAGAAAGGAAAAAATGAAGGATGCTAAACAAACGACTCCAAGTGTCACATCCCCCCTCAAAAAAGGTACTGAAAAACAGTGTGAAAATCACTTTAAGACCCCCAGACCCAAAATCCAAATATGTCACCCCTGGTTTAATGGGGTTCAATCAGCTCCCCCATAAACACTAAAAACAGCTATATAAACTGGCTTCTAACCTTTTGGGAGAGGGTAAATATAACTTAAATATAACAAAAAATTGGAATCAAGAAAGTCTTTACAAAAATTCTTATATTTTTACTCATTGGCCATATTTTACACTGAGTTACTTTATTCATAACCCAGGCCAGCTTCTTTCCCCAATTAAAAAGAGCCTTATTACCAGGACCAAAATACATTCCCAGTATTTTACAAGGGGGGATTACCAACTGTATCCCAGCTATTTCTGCAGCCGGGTATACCCCATAGTCCCCAAGCCACAGATTGGAGCTTTTCTGGAAATTCATACCAGAACCTACAGTAACTGAGAAACGTTCCAAAATCAAACAAGCATTGTTTCCAGATTGTGGATCTGCAACCACAAGTCACTTGTCATCAGCTTAATCCAGAGATGTTACTGCAACTGACATACCCCCCTGGTATATTCCTCTAACTGAGGAGGAATTAAGTGAATTAAAGGGTCTAGAGGAATTAGATACAAAAAGGGGCTAAGGGGGCACCCTTGCCTTACCCCTTTTTTTTTTTTACTAAACACTCAGTCCCTAGTCACCCATTATGCAAGGAATCCAGGATGTATTTTTATAGTGCAGACTTGTCCAATTAATAACACACCTGGTATCCCAAAATAAGAGAAGATGTTCCACAAAAAAAGTGCGAGGTCTTATCGAAAGCCTTGCCTTGATCCAACATGAACAAAAAGCCTATAAGTGTCCCCTCATTACTCCATTCTATAACTTCCCACAATAAGATCAAGGTGTCGCTGATTTTGCTGTCTGAAACCAAACAGGTCTGAGCAGGGTGAATGGAGTGTTCCATAGTCGCAGCAGGTTGCTTACTCAAGAGTTTTGTCAAATTCTTAGCATCTGTGTTCAACAATGTGATCGGATGCTAACTGTTAATATATGCTGTGCCCCCCCCTTTTTAAATAAAAAGGCCAAGCTCACTTTATACATGTGTACAGGAAGATCAGGTGTTGGTAACCAGGAATCTTATCATTCCACCAGTTCTTCAAGCAGCTGCTCCCAGAAGCATTTATAAAATTCACGAGGCAGTCCATCCACACCTGGTGCCGTACCCAGTGGTAGAGATTTTATTACTACATCCAGTTCCACTGCAGAATGTTTTTTTATTGAAACATGCTTATGATGGTCAGAGATCTGTACTATATTACTGTCTAACAATAACAAATACAGAACAAAGGGTTTGATGCCTTTTACCTGTTTAACAATAAGGCATCCATTTGTGAGTTCTTAGGAAATTCTGTGCCAAAAGTCTGAACAATGTGAGAATCAAAAGCTACACTAATCTTCTTCTTACCTGACACTAAGGTGCTCCAGCTGTTATAAATACAATATATAGCTTTTTGTTGTACCCTCTGAGTGCTATTATCGAAAGGATTAACTTGATAACTTTTACCTTGCATACAACATTTCTGTTCCATCTGCAGATATTTCATTCTGTAATATTGATAGGTTTTCATTTCCTTTTTTATATGTCGAATCTGGTCAGACCAGTCATGATTTCCTGAACTATGAAACATGATTAATTTATGTAAAAGTACCCTTTTAGCCAAATATTAGTGATATTAGAGCTCTCAAATCCCTTAGCTGTATTTTGGAAAACATTTGTAAAATTTCTTTGGCTATCTTCCCACCAAGAGGTCGGGGAATTATGATTTTCTGGCCTCCACCAAGTTTTTCAACTTATGTAAAACAGAAGGGTTATTTCACAGGGGAGTATTTAATTTACCAAATCCTCTACCAATGGCAGTTTCAGCAACATCCTCTATCTGCACTCCAACTAACCTATGATCAGAAGCTTCCGTCAACAATACCTCCGTTTTAGAAATGGGAAAATTGGGGCGCTGTGGAGCCCGAGGAAGATGGCAGCCTTCCCTTAGAGATCTACATTTATAGCTGTTAACAAAACATTTTAAAAGTACTTTTCCTGGCATCTAAATAGAAGTAAGCTAAAGAAAACAGTGGTTAATAAACCAAGAACTGAAATGGGAAATCCACGTAAAGATAAGAGCGCAGGTGAGGGAGCTCGATCGAAATCCTCTGCCGGACAGTATGCCACGAGGTTCTTTCAAGGCCAACCCGGAGAACAAGGAGACACAAATCCCGAAGAAATGCTCCAAACTTTGGAAGCTAAACTAAATATAATTATGGCATCAGTTGGCAGTCTCTCAGACAAGTTTGATGCTTTAAATAATCGTGTGGTAGGAGTGGAGGCAACAATGGAGTCGATTCAGGGAACCTTGGCTGAAGCATTCAGATGGGCTGATGTGGCGATGGGTGCAGTGTCTACAATAATAAAAGAGAATACCCACCTTAAGTCGCGTCTAGAGACACTGGAAAACCAGGCAAGGGCTTCCAACATACAGATACTGGGCCTCACGGAGGGATGTGAGGGAGATCACCTGCTTTTATTCCTCCAAGACTGGCTGATACAGCAACTGGGAGAAGAGGCCACTGAAAGAGCTCAGCAACTTCAAAAGGCTTACCGGGTAACTCCTAGGGGTAGGCCGGACAACCTAGAGGCTCCTCGTGCAGTAGTGGCCGTAACTGATGGCGTTGGCTCACGGGACTATCTTCTGGCATTGGCAAGGCAAAATAAGTGCCTTTTACAGGATGGAGAACAAATTCGGATGTTTCCCAATATCGGTTACGTGACGTGTCAACGGAGAAAGAGATCTGACGGGACCCGGGCCTTGCTTAGGGAGTCAGGTATACAGCACGGTTTGATATTCCCTGCTCGGCTCAGAATTACTCACCGGGACAAGGTGTTCATATTTGCAGATCCGGCTGAAGCTCTTAAATGGGTGCAACGCCATGCAGTTCCTAAACCCAGATCAGTGGAGAGAGAGGCCTCCTTATCTGAAGACGAAGATGAAACCTAAGGACTTTAAAGTTTATCTTAACATATAAGGTTAGTTGGGCTGATGTACCATTTTGGGGCAAAACTCTGGACTAGAGACACTGAACTGCCATTCGAATTCTATGGATTGCCCTGGAATAAGTTTAACACCACATAGCTATATTAAACTCACTGTTGAAATAAGTTACTACTTACCTAATTTAATGGGGCTCTAGATGGCAAAGGTTTCTTGCCTATGTTAAGAAATCTAAAGATATGCCAGGAGGATACTTATTTGTTAAAGTATAAGAAAAACAGCATTTGTATTAGTTTTCTTTTCTGCAGGCTCTGAGGGAAAGTTTTTGTATAATGGCACAAGATGTGCCTTAATTATTGCTAAGAGCGTGGCAGTTTTTTATTTCCCTCCCTTGTGGAGGAAAGAGTAAGGATGAATAATTTTTTAGCTAACAGGGGGGTTGAAAACCACGCAGCTCATAGGCTTTTATTGCAGCTAAACTGGAAAATTAAATGTAAAAAAGTCTAATACCCCTCCCGAATGACGTATCTTAAGGCATTGTCGGACTCTAATTTCGTGTATACAGAGAGGAGTGGTGTCCTCATGTTTTTTTTTTATTTCAATATTTTGGTAATCCAATGCTTGTGTACAGACTGTATGTTTGTTTCAAACTAATAAACATAAAGTTTTAAAAAAAAAGAAATGGGAAAATTAGCTGAAAGAAACCACAAATCAATTCTTCTGGGTAGAGTACCTCAAAAATAATTGTGCTCTGGATCCACATTTCTATGGCCATGAGCATCCATTACACTTGCTTGCTGACATAAATGTTTAAGAAACTTAGCATCACAAAAGATTTTATTCGTTTTAGCATCCCTATCACACTTCAACAAACTACAATTAAAATTACCCCCTAAACAGTATAGTCCTGGAAGTAAAGAGGTATGGCTGAATTTGTTTTAATAGATCACTCCTGGAAGCTTTGGTTTGTGGGTCATAGATGTTGGTTACCCAAAAGTTGTGGTTGTGTAAAGAAATGGCCAGTTAAAGGGCACATCCAGGACTGCAATTAGTAGTGTCAGTGGCTCAGTAGGTAGCACACTCGCCTCTGAGGCCAGGAGATTGGAGGGCTGTGGGTTCAGTTCCCACATCTGGCACTTGGGTTAATATCCCAGTACTGACACTGCAGTGCAGCATGAGAGGGATGCTGCACTTCTGAGGCACCATCTTTCAGATGAGATGTTAAACCGAGGTCCCATCTGCCTGGATTGGTGGTAGTTCAGGTGGATGTTAAAGATCCCATGGCACTTATCGAAAAGAGTAGGGGGGGTTATTAAAATAATACACATATAATACAACACAAAACAATCAGACAGCACAGTATTACACTTTAACATGGGAAAAGGAAAAAAAAGAAACACATTATACCTGGAACTAATAACTTAATACTGGCAGTAAATTACTTATATTTAATAAAGCGAGTAAAACCCTTCCACCACTTAGTAACCTTACATGAAGAAAATGACTGCAAATCCTGTAAATAAATCTTTGAAAGTTCATTTGCTACCCAAAATGCTGTAACATTCATATGACATTTTCCGCTGGTAAATCACCCACTGACATCTCGCCTGCCATAAAAAATATCATACACAACAAAAAAATAAAGATAAAGTGTCCATATGAAAGTCAGCTAAAGTTGATGGATAAATTCATAAAACCAGTATATCATACGTAATGAACGGTAACCAAGTAAACTTCCATAGTTTAGCTAGAAATGTCCACAAGCCTTTAAAATACAAACACTGCAAAAGAAAATGTTCCATAGTTTCTTCTATATTTATGCATTCCATATAAGGACAATTCCTTTCTTCTTTTGGCCTTATATTTCGCATTCCCTTGAACATTAAGTCTGCCATACAAAAGCACCCATTGTGTTTCCCATTGACCTGGAGGTAATCTAGGATTATTAAGTTGCGCCAGTACCTTAGCATTAAATGGTGAGGGACATTTTTTAAAACAAGGAACTTGTGGATGTATTGTTTCCATCACTAAAGAATACATAGACTGGGTATTATTAATCTTAATCATATCTCTAGTGATTTGCCATTTATATAATTTTTGCGCTGCAGGTTTAAAATAGCTAGGAATACAAATGTGGGGGTTTAATTTTGGGGCTAAGACCCACCAGGCATGAAAATATCTTCCATGGACCCTAACCATCTACCCCTTTTCTAAACTCACTACTGGAGTAAGTCCCCTCTTAACAGAAGTCATGAAAAATGAAGAATGCAAAAATACAATTGTGTCAATCATCCCCAAGCCCCCAAGTGCTTTCCCTAGATAGGTATAATGATTTTTTACTGGATTTAAACAATTGCCCATAGCATCTGAAAGAAAATACTATAGGTCTTCATCTCTAGCTGAGGTAGAAGGGGAAAAATAATTGCCACATAATGCAAGGTAAAATAAACTGTTTCAAAATATGCATACATTTTAATTTAGAAAATTTCTACTGTTTCCACCTATTAACTTTTTTTTTTCCACTCTCTCAAGTCCAATTCTCTTCAGGTATGTTTTGAGGGCTGAATAGTATTCCTAAAATTGTTTGTGGATTTCGAGAGATGCAAATATCATCTAGCATTATCTCAGCAAGACCAATTGCCCCAATCAAGAAGCCTTTAGTCTTCCGCAAATTTATTTTTACATTTTAAACTGCTGAAAAAGAATTAAATTCCTCAAAAAATTTAGGAATTTGAGATATAGCCAAAAAATATAAATTTACATTGTCTGCATAAGCTTGCAAATAAAGTTGGTCTGTAATGGAATCCCCTATTATCCCTGTCCATTTTGGAGTTTTAACTAAGGACTGTACTAGAGGATCTAATGAAAAGACATATAAAAGTGGACTCAGGGGACAACCCTGATGTACCCCTGTTTATAAACCAAACCTCTTGGCAGTACATCCTTTTAGGAGTGGAAAAACGGTATTATTCTGATATAATAATTTAAGTATATCAGCCATCTGTGTAGGAACCAGATATGTTTGAAGAACTAAAAAAAGATAGGGTAAATGTACTCTGTCAAAAGCTTTCTCAAAGTCTGCGATCAAAATACACCCAGATCTTCCAACTAAAGATAAATGCTCGATAACATCCCTTAAAATCATCAAAGCTGATTGAATCTGTCTATTGGGAATACTGCAGAATTGATAAGGAGAGATGACACCTTTAGCATAATTCTTCAACCTGTTATTTAGGATACTTGAAAAAATTTTATAATCGGAGTTTAATAAAGTAATAGGCCTCCAGTTCTTTATATTAGCCTTAGCTCCAGATTTAAACAGGTGTATCAGAAGACCCTCAGTAAATGAAGAAAAAAATAGAATTAGTCTTTAAAAAAAAATAAATAAAAGTAGCAGGCAGTCACTGAACTGTACCGGAAAAGTTTTGTAAAGCTGATTAGGGAGCCCATCGATCCCTGGGGAAATACTAGGCTTCAATCTTTGGATGACCTCTGGAATTTCCTGTCTAGTAATAGGCCCAGCTAACCGAGAAACTTCAGTTGAAGCCAAAGAAATGTTAACCGAGCTTAAATAATTAACTATAGAATCCTCCATAATGAAGGAATAAAGTTCTAAAGAATGATAATGCCGTTCTCTCAAATCTCTTAACTGTTCGATTGTGGTGGCATGTGAACCACCTGCATTTTGTAGATAGTCTATAGTGGATGACTCCCTTAAAGTTTTACATGCCTCAAAAGGATCCCCAATAGGAGTCTTACTTGTAGTATTTGTCAGAATCGCTTATAAAGTCTTAGCCCTATCATATTGCTATAATTTCATATCATTTTTTAGATGATTAATCTGCTCCGAATAATCAAATTTAGTATTATAGGAAAAAGAAATCAACCTCTGCAGTCTAAGGGACAAATACTTTAAATATTTTTGGTCTTTAGACAAAACCCCTTGTTTTTTAAACCATTTTTTTTATAGTTGTTTAACTAGGAGTAGCACACTAAGCTGAAAGCTTTTTCACAGGTGCGACCTGGGAGCACAGGGAAGTTAAGTGACTTGCTCAGGGTCATACAGTATGCAAGTGGAAGCTGTGGGATTCAAACCCAGGTCTGGTCTGCTAGATGTCACCAGATTTGCAGCTCAGAGCCTTAAACCACTGCACTATACTGCCTCCCATTTACCATTTACTCAGGTCTGATTTGGTATCTGTCCACCAGTTTCTTATATCTGTATACAAAAAAACTACAGATAAACAGGCCTTGAATAAAGACTGTATTCCTATCTTTATGTGAGGAGAATCTAAAATAGATGTATTTAATTTCCATCTCACTTTATGACTATCTGATGAGCTATCTGAAGATAGGGAACAAAATAATAATAGATGATCAGAAAATTCACATGGTTTTATACAGAAGGTCTTCACCTGCACAGATGGAGATACTAACATATGGTCAATAAGTGTATGCAGTTTTCCCTTCATAAAAGACACCCTAGGTCCCTGTGAGCAATAAGAAAAACAATTAACCAGACCTGCCAACCTTATGATGGAAGAAAATGCGTGAGAATCACAATACATTTTTTTGTCTGCTGAGGTGTTTTATACAAACAGCAGTTAAAATCACCTCCCATAACACCTTTACAGAGGTAACTAAAAAAGGTCGGCCTGCTTTCATACATGCCACTCTATCTGCTTTGCTCTGAGGGTTATAAATGTTGATAAACCTGTAACAAGAATTCTGCCATTTACCATCCAGGATCATCACCCTACCTGGGATAAGATCAATAAAATTATGAAGGGAAAACTGAAAGGAATTAAATAAAATCCCAATACCATCTGCACAATCAGTCCCAAAAGACCAATAAGAGGGTCCCAGGGCCATTCCCGTTTAAAGGCTAACAACTGTTCTATAGACTGCATCCAGGTTTCCTGTAAGAAACTGACATTTTTAAATCATACATCAGTTGAAACAGAGCTTGCCTTTTGTTAGCATTTAGCAGACTGTGAGTGTTTAAAGATCCCCAGACTAACTGCATATTGAAAACTTAGCAAAAAGAAAAATACCATCTTTTATTTCTTTCATTTTTCCTTTTTTTCTCTTTATAATTATCTATCAGTTGAGACGTGGAAGATACTGAGGACTTTTGAGAACCCAAATCTCTAAAATCCATTTCTGTCTCCCCCCAAGGGGTAAATGATGCCGCATATGAATTACTTGTTTCAACAGAAACAGCTAGGGAGGAGATTTAGGTTGCAAGTTCTGGGAGGACCTCCGTCTGGGTAGGGCAGAAAAAGGGGCAGCAGTGTCCTGTTCCTGTTCCTGTTCCTGTTTAGAAACCACAGGATCAGTATAACAGACTGGTGCCAACTGTAAAACTTCTGGGAGTCCCATACTGGATTTAACATCCTCCAGAGGGGCCACAACTGCCGCCTGGTCAAGCATCAGAGGCTCAGGAATCAAAGACTGCACCAAAGGAGTAGCCTGAGGCTCCTCCATTACCTCCGTAGGGATGGGGGGCGCGAAGGGGGAGGTGGTGGGGAGGAGGGTGGCGGGGGACCTGCAGCATCCTGGGCTTTTTGAATTAGAAGATCTGGGCTGATACAGGTAGCCTTGTTTTTGGCAACCCAGGGGCATTCACAAAAAACATGTCCATATTCTTCACATAAGTCACATTCGGTATGGTTTGCACACTACATTGTGACATGCCCTACTTCCCCACAGTGTCACATCGGGGTTGATCACACACACTGGAGAGATGAGTCCTAGAGCCACACTTATAGCACGCTCTGGGCTGCCCCCCCATAAAATCAGACTCCTCTATTTCTACTCAACAGGAAATAATTAGGGATGTGATCGATGCCTGAATCAGATTGTCTAAGTTTAATTTTATACTTCCACCCCCCCCCCCATCCAAAATTGTTCTGAATCCAAAATAGGATCTGGAGCACTCAAGACCTCACATTTCTGTGAAAGCCAAAAAGTGATATCTTCCACATGGACCCCCTCATTTTGGAACATTACTGTAACAAATGTTATTAATGGCTTAGTTTAAGAAATCACCAGAAAGGGGGCCCATATAGGTGAAAACTTTACTTGCCCATATCATTCCCAAAAGAGATCTAAAGCATGTGCAGACCTAAAACTAACGTCAAAGTTATCTTCCCCTGATATGTTTATAAAAGCAAAAACATCCTTCGGGGAGAAGTGAAGAGAATCCTTTAACAGCATTTTCCCCACATAATATCTATCAGGCCTATTTTCCAAACCCTCTTCATAGCGAATACAAACTGCATTCCTTCTTGGAGCAGCCTCCCTCTTGGCTGTAGAAAAAAGTTCTGACATTAGAGGTTTTTGAGATGGTGGTGGAGAGCTCTCTACTTGTGGTGGAATAACTCTAGAAACAGGGTCAGTTCCTTCACGAGTCCCAGGCCGAGGAGCGTGCTGATCTAGAGGCCTATTAGTGAAGTGAGGCTCCGGAGCACAGAGCTTTACCCCATGTCCTGCACTTTCAATAGAGGTATTCACCCAAATACCAGGTTTCCATACTGGTGAATTTTGTGAAAAAGCAAATTCTACATCCCATGTTGGGTCAGGAATCCAAGTACCTGAGGAGGACTGTTTCCATCCTGCTCCAGTTAATGCTTTCCCCGGTGTCCAAGACCCCTTTATTGAATTGGAAGAAACTGTCACAGAATCAGAGTTTTGAAAAGGAGTTTTAGGTATATAAGATTCAACCCCCTTTATAAGTTGCTTATGAGGGAGTCTAGGAGGAAAACTGAAGTCCGTAACCCCTGCTTGGGATTCTGGAGTAGATTGATATGTGATAGCAGGGGAAGAAATAGCCTCCTTTGCAAGGGATACATTAATTTTCCCAGTAACTGGTTGCTGAAACACAAAACTCGCTGATTTACTAAGCGGGGTAGATTGAGGTTGTAAAACCGCAACTGATTTAGGACATTCAATCGTTTGTGGCTGTGTCATTTTAGCAATGGAGCCTAAATCCTTTTCCTTTAGTTGCTGTGGTAATGACAGCTGTAGGCACTTGTTTGATGCAACACTAATACTGCCAGCCTGCTGTTTACCAAAAGAATTAGTCCGATTACAGGGTGCAACAAAAGACGAGAGCGCTGACTTACCCTGCTTTGCAGGAGCGTCTAAAGGAATTCCAGCAGCTGTTTCGCTGACAGCGTTTGCAGCAATCATGACAGGGAGTGCCTCCGTAGCAAACGGCATCTGAGCACTTACTTCTGCTGCAGAGCCAAGCTCCGTGAGTACCCCTAGGTTGTCTGCACCCATACTGACCTCCAAATTATACTTTACAACCTCTGTATTAGTTGTGTCTGTACAGAGGGTCACGACATGCATCAGTTGAGCAATATTCTGTAAACCCGAAGGGAAGTTCAGTGATGTATGAGGCTCTAGGCACTCGTTTGACAAAATGACCACACTGCCAGCCTGTTTCATTACTTGGAGTGTATGAGCCGAACTTTTAGTAATAGGAGTTGTAAGCAAAGACTCACCATGACGAGTCAGTTTATCAGAGGCACCTCCAGCAGCCGCATTCATGGCAGAATTAGGTGATTTAAAGTCAGGGAGCTCAACCTGAGGTAGCGAGGTCTGCAGAATTGCCGCGGCTACTGCTTGAGACATAGGAATTTCTTGCTGAATGTTAGAAATAGACGTAGCATCCACTGCAAAAGGTTGTCTTGTAACTTTATCAAAATCCTCATTAGAAAGAGGAGCCTCGTGAAACTCCTCATCCGAATCCATCTCAGTTTGTAGCTTCAATTCAGCCTCAATTGCAGAAATGATAACAATGGGAGCTGAGGCAAACACTCCCACTGCTCCAACGTCCTCTTCCTCTGGCGTCTAACACAGAGTGGCCATCATGCAGACAGCCTGTACCCCTACTGGTAAGAGTAGGGGAATTTCCCCAGTATCCTGGCCAAATTTCCCTCATTCACTAAAAATACCACCAACAGCTTAATCTGGTTCAAGGTCAGTTGGTATTCATCTGTATCCCCCTCCCCTGGGTCGTGCCTGAAAATACACAAAATCTGTCTAGCGCACTAACCCAGTCAACAAAAACTAAATAAAAAAGATATCAACCAGATGACTAGTGGTTATATGTGGATTCTTGAAACAGATCCCCACTCTAGTACAAGTTTCTTCCCAATAGGCCAGAAAGAACCACCCCATGACCAAATTTTCTGAGCAGCTTGACTATCAGATGTGGCTCAAAGTCAGGTATCATGAAGAAATATAATATCATAGGCCAGGAGACTCAAAAAAGGCAAAAGTGGTGATCCTGTGTTTCAGAGCCTTAATGCTATTAACATTCAGGGAAGCACAAGCCAGGTGTAGGTAGATGCCATAGTTACGGGGGTGTAGAAGAAACACTCAAGACTGCTATTTAGGATTTCTTTTTCCTGGACACCGATCTAGTCTTCCATTTTTTCCTTTTGTCTTTTAAGGTTTGTGACCCTATATCCTCAGTATCCAAGGACACACCTTTCTGGGAAGATGGTGGAGAGGAAGCAATGGAAGAAGCATCAGAATCTTCCTCTCCCTCTGTATCCCCCCATCAATGTTCATGTTGTAGTGATCCAAATATGTTAATCTCCTCACGATGCTTAGTAACAGTCTGGAATTGTCACTTGAGAGGGTGAATGGGAGGTATCTCACAGTTTTCCAGAATAACAGGAGCCTTCTTCTATCAAGATTAAAGCAATTTGGTCTCGACCCACTCTCCCTCAGTTGGCTCTCCCACTATCCTACTGGTAGGTCTCAACTGGCCAGGTGGAAGGGCTCTCTGTCCACAACTTAACTAATCTTGGATGGTGTCCCACAGGGTTCTATTCTAGGCCCCCCGGCTATTTTCATTATTCATTAATGACATGCTGAAGAACTGTAGGGAGGCAAGTCTTCTGCTTTATGCAGATGATACTGTGCTTTATAGAAACTCCAGGGACACCAGCTGCCTTAATGCTCAACTCGTGGCTGACCTCCCCAACTAGAAAAATTGGTTTAAGGCCAATAAGCTGGTCCTTAATGACAAAACAAACAAACAAACAAACAAAACAAGGCAATATTGTTTGGCCCTAGTAACTTGGACCTGTCTAGGCAACACATGTTTGCTCTCACTACCACTGCTGGAAAAACCTATAGACATAGCTGAGTCCACCAAATAACTAGGTGTCTACTTGCACTTGGACCTTTCCTACCAAACTCACATTGACCATATAACACTGACCCTCCACAAAACACCTGGCCTACTGTGCCGCCTTGGCAATCTTATTACAGATGAATCTTGGCTCATAATCACTTCTGGTACTTTACTCCCTGTCCTGCAATATGCTGCTCCTGTTTTGCAGACCATTAGGTGCTCCGAGCACAATAAGCTCAAAGTATTATACAGTAAAACTGGGTGCTTTGCCACAGGTGCTCCACTCAGAAAATTACCACTGCAATGTACTGTGGTCACTGAACCGGCCTTCACTTGAGGGTTGGCTTGAGTACCCTCTTCTCTGCCTGGCTTTTAAACTTGTTAAGAGTCCCACCCTTCCCCCTAGCCCACGTGACACACTAAAAATCAAGCCCCCGAGGAGGGTCCTGCAGTCCACCAGCAATCTTCTACTGGAGATATCTAAACTTAGATCCTGGGTGGGTGAGAGGTCTTTTGCCACCTCAGTACCGACTGTATGGAACTCCCTGCTTTCTGCCCTACCCTTGTTTTTTTCTTATTTTTTAAAAAGGGCTTAAAGTTGTACTACTTGAACAGAGCCTCTGTACTTACAACTGGTGACATTCCCTTGCACTATAACTGATGACACTTCATCATCTGGGATCATTTTGGATAATTTGTTGCACTATTTGGTTAATGTTTCTCCTCCCTACAATATATAGTTTCAGGATTATTAATGCTTTATCATATGTTGTACACCATGTTTGACCAATTGAAGAGTATCACACCTGATATAGTGTGACCTGTTCATATCTGACTTGTCCTGACAATGTATCTGACTGTTTGTTGTTCTGCCTGATTGTCTATTTGTAGTTAAATCCGGGTCACCCCTGAAAAAGGGGACAGCTATGTCTCAGTGGGTCTACCCAGTTAACAAAATTAATAAATAAGTAAAAATGTCAGATAAGTCAGACAAAGACTGGGAGACTACAGGAGTAATTCCCATAAGAAGGGGTTCAGAGGGTGCTTCCTCAATAGTCCCTGTTTCTGGAGTTTGTGGAGGGGGATCAGTATACTGAAGCCCCTTCAAAGTCGGAATTGGGGGCACCCCAACTTGTTCTTGCTGATCAGGAGCTACAGGAGGAACTGCATTCTGAGAAGCAACCTCCAACAGAGATGGAAGACTTTGGTTATCTGAAGTCTTTTTCTTTTGAGCCTGATGTAAATAATAATCCTGCCCCATAAAATCAGAACTACTGTAGACTGCCCAGGGACAAGAGAGAAAGGCATGGCCTTCATGTTCATATAAGTTACGGCGAGGGGTGTTTGTACAGTGCAGGCCTGGATGTCCCAATTCTCTGCAGAGACCACATTTAGTTTTCTCACCAGCACTGCTCAAGTGTTGCAGGGAGCCACATTGATAACAAGATTTGGGCTGGCCTTAGTAAAACAGTATACCCCTGTCTTGTCCCAAAAGAAACTAATTGGTATATGTTGGAAACCATTACCTGTCTGCCTCAGTTTAACACAGAATTTCCAATTATCAGTCCAGAAAATGTCTGTGTCCATGATAGGTTGGGGAGTATTCTGGATGTCACAATGTTTCTTAAGCCAATACACAATGTCAGTCATGTTCACCCTTTCATTCCCAAACAAGATCGCAACATACTTGAAAGCTGGTTTGGTAAGTGGGATGGTGATAAATGGAGTCCAGAGTGGGGTATCTTTAAGAGTCTGGTACTGATTCCAGAAAAGTTCAGGGGATTTAACAGTTTTGAAGC
Organism: Neoceratodus forsteri; assembly: GCA_016271365.2. Taxonomy (NCBI): domain Eukaryota; kingdom Metazoa; phylum Chordata; order Ceratodontiformes; family Ceratodontidae; genus Neoceratodus; species Neoceratodus forsteri. The sequence continues at coordinate 67,460,806 of JADMNL010000030.1, forward strand.
TAATATCATAAGTACTGTCTCATGGGGCATGTATAAGGGCATATACTTCAGACGCAAAATATTTCATAGGTTGTTTAATAAGAACCTTGTCCACATACGTTGTCTGGGTTCTCCTCCAAACCTCCTTTATAGTTTATTCTGATGTTGTTTTTCTGCCCTGCTTGTTCCACAGGGTGGTGATACAGGCCTGCATAACTGGATGGGTGAGGTCTCGACACACAGTTTCTTCTCCAACCAGAGGTCCCTTCGCTTGGCCTACTTGACTGAGAGTCAGTGGGTTCGAGATGAAAAGGCCCAGATTCGAAGGGTCAGATCTACCTGTAAAAGGTCTAGATAACGAATTCTGAGGAGGTTCAGTAGGCTTAGGATTTCCTTGTGTGTGAGGTGTCCCTATAGCCAAAGTGCTGGCACCATTTTGCATAGACTGTGGCTCCTCTGTAGTCTTCAAAGAGGGTGGTACATTAGATGGTTTAATATTGTTCTGTGCAGAAACAATAGCCTCAGCTGAGTCTGTAAATAATTCCAGTAAAGCAAAGTCAGAGTCCTCCTGAGCTGCATGTGCTCCCTGTGAAAGTTCATTAGGTCATACTGAGGGAGAGATAGTGAGTGCTTTCACTGTTAACTCAGGCTGAGCCGGTTGCAGATGTTGTAAAACTGTTGTAGAAGTTCCTTGCCCTTTATCAGAACCTGCAAACTGTAGTGCTTTGCTCTGCAGTCTCATACCTAAAATATGGCCTCTCAGCCCCCGAGACCATGCGTCACAATAGCGGTGTGGAACAATGACCCAGCTGAACAGTCGGAATCGTGTATATTAGTAGAATTACAAGGACCCTGTAGTTGTCCTGAAGAGTCCATAGGGTCTGAGCTTCACATGGCATGTACAGCTGGTGATGTCCTTTGATCTTCCTGTGGTTCAGCTGTTTTGACAGCCACATCTGCCATACTGTCAGTTTCTCAAGCAGTACCTGGGACATGGAGCTCCGAATTCAGTGTCCATTTCCCAACAGAATTAAACTCCAGCTAGCTTTTGAAATGGCAGCTCCTTGAGACCAGCTATGGTCATTTGGGTTGTTTGGGTTGTTTGAAGGGGCGGTTAGTGGGTCTCAAAGGACTTCAGGCAGCTGAGGCTGTGTGTCTCTTGAGACTCTGAGCAGGAGAAATGCTAACTGGGGTGCTGGGCCCAGCACTCTGGTCTTCCTTCTGAAATGTTTTTCTTGACTGAGACTGGGGGCTAACAGTTTATCTCCTGCAGTCTTCCTCCAGTCTGTTTTTTTTTTTTTTAAGGTTTTTCCCATTTTCACTCGCCCCCCCCCCATCTCAGGCACACATGCATGAATCTGGAGGTATGCACTTGCCATGCTTCAAGATGCCCTCCCTACATGCCACCCCTCCTGCCTACTCCACCACTGGACCGCCACCTGGTAGTGACGGAACTATGGGGGGGGGGCAACCTCCCTGGGAGAGGAGAGCTGGCATTAGGCTGCTCAGTCCTGCTCCCTCTCCCTTCCCCCCTATGCCAGCTCCCCAATGACCCAAGGTCCTTCCCGAACCCGAGTCACCGGCTTGATGAGAGGTAAGGCAGAATGCCTCAGCCCTCTTCGCCACCAGGCCAGCCTCCAGTCTGTGTTTTTCTTGTAGGAATTAAGGCTCCTCTTCCCCCTTCATGGACATCAAAACCCTTTTTTTCCCCCTGCAATTAACTAGTGCGCGTCTCTTCCTCTGCTTGCAGCTCTACAGCTCCATCTTCAAAAGATTTTTCAGGAATCTCCATTCATTTAATAACCTCTGTCGAATCCAGAACAGGGGAGGAATTTTGCCCCTCATCCCACTTTCACTCACACCAGCTCCATTCACCACATTGGGCACCTTCATCCTCACCCACAGGGAATGGACAGGTACCCTTGCAGGAGAAGAGTAGGGGAGTTTCTCCCCAGTGTCATGGCCAAATGCTTCCCATTCACTAAAATACCAATGCCAGTTGCTTTGCATCTGTTTCCTCCCCCACCCCTACCCCCACCCTGGCTGAAAATAGGCAGAATTGCCTAGCCCTCCTTTCCCAGAAAACTAAATTTTAAAAAAATGTAGAACGTCTTTGTCACTAGTTATTTAGCCTGTATGACTCTTGAAGGACAACATTACCAACAAGATATAATGATAGAGGATGTTTTATAACTCACTAAAAACATCTTTCTACTAGGGTCTTGTGATCCCTGAAGATTGCTTAAATAATGTGCTGTCTAGGAGTTCAGATTTCCTGCTTTGATCTGTAGTGTGATGGTAGTTTTATTGCTGTTGAAAAGGATGATTCAGAGATGGAATGGAAACGAAATCTGGGACAGCAAATAAGAACAAGAGATGGTTGGTGCCAGGTGGACACGCCCCTTTCCCTGAGTTAAAAAGAGACCAATTTGGTGAGCTTCATAATATGGGCAGAAAGGTCAGGCGAGGCTAAGTAGCTGTGATACAAACCGTTTCATGTTCGTGTATTCTAGTCTGTAAAGGGGAAAAACAAGCAAGACGTATCAGGATGCAGAAAAAAACCAGAGTAATGAATGTTTAGATTACATCCTGATTTACCCAGGGATGGTAAATCTCATGAGATTTAAGTGGGAAATTACATCCAAGCTACAAATTCTTGAAAGTTAAAACTCTCACTGTTAAGAACTATTTATGAGGCTTTAACCACAGTGTAACAAGAGTGACAGATACTGCAGGGCCCAGTCAGAACCCCCATTACACAAATTAATTCTTCTCCATTTTTAATAGACAATAAAACCACCCCATGTTTAAAGGCAGAACTTGAAAGTTTGTCTTTATTAGTAAACAGAAAATAGACAATGTCCTCAAGTAAATATAAACGTGCATGCTCGTATTGTATTTACAGTTTTGATGTATCCACTGCAGCACACTTGCGGTAAATGAGAAATACACACTTTTCTTTTACATTGTTTCCATACTAGGATTATGGATGGCTAAAACAGTGAATATAATCGTAATTTCAAGAGACTGAGGCAGAAAAATGTAGCAGCAGGTTCCAGCACTAATCAAGACCTACTGCTACAGTAAACTGAGAGTGATATTAAAGGGGCACTGTCAGCTTTATCTCTCATTTTTACACCTGCTTGCATCAGTGTCTTTCAATTTACCAATCTATGTCTTATCCCCCAAATAAACTTCCCATGTATGCCAGAACGGTGATCAACTGCCGTATTTTACAAGTTTCAACATTCCAACGTCGGCTAAAACTACTTAGTGCCGGGAAGCAGTGAGTATACGACAGGCCGCCTGTGACACAAACACAGACCGAACACAAATTTTTTACATGCCCACTCTAAAATGTTACCTGCAGCACATCTTTCAATATCCTGAATTTAAGTTGGCATGTTTTAAGTAAGACCGAGCGCCGGTAGTGCCAGTAAATACATTTAAACACTGGCGCCGAAATCCCACGCCTGCGTGAATGTGGACCACTCCAGGTGCCAAAATCCCACACACGAGCAACAGCGGGGTGGAACAGCGATCCCGCGCATGAGCAGGACTTGCCCACATTCACGCAGGCGCAGGATTTCGGCACCAGTGTTTAAATGTATTTACTGGCACTCGTTTTTTATTTAAAACATGCCAGCTTAAATTCAGGATATTGAAAGATATGCTGCAGGTAACTATTTAGAATGGGCATGTAAAACATTTGTGTTCGTGCCGCTGCTCTGTGTCACAGGTGCACTCTCAGCATACCACTGCTTCCGTGGCACTAAGTAGTTTTAGCCGGGACATTGGAATGTTGAAACTTGTAAAAATTTCAAAATACGGTGAGCGATCACCGTTCTAGCATACATGGGAAGTTTATTTGGGGATAAGGCATAGATTGGTAAATTGAAAGACACTGATGCAAGCAGGTGTAAAAACAAGGGGTAAAGCTGACAGTGCCCCTTTAACAAGAACCTTAGTAATACAACCATTGCAACACAGAGATTCCAGTCCTTGGCTATGTCAACCAAGGATTGAGGGACAGCTCTTCAGGCAAAAGAGGAGCTGGGGACTCAACAGCACAGTGGAAGCACTACTGCTCACAATGTCGATGACTCAGGTTCAGAAGCGAGCCCAAGTGGATTCAGGAGCCAGGCTGGTGGAGGACAATTAAGCACCCCAAAGGATGCTCTCCTCCCTTGGGGAGGGAGGTCTGTATGCTCCGACACATTATTGTCACATGGGTGATCACAGGTAGCGGTACAAGCCAGAGCTGCGATGGGGAGGGCAGTTACCACCTGATTGCGACATGAGCACATACTCACATCCCGGAACTCTTTGCCCATGAGGCATCCAGAGATGAAGAGAAAAAGAGAAAACACTACCTGACAGCAGTTTGAAGCGACATCCTCCAATAGGACCTGCACCCCTCACTGGTCTGCCTGCCACCCAGACAAAACCCCTCCCAGGGCTTAGGGAACCAGGGTGTGGGAGCCAATGCTGCTCAAACAGTATCCTAGAAACTAGGATACCAACAGATGCCTCGCACTTGGCCAGACAATTACTGTGGTAGGATAGCAGTGCTATCCGACCACAGAGCCAACCCTCCAGGATCCAGTGCATGGATCCACCAAATGTTGTGGATCCTGTAGCAACAGATCCACAGACCTGACTGACAGATCCAGTTCAGATCCTAACTATCTGAGCTAGGATCCATGGATCCACCCTAGGATCCGACCTAGGATCCACTGTTATCTGACTCCAAATCCGACATCTGTCTTTGGTAGGATTTCTGGTAGGATCCTAGGTTGGATACCACAACTATCTGACGGAGGGTGGTAGGATCCACAGAAGTACTATCTGAGCAACTCTAGGGGGCTCTTCCACATGTGGGAGACTGTGGGGCACTGCATGGCAAGAGGTAAGTACCAGAGCGGCTTAGCAACAGAGTTGGGGGGGTACTGGTGAAGCGGGATGGTTGGGCAGAGATGAGTGCCAAAGAATAGAACATTTACAAAAAAATAGATGAGGTGGTTGCTTCCAGACAAAAAAATGCACCTGCTAGCTCCAAGTCACAGCACAGTCCTGCCGTGGGAGGTGCTGGCTGCCGAGATTAGCCTCTCAGATACTCCAGTACAGTAGGAGAAGCCACAGAGTGCAAATTGCTTTAGAGTAGGAGTAGAGATGGAAACTCACCTTGTGATTAGCAAAAGGTGAGGCAAGATTAATAATTAAAGTACTTGTAACACAAGTGAGTTGAAGAAAAGAACCTCCCTATTGAAACTCTGCTACATCAAATTTTCATCATGGAAAATGAAACAGACAAATGAAATTGCCCGGTAGACTACCATAGAGTCTTGCAAATTGGTACATGTGCTGAACCAGACTGCAGAGCAAAAAAATACTTGTGGTCAAGGCAGCAAAAGTTCAGGTCTAAATGTAGAAACAATTTTGTTTTTTAAAGAACATGCAGTAAATAAATGCAGTGCAGTTTACACTGGCACTTCTGGATTCAGTACTGCCAGCTGGAAGCTGATCAGACCTCGCGGTGTAGATCCCTCCCACTAGGGGTGCAGATGAACATAGCTCTGAGGAGGAAGCCTCAGCAATATCTTTATTTATTCTAGATTCGAGGTACCAGTTTATAGGGTTACCCAGGTCCCAAGAGGCTCTGCAGCATAACTAAAATGCTCAAGGTCCACACAGAACTACAGTGCAATTCATACTTTCTTTTTATTTCCTTCAATCAATCAGACATTCATTACAAAGGTATTTAATCCCTCGAGGCACAACCGGTGGGAACCTACCCCTAGCACATATTTATAAAGCATGTTTATTAATTGTTACTGGTGTAAGGGCCATCAGATTCTCCCCAGAAAATATTTCTTGATTCATTCAAAATTACTTTGTAAAAGAGATTCCAGCCATATTGGTCCTTGCAAAACAGGAGAGGATGGAAGGTTTGATGCCTTTTATTGGACCAACAAGTGTCTTGTGCAAAGCCGGAATTATACACAAGGTTTCGGGGCCACACTGGTCCCTTCTTCAGGTGTGTGGCCCCGAAAGCTTGTGTATAATTCCATCTTTGTACAAGACACTTGTTGGTCCAATAAAAGGCATCAAACCTTCCATCCTCTCCTATTCAAAATTACTCCAACTGGGATAACTCAGTGAGCTGCAGTGTCTCGTTTTCATGGGGGTCCCAGGGAGGATAGCAGCAGTTAACAAGTTAACATAGTCCAGCAGGAATAGTTATGTACAGGCTAAAATATACACAGGAAAGAAAGGTAAGAGAATGGCACAGGAACATCAACACATCTTCTTTACTAACTGAACAATACACCTGGGTACTACCTCGGCAATTGTGTAGAACATCAGACCACCTTACGTTACTTGCCCACTCACGGCACACTCTACACCACATCAGCCCACTTCCACCATGCTCTATGCTACATCAGCCTGTATTTTTTTTTAATTAGTTTATTTGAGTTGGGGGCTTTGCCCCCCACATCCCGTGTGAAAATATGGGGGGGGGGGTTGTGGGAAGAGAAGCCCACAACTCAAATAAAGGGACAAAACCAAACTCAACAGCAAGCATGAAAGTAAAGTAATGCACCTACAGTATAACATTAATTATGCTATATTTGTGGCTTTGTGCTATGCTAATAGTAGTGGTCCAATGTTCTACACAATCGCTACTGCCTCTCGGCTTGCAGTCTTGCCGAAGGGCAGGATGAAACAAAGCACAGGCACCCATAGCCTCTGAGGATCAACTTTCCCAGGGCCAAACATGTGCCACCCTACTTGGGGGCTAAAAGCAGTATTAAAAACAGAGGGAACCAGAATGAGGATTTCCCCTAAGCCACGTAATAGCACTTTACCACTCTTTGCTGTTGAGCGATGGCCAACATCAGCAAATGTCCAGATATTGTCAGATCCATACATATGGTTGCCTCAACTTCCCCCTGAGGTCTGCATCATGTGGAAGGCTGCCCCGAGCATCTCTGCCTTTGGCTGAAATCCAGGCCCTGAAAGGCCATCAGGGCATGTGCCTTGAAGGTTGCACCCATTTAGGTAGTGACTGATGTTCTCCCTTCAGTCTCCTGTGCCTAACTGCCAGGAATAATGACTTATGCTGCTGTACCCCTAGTACCCTTAGCAGTGGCACCATCCCAACTCTGAGGGTTAACCCTTTCATTGCCAGCTGACAACCTGCCTGCAGTGCAATGCACAGCAAAAGATGTGGCACCACACCTTTTGTAATGTCTACCCTGGGGGGGGGGGATTACAACAGTCTACCTGCTGCCATTCTTCTTCACCTTCCTCTGATCTAACGGATATCATGTTGTTCTGGTTATGCATTGTTGCGTACTCTTTGTAGTACGATTGTCACTTCCCCTGTTGCATATACAGAGTGCAACTCTCTGTTCAGTCTTATGACTCTAAATACATTTTACTTTATTATAACTGCATATTATATATTATTGAATTTCATTAAATTGGTAAGCTAGGTACCAGGGAGTCAAGGGATGCTTACGTACTTGTCAAACGCTGCTGAATTTATTACAAGACATGTAGGTCAGTAACTTAGTGAGGCCACCATATTCAGGGCCAGCTGTCTGTGCATGCAGCTGGGAGCACTGCACAGTGGCATGCAGCTGGTGCCAGCTGATGTTCACAAGTTAGGGTGCTCCGACTGGAGTGTGCTGTTTGAATATGGGGCTGGCAGGAGCAGAGCATAGTGACTAGGGCCTGTACTAATATGGTCAACATGGGAGCCCACAGGAGACAGTGCTGCCCAAACAGAATAGCACCATGGCTCCTGTGAGCCATATTCAGCATTAGCAACTAACTAATAAACCCATTGGGCTTCCAAGGCACTAAAGGGCCATTAGCATGCCAGTTATGGGCCCATTAGGGTGCCCTGCAGTGCCCAGAGAGCCCATCCTGCATATGGCAGCATATTCCCTGGCATCTAGTGGGCCCTCACCCCTGTTCACCCATGCTGTGTATTTCATTTATATTCTCTAGTGTCTAGTGGTCCCCCCACCTTCCAATTGCCAATGCTGCACATTTCAATCATGTTCCCTGGTGTCTAGTGGTCCATTCTCCCCAAACAACTGTCAAACGTCCCTCTCGATCCACCCGCTCTGAACCCATTGCCCCACATACACACACAGCCAAACCTAGATACCGGTCTGTCCTACTGACATCGACGGTGACCAGCACAGCCCTTTGCTCAGCCTCATTTCCTTAGCCAGCCACTGTCTGTCAGTGAGTGATAGCTAAAAGACTGAACATACTTTGGCCTTCGCATCAAGCAGCAAGTGTATTGTAACTTGCTTCCTGCAGGGCCCTTTGGACCCTGTGCAGAGCAACAAGTGAGTCCTAACTTGCTGTGTTCAGGGCCCAAAGTAGAATGTGAATCCTAACTAGATTGTGGAGGGCCCTGCACAAAGCAAGAGAGGAGTCATAACTTTCTTAACTTTTGTTTGTGTATGACTTTAACTAGAGTACACTATGCAAATGATTGTTTCCTTGCAGCAGGGTTCTCAGCTATTTTTAGTGTTTTGTGACTTTAAACATTTTGATCGTGTAGGGCTTCAATACATTTCCACAACCATTTTTACAATTCCTATAGGAATACATGAACCAAAACAAAAACTGATGTGTTTCTCTATTTTTGGTCAGGTTCTCAACTGTTTTATCTTAGTGTTTTTTTTATTGTCGTGTCTCACAAAGTGCATGCACTATCTTTTGTGCACGCGATGAATTTGGTGATGTTTTTTTGAGACATTCATAAAAATGTTTCTGTAATTAAACCACTACATGCTATTAATTTTTTTTATTTCACAGTCCTAAAGGCTAAGATTGACAACTTATAAGCTGTCAAAAACCCTGCACAGCAGCCGCAGAGGTGAGCGGGTGGGTTTGCTGCCCACCAATGACCTGGGTGGAGGAGTGCAGTGGGCTGGGGGTTCTGTGTGTGGGGGGGTACCACTAGACTACCATGAATGAGGGATCTTTGATTTCCTATGACTGGGGTACCAGGTGGGGGGGGGACTCCTAGACTACCAGGGATAGGGATATTCTATTATTTATAATGATCGGGATGCTGGGCGGGGAAGGGAGTACCACTAGACTACAAGGTATTTGTTTATGCAGTACTCTAAAGAGATCAGGGTATGGGGTGGGGAGGGGGGACCACTAGACTACCAGGGACAGGGATAGTTTCATTATTACTACTACAATTGGGATACCGAGCGGGGAGGGGGGTACCCCTACAATACCAGGCATACTGTTGCAAAGCACCTGGCACATTCCACCGGGCCAGCCCTGCACAACGCATGCAAATGGGACCATAATGACATGCAAATGGCCCCATTTGTGCCTTGCATGCATAATGACTCCATTTGCATGTTTGGGTCCGAATATTTGGAAATTGCACGTGGCACATCTCTAGATGCGCTGGCGCATTCCCATTCCGGGTATTCAGACCTGTCTGGGGGATGCGTCGGCTCACCCTGTTTGCGCTGCCCGCATATTTTGATATATTCAGAAGAGATGCACCATTGCTCATCTCTTTTGAATATATCCCTTTGTTGCTTCGGTGCAACTCAGTTGCTTAGAGCAACCACTTGCGCCATTGCTAGGCACACTTTTCAATATCGGGGCCATTGTGTTTTTATCTGGGCTGTGACTGGTCTAAGAATACTATGCAGGAGACTGAGCAGAGACAGAACAAGGGAGTTGAGAGCATGACTTGAAAGGCACTATAATGTTTTCACCTTATTCGAAATAAGGGAGCAGTGGCAGCTTCTTGGTTATCACACCAGTTATATTTACCCAAAGAAATATTTAAACCTGTTCTTTCTTACCAACGTTAAAATATGTAATTTTGATTGCCTACTGTTTTAAGAGGTCTGTGGCTGATTTCATTGGAATTGTAAATAAGTTCTGTTCTAGGCACATTTCATAACCTACCTCATAACCTTCTGCTCACAAAGTAGCCTTCAATATTAGCCAAACTTCTGCATTCCCCTTAACAAAGCTTTCAGTCAGGCATACATGGTAAATGCTTAGAATTATTCCCTACTATAACTGCCCTTAATTATTCCTAAATTTAATTATAATGATGTCACAGTAAGTGATCTTCCAGCTTGCAAATTCAGTAGCTCCTTTGCACTGAAAGCTATCTAGATACATCTGACTTGTCTCAATCGAAGAGAATATTTGTGCAGTAAATCATAGCATGCTGTTAGCATTCATGCTCTCAAACGTCAGTGTCATCGTGGTGGGTCAGTTAGCATCACTTGTACATTTAGGGTAGAAGATGATGTGAGTTCATGTCCCATACTAAGGAGCTGGGATTATATCCAGTGCTTACATTTCAGTGTAGTACTGGGAGTGCTCCACTGCTGGAGGCCCCATTCTGCAGATGAGACCTTAAAGCGCAATCCCTTCTGACCATCTCTAGCAGTTGTCTGGGTGGAAGTTAAAGATCCCATGACACTTAAAAGCATACTAGATAAATCAGATGCCCTGGATAATATCTCCTCTGTCAATAAGACAGGATATATTGTAATTGTTTTTGACTGTGTAAGGGATGTTGTTGAGTGGATACTACTGAGATTTTGTGGTAATGGGGCCATGCGTCCTTTAGATAATGGTAGCACATTCTCCAGTAGGATGCATCCCCAGGATGTGCAGCTGATGCATTGGGATGTACAAGCCACTGCCTGGTACCACCTGCACTGCAGTAGGGTACACCAAAGGGCACCTGGACTGCTCTGCAGGACTTCGATTTTAGTCCAAGACTCTGGATTTTATATTTGGGGGGGTCCGAACCCCCAGAGAAACTCTGTAATGAGATCCTTGACAATGGCTGCCTTGTTTTGCCTGCAGGCTGTCAGTGCAGGAAAAAGAGACACTATAGCACTTCCCGAACAGTCAGAGCTGGTGCACACCATGGGCGGCTAACCCGAAACAAACATCAATAGGAGTTGGCAGGCAGCACTTGAAAGACCAGTCAAAAAACTTGCAGGACTCATTAAATAATATCCATAAATTGGGTTTTGCTGGTACAAAGAGAATGCCGAAAGGCTGCTCTGGCACTTTGATCGTTAGGTCTTCGTCAGGAGGCACTGAAGAACTGGGGTCAGCATTCTGTCTACACCAGTAAAATACGATCCATGGATATTATTTCCTGTTTCCTGCAAGCTTTTTTACCAGTCTTTTGAGTGCAGCCTACCTGCTCCTACAGACTGTAACTGTAATGAGGTAACTCATTGGGTTGCAAAGCACTCTGGAATCATTTATGTATGTAGGGTGCTATGTAGAACCAAATCCTGTTTTATTATAGTCTGTACATCTGCAAGTATCAAGCTGTCTGCCATGTTAAAGTCTTCATAGACAGTGAACATTACCAGCTGCTCCATTCCACTGGGGTGTCAAACAGATGAGGCATACTGATGAGTCCTGGTAGGACGAAACACGTGTCTATGTCTTCTGTTAGCACCCTTTGCAAAACTGTGTGAGAGGCCTTTCGGCACCATGCAATTCTGCTTAAAGTTGGACCAGCATAACATTCTGTGGTGATTTGCATATGCAGCCCATGATGCTTTGCATTGTGGGGGCATGTGTGATTTTGTATTACCAGCTTCATACATATATCCAAGCCAACAGCTTCATATCCTGGCATTTGTGTTGCAGACAGCAATGAAAGCATCCTCTTTAATTGTACCAGGTATGGTGACTCCTATCACACTGTATAAATAGCACATGCTGCTTTATGATCTCACTGTGTTTCTTTTATATTTTATTTTTAAACAGTACCAACCTCAGAGTCAGTCACGTCCAGGAGATTGATGACATATGATTGGGGAGGGTTTATTGATGGCAATGAACCCCAAATGGTCATTAATTCCACAGGCTCTGAGATGAGTATTGTGAGTTCAAGTCTAAGTTAGTCCTCAAACCACTTTTGGATCTATTTTCAGATTTTACTTGCAGTGTTTTGTAGTCGGAAAGTGTTGGGAGAGGTGTCATGCCTGGACAGGCAGGCATGATGTTGTGCAACGTTTTGTTTCAAAATAAGAAGCTTGCCCTAGTGTAACTTTTTTTCCTTTATGCTATAGAACAGTGGTACCGTGAGAGAAGGCTGGCACTGTGACTCTGTTGGGGAGCATGCTACAGTCTTCTGAGCTGTGCCAATCATTTCCAGAAGATGAAAGTCAGTCACAGCAGCCAGTCAGAGACCGCTTTTGCATGATGAATATTCAGTTTAAATATATAATACCAGTTATATACCCCAGCGAGTTCGGAAGACATGGAAGATCTCATTTTCGGTGAAGGTCCTTTAATTTTTAACAGGAAGGACTAATATCAGGAGAAGTGTACTGTAATGAAATATGAAAGAATATTGTGTACAAAATCTCATATGGCACAAGTTGATCAGATTTCTCTATGGTTTATGAAGTGGCAAAGATAACAGGAAAATCTCAAATGCCCCATCATTTAGAGTTATTGTATTTGCATTGGACTCACTTAAATTAGAATTGCACGGAAGAAGGGCTGTTGGGATCGTGTTGCACTTTGACTCTCTTCATTGCTTCCTACTGAAGCATGGTGTTTATAGAATTTTTACCATGTTTATTCAACAGAACATACTTCTCAGGCAATATAGATGGTGTTTACCTTTGATCCTGCATAGTCTGGCCTGATCATGCATAAAGGAGAACTAACCAATGTCAAATAGGAAGCATTTTTAAACCAACCTTGGTTAAAGCAACTGATTGTGAGATAGGATTTAAAAATTAACTCACCATTTTCAAAAAAAGCAAAACAGCGAGTTTCTTATAACATGGCAGCATGAAGACAGACATTTTAAATGCCACTGCTGACTGTCCCATATGCTCACCAACAGCGGTAACAGCTGAAGACTGCAAAGTGGTGGTACCCTTTGTAGTATCATAGAAACACAGAAGACAGAAACATAAAATGTGTCAGCAGAAAAAGAGAAGTAGGCCCATCTAGTTGGCCCTATTTTCCCTGCCTAACACTACACCCTGGACTCTATTTGGTTACAGGTGTCACTCCCTCCTCCCTTACCTTTATTTAGTATAACCATGTGCAGATCCCACGCATGTTTGAAGCTCCCCACTGTCTTCACCCTTACCACCTCTTCTGGCAGGCTGTTTCAGGAACCCACCACCCTTTATGTGAAGAAGTATTTCCTCACATCCCTCTTAAACTCATCCCTCAAGCATCATAGCATGCCCTCCTTTTCTGGTGCTCCTTCTCCTGTGAAAGATACTCTGCACCCCCAACCCGGCACCTTATTCACCCCTGTGAGGTACTTACAGGTCTCAGTCTTGGCCCCTCTCGCTCTCTTCTCCAGTGAGTACATGTTGAGCTCTTCTAGCCTCTCCTTATATGGTTTCTCATGCAGTTCCCATACCATTTCAGTAGTCCTCCTCTGGACCACTTCTGCCCTTTCGATGTCCCTGTGGGGGTGCGACCTCCAGAACTGGGCATAGTACTGTAGGTTGGGTCTCACAAGTGAGCGATACAGAGGCCACACTACCTCCCATCTCCCACTAGAGATCTCCTTCCCTATGCACCCTAGCTTCCAGCTCACCTTGCCTGCTGCCCAGTCACACTACCCTGCCACCTTGAGATCATTAGATATCACCTCAAGGTTCCTCTCTTGCTTGGTAACTGTAATTACCCCCCCCCCATTCTTATATAGAGCCCTTGGATTTCCCCACCCTTGGTGCATGATTGTGCACTTTTTGGCACTGAAATCCAGGTGCCATTCCCTAGGCCACTCCTCCAGTTTACCCAGATTCTACTGCATTCTCTCCACCTGCTCCTGGTGTCCACCCTGTTGCAGATTTTTTGTGGCATGTGTAGAGAGAGACACACCTTTCCCTCCAGTTCCTCAGAAATGTAATTTATGAAGACACTGATGAGGAAAGGGCCCCAGTATCGATCCCTGTGGTACTCCACTGGTCACTTTCCATCCTCTGAGTGACTGCCATTTTACCACCACCCTCTACATTCTATCTTTCAACCAGTTTGATACCCAGCTCACCACCTTCTCTCCCACCCCAAGGTTGCTAAGTGTTTTTTATTAACCTCTTGTGTGGTACAGTGTCAAAGACTTTACTAAAGTCCAGACAGGCCACATCCACTGTCCTCCCCTGATCCACCTCTCTAGTTACCCAGTCAAAAAAATCTGTGAGATTCATTTGACATGCCATCCTCCCTGTGAAGTTGTGTTGCTGGTGATCCTGCAGCCAGTACGTCTCCAGGTACTCCATTAACTTCCCCACCACTGTTGTGAGACTAGCTGGTGTGTAATTGCTGGCCTCATCCCTGCTGCCGCTCTTGTGCAGAGGGACCACACTGGCCCCCTCCATTCCTCTGGAACCACCCTCATCCCCAATGAGATACAAAACAGTGTTGCCAGGGGGGTGGCTAGCACTATGTTCAGATCCTTAGGTACCCTTGGGTGGATCCCATCCAACACCTTTGCCTTATTTTCCTTTAGGACTTCCAACCCTTGGCGGACTCTTTCTTCCATAAATGGACTTGTGTCCACTCCTCTCGGTGCCTGCTCACCCCTCCCCCCTTCCACTTTGAAGACTGAGCTAACATTATTGTTTAAAACTTTAGCTTCTTTTTCGTCTTCCTATACACAGCCCTTCCCCCTCCCCGGTCTCCTGATCTTTACACTACCACCTCTTGCCTTCCTCTTTTTTGCTCACATACCTGAAGAAAGCATTATCCTAATTCTTGACCTTATGGGTGATCCTTTCTTCAGTCTGAGCCTTTGCTATCCTCACCCTATTTCCTGCCTCCCTTTGTTTTTCTAGGTATACCTCCCCGTCTTCCTCCTTGTACTTCAAGGAAGCTGTGTGTTTCTCTCTTACTGCCTTAGCCACCTTCTTTGAGAACCAGAGTGGTCTCTTTCTCCTCTCCTTGCTTACGGCCTTTAAACAGCTTGCTGTTACCTTAGTTATTCCCTCCTTTATTTTATTCCAGACTTTCTTTTGCTAGGCTGACAGTGCTCTTTTTACCCTTTTTTAGAGTAAGCTAGTAGTATTCTTTTAGTTAGATGGGGTAAATAAGTAAGGAATCCAATTTACTAATGAGGTTTGTTGTTTTACTCCACGTTCAGGGATTGTACTCCATTTCAGCTTCCTTCGGTGTTCCACTGGTTTGGGCATGCTGAATCATTATGTTCATGTCTTTCTGTTGCTGTGGTTCTTTCTGGAAATCTCGCTTTTCTGCCTGCTTATTTTAATTTTATGACATCTGCTATTGATGAGTTAACGGTATTTGCAGCCATGGGTATATCATCATGGGCACTACTTTATCACCGTAGGCTTCATAGGTTGTGACCTTGCCTGGTTTTTGGGAGGGTATACATCTACCCCATTTTGTTTCTGAGAAGTCTTTCAGTGCACTGTTGATTCTGAAGTGTCAGACATGTGAGGGGATACAATCTCATTGATTCAGGATTGGATTTAATTCAGTACAGTACAGTGTTTGAACATTTCTGAACATTTCTTATTGGACTAAGTTTCAAGAACAGTGGTGTAGGGTAGTCTTCGGGTTGAGATTAGTCCATGGTGGTATGAGTGGTTTGAGCAGCATTTTCACCTGGTGACTCTGCAGGTTCAACTTTGTCTCTGTGGCTTGTGGGCTGCTGGATGATTGATCCATGTTTTGGGACCCCGTGGACAGCTGACTCTGCTGGCTTGGCCCCTGTCAAGTGCCTCTACCTCTTTTCTCCCTACCCTATTATCACTCGAGGCTCTTTGTGAGAAGGCAAGTCCTTTAGGATTTTTCATCTCTCTGTATTATCTCATTTCCCTCCAGCTCCTGGTGATAGATGGAGCAGAAGCGGTAAGCAGGCATTGGATTCCTTGGACTTGGCCTTCCTCCACATTTTCATCTGTGAGTAAGCTGTTCTTTCCAAGTTAGAGAGTGACTGGAATGACTTTGCATATTCTTCACTTACACTTTGAGCTGTGAATATTTCATCTGCTGATTTTATTTGTCTCAACCTGTTTCTGGCAGAATTTGTGGACTTTTTGGACTAAAAAATGGACTACATGTGGCAATTTGTGTTACATTTTTGACAGATGTTCAGTGCAATTGTTGGTTGCGGAGCCTCTCAACTGATTTTAGAGTTTAAGTTAATTTTATTTAGTGGAGTGCATTGGTTGTGTGATTGTTTAGATGGTGGTTGTACAGCTGGAACAACACCTGGAGAACCATGATATCTATGAGCTTTTCCAGTCTGGTTTCTGTCCTCTCCATAGTAAGGAAACAGCCATGGTCAGGATGCACCATGATCTCCTCCTTGCAAGGGATAGTGGACATTGTTCCATCTTGGTTCTGTTTGACCTTTCTTTGGCCTTTGATACGGCGGACAGTGGGGTGCTGTTGGCTCATCTGGGGCAATCTGTAGGACTCGCAGGGATGGTGTTACGTTACTTTGAGTCCTATTATCTGGAAGGGTGCAGCAGGTGGCACTTGGTTCTTTCATCTCAGGCTGTGCTGTACTGCAGTGTGCCTCATGTGTCAATCTTGGCTCTCATGTTGTTTGTTGTGTACATGTTGCCACTGGAGGAGATCATTAGAAGCTATGGCTTGGGTTTTCCTTGTTATGTCGATAACACTCAGCTGATTGTGGCTTGTGCTCCTGATGATAGGGCAGTTGTCTTGGCACTAAGTAAGTGCCTTAGGGGAAATTCAGGACTGGATGGTGATCAGCTGGCTCAGATTGACTTCTTCAAAGACAGAGGTACTGCTAGTGGAGCTGGGTAGGTTTGGTTCATCATATTTGAGTTGTAGCACCATCCCTCCTTCTTTGGATGGTGCTGCTCCCAAGGTTGTAGATAGGGTGAGGAATCTGGGGGTCACTGTGGACTCCAAGCTGACATTAGATCATCAGGGGTTGGCTGTTGTCCACTGTGGCTTCTACCATCCTCAAAATATCTCCTAGATCAAGCCCTTTTTTTGAGCAGACTGACCTAGCAACATTGTTGCATGCCCTGTTTTTGTCTAGACTGGATTATTGTAGCACTCTGCAGCTGGGGTTCTTCATGAAGTTGCTGCGTTGCTTGCAGCTGGTGCAGAATGCAGCAATCTGGCTGGCTGCTGGTACCTCCCGGTTCGAGAATATCACGACTATTCTCTGTGTTCTGCATTAGCTGCCAGAGCTGTGAAGCATCGCCTTCAAGGTCTGCTTGTTAACTTACAAGACCCTGCGCAGTTTGGATCCTGGCTACCTGAAAGTCCTCCTGACCCTGTACACACCTGGCTGTTCCCTCTTGCCTGTAGAGGTGGGCCTCTGAACTCTTTCAATATTCCGGTTAAAGTCTTCAGGGGATAGGGCATTCAGAGTTGCTGCTCTGATTCTCTGTAACAACCTTCCCCTGGAGGTAAGAGGCATTCCCTCCCCAGCTATTTCTAAATCCAGGAATGAAACACATCTGTTTACCTTGTGTTTTGGGGCATAAGGCTGCTGTTTAACAATTTTGCTGTGTTTTAGTTATTACTGGATTACTTATTGTTTTATTTGTATTTTGTTTTATCAAGTTGTCACTACTGTGAGACACCCAGAGCCCCTGAGATTGGGCCCCATATAAAGAAAACTGCTCTGCCTTGCCTTGCTATTGTGTCTCCACCCCACCCCTGACTATCCCCTCTACAAGGTACTTCCTAAGGCAATCTCCTATTTCTTTAATGTCTGCTCTCCTGAAGTCCAGGCACCTCATCCTTGTGTGATTTATCTCCGGCCTAATCTGTAATGTAAACCACTATGTACAATGATCACTTGTACTCAGGGGGCTATCCTCTGTGACGTCCGCAATGCTGTCCCTGTTCGTAAGAACCAGATCCAGCATGGTCCCATCTCTAGTGGGATCTGTAACCAGCTGCCTGAGAAATGTCCCTTGCAGGGAGTCTTTGATGACCCTGTTCCTAGTTTTAGCTGCGGCCTGGCTGCTCCACTGCACATCTGGCAGATTAAAGTCACCCATAATTACTACTTCCCCTTTGCTTGACATTTTGTCTATGGCCTCCTCCAAAACCCTGTCCAGTTTCTCCCCCTGGGTTGGTGACCTGTACATCACCCCTGCATGTATAAATGCCCTAGACCCCATCTCCAAGCCAGCCCAAACAACCTCCAGACCCTCCTTTTCCCCACTGTGGCCTTACATTTCCATGGCCTTACTACCTTCCCTTACGTATAAAACAACCCCTACTTTTCTCCCTGCCCTATCCTTTCTAAACATTTTGTAACCCAGTATAGCCATCTCCCAGCTTTGGCTGTCAGTGTACCATGATTCTGTTATGGCCACCAGATCTAGGTCTGCCTCCGCAATGGTAGCCTTAAGGTCAGGAATCTTGTTTCCTAGGCTCTTTGTGTTGGTGCACATGGTTATCCACTCCTTTTGTCCCTCCCTGCCCCTACTTTGCCCTCCTTCCCTCCCCGACTCCATCCTCACCCTTCTTGTTTCCACTGGTACTGTTCTTCCCCTTTTTATTCCCCCTCTGCCACCCTCCCTAGTATTTTCCTCCACCCTAGTTCCACCTCTTGACCCTCCCGTTCATTCCTCCCCACCCCTCCCTGCTGCCATCCAACATGGACATCTCCTATATACTGTGTATGGACAAATTATATACTGAATATTTGATGTCTCTCACCATGTTTGTAAAGCCTGACCTTAGCTTCCATATTTAGTAAACCAATGATGAATCATCAGCACCATATCCCCTGCCTCAGAGGACCAATCAGAGGTGCCCTTTATCTCCACATTCATTCACTAAATGGAGAAGCAATTGAGATGGTAACTGGGTTTAAATATCTAGGTGTAAGGCGTAATGATATGTATATTAAAGCAACAGCCCAATGAACAATGTTTTTCCAGAAAGACTAGTTTCCAGCTTCAATTAACAGAAACATTAGCATACGTTAAACCTACTTTTCTAGACAATTTCTAGTCTGTTCACTTAGATCTCAACTCGTTTGGTTTTACAATGTTATTTCTAAAACAAATGAAGCAGCTGTCTTTTTTCTTGAAAACAAGTAATTTAAAACATGCATAAAAATACTCAAATTCTTGTAGAACTAGCCACTTTTATCAGCATATGAAACTGAACATGACTGGAACACATTACTATAAAAAATGTATGGTCACGTTCTTTGCTTGACTCCACTGCATAGCTGCTTTAAGAATATTTTTCAGAACTGCATATCAAAAGCTTGCCATTTTATACAGGTAACAGGAAATGCTTCTACTTAGAAACACCTTCCACCTTGACATTTAAAGCTAGTCACCGCCTCAATTGCTTCTCCTAGAAGCTATGAATTTTACAATAATCATTGCTGACCAACACATTCTATAACTCAACTTCATCTTGAAGGTCTAATGCACCTGTAGAGTGGGTTATTGGAGCACAACCCACACCCCTCTCATGTGCTATTACGCTAATACAATAAGACACTAGCTGGTAAAGAAAATTATGACAGACGGGTACATTAAAGCATAAAAGAGACGTCTTAATTTATTATAGTGGCTCAGTTGTCCTGCAGAAGAAAAAAAAGTTCTGCTATAAGAGATGTGCATCCAAAAAAGAAACAACATACTGTAAATAAGTTATGGCTGCAGCAGCTAACAGTCAGATATTTCCTAAATATCCCATGATATCTAAAGAACAGTCCTTGTCTGCCTGTAGTACGACTATAGGGCCACTAAGAGAATCACTTTAGAAATATTGTGAAATACTGTATCTGGACATATCTGACAACATCGTTAGCTGCAGCTGTATTGGCCACTGTGATGTACTGCTAAATACTTTGTTACTGAATCTTTGATAAATATCAATAGCTTGGAAAATAGTTTCATTGAGTTGCTGTGACAGGATTTATATCCCCTATACCAGTCGCATTCAAGTAACTCCCTTCAGGCCCTGTAAGAGCAGTGTGAGAGGCTCTAGCTGTTGCTACTTATTACTGAGCTTAAACTCTCTGATGCTGCTTCGGCTCTAAGCAAGGGAACTTGGCTGCACGCCAGGGAGACAAAAAAAAAATTAGGAAGACACTGAGACAGAAAGACAGTGTTCTCTACCAAAGACTGGAAGTACTGATAGAGGTGTTGAAAGAGAGAGGAATTGAAGAGATAAGTACTACTAAAACAGAATAAAACAGAAAGAGAACTGCTGAGTTTTTAAATGTGTCAGTTTTAGGTCAGCTGTCATGATTTTGTTTGTGCTCTGAGGTTTAGCTATCAGATCAAGGTGCCAAACAAGTGCATTAGTCTGGATTGTGTGCTAATATTTCACTGTCCTGAGTTACAAATTGACCAATAACAGTGCAGTATTTCTGCTCCCATTGTATAACATTATTTTCAGGTCAACATACTCCACTTTTCAACAAAAGGTTATGGTGGCTTACAACAGCCTCTACCTATCTGTACTAGGCTGTAATAGACTTGCAAGTTATTGTGATCTGCATGAAAACCTGGAACCTTTCTCCTTGGACAGCAGACAAAAACTCACTAGGCAGTTACCATCTCTCTTAATGTTCATTGAGCCACTTTCCAGAGTACCTGAGCAACCTCCTAACCAGAACTGTTTGTGTATACAGCCTTACAGAACTGTCTTTTTTGTTTTTGTATATTCTATTTATACCCTCGTCATGCTCTGGAGCTGCCTCTCCTTTGGGCTGCCATGACCTTCAGACATCCCCCTACTATCTCCCCCAAGCCCCCTTACCTCAGATCTGCAGCCATCCTCAGGATAGCCTGGTATAACCCTGTACTGGGTGGGTCCCTCTCTTCCAAGGGCGAAGGCACCAGCAGGGAGGAGACTGGCACACTATTTTTCCTCGGTCCTGGGCGCTGTTGAGGCTTTCCGTGGCTTCCTGGGAGTCTTCAGAGGTGTCCGGAGCCGGCAGCTGTCATCCAGCCAGTCCCCAGAGCGATATTTCCGTTTTTCCTGGTGTTCCCCCTAATGCAATCCCTCTGCTGTGCTCCCAGCCTCCCGCTGCAGAGTGACCATGCGTCCCTAACCCATCCCAGAGGAGGAGAGCAGTCCAATGGATGCTCCATCCTACCCCTTTCCCTGCCGACCCCCGGCGCCCAAACAGAACCGTCTGTGTATACAGCCTTATCATGCCCACAAAATTCAGAGGTCTATTGAGGAAAAAGCATTTGTTGACAGTGTGCCAGCTGCCTAAGGTGGAATTTGGTACCAGAACTCAAAGAAGAATCATGTAACCTTAACTCTCTCAAAAGTTAGCCATCTACACAAATAATCTGCCTGGTTACAGTAAGCTGTGTTACACCCTACTTTACATGACTTTGATTTTACCTGGTGAGGAAGACTGATGTACTTATACTGTATATGCAATCAAGGTCAATGTACGCTATCTCTACTTCCTAATTTAGGTTATCAGGCATCAGTACTACCCCATTACTGTCTGTTTATAGCTAACTAAATGTACTGTACTTGTAACTGTAACTTACAACTGAATGTACTGTACTTGTAACTGTAACTTACAACTAAATGTACTGTACTTGTAACTGTAACTTACAACTGAATGTACTGTACTTGTAACTGTAACTTAAAACTGAATGTGCTGTACTTGTAACTGTAACTTACAACTGAATGTACTGTACATGCAACTGTAACTTACAACTGAATGTACTGTACTTGTAACTGTAACTTACAACTGAATGTACTGTACTTGTAAACTTTGCCACTGTCCACCTCCCCTCTGTCTTGCACCTAAATGATGCTATCCCAGTATGAACATTTTAAATTACATGAATACATTTGTCCTCATGTTGGTGTCCCGGGCAGAGGCTTTCCGATGAGAACTGGTGATTCGGGGAGTTGGAATAGGTAACAGTAAATGTAATTTGTCACTATAGATGGAGGATGTCTTTGTAACCCTCTCAGGTTCAGACTTGTAACCTGCTAGAACTGCTGTACTGCTTTTCATCCATATCAAGCTTAGGAGCAATCCAGGAAAGAAAACATCCCTACCAACAGTAGAGCCCACCAGGATGCAGTGAAATTTTGCATAATTCTGCAGCAGAGTTACTACAAGAAACAACACAATTTCAATGACAGTTAAACTCTATTGGCATGCAGGAGTCTGTAACACTACACTGTATCTTGGAAGGCTCTGCAGTATTTCCTCTATTGACTGTTTAGGCATTGATACTGCTTTTGACTTAATGTCGTGCATGTCCTCCTTAAGATATGTTGGAGTTTGGGTTTCACAGGATCTTCGCCCAGCTTTCCAGATGAACTACCTACTGCGTACACTAAACCACTGAAACAAATATCTCTAGATAGGGGCTCCTTCCTCTCTCTCGCTGCTGGAGTGAGTGAATACCATTCAAATGAATATACTACCAGGTAACCCTTGTTTTATGTTATTCCCTTGAAAACCCCTCCACATAGTCATGGCAGTTATGTTCCACTCTTGCTTCTTTCCTTTTGGCAAGTAGGGCAAACTGGATTGGGCAGACTGTTTTGAAGACCCTGAATTATAAAGCAGCACAGCTTGGTCCACAACACCACTGGCTCTCTGGATACCCCAATCTTCTACTGTAGGTACATCTGGAGGACCAGACTATCTCCCTTGCTACACTGATAACCATTCTTCACGCCAGAGGCCTCTGATATGGCACGTGAAGAACAAACAACAACATGGATACAATTATTTTCAAGTCTGATCCTTGACACAGATTACATTGATCCTTGACACAGATTACATTGATCCTTGACACAGATTACATTGATCCTTGACACGGATTACATCCGAAACAACCCCTTCCTCCCATCCTCAATCAACAGATGAATGAATCCTGCTTTTCCTCTATTTTGGAGAGATTCAGCATTTGGAAATCATGTAAGGGACGAGGTCATTCCTGCCACCCACAGAGAGTCTTGACCTTTGCTTTCACAGAGCCAAGAACGGTATTGCTGTATGCTGAAATGAAGTCCCCAACCAACTGCACTGCCTCTCCCTGTGGGCATGACGTACAAGGTTTTCATGTCCTTGCTTCCCTATGGATGGATCAGATTAGCTGTGATATGAGGCTCTGAGAAGCCTCTCCTGACATGGAACCCTATTATTGACTCAGTGATGTTTCCAGCCCTGAGGAAGTTGCTAGATGAGTAGCAGAATTCCAACCCTTGTTGATTCGTCTAGCCAATCTCCTCTGCCAGGGCTTCTGTCCCCTCTCTAGAAGTTGTATCTCCTTAGGCTCCCACCAGATTGACCAGGAACTGCAATATCTGCAGGTGGTTGACAGTTGACTTCTGAACATGCTGGGGAGTGCCTAAGGGGTTCACTTGTGTCTGCATCATAAACCTAACATAGCTACCAGCTCTGTGTGCACAATGCCCTTTATATATCCAGTTATATTGTACTAGATAATGTTCTTTGTTTAGCTTAGTGGAGTAGCTCTGTAACTCTTTGATCAGATTGTATTTGAAACAAATAAAAAAAATGATAAAAAAGAAACTTAACATCCCCTAATGCACTGGGTTTGAACCCCATCAACCTCCACTTGCATACTGTGTGACCCCGAGCAAATCAGTTATCTTCCTTGTGCTCCCAGGTTGCAAAGAAAACACACTAACTGGCAGCACTCTTGGCACACAAATAAATCACACCGGCAGCAAAAAGTTTGCTTAGAACGGGAGCCCGTGGCTACAGAACCCCAGCTCTTGAGTCCAATGGGTAACTCTTTGTCAGGGGGTGTGGCCTGAGTGCAACCCAAGTGTTTATTCAAAACAAATCCTTAAAGTGACAGTGCAATGTTATAAACAAAATACACACTCGTGCACACTTTTTCAGTATAGGCATAATCTTTGATAATATAAAAAGTGAACCCCTAGTGTTAAACTAATATAATAATTATAAAAAGGGAGAAACAGCTAGCAATGCTGAATTTAAATCTCATTTTGCACTTTATGTTACTTAATTTACATAGTGTTTAGAAAACATTTATAAGCCTCTATAGAAATACATAAATATGTTTATAAGATATAAAATGCAATTGGCCAGAAAGGCAGCAAAAATCTATTCATCATAAAAGCAAATAGATACTTAATACTGGATTATAATTAAGGGTGGGAGGGGGCATAATGAGAAAGGTTAAGGAGGTGGTAAAAATAAGTCAAGGGGAAAGTCAAAATTGTCGGGGGGGGAGTTGAGAGAAACCATTACATCTCAGTTAAAGAGTTTCACCAATCAAGGCCATGCACCTGAAATAAAAGATTGCCTTGCACCTTACAAGGAGTCGAAATTGTGAGTTTCCAAATATAATCCATTACAAAAAAACCTGTATTCCTCATAAAATTCTTGAAACAGGGTCCCACGGACTTCCCTGTTACAAGTGCCACCGTCGCTCTGCCCCTGTGCTCACTAACATTATGACGAGATAGTCGACTGGTGCCCACGTTTCATTACCAAGTGGCCATGATAATATATAAAATTGATGGAAAAGATGCTGCCCATTGATTGTAATGGAACACGGCCCCATGCTCTCACTAGCATCTCATCAAAATGTCAGTGAGCATGGGGGCGGAGCGAGGGTGGCACTTATAACAGGAAAGTCCATGGGACCCTGTTTCAAGAATTTTACAAGGGGTACAGTTTTTTTCGTAATGGATTATATTTGGAAACTTTCACAATTCTCAACTCCTGTGGCAGTAAGGCATCTATATTTCATGTGCAGGAGTATTTCTATTCATATTGGTGAACCTCTTTAAATGAATTCTAATATATTACTACTGTACTAATATTCAGAGAAACTCTGTTATATCCAGACAGTCATTAAGGCCTTTAGGAAAAAGTGCTCTCATGGAACAAATCCACTTCTGTTCAGACTTTGATAATTTATTTAGTCTATCCCCACCTCTGATGGTATATTTAATATGCTCCACTCCCATGAACTTAAAATCTTTGATATCTTTTTTATGACATCTATCAAAATGGACACCTATTGGTGCATTAGGTGCTGGTCTTTGAATAGCTCGACATGTTCCTGCACGCATTGACTTAACGTCCTCTTAGTCCTTCCCACATATATAAGTGGACAAGTGCATTGTACAATATATACCACACAAATAATGAACAACTGATGAACTGTTTTATCTCAGTTTTCTTATTTGTCATGCAAGGATGCAGAAAAACTCCACCCTGTTGGCAAAATTTGCAGTCGTTGCAATGACCGCAATGAAAGCAGCCAACTGGTTGTGGTGGGAGCCAAGGAGTACGTGATGGTTGGGGTTTCATATATAGACTATGTGAGCAAATCCGCTAAGTTATGGCCTCTCCGAAATGAAATTCTA
Source organism: Neoceratodus forsteri (assembly GCA_016271365.2). Classification (NCBI taxonomy): domain Eukaryota; kingdom Metazoa; phylum Chordata; order Ceratodontiformes; family Ceratodontidae; genus Neoceratodus; species Neoceratodus forsteri. The sequence continues at coordinate 67,486,171 of JADMNL010000030.1, forward strand.
GGCTTTTTTACTGATGTAGCCCCTGAGGTCTGAATCTCCTGAAGAACCCCCCACCACAATGTTTAGTTATTATTTCAGCAATAGTGCCAGAAATTCTGTTCTACTCAGTTATAAAATGGCTAGGTTGATCCTTAACCAAAGTCTGGGTTTTATCTTTATGCTGTAACACCTCCCTCCTAATATTTCTGGATCTCCTGTATGCCCTGTCAATACATTCAACTGAATATCCTCTAGAAAGAAATCCAGCTTTTAAAACATTACTTTCTTTTTCAAAATTGGCTAGATTAGAGCAGTTGCGCCTAATTCGAATAAATTGCCCATATGGAATTCTCCTCTTCAAATGTTGAGGGTGGGCACTTGTTGCATGTAATAACGTTACCAGCAGGGGGCTTTCTGTAAGTGCTACTTTGGATAGTTTCTCCCATCACACCTTTTAAAGTCAAATCAAGAAATGTAATTTCAGATGTGTGTCAAAAGTAAAACTCTTTTTTTGCTCCCAGGTCACACCTGGAAACAAGCTTCAGCTTAGTGTGCCTTTCCTGGTTAAAGAATTCCCCCTTTCTCTAATGCACTGCATTGATCTGGTAGCTGTTAGGCTTTTCTAGTCTTGAGACTACCTCAAAGTCTAGGCAAGTATAAGCAACTTCACTTACCCATCATCCATCTCCGGATAATAAAAACGACATACCCCAAAGTATGGGCATTCTGCAACACCGATCAAGAAGAATTCCCATGCATCCATTCCAAATACCCCTAAAGTATCATATGATAAAGTGCTGCTTTCATACCCTAGTCCCCTCAGTCTCTGCAGGATTTACCTCCGCTGTACAGCAACAGCACAAAATCCATTAGTGAGCTATCTGGCTACAGGGAATCACTGTCACAAATGTAGCCCTGTCACATAGGAATGGTTCAGTATGCTAGCTGAACAAATGACCAAGGACCCATCCTGTTCAAATCCTGCCATCCACTCAGCTGCAGAATTCAATACATATGAGGTGTTGCTAGAACAAGCTGTAGCTGCAACAAGATTGAACAGACAGGGATATTTTGTCTGCTGTGCAGGGTGCAGGGCATACCTCTCAACTGTACCACATTACGAGGAACATTCCTCATTTTACTTCACAAAAGCTCACTGTTCCACATTGTGAGGACTTGTCCCACATTCAGTGTTAACATTTTAAAATGAAAATCTATAATAAATGATGCACAAAATATATTATTCAATTAATAACAGACTTTCTGAATATACATGCAAACATTTTAACAGTGTTCTGAGCTTCTTAGGTAAAGATTTGATTAAGTGTTCCACATTTTGCTCATTTGTTCCGCATTTTGAGAGGCAATGTTCCACATTTGGGGGACAAAATGTTGAGAGGTATGGTGCAGGGACACATCCTGGAGCTCAGAAGTGGTAAATTCAAGGGTACAATTAGGAGGGACTTCTCCTAGAGGGTGATGCAGATACAGAACAGCCTGCCAGTGGAGAAGGTGGATATGAAGACAGTACATACCTTAAAGGTAGTCTGGACTAGTGCTGTAACCCATAGCTCTTCAGGGCTCAGATGCAGATCACCCAACTGAATCCAGCAGAAGCATAGCCAGAAATTTTAGTTCTGTATGCACTTTCTCCAACTGTTGCCCTCCACCCCCACCCAGCCACACATCTGTTACAAAACATCAGTCCAGATGTCTCATCTTCTCTCTAAACAGGTTGTAGACTTATATCTATGTCTTAAATAACAGAGGTTTAAACAGAGACAGTGCTTGGTGTCCTGGAGTAAATGAAATGCTCCAGATTGTAATGAATAATGCTTACAAAACATACATGGTTTTGCACAGTTAAAAAACTACACTAAGGTGTACTAGAATCCAGAACCAGTGTTTTTGCTGAGGAAGTGAGTACATTCAGAGCACTGCATCCAGTGCCTGTGATGTGTTTTTTTCTCAGAGACTTTCAGCGATCACTATCCCCTCATGCCCTACTCCAAATCCAGAAGATGGTGGCCACGCTGGGCCAGCTGCCAGGAGTTTTTCAACTGTTGCTTCTTATCTGCCTACTTTATTTATCTGCCCATCTTCCTCAAGTTCTACGTTTTCAGGTTTTATGTTTTATTTATTTTGGTGTTTTTCGGCTGCCCCATTTGTATTGTACCTGCAGATTGCCTAGTATTTTTAACATTTTTTGTTTATGACCCCCTATGGACCATTGAGGATATCCCCATAGAAGGAGGCTTATGGCCCAGTCCTTTGGTTTTCTGGTCACTTTGGACTTTTGGACGTTCCCCAAGTTTGCAGATTTCCTCAGATTTTTCCATTGGGTTGTGCGTTGGTGGAGGAATCTGCACAAAACTTATATGCAGGGATTCCCGTAAGTTCTGTTTCATGGCCCTGCGGTCCTTCGTTCAGGTATGAGCTGTTGGAGGAACTGCATGTAAAAACTGCAAGATCACAACAACTGCATGCAGGAACTGTTTATAGGAATCGATCCTTGGACTTGGACTTTGGGGTGATGAAGGGCGGCGTGGTCTGGGAGCTGTACTGGATTGGGGGGTTCCCTCCCCGCACCTAGGGCTATTTGTTGTTATGCTACCTGGGACCAAGCGGGAGTTGCTTCATTTAGCCCCCAGGGAGTCAGAGTGTGATTGGAGCCCTCTTAAGTCACCTAGGGGGCAGACCCGGCAGCCTGCCTCAGGGTGACTGCAGCTGTGGGTTGCAGGTAGCCGGGGTAGAGCCCGTTTGTTTGGTGCAATCGGGTGGGGGGCCCTTTTCATGGTTTAGCTTCTGCATGTCCCTAGCCAGCTGCCTGCACCCCTGTTTTTCCTGGATTGTGACACACATGCATGGGGACCACTGCTTGGATTAGGTCCTTTTCATTCTACTCTGTTGCTACTGATTGATCCTTGTGAATCTGTGTGGATTTGTCTGGCCGTTTTTCCCTCCTGAACTGTGTTTACATGAATGACAGTTTTCTTTTTCTCAGTGGGTCATGAGAGTATTTTTGTCTTATTTTTACGTGTGGAGTACTGCTACCCTACCTAAAGCATCAGGGTCTATCTTGGCTTTAAATTCCCTAACCCTCCTAAAATGCCTGAGAGACTTGACTTGGTTTGGTTGGACTTTTTATGATTTAGTATCGTCATTTATACCAAAACTTTTCTTTTCAGGTTGATTTTGTTTTATTATACTGAGTTTGTTTGTCCTTCCTTTCTGCTGGATTCTCCCCTACTACAATGGAGGGTTAGCAGGGGCTGATCTACCTTGGACATTTTCCAAAACGGTGAGAGGACTCTGGTTTTCAGAACTTGAACTGATACTGTTCTGAGACTGGTTTTCATTTGGATTTCCATTTTGTTTATCTTGAATAATTTGATTATTGTACTGTACCTTCATTTTGGAGTGTGGGGTATTTATAGGGGTGATTGGGAGGGTTTGTATTAGTGTATAGGTTACTTTGTGGTGTTTGAGTACAGGCATCTGTAGGTGTTGGGTGGTGTGCGGTTGGATTGCTTTTGTTGGTTTTAGGCAGTTTGGGGCATTGAGGATGAGCTGGCCAGCTGCTCTCCCAGTCAGGCACTACTCCCCCTCTGAACTTTGGGACCTCCGCCCCTTTCATTGCCCCCCTACCTGCAGCGGTTTATAGATCCCCCCCACCTGCAGCAGTTTATAGACACCGCAGGGCATTGGGTATATTCAGCAGGAGACAGAGGTGGGCTGGTGGTACCGAACCTTCAAGGGGGGGGGCGAGCGGGGTGACTGTATCAGGGTTGTATAGACCAGGAGACCCCTGGGGCGAAATGGTCTCTAGAACGTGGTTCTCCATGTCTGGTTTCCATACTCAAGGACTCCAGTATTCCTGGGCTGATAGCTCGTCTGGCCCCGGAATCTTGTCCGACTCGAGTGGTGTTATGCAATGCCAGGTCTATTAGGAACAAGATGGTGGTTCTCGCTGATCTTGTTGGGTCAGCAGACCTGGCCAGCATCACTGTGACCTGGCTTGATGACAGTGCCAGTCCCATTGTGGAAGCAGCCGTCCCGGCCGGGTTCTCAGTGATACACTGCTCTAGACTGGACCGCAGAGGTGGGGGTGTAGCCATTTGTTTTAAGATGGAATTGGGCCTTACTGGTGTGCCAGTTGAGGAGGTCAGATCATTTGAGTGTGCCATGGTAGCAGGTGTGGGCTGTAGGATTGTTCTCATCTACCATCCACCTGGGGGTGAGAAGCTGTTCCTGCAGGAAGTAGCAGACTTCATTGTCGACATGGCATTTGAGTGGCTCAGGTTGATGGTCCTGGGTGATTTTAACACCTGGGTTGATGACGAACTCTCGCTTTTTGAACAAGACTTCCTCTAACTTATGAACTTATCGGGGTTCACACAGGTTCTTCCCTCTGCTACCCATAGCCATGGTCACTCACTTGATCTGGTCTTGCTCCTGGGATGGAGACCTCCGACTTGGTGGTGGAACCGGTCATATGGTCTGACCACCACATCATAAGGTTCAATCTTCAGGCTCCCCCTTACAGGTCTGCCCCTGTGGAGGTGGTCAGATACTGCTCTTTGAGGGATGTGAACCTGGATGGTTACTGGCGGTATTAGACCTATTGGGATTTTCAGGGGCAAACGAGGATCCGGAGAGTTTAGTTCAGGCCTATAATAAGGCTATTACTGAAGCTCTGGATTCTATTACACCTGTCTCTGTTCATCCTCTCTCTCTCTCTCTCTGCCCTCAGTCCCCTTGGTTTGATGGGACCTTGAGGGAGTTGGATGAAGGTTAGAGCGACGCTGGTGGAAATCGGCCCTTGAAGCTGACCACCTTAGATTGATGGAACACTATCAAATCTATCAATCAGCAATCACTTGTGAGAAGGCAGAATTCCTGTCTGGTGAGATTGTTGCTGTTCAGAATTGACTGGCTCAGCTATTTCGAACTACGGACAGGCTGTGCAACCCAACCTGTCTGCAGGTTCATGGTGCATTTTCACAAGTCAAGTGTGATAAGTTTCCTCGATTCTTTGTGGTTAAGGTGGCCAGCATCAGGGCTGAGATCCATCCAGAGCTCTCTGTGGGGGTTGATGGTGGTTGGTGCTTGGTCACTTCATCTTGGTCTTCCTGGACATCTTTCGACTGGACGTACATTGTGGACATCATGCAGATTGTTCAGAGTATGCGGCCAATGTGCTGTAGTTTGGATCCTGGCCCAACACGCATGTTAATGGGGTGTATTGAGTCCACTGGCCCTATTCTTGCAAAGACTGTTTGGTGTTCCTTAGAGTCGGGTGAGTTTCCTAGCTCCCAGAAGGAGGCAGTGGTGACACCACTCCTTAAGAAAGCTGCTCTGGACCCAAACTGCTTTGCCAACTACAGGCATATCTCTAACCTTCCCTTTCTTAGGAAGGTGATTGACAAAGTAGTTGCACTACAACTAGAGAACCACCTTACTATCCATGATATCTACGATCCTCTCCAGTCTGGTTTCTGGAAGAGGCATAGTACCGAGACTGCTCTGGTTCGGGTGCTCAATGATCTTTTGATGTCAAGAGACCAGAAGCGCCATTCCATCATGGTACTTGTGGATGTTTCTTCAGCATTTGATACTGTGGACCATGGGATGCTGCTCGAGCACCTGAGGGTCATCTGTGGCCTGGCTGGTCCTGTCCTCAGATGGTTTCAATCATTCCTCACCGGCAGATCTCAGAGGGTGGTGTTGGGGATTTTTTCCTTGGATCCATTCTTTTTGCGTTACAGGGTCCCCCAGGGCTCAGTGCTGTCCCATATGTTGTTTTCAGTGTATATGCTGCCCCTCAGAGACATTGTAACATGATAAGGGCTGAGGTTTCTCTGCTATGCTGATGATACCCAGCTGTATCTGTCTTTTGCGTCTGACTAGGATAGTGCGGTCTCAGTCTTTAACAGCTGCCTGGTGGAAATCCAAGACTGGATGAAATCCAGTGGCTGAAATTGAATTCCAGGAAGACTGAGGTGTTGGTGGTGGATCTGGGTCGTCGGATAGAGAGGTCGGTGGCGGGGCTGCCTTCTGGTCTTGGGCTCGGAGGTGCCCAGCTGCCAACCTCTGAACAGGTGAGCAATCTGGGGGTACTTCTTGATGATGGGCTGACACTGTTCGCAGTGTCAGCAGTCATCAAGTCTTCCTTTCACCATTTTAGGAACATCACCAGGATTAAGCACCTTGTTCCGTTTGGTGACCTTCCAACATTGATCCACGCCTTCGTGACTTCGTGCCTTGACTACTGTAATTCCCGTTACCTGGGCCTTCTGGGGGTTGATATCCATCAATTGCAGCTGGTGTAGAACGCTGCAGTGCAGCTGTTGATGGGGACTCCTCATTCGAGTCATATCACTCCCGTGCTGCGTGAAATGCACGGGTTGCCTGTTCAATGGTGGATCACCTTCAAGGTCAGACTTCTGACCTACAAGGCCTTGCATGGACAAAGTCCAAGCTATCTGCAAGATCTTCTGATTCCCTACAGCCCTGGCTGTTCTCTCTGCTCAACTGATGAGGGGTTGTTAGAGGTTTCCAGGGTTTGGTTGAAAACATCTGGGGCTCGTGCTTTTATGTATGGAGCCCCTACCCTCTGGAATTCTCTACCTCATCAGATTCGAGAGTGTAGGACCATGGAGAGCTTTAAGGTAGCCCTGAAAACTCATTTGTTTCAACAAGCGCTCACTGATTACTTTATCTAATCTATTTGTATTCTGTACTGCTAGAATTTTATGGATTTTCTTTAATCTTGTATTTTAGTATTTTATTATTGTACAGCGTTTTGGCTTGTAGAATTTCACTTTATAAATAAAGCTTATTATTAATTATTATTATTAATAAAATCAGGTATAGAAAGTTAGAGTGGGTCCTCCCTCCAAGGTACCTGTAAGTCTGTGCTATAGCAAGATGAAATATTTAAAGAGTTGTAAATGAACAGTGAATTAACTGTTGAGGGTCCCCTCTGGAATCCTCCCAAATGTAACAGAAGCTAAAGGAACCTCTTCGGGCTACTGCAAATCTAATTCTAGTTGACTGAGGATGGAGCTCTGTATCCTATGCGGATAATTCAACAGCACCAAGGGACAGTCAAGGAGAAATCCTCAGCTGGCCTGGTGGCACTGAGGGTTGAGGCGCTGGATGCCACACCTTGAGCTACACCGGCGACCTGGGTTCGGAAGTGAACTCGGGCGCCGGGGGTCAGCAGGGGAAGGGTTGAGGATGAGTGCCCTCTTGGTGCTCTCCTCCCTGGGGAAGGAGGTGCAGGATGCTCCAGTGTGCCAGCAGCCCCCAGTGGAGACCGGGGCATTGCAACATGCCAAGCAAGCACATAACTAGCGTGGCCAACGCTGGCAGGGTTGCTGAGCACCAGTGCATCGATGTGCACCACGCAAGGGGGGGGCTCGGGTAGTGCATAGAAAAAGTGAAAAACACTGGTGCCGTGGACAGGCAATGGCACCTTTCCCCCATGCCCTTTGCCGGGCCAACCCCGACTGGGCTTCCAGTTCCTCCAGCATGAGTCCCACCATGCAGCCAGAGTCTGACTTACAGGAGCACCCAAGAGGAGGGGGCGACCCACCCCGGGTGGGTTAAACTGGGGGTGCTGGCTGTACGGAGGTAGGAGGGAGGAGAGAGGAGGCATAGATCGGGGGGGCCTCAGGAGGACAGGACATGGACTAGGATGCCTGAGAGAGGTTCCACGGGGCTGCAACCAGAGGAAAATAAGTTAAAAAAAAAAAAGGAGAAATCCTCCAGCTATAAAGCAGGCTATCCATTTCCAAGTATCCAGTACCAGTATGTAATTGGTGGTTAATACGTGTGTCAAGCTCTGCTCACAGAGACCGGTCTTGCTTCCCAAAGAGTTCCAAGAAAGCTTGTCTGTTGGGGAAGCTGGGAATGATAGTAGGGTACAGTGTAAAGGAAGAAACAAAAGGAATTTCGGGCCCTGCTAGAGTGTGGTGTTTGGCCCCAAATATCTTCCAGAAATCCCACAAATTGCCCACATTCTGTCAAACGTTCCATCTGACTTCAAGAAAAGATGCAAGACACTAATAAATGTCACATAGTGCTTTTAATTGTTGGAGTGCAACTTATCACCTACAGCAATGTAAATTTAAAGGACAATAACAATGCCAGCCTACATGCTAGAAGACAACTTTATATACTGCTGGAAAGGTGACCGTCTAACTTTTCCAATGGTGTACAGCAAAATATTCTAGCATGTATGGTTCATAAGATTTAGCTTGTAAATATGCAATGTTATAACTTACATAAAGACAATACACTTATGATAATATTAGTGTATCGATACATATATGCTGTATTGACATGCCAGATGGACCTGGTTCCAAGTTTTCATATAAAAAATGTGATTCCTACAATATTACTAATCCAGTGTTGGCCCATAGACCCCAATTGCCACAAGCCCTGGGTGCACCAAAGATACACCGCATAGGGCTTGCAGCAGTCACTTGGCTGGCGATAGTGATTTTCAATCCTGTGCACCAGGTGCTGCAAGTTAGACCAACGTTTTCTAGTCTAGCGTACAGCATTCCCAGGGGCTGTTTTACGAAGCTTGCGCCAGATAGTTGGCACAAGCTGCCAAAAAATGTAGAAACTGTTGCAACTGTGCCCAAGATCTGAGAATCAGGCGCAGCTGCAACAAAGGGGTTTGACACACTGCCTGAACCTAAGTGTTGTGGTGCAAGGGCTTTGTGCGAGTCCTGCACCACACTTTGAAAATTAAGCCCAATGTTTTGAAAAGTGCTAACATTGGAACTGACTGGGCAAGGAGCTTCATTTGTTTGAAATGAAAGCTTGGAGTTAAGTCCATGTGGCTATGTTCTATTAACACAGTTTATACTGACAAAATACACCTTTAACCACAATGTTATGGTTATAAACATAGCAATGTGTATTTATGTGTATTAATAGGATTTATCCATGCTGACCTGAGTCCGAGCCTTCATTCTAAAAAAATTACATTTACAGCCCACTGACCCAGTGGTAAAACAGGCGCTCACAATGCCAGAGACTTAGATTTGGGAACAAATAGGTTTTTTTTGGAGGGCTGGCACAGCGGGAGGATTGAATATCCAAGAGGATGCTCACCTCCACTTGGGAGGGAGGGTCACTGCCTCTGCAGAAGTTCTGCCACCTGGCTGACCACAGGTGGAAGTGCAGGGGAGACAGAGTGGAAGGGTGGACACTGACCGGGCTTGCAGTTAACATGCAATCATGCACAATCCCACTGTTGAACTCCTCAAGCACCAATGTCCAAGGGGCCAAGAGGAAAACTGACACAAACGCTCTGGCAGTGGTAGGAGGTTGCCAGCTCCAGCCCCAGTTCCCACACAACATAAACAGCAGCACGGGTCCACAGACGGGCACACACTGCAGTTCTCAGTGGGTCCGGGCAGCCCTGATAACCATAAACCCTACTGTACCATGGGGGAAAAGTCGCAGGGACCTTAGGAAGATGAGGATAAATCCTAGAGAAGAAGGATAATGGGGATGGGATGGAACAGGCAGATGAAGGCAGGCTGGCAAGAAGGGGAGCAAGCAGATTTCAAACTATTACATGGAGATGGACAATACTTGATATAATATTGGTCTCTGTACTGGATGGTGTCAGTTGTATTCCATCAAGGAGAACCACATTTATTTTTCCAGCTTACTGGGTCAACCTAAAACCAGGAAGGACAACTCAAATATCAGACACAGTTGTGAGATCTTGATTGACTGCTTTGTCTGCTGTCCTTCCAGCTACAGGACTCTGACTGACTGAGCAGCATGGCATTAATGACCGGGAACACCTCGCTAACAAACCTGATATAACACTTGGGTCAAACTGCCGCTTAGCTGAGGAATCAGGCTGGCAGCCTGTCAACATAATATGCGGTTGTCAGTGTGTGATTTTTTTTTTCATGGACCTGACAGAATTATCAGTGGTTATGTTATTTCAGTCTCTGTAGGATTGCATGCATTTAGTTCAGATGCAACACAGCACTGATCCCACTCTGAAGAGGAGATTGCTACATTAGCATGCACTTTTTCTGGGGATTAATTTATGCTTTACCTGACATCTAATTGTAACTTTGTACAGTAATTGCATGTTTCTATTTTTGTATCTATTTATGTATCATTACTGTAAGCAACTGTGTTTGCAGATGAATCTGGGAACCCACTAAACATAAACGTTGGCTGAATTGAATAAATTCCTTTCCATACCTTTCTGAATAAGCCTACTATTACTATTACTATTGCTTTTAGAAATATACTTTATGTAGCTACATGTCTGGGTTGCTCAATGGGTAGCACAGTTACCTCTGAGCCAGAAGGTTATGCGTTCTAGTCCCACACCAGGACTGTGCTCATCATACGATAAACACTGGCACCCAAGTGCACTACTAGAGGGATTTTATACTGTTGGTGCGTGCCATCCTTTGGAGGACACATTAAACCAAGGTCCCTTCTGCCTGTCTCTGGTGCTGTCCTAGTGGGTGTCCAGCTGAAAGTAAAAGAACCCAAGGCAGTTTTCATAAGTGTTCTGCCCAATTTACTCTTTCCCAGAAAACCGGTTCAGGCAAATGTCCTACTCTCTGTGTGGGTGTTGATGTGCGAAGTGGATGAAGTCAATATTATTATCATTCTTATTTCTGAGCAAGCCTGGTTCTATACAGAACTATCATCAGCCCCAGAAATTTAAAAAAAATATGTTTGGTGAGGATATGACAACACTCTTTTGAGAAACTGAGTGAGTGACCAAAAGGGTGTTCACATCATACTATGGGTAGGGCTGGGCAGACTGGGTGTGCCAGCGGGCCTTTTCTGCCATCAATTTCTACATTTCTATTATCAGACATTTATACAAAAAATTGAAGGATGTAGTAGAAACATAGAAACATAGACTTTGACGGCAGATAAGGACTGCTAGGCCCATCTAGTCTGCCCATTTCCCTAGCTACAGGATAGGCCACAGATCCTAGTTAACCACTAGCCTATTTCTTCCTACCCCCCACAAGAATTGCCTTATGTCTGTCCCATGCATTCTTGAATTCTCCCACAGTTTTAGACCCCACAACTGCCTCAGGAAGGCTGTTCCATGCATCCACTACCCCCTCTGTGAAATAATACTTCCTCACATTGCCCCTGAACCGCCCTCCTTCTATCTTTAAATTGTGTCCCCTTGTTCTTGCACGTCTCTTTTTCTGAAAGATGCTACCCTCTTGGACTTTGTTGATTCCACTGAGGTACTTAAAAGTTTCTATCATGTCCCCCTCTCCCTTCTTTCCTCAAGGGTATACATATTAAGCTCCTTTAGTCTCTCCTCATACAGCTTCTCTTGCAGACCCTGCACCATTTTAGTTGCCCACCTCTGGACTGCCTCTATCCTGTCTATGTCCTTGTGGAGATGGGGTCTCCAGAACTGGACACAGTACTCCAGATGGGGTCTCACCAACTGTCTGTACAGAGGGATAACAACTTCCTGTTTTCTGCTGATGATGCCTCTCCTATACATCCCAGTATACCCCCGCCCTCCCTACTGCCTTCTTACATTGCTTGCTAACCTTAAGGTCATCTGATATGATTACCCCAGGTCCCTTTCTTTTCTGTTGTTGTTACTACCTCCCCACCCATTGTGTATTCTTCCCCTGGGTTCTTGTTTCCCAGGTGCATTATTTTGCACTTCTTTGCATTGAATCCTAGCTGCCATACTTCTGACCATTCCTCCAACCTTGCCAAGTCCCTTTTCATCCTTTCCACGCCTCCTTGTGTATCAACCCTGTTGCAGATCTTTGTGTCATCTGCAAAAAGGCATACTTTTCCTTCCAGTCCCTCTGCAATGTCACTGATGAAGACATTAAAAAGGACTGGACACAATACTGAACCCTGCGGTACCCCACTAGTAACCCCCTTTCTTCAGAGTGGACTCCATTTACAATTACCTTCTGTGTCCTGTTGTGCAGCCAATGTTTTACCCAGGCTACCACCCTGGGACCCACTCCCAGGCTGGTTAATTTGACTATTAATCTTTTGTGTGGGACTGTGTCAAATGCCTTGCTAAAGTCTAGGTAGGCCATGTCCACAGCCCCTCCCTGGTCTACTACTTTGGTCACCCAGTCAAAGAAATCTATTAGATTTGTCTGACATGACCTTCCCACTGTGAACCCATGCTGCCTTGGGTCCTGTGCTCCACTGGCCTCTAGGTACTCAACTATTCTTTCCTTCAGAAGTGACTCCATCACTTTCCCTACCACAGAGGTCAGACTGACAGGTCTGTAGTTTCCTGCCTCTGTCTTGGTCCCACTTTTGTGAAGGGGAATCACATCTGCCTTCCTCCAGTCCTCGGGTACCACACCATCCTCCCATGATTTATTAAAAAGAGTAGCCAGTGGTTTCACTAGTTCCTCCCTTAATTCTTTTAGAATTCTGGGGTGAATTCTATCAGGACCCATTGCTTTGTCCACCTTCAGTTTTAGGAATTCTTGCAGAAACCTTTCTTCTGTGAAAGGACTGGGATCGACCTCTATCGAGAGAGTGCTTCTGTTAATTGAATTAGGCACTTCTCCTCTTTTTGAATACTGAGCAGAAATATTCGTTCAGTATTCCTGCTTTTTCACTGTCCCCTCTGCCCACCCACTGTTCATTCTATTCAGCCTCACTATCCCTCCCTTTGTCTTTTTACGCTCGCTGATGTACCTATAAAAGGTTTTATCCCCCTTCTTAACTGAGTTGGCTATCTTTTCCTCAGTTTGGGCCTTTGCTATTCTGACCTCCCTGCTTCCTTCTGCCTTAACTGGTACAGCTCTCTGTCCTGCTCCTTCTGTGTTTCCTTATACTTCCGGAATGCAATCTTTTTCTTCCTGACTTTCACAGTAAATGAATACTGTTTTTCAAATATTATGGACAATGTCCAATAATAAAACAGTGGGATGCATTTAAAGCACTGGCCAGAGGTCTTATTATATCATATAAAATAAAAAGCACAGATAAGAAAAAGGAAAACAAAATTGGATTGGGCCTTACAAAATCTAGAGAAAGATATAACAGGAGATAATTCAGTTAGAAAACAAGAACTGGAGAGTAAAAGGATAAAAAAGGCAGATTTTGTGCTGGATATTGGTCACAAAACAGACTGCTGTATCCACTTTGTACAGTAAAATAATAGCTGCAGTTTTGCTAAAACTGACAAGGAAAAGGGGGGTTGCCTTATATGCGTGGTCTACCATTAGGTGAGTATACAGTATATGGGTAGGTGATGAACTGACAACAGCAGGTATGCAGGATAGTAGACTACACCTATCATGTAATGAATGCAATAGGTAAAAAAAAAAAACTATAGTTAAGGATAAATAATGCTGGAATAACTTCCCTGGCACATAGGAGATATAAAGGGACGCATTCATGCCCAGTGGCTATCATAGCTTGAAAGCTCAGGAAAAGCTCCTTCAAGTGAGGTATTGAGCGTATCTGTAGCTGGAAGCTCTCCAAAGATATAGATGACTGAGTGTGTTCAATTATTGAGTCTGTTCAATTATTAATACTACACTGCAGCCATTTGTAGAACATTGTGACATCATCGAGGAAAAAGCTGTATCTAACCTCACTGAGCCATACTGAGCTTGTTTCTCGATGCCATCATAGTGTTCCATGAATGGCTGCAATGTGGAATTAATATTAAGGAGACTCATTCATCTATGCCTCTGAAGTACTTCAAGCTACATATGAGCCCAATACCTTGTTTGAAAGAGTTTTTTCATGGCCTTTCAAATTATTTCAGCCTCTATACTTGAATGTTTCCCTTTAAGGGGAGATATTAACACTCTTTAAAAGATCAAGAAAGGATATCAGTTCCTATATCAGCTGCCATTCATGTCTTTTGTTTGCACTCCAAGCCTCACTTTAAAAGAGCCCAAGACTAAGACATATATTTTGTGCTGGGCAAAATTAGAAAAATCCATTTGACACACTTTTTGAGAAATTGTGCTAATTTCACTTAATTTCTTGCAATTTCATGATCTAGAACAATGTGTTTAAAATGGGCAGTTCTGGTTGAAATTGTGTCTTTTTTTCAAAGTGTCAGCGTGGCTCAGCTGGTAGCACATCCACCTCTGGACCAGAAGGTTGTGGGTTCTCGTCCCACACTGGGATTGGACTTGCACCTAAAAATCGCTGGTATCCGAGTGCAGTATTGGGGGGTGCTGTACTGCTGGGGTGTGCTGTCCTTTGGATGAGACGTTAAACCGAGGTCCCTTCTGCCCATCCTGGTGTTGTCCTGGTGGGTGTCCAGGTGGAAGTAAAAGAACCCAGGGCACTCTTTGCAAAGAGCAAGGAACATTCCCGGTGTCCTGGCCAACATTCCCCTTCCCATAAACCAGTTCATGCAATTATCCAGGCTGTGTGTGTGGGGGGTGATGATGTGCGATATGGCTGCCACCACACATTCAGTCACTTCACTACCAGTCTAGCATTGCTTGTAAAGCACTTTGGGATACTGTGTCTGAAAAGTGCTATATAAATGCTGATTCTTCTTCTTCTAAAAATGTGCAGTTTAGAAAAAAGGCACCATGTACTGAAAATACACATTTTTGAGCCCTTACAGTATTAAAAATGTACAATTTGGGGGAAATGGCACTATCTAAATTAAGTTACTGGAGGGGGTGCAGCGCAGGTTGAGAAAGATGATCAAGGGGCTGGGGGGCTTATCATACGAGAGGAGGCTGACGGAGTTGAACATGTGCTCACTGGAGGAGAGGAGGGACAGGGGGATATAATTGAAACCTTTAAGTACATGAAAGGAATAAACAAGACAGGTACAGAGGAGCTGTTCAAAGTAAGGGAGGGGAGGGACACCAGGGGCCATGATATGAAACTGTAAGGAGGAAGGTTCAGGAGGGAGATGAGGAGACACTTTTTTACAGAAAGGGTGGTAGCTGGATGGAATGCGTTACCTGAAGAAGTGGTATCCAGTAGAACAGTGGACTGCTTCAAAAGGGGATAAGACAGGACAAGGGCAAGGGTCAATGGAGGGAACGGTGGAAGGGAGGGGCAGCTGCAGAATAAGGGGTGCTAGCTGCACATTCAAGCAGACTTGATAGACCTCTAGGCCTTTATCTGCTGGCAATTTTTTTATGTTCATATGTTCGTACTGAAGGCAACTTTTGCTCTGTTGAAGCCTTGTCAGCTCCACACACAAGGATTTCTGTACCTATGATGAACGGCACTAGGTTAGAGGCTTTAGAGTGTACATGTGTGATATGGAGAGAAATACAGTAATCAGAGAAGAAGGAGATACTTGTTTATCAACAGGGTCATTAGGCTCAGAAATATGTTCCTAGAGAATGTTATTCATGCAGATAGCATTGGGGCTTGGAGACTGGATGTATTCTTGGCTCAGCAAGATATTTAAGGCTTTAACCATTGAACAAACAGAGAAAAAGACACAATAAATCATGCTTTCTTCTGCCCTATTAAGTGTAATGTAAAATAGCAGCTACAGAAATTGCTGACCACCTCACTATATATGTAATAAACGTAACGGGTAATGAATAGCTGACAGCAGGTGTACAGAGGACAGACTTGCCCAGCATGCATTTAATTTTTTATTTATTTTATTTTAGCTTTTGTTGACCGGGTAAGTACACTAGACAAATCCTGCCTATTTTCAGGCACGACCTGGGGGGAGGGGGATACAGATGAATGGCAACTGACCTTGAACCAGATTAAGCTGTTGGTGGTATTTTTAGTGAATGAGGGAAATTTGGCCAGGACACCGGGAAATCCCTATACTCTTTTGATAAGTGCCATGGGATCTTTAACATCCACCTGAACTACCACCAATCCAGGCAGATGGGACCTCGGTTTAACGTCTCATCTGAAAGACGGCACCTCAAAAATGCAGCACCCCTCTCATGCTGCATTACAGTGTCAGTACTGGGATATTAACCCAAGTGCCAGATGTGGGAACTAAACCCACAGCCCTCTGATCTCCCGGCCTCAGAGGCGAGTGTGCTACCTACTGAGCCACTGACACTGACAATATTAATAAATGTAATAAGTCAAAGAATAGGCTACAACTGGTGTGAGATGAAAGACTACCCCAATATACAAAAAAATAAATGATGAAGACTTATTTACCGCAAGTTGGTAATGAAAGCAGATTATCCTAGTATACACGTAACTAACGAGACTATTGATAGGGCTATAGTACCTGCAGAGAACAGTCCGGTCTGAAATACATTCAATAAATGTAATAGATGATGAATAGGTTGTAACAGGTGCAGACTAGCCCAATATACTTATAATACTGCATATTTAAGAGATGAAGCAACAGGTCTAGAATTTGCAGAGTAGACTGGCTCACTTGTTCCTGCAGAGTCCGATGCACACCCATATAAAAGACACTGGTACCTCCCCTCCTCAAGCTGGTGGAGCTCTGAGCAGCATGCACAAGCTCTGGGTGGAAAAGGCGGTGTCTGCTTACTGCTCCTGCGCCTCCTGTGGGCATCATGGTGGGTTTGACATTGTGGGTACCTATGCAACATTGCCACCACAAACACACACAGACACACACAGACACACACAGACACACACACACACACACACACACACACACAGTGCCAGAGAGGGGGGGTGGAACTTCCATTGGTCACCAGAATCATGGCCAGCCGCAAGCTCCTACATCACCAAGGCCAAAGTCTACCCCCCAACACCCCCACATAGCAGATGTTTATTCCTACATCAAGAAGTCGGCCTCACTGCTGTGGAGGGGACAATTCTGCAAGGCCACAACAGGGGTCAAAAGTCTGGACTGGGAGGTTGATGTGCATAAAGCAGTGCCTACCCAAATAGCAGTGGGGGCAGGACAGGAGTGACAATATGAGGTAGAGATGACCCCAATAGAGGGGTAAGAAACTCTGAATGAAAAAGAAAGAAATTACAGACTAGCCCAATATACATGCAGTAAGTGTAATAGATGAAAATAAGCTTCTGCAACTATACAGCTGAAACCTGAATAAACTTGCAACAAATGTAATAGGTGAAGAACAGGCTGTAGGGGGGGTGTGTGGGGATGGCACCGCCCTCCAAACTACACAACAGTCTCTCAATCCTTTTCTGTAAAGGAAAGAATAAAAAGGGGAGGAGAAAATAATTCTTCAAATGGGGGGGTGCTTACATTGACTTCTTTTGCCCAATAAATACTGCCAGCTGCCATCTTTGTGCACTAGCACTAGGAGGGGGGAGGGAAGAAGGGACTTCATGGGGGGGAAGCATAAAATGGAGCTCCCAATGGAGCAAGGAAAGCCCCAACAGACACAAACTGGCAAACAGACAGTAGGGCATAGGTGTGCCTACAAAGGCAGGGATGGCAGTGAAAACAAAAGCAGGGCAGACGCCCTAACAAAAGAACTTTAAACAACCGTTTTCTTCGGGGGAAACAGCCACCATCCTGCTGACCCCTGACCTTGCAGCAACCATTCAGAGATCATGGATCTTGGTGCATGAACAATTACTGGACTGCATGCCTGGTACCCTTTCTGCTAGCCAAAAGGGCACTGAATGAACATTCCGCATACTAATTCTGCTGACTGACAGCCTGCTGTGCCAATAGTAAACTGACTTTACCTCAGAAAATGTTGAGAGCAGATTCAGAGAGAGGGACTCAGCAGTAAACTCTCAGAGAGAGAGAGAGAGATGAGGACTAGTGCTGCTAGGCAGAGTCATGCAGGGAAGCCTGCCAGGACTTCCACAGCCACTTGATCGGGGTGGGGGGTGGGGTTTCTACAACCTGACCTGCGCATACGGAGACTGAACAGTATGTGCCTACTGAAAATGTCAGGATGACATTTTCCTATGAGAGAGACTGTGACTTGCCTTGAGAGAAAAGAAGGTAGCCACATGCCACAGCTGCTAGCCTGTGGGCACCAGAGGTGGTGTGAGAAAGCCTGCATCGACAGAAATATCTGCATCAATCCAGCAGACGGTCCGGGAGAAAGCTAGTTAGTGCTACTGCCAGGTACTAGCTAATGCTCTGCACTACGGCTCTAAAGCATGGATTTGGATGTGAAGTAAGTGGTCCCTGCTCCTTAAACTGGTGTGTCTGATGTGGAGGAGGAAGACAGAAGAGTGTGAGAGGGCCAACCAACAGTGGATGCAGAGAGCCTAATTTCCATCCAGCAGCACCTGAGACCTGAAAATCTTCGAGCTGCTCCTCCTCCCCCACCATCTGCACTAACTGAACCATCAGCCTGAGAAGACTGTCCTCTGCAGAGAGGAGGAAGAGGAGCCCAGCTGACAGGGAAGCTGGCACACCAGAACTGTCAGCACTCTTACAGCTTGTCCAGCAACTGAGAAACTTTGTACAAAATGTTGCCACCAAATGTACAGATTTGGCCAACAGGCCAGGACTTACAAATACCTCATCTGGAGATTTTGCCATTTAAGCAACTGCATGGCCTGTGGGGTTTTTGGGTTAACAATTCTGCTTATAATATGACACAGATAGGGATCACAAAATCGGCACTATCCATTGGACGAAATGCATCAGGTGGTGTACTTTGGAGACTACATTAATCCACCAGTAATGCCGTCCCCAAAGTGAAGTTCTGATGAGTGCCACAGAGAGAAGAATAAGCAGTAATTAGGGGTTACATGAGAGGGGGCCGAACAGAACTTCTTGTCTATCCCACCCACGTACCTGAGTGCCTGATACCATCGCATGGAAGATGGCAGTCATGTGACCAGCAAATTGTGTCCGACCGACAGTGTAGAAAGCAAGCAGGTGAGACGGCACATTTGCACAGCATTCAGCATGAAGGTAATCACCATAGAAGTCACAGTGAACGATGATAGGGAGATAGAGTGCAATTTGTATGTAAATAACTCAGTTAGTGAGAGAATCCTGTTGACAAGTGTTTGTGCAATATCGGACAACTGATGACAGGAGACTAAGGAGCTGAGCAGATATGTAAATCACTTGCTACAGTTTCTGCACTTGAGATCGTGGCATGAAGAAAATCACCAAAGTCAGACCTCCGAAGCACCATAGTTAAGTAACTACCATGTGAAATCTTGAGAGTCCGCCCAAGAAAAAGTCAATTGATATGTCATTCTGCAAAATCAGTGGGTTGTTGTTCAGCATATCAGTTGTTGAATAGATGTGTGTAGGGAGATCTGAGGAGGCAGGGAAGTGCATGCAACAGGTTTGCAATTAATAAGTTGGATTTTCTCCTTATGTACTGAGCAACAGACACAACAGTATTCAAACAATAAAATAGAAATGACCATGTTACAAGGGAATTAAGCCACTCGTGCCACAACCCTCCCAACCATGCATTAATCCACCATTAGATGCCACCTTTGTTGTGACTTAATGCTTACTTGTTTTAAAGCACACCACCGCTGGCCAACCAGCTGCAACATCACCAGGCCTGCACTGTTCCTATGGCTGGGTACCCAGTGAAACACAGGGAGCTCCCTTTAATGTTTAGGAGTTTAAACTGGCCCCAGTGGATAGTGACCCCAGCACAGGTTAGCTAGTAATGCAAAGGCTTTACAGTCTTATTTACTACTGCATTGTCTTGCCTGGGGGGAGCATTGTAACTGTTTTAAAGTGTTTTATAGGCTGATCCTAGTCAGACATTTAACTATAGCCCTACCACAACAGTGCACAAGATTCATTCTAAACCAGTTTTGCTTTGCATTCCCCATCCCTTGTGAATATCCCCCAGTACATATTTTGTTGATATTTAACATCTTGTCTCATGAGCATATTATTAGTGTAAGTAACTAATTTATAGTTTTGTTGAATTTCAGGTTGCACTGTGATTTTGCATGTGTAGGAGGACACTGTGGGGAGGCGGGAAGGTACTGCATCCCAGGAGGGGTTGAACTGCTCTGACATCAGGCGTACTTCAATTTTGCTCTGGGTGGAGGCACCATGGTAAACTTAAAAGATCTAGATTCAAACCTCTAATCAGGAAAATCGAAATCCAGGCCCCTCAACCTTGTTTGAGCCCACAAAGCAGGGGTAGTAACCATAACATTCTCAGTGACCCAGTTACACTTACCAAATAAACTTGGTGTTTATAGATGGACAGGTATATGTTTTCTTTTACTTAGTTTTGCTTGTGTGTAGCCTGACCTCATATGTACTAACTGAACTCCTGCATTTACACCCTAACCCTCCCCCCACAAAAAAAATGAATGCGACCAGGTTACACCAGACTAGTCACATTTTGACCATGAAGATTCGTGCTTCGCATGCACACCTGCTGTTGGAACAGTTGCTTAATTCAGAAGACAAGTGAAGGAGGTTGTTTCAGTCATTCCAGGCCTTACTCTGGCCTATGACCTTCTAACATTGATAATGGATCAGTAATGTTATTGGCATGTCCGGAGGGACAAAGGTTACCTTAGCCTGGCCTACAGTAGACTTTTTCCATCCTGTCCCAGAGTGCTTATATTGCTACAGCATTTTTTTTTACAATAATATTCTAAATTAAGTGATTTGCTGAAAAGTTTGGACTGATGTGATTAACGTAGCTGCAAACTAAAGTACATTAAATAGTGATATCTAGCTGTTTTCCACTACAACAATCTCAGTTTTAAGCATATCTTGAGGTAGGTAAAATAATAATTATACAGAAGCATTTAGCAGTTATCTTTAAAGAAATACACCACTTGAATCTGATATATTATCTTTAGTGTGTTTAATTTGCAACTCACTTGGCACTGAACTGAACATCCCCTATCAGCGTTTGAATCAAAAGCCCTTGAACCCACCGCAATTTCTCAATTCTGTGCCATCTTGAAAGAATAACAGTGTAATCACTTTATCTTCTTCCCAAGTGATATCTGATACAGCTTGATACTAGAAGTACAAAGACTAGGGGCTCTCAACAGAGAATGTAAAATCCTTTCAATGGCTTGACTCTTCCTTTAGGTACCGCACACATTCTTTGTCTTCATTCACGATGAAGGCAGAATGTGAAACTGAGTATTTAGGGGGATTTCTGTTCCTCTGTTACTTCTATTCTCTACATCCATTATGTGCTGCTGTTCTTATATCCCATAAAAATCTAAATTTCTTTGGCACACTGATGTTTTTAATGGCATTTTCAAGAAAATGAAAGGGCCTTTATAACGCTTGAATGCCAGTTCCAGGCTCTAAGACTAGTGATCAATTTTTTTTTTCCGAAGCAGTAATTTATAAGGAGAAATCTAAAGGTTGCCAATAATTTCTGATGATTTGCAAAGAATACTTAACTCTTACTGGCTCATAACCAGGATTCACTCATCATTGGGAAGATAAAATAATTACATTTTTAGGGCGGGCTAAAGCCTGAGGTTCAATGTCGGGGAATAGCTCCTCTCACATCCAGCCTTCCGTGGCAGTTCCTCGCTTAGCGCGTTGCGAACCTAACTCCCCCTTCGCATGCGCCTGGCTCCTGTGTGCCTTGTGAGGCTGAGCCTCCTTGCCTTTTTCTGCTTTTGTCTCCCCATACCCTTCCTTCTGTTTATCTCCCCTAGTCATTCATTCTCCATGTCCTGTTTTCATTCCTGTGCTGCTTTTTCCATTTCTGTTCCACGCCCCCACCCCATCCTCCTACCTTGTCTGTGAGTTTCATTCATTTTTTTGTTCGTTTGCTTGCTTTGTTGTCGGCCATTTGGTCTCTCTCCCTTTGGGGCTGCCACTCCATCCATGCTCCCATGGTGCTCAGCCTCTGCCCGCTCCATGGGGCTTTCCCCCCCTGGTCCTTCCCTTCTGGCCAGCCTGCTTTCCCCGGTACACCTTGTAGTCCCTGTCTGTTTGACTCCCTGTTTGCTCCCTTGCATACCCCCTCCTGCTGCTGTGTTTCTCCCTCTGCTCCTAGATTCCTTCCCCTTGTACTGTGTTGCCTGCTGCTTTCTTTGTCAAGTTCCTGACCTGCCCACACACTGACCGTGCTGTTCCAGATCCTGTTCAGTTGTGCCCCTTGGAGCTGTAGTCCTGCTCCATGTCGCTCTGTAGTTCGGTCCTTGTTGAGAGTGCCCTGCTCAACTAGTCCCATGCTCCTGGAGCAACCACCTCCCATTTGTCCTTTGCACATGCTGTAGCATTACAGTATAGCACAGCTTTCATAGTTCCTTGTTCGTCTGCAGTTTACCATGTCAGCTACCCCTTTCCATTCTCTACGCTCTCATTTTTCCCTTCTGCTGCATTTAGTTACCGGGGGTGTCACAGCTACTTTTGTTTACCTGCCATTATTACGCACGGTACCTATGCTAACAATATAAAAAAAAAATCATCTGGCTCCCTGCCTGCTTCCATATTGGACCTCCTATCTCCTGGCCTTCCAAGACTCTGTACTTTCATGCCTGGCCTGTTCATATTTTCCTGTGCTCACTTGAGTGCGTACCTACCCCTTTCCCTTCTCATTCCCTCCCTGGGGTGGACTCCTTGAGTATGCTTTGTAGGTCTCCTGGTTCTGCCCTACCCTGTGTGTTCTTCCCTTTCCTTGCCCTGCTGTGCTTTGCATGGTGCTTCTCCCTTGTCTCCACAACCTACCCTGTCTGTCATTCCCAATTACTCTTTGCCACCCCAATCTCCCTCCATCCCCAACCCCTCCGCCTGCTGTTACCTCTTCCTTGTTTGGATATCTCTCTCCCCACCGTCCTCCATTTGCACCCCCATCCTTCGTTCTTGCCCATTGTCCTCCCCCCCATCATTTCTTTTGGGCTTTCTTGCCCCTCACACCAACCTCAGTCTCCATCACCATTCCTTCCTATTACATTAGTCCCATGCCACATTTTGCCTGGTCTGGCATCTGACATTCCTTAGTGCCTATTGCACTCAGTCATCTATCCCACATGACCTTACCCTACAGTTTTGTCTGCCTCCACTGCTGCCCATGCCTTTACCCTGTCCATACCATTTCCTGGTCTCAGAGTCCATATACCCCCTCAGCCTGTAGTTTCTAACTTTATCCCATTGTACCCATGGTAATTCCTACCTTTCCGGCCCTCATGAGCACCTGCCTACTCACCCATTGCTGATTGGGATCCTGCATTATCCTAAATCCCCTCCGGATGCCCCACAGTGTTCCCTTTGTACATTCTACGTTGAGTTACTTCCCTTGTCTCCCTGTACTATGTAGCACTGCCCGCTATTCCTCGTTCCTTTGTTTCATCCATTTCATGTCCCCTTTATGCTCATCCTCCTTCTGTTCCCAACCTACATTCCCTTTGTCCTGCTCCCTTTGTTTACTCCCCTTTTACCTTACAGCAGTTCACTGCCCTTTTCTTGCTCTGCCCATATCCGCAGTTTTCTGGTTTCTGTCAATAACTCTACCTTCTGAGGCACTGAGCGCAGGTGGGCTTTCCATGTCTGCCAGGGATGGGAGTCCATTTCACTCTTTCTACCAATCTACCCTGCTGGACTCTTTCCAATCAACTACTAGTCATGCCGGCACCCTGATGTCCTCCATCCCTAACTCTGTCTTCTGCGGTATCGAGTGAAGGCGGGCTTGCCCGGTCTACAAGGGATGGGAGCATGTTTCCTCAACTGCAGTTTCAACCAATTCTATACCATATCACCTGCTCACAGTCTCCAACCCTAACTCTGCCTGGTGTGGTGTCAAGTGAAGGTTAGCTCGCTCTGACTACCAGGGATGAGAGCCTGTGTCTTCAATCTCCTGTTTAAACCACCTGCATTCTATACCTGATATCCGGTTCCGCATTCCCTTTGGGAACAGGACCACTATATCCCATTTTCTTTAATTTCCTACCTCACCCAACTACATCCCAAACCTCCATGGACTCGATGTAATTGTCCCCCTCCTTTAGCCTCCTCATGTCGTGGATTTGGGCCCCGCCAGCTTGTTCAGTCTCCATCTCCACTTAATCTATCAGACTCCTGGACTTCCTTGCTGCTTGCCTTCCACCTCCTCATGTGCTCCTGTGCATTGCTGTTGTGGCTTGCCTTCTGGCTCAGCCTCCTCCAGTCTTTAGACCTTCAGCTCCCTGCTGCCATCTCCTCCCTCCTTGCTACTCTGGATGATTTGGTTTCCCTACTGCATTTCTGTCAGACATGTCTGCCGACATTCCCCCTTGCTCTTGCTGGATATGTACTGTTTGCTCATCCTCAAGGATATGTGACTGAGGCCTTCTACACTTTTTACCCTATGCTGCCCATATCCAATCCAGAGGTCTTCTATCAGTAATTCCCATGCATTTTCTATCAGCAATTCCAGTTCGCCATTTCCTTCAGATGTGGGAACCTCATAACCCATCATTGCAGCACCTTTTGCTATCAGCAATTTAAGTTTATCATCTTATTTGGAGATGGGAACCCCATCCCCCAACTTCACAGCACCTTGTACCTGGATTCGCTTCTCAGTTTTCATGGATCTACCTCCCAGGGCCTTTCAGCTTTCCTGCAGTCTATTCCAGTATGCTGTGGCACCTGCCCTCAGTCCTGTGCCTTCTCTGCACCTGCAGTTGTCAGTAGTGCTCAGCCTCTGCTGACTACCTACCATGCTTCTTCCTCCTGTCAGCGGACTTCCCCTTTGAACTTCCCTCATTCCTTGAACTGTTTTCTTCCTCCTTGCCCTGTCTGTTGTGTTTCTTTTTGGGATTCCTACAACTATCAGTGTCCAGCATCCATGCCTAATCAACTACTCCTACTCATTCATCTGTTTCATACTCCTGCTTCAGCCATCATAACAGCTCTCTTCCAAGGCTCTACAGATTACCTGTTCTTCTCACCTCAGGAAACCTTCCTCCAGTAACATCCCTTGAACAGCATGCCTTATAGACGCTTATGTCACCATAGAATCATTGATACTTCCCTATAACCTCCCGAAAACCCATTTCTGGAATCCCATTTGACTGGACAGTAGAAGATCTCATCTCTAAACCCACTCTGCAGGATGCTTCTTTACGTATTCCGTTAACCAGTATGGGCATCACTACCTCCCATGTCGTCGTAGAATCCAAGATTTAGTGGAGTTTCCTTCACTCGTATCTTCTTACCTGGAAACGTGACCCTATTTCCTTCCGAGATGTATCAACTCCATAATAATCATCACTGATAAGGATAACGGGAACCACAGGATACCTCATAGCAGTACTGGCGTCATACATTGTACCTTCTCCTCACAGTCCTCTCCTACACGCGCTGACTTAGTTTGACCAGGTTATTTGACTTGTATTCCCTGAATAGCAATTGGATGTTCCCAAGGCCTTCTCTGGCTACTATCCCAGAATGCATCTCATTGGATATCTGGTGCCTAGCTGCCTTGCTAAAGTTACTCTACCCGAGCCACTTCATGGCCCCTGAACATCACTATAATTCATAAAGTTATCTACATATCTTTGCCATGTTACCCTAAATCATGCCAGCTAGCCATCCAGCTGTCCTTCTAACTCATCCCTCAGGATTTACCTCCCATACTCCCTCCAGCAAATACCATTACTGAGAGCAGGCTTCCACTGATTCCTCAATCTGCACATCCACAACCGACTTGGCTGTATCACTATCTCACTCATGCCCGGCAATAGTCCTATATCTGACTAAGCATGCTAGGCACCCTTGACATTCTATGCTGCTCTCAACTTCCTATTGCCACATCAGTCTATAGACTTATTCAAAGATCTATTCTTGGGCTCCCCTCTGCTTTCCAACATTGCATGCTCCAGCACTGCAATGCCACCATGGCCATTTAAGCTCCTCCCATAAGCAATTAAGCCACAGCAATATCCATAGTCACCATTTTCCACTAGCAGTCCTTTCTCAATATGAGCCTATGCAACTCTCATTATAGTATCAATAACTCTAGTCATCTCTCAAATTCCTTGCACTGAACCTTCCAATTATTCCCATCAATAGCCAGTTATCATCGTTACAGCACATATCACCCTTCCTTCATTGGTCTAAAATCTTACACTTTACTCCTCCTACCAGGTACCTAAAGCTTCTGTCTGAATCCTTCATCATCTCCATAGATGCCTACATAGCGATATTCGCACATTGCTGAACTCCAAGTCTTGAGACCTTGATCTGGATGTCAATTCCTCTACAAAGTCCCATAGATTACTTTAAGAATTTCATCACCCATCATACTTCCCACAGTCTAGAGTCTGGCAGCTCATTTAATCAACTCATTCTCTTCATGCTCACATTGACTGACTCGACTGTAACCCCACTGAATATCAACCAATACCACACTGGAATCCTGGACCACGTTCACCTCTTTTCCTGCTGGACTTAATCCATATTTGGAATCTGGACACTTCTTCGAATGGACCTACCTCTTCAATCTCAGAATCAACCTTCCAGAATGCATCACTCACCAGACTCTGAAGATGGAACATCATCTCTACAAACAGTCAACCTTACTCAGAAATTAGAATATGGTCGTAAGAACCTAGGATCATCTCCTCTTAGTTTGCCCTGAGGACAGGTGGGTCAGTAGCCATGTATCCTCAGAGGTTTCCTCCACCTGGGGGTTTCCTCTCCTGTGTGCTATTGGTCATACTCTCTGTGAGATGGAAGAGGTAATCGTTTTGGGTTTTCTATTCCCTACTCATTATCTGGCTTACCTACCAAGGGTGGGTATAGAGAAAAGCCAAAAAGTAAAGGGAGCAATACAAATGACTATGAATAGATAGGCCACTGACACAGCAAAGGCCGATGGCACATTTATAAGGTAGAAAAAGAAATGGGCAGACTGGATGGGCCTTGCGGTCCTTATCTGCCATCAACTTCTATGTTTCTATGTTTCTATGTAAACTACAGTTAGATAAGTAATACTAACCCCATACTCTATTCACCAAAAAATTGAATGGGAGGGCTAAAGCCTGAGGTTCAATGTGGGGGAATAGCTCCTCCCACATCCCTGATAAAAGCCAGCCTCCCACAGCAGTTTCCCGCTAAGCACATTGCGAAACACCCTCCACCCACCCCTGCCTCCTCCTTCTCCAGCACTGTACTCACCCTTGATGCTGGGCTTTCTTTTCCCTACTCATTACCTGGCTTACCTACCAAGGGTGGAAATAGAGAAAAAACAAAAAATAAACTACAGTTACATAAGCATTACTAACCCCATACTCTATTCACCAAAATACTGAAATTCTTTCAAGGTGGTACAGAACTCAGAAATGGTGCTTGGTTCAAGGACTTTTCATTCATAGACTGATAAGGGATGTTCAGTCGCATGGTCGAGTTCTGTATCACTGGATGGCATCAGTGATAGATGGATCACTGGACGTCAGAAGCCCAGCATTTCTTCTGGCAGTGTTTACAACAACTAGGCCATTGGACAGGACTGTAGTTTCTGCCTGAGCCTCCAGGAACCTGAGCCAGCCAGCAGCCATTCAGCACAAGGTAAGGGAAGGGGTAGGGGACGGGAGTGCTTTGGGGAGTTTTTTTGTTCTATTTGTGAGGATTTTTTTTGTTCTCTCTGTAAAGTTTACTGGATGGAAAAATAACTCTCAACTATCCCTGTTTATGGGGGACATCCATCATTTTACCCCTCAAAATTGCTCTGTCCCTCATTCACCGCTCATGGAAAAGGTGCTGTACACACGGAGAATGTCCTGTAAATTCAGACTTTAAAGCAGAAATTCTTAGTATTCTAAGATGCTAAATCAAAAATAATTGTTGTAAAAGTAAACGCAATGTTTTCCATAGTGTTATGAGCTTTTCTCCATGTTTAAGGATGTATCCCTCATTATGAGGGTCATTTTGATGGTTCGTGTCCCTCCTTTCAGTGACAGAAGGTTGAGAGGTATGAGTGGGAGGAGGGTTTGCTTCATACGAAGTGAAGTTGGATACGGAGTTGGATCTTCCGATTTTGTCTCCCATCCTGCTCCTGTGCCTTAAAGGGGAAACTCCCACATAGTCACAACAGCTGCTGCAGAAATGCCTGATTAGGGCTTTTAGCATCAAATAAAATGTTTCTTTTACCTGCTGCTTTCCAGTTTTCATTGCAAAGACCCGCTCCATCCTTAACGGCTGCAGAGCCACGGGCGACCACCTCACACATCGCAGGCAGCTTCCACTGTGTGGTAGAGTTGATAGCCTTTATTAGCATAACATTCATGGTGGAAGCTGCCCATCGTGTGTGAGATGGTCACCCATGGCTCTGCAGCTATTACGGACCGAGCTGGTCTTTGCAACTAAAACTGGAAGGCAACGGGTAAAAGAAAAATTTCCATTGATGCCAAAATCCCTAACCAGGCGTTTCTGCAGCAGCTGCTGCACTTTTCAGTGTGGTAGGAGTTTCCCTTTAATTGGAGGCAAACTTGGAATTTCTGAAAGTCTGTCTCAGTACTGGCAGAATGGATTCCAGAGAATCCAAGCATCCCTACTTCTAATGAGCAAATGGAGAAAGAAAAATACATCAGGCATAAAAAGTAGCAACTGGCTGCTGTTTAAAATTAATAACATTTTCTGCTTGCTATTTTAGGCACTACTATCTCTTTAAATGTTGTCGCTTCTCCAAAACTGTCCTCCCTTCTGTACTAAAGGCCACAGTAAGTATAAATTTTTTTTATCATTTTATATTTTATTATTTTTTTCATTTAACATGCAATATAGACTCTGACAATAATATAGACTCTGACAATCAAAACACAAACTAGATGACAATGATAAAATCAACTTTGGGAATATCTCCAGTCCATATCATATAAAGGAGTGGGGGGAGGAGTAAAAAGGAAAAAGTTAATACTTCAGCAAAATACAATGCCTACAGCAGATAGCATTAACCGAAGCTAAGCTTCATTACCTGACCATTAACTTTAAAATCTAATATGGATTTATAACACTCCTTCACTCAAAAAATGCTTTTTTTTTCAAAACTAAATAACATGACCTCTTTGAAGTACTTAACATGAGCTGCAGAAATAAAATCACATCAATATTCTTGTATTCCAGGACCCTCCGCAGCTTCAACTACAGCAGACATTTCTAACTCTGAGGGGGTTGGAGACACCGATTCTCCCTCTGAATCTCTATAATGGCTCCTCAGAAATTCTGCCAGTTGGTCAACTTCAAAAAATATAAAAGCTTTTTTTTTTTAAAGTAAGACTCGTTGCAATAAACTACTCAATGCAGGGGCTCTTTTTGTAGACTATTTCTGGATCAATGATTTCAAGTTGCTTTCTCCCTTGCTATTAGGATAAATTATCTTACTATAACTCACATCATTAGGCTCAAAGCTAAGTTGTTATAATGTAGAAACCCTTAATTTCCTATATAAGGGGGTTCGCCACCAGTAGGCAAACTGACATTGCGATTTCTGCTACTGCATCACTGATACCTGTGAAGTAGCAATGGGCAAGTTCGCTGCCACTGGATCCGGACTCGTATCTCAAGTAAAGTTGACTAAATCAGAGCCCAGTGGAAGAAAGAAGGAAACAGGCCTGAATTTGAACTTCAGCCACACATTGGATACTTTCAACACAATCATGTTGCATCCCCATGCTTGTGCAGATATCGTAGACCACCTCCTAAAAGGTGGTCTACATACTGTGCACATCTACTATACGTTGCAGCAAAATGGGTACCTAACAAAGATGCACACATCAATATTTCAATGTAAATGGAAAACACTTGCTGTAAATGCAGCAAAATGTTTGAAAATAGCAGTCAAACAATTTGACACATTTATCCTGTGACAGGCACACACCAAAGTCAGGTCCTACACCTGCGGGTGGACTTTGGCAAATCCTGTCCACAGTCACTAGAATCTATTGTGGTTTCTCAGACAGGGGCATGACACACAACCTGAGGGCAGTGAGGGCACAATTGGAGTGGCAGGACTCTCATCGTCCACAAGGATTCCTCTACTTCACAAGGGAATGTGGGGAGTCTGCAGTAAAGCTGCTGCCACAGATCTGCTTTGTTATATAGAGAAACAAAGCACTTAATGTCCCTTAGAAAATAATGTAATTCACTGGAACACATGGGAAAAATCACCAGTGGAGTTACAGGAAACATAACAAACATATCTCGAAGTACTGAAGAGGTGGTGGAGGTGGTCTCAATTAAAAGTTTGAACCTTCTATAATACCTGACTTGTAGCTTGCACTGGCACCAGGGAGTCCAGTGGTTGTGCCATTTAGTTCTATTTTAGCAGTTATCACTTTGGAAGTAAAAAATGAAAAAGTCCATAAGTGGAAAACTTTCTACAATATATTTTTTATCATTTAAAGCTCTAGAGTATAAACTATATCCTTATTTGCATAAAAAACCCTACAGCAAAATATTTAAACAATGAGGCATGACCAGGAGTTAAATTAACAGTTCGTTAATCACCCCCTATGGGTGTAATGCGGCTCTCAGCCCATAGGGGTGATTAAGTATTATAAAATGGGTAGGGAAAACGCAGCATCCTGACTGGTCGTGCGTTTACACAACACCAATGAGGGTGGCCCTTTTCTGGCAACCATGATGCAGCGCACAACACATATCCATGCCTGCCAGAAACTTCTGAAAAAATTTCTGGCAGCCATGTTACTGCTGTAAAGGCCTATAAATTGCCCCAACTCAATAACTAAAATTCCACAACCTTAGTAATAAACCCACTCACATGAAGCATGAGATAAACATAAACCAGTATCCAAAACTGACCTAGTGTTTTTTGCACAGTTGCTTTATTTGCAGGCTTGTAACCCTTGGCCCAAGTTGCTGCTATGTCTCCAGTGCTTGTGCATACTTGGCCACCCTCTGACCTGCATGTGAGTGCCCCCTGCTTGGCAGCATCACATTTTTTCCTCCAAATGAAGCAAGAAGTTATGGTTCACTACTGCAATACCGATGCACACTCCTCACATTTTATTAGAATTGAATTTTTACTGCAAACGTCCACACCGTGCATCACTGCTGTAAAACCCATGATCTTTCAACACACTCTCGCTGAACCAACCTGCCCACTTGCATGAACCCACCTCGGTTGACTGACTTGACTACATAGCACATCACTCAAAACCAGGCTTTATGGAGTGCTTTTCTACATAAAATCCTGGTTTAATGTAAGCAGCTCAATTGGAATATTTTTTCTTTAAAAATGACACAGTAATCCACAAAAGTGTCTAACACCAAACCAGAAGTCATCCGTCCAATGCCACTGAACCAGGTAACGCTAAAATGCAGAAGTGGAGCAAGCCCCCTTGTTTTTAAAAAAAAAAAATACAACTAGCCACTACACTTGTGGTGCTTGGGGGGAGGGAAGAGATACAGAACAGATGCATATACAGTAGGCAGTACACAACACGGTGCAGGTACCATCTACCATACAACAGCACAACTTTGAATGTAATCTTCAAGCTATTTTACAGTAAATTAAAAAAAGAAGCATTTTTAAGGGCTGGTTTTCATTTTGGGGAGTTTTTTTTATTTCAAATATAAACTTGAAGGATCCATTTTATAAGTGCAATAAGCCACTTCGGGGTGTGGGTTGTGTGTCTGCAAAATGCACTCCCCAGGTGCTGAAGGCACTCAGCACATACACCTCATGCCTCACTACCCACCTTGGGTCATACACTTATCAGACAGCAACCCATACCCGGTCGTGTCTTACTGCTTACGTAATCTAACACCTGGGAGTGCCCTGCTGCTATTACAAAAATCCAATTTCAAAAGAAAAGTGTAAGAAGTGTACCTTTTGAATGTTTTCATCATTGAGAGGGAGATTTTTAATAAAACAGTTCATTTACCAACTGTTTAAGAATGCTGGTTCAGAATCAGAATGCATCATTCCAGTCATCCAGCGGGCTAGAGAATGAAATGCTGAGGGCAGAATTCATGCACCATGGTGATTAGGCTGCATATGACAGTGTAACCGAGATTAATGTAAGGCTATCAGAATGCTGACAGCCAATCAGAATGGAGCATTTCTGAGACTTTTTAGTAATAAATGTTACATTTACATGCTCAGATAGGCAGGGGAAATTAGTCTATCCAAGAAGTCCACGTCTGTGAATTTTTTGCAGACATAATGAGAAGAAGAATTATCCAGCTGAATGAAGACAAGTTGATTGAAGTACTTCAGTATGGTTGTTATAAAGCTAGCAATTTGAACGGTACATGGAATAACAGATTTTTTAGGTATCTTTAAGGGCTTCTGTTAATCTGCAAATTATGATTTGGAGCTAAAGCAAAATATAGCTGTTCCTGGAACAAGAACCAGAAAATAATTGCTTCTCCACAGAAACCTCCTGCCTCCCCCACCCCCCACCCCCCAAGACTGCAGGTTATAATATTTTACTTGAATCTCAGCTCAGCTGAACATGACACCACAAAACAATAATGTATTACAGTTGGGTCATCCTTTATGAAGTTTATTTCACTATGATTTACCTGTTGCTATGCACCTGTTTACCCCCAAAAAAATAATTAGGAAGGGAGACACATAAAGGGCTCAGTCCACAAAGGGTCTGGACCACCTCTGCACATGCAGAATGCCCACACCAAGCAAGAAAGGAACCCTTTGCACCCAAAGTGAGACATACACTGGTCCCTGCCACCTGATCCTCCTCCTGTCAGACATCGGCATAGGCATGTGACCACAGGGGCGGGTCATCATCTGCCATAAGGCCACTGGATCATTTGTTGGGCCTGACTGGGCCACTCCCCACTAGTTGTCACTATCACTCCAACATGGCACGGAGGGCTGCATGACATGTTGTGCTGTATTTTCTTTCTTGTTACATAGTTTCTCCCCTGTATGGTGATACAGTGGTCCTTGGAGGACTACCATATACCACAAACCCCTGCTCCACATTGAGTGGGGGATCAACAGCAATGCCAACTAGGATACCTAATGTCCAGCCTAGCTCCACCCAAGTCAGCCCTCCTCCTCTATGTGGACCTCAATACACATGGACTGGTGTGGCAAAGGCTGTGGATTCAGCCATGAGTGGACGAATTCTGAGGTGTAGGGCTTATGGGCAAGATATGCCCAATTTGCCTGTATCCGGCCTGTCTTTGTGGATCAGGACTAAGGTGCCGCTGCTGAGTAGGGCCGCAAAAGAGCAGATGACACCTTCAGGTGGAAACAAGCCATTCCAAGGTTCTGTAGACCCCAGGATCTACATAAACTGATTTAAAGTCTCTGGCTGTTCCTGAAAATAGGCAATTACTGCCTAGTGTATATATCTGGTTAACAATAACTAAAAAAAAAAAGAAAACATGTATTTCCATTATTAAGGTACGTATTTGCTTATTATTAGGCAACTCATAAGTTGGAAATCATGTGCGATTCCAGAGTCTCTCACTTTAGCCCTATTCCCAAAACAGCATTTTGATGACACTGAGTGAGGAACATGACTTCAGCAGTCCCAGTGAAGTGAATAGCAGGAATGCTGCAGGTCTGTATTTAAGTAAATAGGCTACCTTTCGTATTTGTGGTCAGTACTGGGTTAATATTGGAGCACCATGCCTACCCCTAGGTAGAAAAAGTATTAGCTTCTCTTCAAAGAGTAATTCTGCTCCTCCCCCATTTTTCATCCTACCTTCCACGTGGACAGATAGAAGTCACCATGGTCACACCCTTCCAACAGCTGGAACTCTGGGCAAGCAACTGTCCTCCAAGCTGATTCCAATGTAGCTCCCTGACTCGTCAGCAGTGGGTGGCAAACATCTAGACAGCCCACACCTCCCTCACTTTCGATCAGCTCACTTCCATGATGGCACTGGCCCCCAGCTGGGTAAAGCATGGGATTCCTGGATCAACATTCAAACCCCAGTCTCCCAGATGGCAGCAGGACATGCTGATGCAGAAACACGGGGCTGGCCCAAGAGTAAATCTCTTTATGGGGGAAACACTTCACATATACATTTTTTATAATTGTTGGCTAGATATAATTTCAACTTAAAACCAGTGGGTGCTATGCACGAAGTGGTGGTGGTACATGGAAAATGTGCATACCATGCCTGCATAGCTGTGTACCTGCAGACAGGTGTGTACATGCCGGTATTGACAACTGGCGCCCACCTGTCCGCGGTTCCTCCCCCCCGGTGCACAGGACTCTACAGGGTGGCCAGGGATGGAGTTGTGGACCCAGGTGGGATCCATTGGGATGCCCATCCAGGGTCCCAGAGTGGATCCCTTACATGGACCAGTACGGGTCTGGGTGCGTGAATGCTGACCACAGGCACCCGGACTCATGTGGCATGGACCAGATGTCCGGTGTACTAGCCCTTGCTATCCAGCATCTTCCTGGTGCACAGCAGGCCCCCCGGCAGGGGGACCCCACCCCCGTCACACAGCCATGACCAGCTGATGTGGCCACACACCTCAAGTCCCCCATGCCCCATCCCAATGGACCCCCCACCCCATGTGCCCCACAAGCATGCCCTGCCTGGGACAGACATATAGATACATCCCCAACCCCGGATCCTGGAGCCCCCCAAGATAGCAGTGGCACCCCCATACCCACCAGATACGCTGCCCCAGCCCTCATCTGCTGCCTGCTGAGTGGGGGCGGCATTAAAGATCTGCATCTGGTCCTGCCATGACTGGTGGGGTACGGCTGTTAAAGTGCATAGTGGGTTATGGATCCCCACTGCTGTAACCTGCTCCCATCTCCGCACCCATGTGGCCTGCACTGCACAGCTTAGTGAATATCATGTAGTGCTGGCACATCTTCAGAATGCCCCTGATGTGTTTCATTCTGCACAGCAGGGGGAGCGGCTGTGAACCTGCCTTGCACTACATCATGAAAGCCACATGGTGTCCGCAGGACCTTGTTCCATGGTATTCAAGCATATAGTTGCCAATGTGCCCGGTTTACGTGGTGCATTTGCATCGTGACTAGCGCCCACTATGTGTAAATCTCCGTTACACCCCCCCATTACACATTCAAATGTGTAATGGAGATTACCTCACACAACACCTCAGCTGTTTAGGGTATGCATTAAGCCATTTGCACTTCACTACCCAAGAAAACACAAACCCAGTAATTACTAAATGTAAAATAAAATGTGGACAACAGTAAAGCTCATTGTTTTACATACTCTGTGTGTGTGATACCTATATAAATCACTCAATGTTTAGTCTCATGCTTTATGTGGCATCACATACCAAGGGTGTGTAACAAAAAATCTTGTTATACACTGTTACCCATACATTATTCTCTTTATAAATTACTCAAGTTAGCTAGCATTATTTGTAATGCTTCACTTTGCATTTTTCCTCCCTCACCTCTGAAATGGAGTACTCTTCTTTAACACTGCCTTAAGAGGTGACAACTGTACAAAGACCGAGAGTTGTTATTCTGAAAGCCGATTGGCTTAAAGCACAAGTGATTTATAATCCCTAATACTGTACCCAACAGAAAATCCTGTTACTAGAAGAAATACTATATAAGTGTTAAAAATGGGACCACACTTCTTTTTTTATGAATTTCAGCTCTGATTCATTCATTTTTTTTTTACATTTTCAAAAATATCCTCCCACCCATGGTTCCTGGTGCACAGCAGATGCCAGTCTCAATTAGGAGTGTGGGTGGAGTACAGAACTTTCTCTTAACAGTGGCAGCCAGTATTCTGACACACCTAACAGTGAAAAGTCACATTCTAGGAAGACACCTGTAACCTAAACAATGCTACCAGGTGCAGAAAATATGATTGCAGTATCCCCTTAACAGCACAGTTAGCCTGGCTTATGCAGGGACAGGCTCCACAGGAAATAATGAGCTCAGCAGAAACAGGAGGGCAGCCTGGGAGTCTACCAGCGATCATTGCTTCTGCAATGGATCAGTGCAATTTCTCTGTGTGCATGCATAGATTAATTGACAAAGACATACTGCCCTGTATGCACTACCATCCAATTAGCAACTATTCTCTGTCTCCCCAAACATGACTTTCTACTCTGGGAATCTTTTGGAGAGATAACCCATTTTCCAAGACAGTCCCAATATTATATTACAAGCTCATTCAAGAGACTATCAATTCAGAATTTCGGTTTTATGTTTTTGGTCTTTGAGTATCAATATTGTTTGGCTTACCAAGGGTTAACTTTTAGATTCATAGAAACATATTAGCATGCCTGCAGGACGTGGCCTTACTAAAAACTCTTCTCTGTGTAGCGGTACATCCCTTTACAGGTTCATGGTCATCCACGCCACGCTGGCCCCCTTCACCTGCTCACTGTTCCTTTATTTATTTGGTGTTCATTTCTGACTGCTGGAATTCTGTGTTTAATATCAGGTTTAAACATTTGTTTACAACGCACATACAAAGTGTAACAAAAATCTTCTGAGCCAAAGGTGGAATGCTAGATTTTTGTACAAAATACCAACATTTGTATTCCATCTGAAACATCAGATTTGAAACTAAATTTCTAGCTGTTTGCCCCCCAAATACTGCAGGACATGCAGAGAATTATGTTTTTTGCAGGTGCTTAGCTTGGGTCTCACCCCTTCTGCCCCATGTCTACTCCACTGCAGACCACAATTAATGAGCATGAACCTCCACAGCCAGTCACACTGCAGGGCCATGGTCCAGTTATTTATTTATTTTTTTATTTATTAAAAAGTTGAACATTTACAGGCTAGGTTCCATGAAATACAGAGTCTCATTTACAGAACATCTCAAGTCATAATGTAAAGTTTTTATCAAGGGGCCGGCCCGTTGGCATAGCGGTTGGATTTCCTCTTGCGATGCCGGCGACCCGAGTTTGGGAATGGACCTGGGTCATTGGAGGGCTGGCCGGGGGGAGTTGGATTGAGCATCCCATGGACTGCTCTCCTTCTCCAGAGGGAGGGTGGGGGATGCCGCCGGTGCAAGGGAGACCCCTGGTGGTTAATTAAGATTCTGACAGTGGCACATTCCCATACTATAACTGCAGATGTTTAGAATCGTGCAGTTTTTTCTTTAGCTGTAACAGGCACAACATTTTTTTATGATGAAATCTGTGTAAAAGTGGGGACTTGCATTTATGACATGAAATCGGCATGCATGCACACACACATACAGTAGTGGTGGCATCTGTGAATATAAACTGTCATCTTTTTTAAATGACGTACCTAACCGTCAGAGATGACATTTTATCTTTGCTATTGGGTAGGCCGTAATCAACTTGAACATTGGATACATTACAATGGAATAAAGAAACAGAGCTGCTTTCACAATACTGGTGACATCACAAACAGCAATGTACAGTATTGCAGAAAGAAGCACAGTCTACCCAAATGAAACAAAATTTAAACTTCTACAGTCTTTTGACAAAATGTAAACTTCTACAGTCTTTTAACAAAATTTAAACTTCTACAGTCTTTTAACAATCAGTAATCATACAGCAGCAAGTGACAGCTGTAACCCTGTCATCTGCTTCTATATAAATGTCAAGACTGATCCTGCTGGGGGCTTACTTCTGGATATTGAGGAAGAGAGGTGGACTTATTAGGATGTGCTTAGAATCCCAGTGTCCATCACATGTTCAGTTCTGCATTTATCTATGGTTCCAAGAGTCTCTAAGACCAATATTCTAGACCTGGTTCATATATTGAATGTGGAATATATAATGTACTACATCAGCCAGAAGATATTTTTTTATATACGGAATGACCTGATCAAAGTCTTTCTTTAATCAGACATGCCCATGAAAACCGATGCAGCTATCCCTGCTGGCTCAGTCTTATAGAGAAATATGTTGCTGATGAATTCCAGCTTAGTTGAAGACAGAAGTTGATAATTTGCCATACTTTTTCATGCTGTCCTCTGATAATCCCAAACCCTGCAGTTAGTCAGTCATGGAGCAACATCTGTGTGATATGATAGTGCGTCAATCAGTCAGCATTCAGTGCTTGATTGTGTCGTGAGATGCTGTGTGAATTTCCTCTTTAGACATTAATACTGACAATTAGTGTATTGAACAGTTAGCTCATCTGCAGGTCCTTGCTTGTAGCAACATAATGACCTACATATACTGTATTATATCTCCATTCTGTACTTTCAGAATGCAGAACGATGTACTTTTAAACTGAAATATCTGCTAGCAGTGTGTCTGTGACCCCCTCAATATGGGACACCCGTTTTCTGGATAATATGAAGTGTGAAGAATTATTCTGTGTTCAATATAAACTCCAGTATATTCACATATATCTCTATACTGTAATCTTGTAATCCTAGAATTAAATAAATAGAATAAATAAACACCGGTTGTCTCTTATCTACTTCACTTAATCTGCTGATTTTTAGACACCTTATCATTGATAGACTAAACATTTTGTTTGCAATTGCCTTGACCAAAAAAGAAATTGATAGGTGTCTGTGTATCCACCTTTCCCTTTCTTTTCATTATAGTCAGGTTTGTTCCAATTGAACACATCTGTTTACTTAAATACAAGTACATGGCACATGGTATTATGCCATCTGTCTGTATATTCTCAGCAGGTAACACATTTGCCTTTGAGGCCGGAAGATCAGAAGGCTGTGGGTTCTATCCCTATACTAGGCACTTGGGTTAAATCCCAATACTGACAATGTAGTGCAGCATGAGGGGGATGCTACACACCTGAGGTGCAGTTTTTCAGATGAGACGTTAAACCGAGGTCCCATCTGCCTGTTCTGGTGGTAGTTCAGATGGATGCTAAAGATCCCATGGCACTTCTCGAAAACAGTAGGGGAAGTTTTTATTGAGAAAAAACATAACATCACAAAGAAAAAGAGCAAAGTAAAAAACAATATGTTACATATCACCAGAAAAGAAAATTATTCACAACATAGGAAATGTTTCATAAAACAATCATTGTGTCATTAGAATGATGCTTTCGGTCAGTTGCATATAAGGAAAGTAAATCATTATGAACAGACTCAATTATAACGGAATAAGAAATCTGTTGCTGTTGTAACACAAATTTACATCGGGCTTGCCATAGAAAATACTGTAATAAAGCAAAGAAAACATGTAAGGTACTTTTATGATAGATGTTCCAAATCCCTGCATAATCTCCCAGAATGAGAGTATTATATGTTCATGACGAAAGATGTGGCATTTTCCAATAAAGTGCTGCCTGTGACCAAAAAGCCTATCTATACAATCTATAAAGAAATGCTGTTGACTCTCTTCTATATTAATACATTGTGGTTTTAAACAATATCTTTCATCTAGAGGTTTGTATTTCATGTTTCCCCTGACACCCAATCTTCCATGGGCTGACATCCAAATAACATCCCAGGTTTTAACTGGGATTCTGTAATCTGTTAATTTGTGAAGTGCTAAGATCATTTTAGTGGGGTACACTGAGGAAAAAGCAGTGTGATTTTCTGGACTTCATAGATAATATGAGCATAAAAGTTTTCCGAGACAATGTAGGTAATTTCTGCAGTGGAATCTTCCACTGATAAAGTTTCTTAAGTGTGGCAAGTCCATACTTAGGTAAGGAGTCAGATAAAATGATTCTTGGGGAAATAAAGACCATTTAAAGAAATATTTGTGCCAAATTGACTGGACCCAGAACTGCCAAGTTAACGAGGGCTGAGTCCAAAGGAATGAAAATGATGAAAACAAAAAGTTAGAATGAAAAAAAACAATGGGATTAATCATATTAAGGCCTCCATCCTTTTTGGGAAGGTATGTGTAGTCTTTCTTTATAGGGTTAAGTCTATTTCCCCAGAGCATCTGAAAAAAAATGCTATATAACCTAGTTTCTATAGAAATAGGGGGAGGAAAAACATGACTTATGTATGTAAACTGGGGCAATAAAAACTGTTTAATAATTGCTACTCTTTTTTGCTTACTAAAGGTCCAGCTTTTCCAGAGATTTACCTTTGATTCTCCAATCTCCAATCTTTTTACCCAATTATATAGAGCCATATCCTCAATTCCAAACCACACCCCTAATATTTTTTGAGGAATACGTGATACAGGTATATTAAAATAGGTAGAGACTACTGAAGGAGTAGTTTGTAGGGGTATTATAAAGCATTTTCCTATATTTAAGGACGCACCTGAGAATTTTCCAAAAAAAGAAAAAATCTCTAATGCTCTCTGTAATGATGAGACATTTGCTAATAACAAAGTAACATCATCAGCAAATGCTGTAATTTTTACTTTATCCAACCAAGGGGAAGGGGAAAGTCCCATAATCTGATGGTCAGAGACAATACTCCTAATGACCGGGTCCAAAATGAAAGTATACAGTAAAGGGCTTAAAGGGCAACCTTGCCGTACACCTCTCTTAATTTTAATTTCAGAACCCATTAGTCCATTTACTAGTGGAATAGTAACTGCCTGGCTATATAGGTTAATTATCCATTTAACAAATATGTCTGGAATGCCATAATGAGTTAAACAAAATACAAATAGGAGTGACAGACCGTATCGAAAGCTTTCATTGATCTAAGGCCACTATAATGCCTGAACCTGAAGAGTTTTGTGATGACATAGAAAAATATCTCTTTACTAAATACAGGTTTTGTTGCAGGGTTCTAGTGGGAATAGAACAAGTTTGTGCTGGATGGATTAAAATTTCTGCAGCCTTTATTAATCTATTATGCAAGATCTTAGTTAATATTTTATAGTCGGTGTTTAATAAACTAATCGGTCTCCAATTAGATACCAAACTCTTATCACCCTTTTATATAGAAAAGTCATGTTTAAGTAGACAGGGTTTTAGCAGTTGGGATATTCAAAACTGAATTAAATACTAGAGGCAAAAAGAATTCCATATATTTAGAACAAGCTTTATAGAACTCATTTGGTATACCATCCAGACCTGGAGCAATTCCAGACTTCAAATGTTTTATTACTTCTGCAACTTCATAAGAGGTGATAGGAAGTACTAATGATTGTAAAATATATTCTGGAAGTTTAGGTATAGTGGGAAGTTTGTTAAGTGGAAATGTTTCTATAAGTAATGTGGTTGAGAACGAGAAATATTCTTGTACGTATTGTTGGACAATAGATAATATCCCAATCTCAGTAGTAACTAAATCCCCTTGAGAATTAACAAGTCCTGTCATCACAGTATTAGTAAGACGGGTTTTACAGGCCTGAAAGGGGTCAGACATAGGACTATGCTTTATCCCATATTTGAATTCTAAATCTAGAGATTTTACCCTATCATATTGAAAATCCTTCATTGATTTTTTTTATTGTTGTAATTTGGGAATGAAATAAGGAACGTTCTTTAGGCGGTAAGGACATTAATTTGTATAGTTGATTTCTATGTAATAAATATTGAAGATATTCTGAGTTTATTTAAATCTACCCACTTAATAAACAGGGATTTAATCTCAATTTTCAATTGTACCCACCAGTCAAAATAATTATCAAAGAAACCCATAGTGGAGAATTTAGCAGTAAAAAAGCTTTCTAATTTAGAAAAAGAATTTTCGTCCTGCAAAAAGGAAGTGTTTAGTCTCCATCTGCAGTGTAAGGAGGGAAAAATGGGGGGTATATGGGTTAATGTAAGAGTACTTAATAAAATATTATGGTCCAAAAATTCAGTAGGTGAACAATATTTTGGAAAAAGATATCGGGAAACAAAAAACATATCAATGCGGGTTGAAAAAGTATGTCTAAAATATGTTTCACCTCCCCGTGGGTGTAGGCTTCTAAAAACATCTGTGAGGCCTGAATCATTAATCAGTTTATGAAGAAAATTAGAATCGCAATATATCTTTTTCCCAAGTAATTTGTTCATATTGTTATCTAGAGAGCAGTTAAAATCTCCTCCCCAAATAATATGTTTCCTAGTTAGCAAAAAGGGTTTAACTTCTTCAAAAATCTCTATCCGAGATAATTTTGTCTGAGGTGCATACAAATTAATCAAACGAAAGGAATATTCCCCAAAGAAAAAATCTAAAACTAACAGCCTACCAGGTCTAAGGTCCATTACTCGAGATATTTTAAATAATGTATTTCCAAATAATACCCCAAGCCCGTCTGCGACATCTGAACCAAATGTCCAGAAGGAAGGACCCCAAATCCATTTCCTTTGTAATTGTGTTACTTCAAAAAGAGATTTTACCCAGGTCTCTTGCAAAAGAATTATGTCCAATTTCAAAGACCCCAAATACATCAAAATAGGTAAATGTCATTGGAATGTTTTCATACTACAAACATTGTATGAGGCCAATTTTAATATGGACATAGGGAATCAAAGAATGTCAAGGACTATTTTTTTGACTAACCTTCCTTTTTTTCCCTTTTTTTCCTTTCTTTTCTTTCGCTAGCTCTGTTGTTTTACTCTCATCATCTTCTGTAATTAATTCTGACACATGAGAGGTATCAGATTCAAGGTCTGATTCCCTGGGGTCATCTTGAAGAGGGGAAAAGAAATTCTCTGTAGGTAAAGGAGCTATGGGGAATTTTTTTATAGAAGCCCTAGTAAGTCATCTGCTCTTGATGGTTTCGAATGGGGGAGGCATAGAAAGGCCAGTAGTTTGTTTACTGGAGGCAGAAGGTTTGGAAGCAATATGGCTATCTGCAGAAATATGGGGTTCCTTAAAAACAGGCCCTGTCGTTTTAGGGATTACCACATGGTCTGCCGCTGAAGAGGTTGAAGGCATAGAGGCAGTTTTATCAACAGGACCATGTTTTTTTGCCTGAGCTTTCTTCAGTAGCTCGTCTTGATCCCAACCTGCAGTGCAATTTCTGCGGGCCCAGGGACACTGGTGAAAGGCGTGGCCCTTTTCGTCGCAGAGGTTGCACTGAAAAATGTTGCTACACATATCTAAAGAGTGGCCAAAACCTCCACACAAGGGGCATTTTAGTATATCACAGACACTACTTAAATGGGTTTTAGCTCCACACTTATAGCAGGCCCTGGGTTGTCCACTATAAAAGCAAACTCCCTATCTTTACCTAAAAGAAACTATTGGGAAGATGTACTACTTCAGAGTTAACTAAAAAGTTTTACTTTGAACTTCCAGCTCCCAGTCCATATGCCTTCAGAATCTAGTAAGGCCTCTGGTGGGCTCAAAATGTCACATTTAGACTGCAACCAATGATAAATATCGGCTGACATTCAACCTCTTCATTACGGAACATGATTGTAATATAATCTAATTTGAGGTCTAGTGAGGGTATAACAAAAAAGGTCCAAATTGGGGTGGTCTTAAGGGTAGTATACTTATCCCAAAATTTGTCTAAAAGGGTATTAGACTGAAAGCTAACATCAAATGAGTCCTCACCTGAAATGTGGATTAAGGCATATATATCTGAGGCAGGAAATCCCATAGAGAATTTTAACAGTTGTTTAAATATATAATACCTGTCTGGATGCTCTAGGAGACCACCTTTATAGCGTATCCTAACAGCATTACGTCTTGGGGCCTGTTCTAATTTATTTTTAAATAGCTCCAACATGGGAGGCCTGGATTGGGAGTCTGCACCCCCTGCCTGTGAGGGCATTTCAACATTTTCCCTTACAAACCCAGCAGCATCAAAAAAGGAGGTAGTTGGTTTCGGAGAAACCAAAGTACTCTCCCCACCCTCAGTGAAAACAGCACTTTTAGGAGAAGTGTCAGAATACCTGGGCCCAGTGATGCTGAATCGGTGGCATGCTTAGTAATAGAAGAGTCCGTTGAAAGGTAGTCCAGTCGGATCAGGAATCCAGCATCCGAGTCAGTTTTAGCCATCCCGCTCCTTGTAGAGCCAAATCTTCTGACCAGTCGACAGGGGAATCCTGTGGAGCCTTTTCCTGTAGTCCAAGCGCCGTCGCATAACCTGTGACACCTGTTGTCCGCTTTGTAGGAATCAGTCTCAGTCGCATCATGTTCTCGTGAAGGTAGTTCCGCCTGAGCCGACTCTGTACCAGTCCCTGAAATCATGGAGGAACATGCGTATCTGAATGCAATGCTGCTAACTCCACAATCCCTCAGCTGCCGCTCCCCGCTTGCTGGAATATCTCCAGCCACCTCCAAAACTCGT
Source organism: Neoceratodus forsteri (assembly GCA_016271365.2). Lineage (NCBI taxonomy): Eukaryota > Metazoa > Chordata > Ceratodontiformes > Ceratodontidae > Neoceratodus > Neoceratodus forsteri. The sequence continues at coordinate 67,530,045 of JADMNL010000030.1, forward strand.
TTTGCTTCCGTGCTGATTCCAGTAAGGGAGTATCTACGGATAATTCGGGTGAGTCTGTAAACGAAGTATTAGCAGCAGTCTCAGGAACCTTGTTCAAATCGACCTCCATCTCTAACGATAGTTGCTGTAATGCTGCCATCATGCAGCGTGACATCAGCGAAACTCCTACTGACGGCAACAAGGCAGCCAGTAGGGGAATTTCCCCGGTGTCCTGGCCAAATATCCCTCATTCACTAAAAATACCACCAACAGCTTAATCTGGTTCAAGGTCAGTTGGCTTTCATCTGTATCCCCCTCCTCTGGGTCGTGCCTGAAAATAGGCAGCACTTGTCTAGTGCACTTACCCGGTCAACAAAAACGAAATAAAATAAAATAAATATTCATTCCAAATAGTTTTAGAATCGTTTACTGGTAACAACTACCTAGTTCTGATTTTTTGGCATTGTGTGTAATCAGTACTGTTAATCTCCGCTGGATGCATGGGTGCATTTTATTCTTTTTCTTGCAATTACTTTGAAAACATTTATCTGTTACATTTTCAGGTGGAATGCCTTCAGATAAAAGTTTGTTTTTCTCTCACAGAGGGGCCAAACTTTATTTTCCCAGTACATGGAAGATGTAGGAAACCACCAGTCTCAAGTATTCTCCAGCCAAGCCTGCTCAAAGGGTCCCCTATATGCTCCAGTAGAACTACTTAAATACACCCTGTGATTTCAGAAGAAAAAAGCAAAACAAATCAAAGTATTCCAGTGTATCCAGCCCAGTGGCACTGAGGGTTGAGGCGCTGGTCGCCTTGCCTTGTGCCATGCCGGTGACCTGTGTTCGGGAACAAGCACGAGTCACTGGGGGTTAACAGGGGAGAAGAGGGACTGAGCATCCGACGGACTGCTCTCCCTCTCTAAGCGGGGAGGGATTCCAGTAGTCGGCGCAAAGGTGTCCACTAACGGAGGCTGGGGGATATAGCGCGGCTGCTCTACAGAAGGGGGCATGATGGCGCAGGCACCAAGGAGGAGTGCATGCGGATCCGTGCACGCTCCTTCTGTGGGTGCCACTGCATGCCCCTCATGCAAGGGCACAAAATGGAGGAGAAAATCTGGTCCCAGTAGAGCACTGATGAGCCATCCACCCACCGCAGGCCCCAACCCCAAATGACGCTCCCCACACTGGATCCTGTGAGAAGGTGAGTTGAGCCGAGCTGGAGGGGCTCATCACTGCCCCACCACAGGGGGTAATCCGTGGGGGTAGGGGATAGTGGCCTGATCTTGGGGTATGGGGCTGGACAGGTGGATGAGGATGGTAGCCGATCGGGGCCCAAGGAGTAGAAACAATTCAAGAAAAAAATAAATAAAGTATTCCAGTGTAGATACCATCCCAGCAATGCCAGTTCCGGATAAAGCATATGGAAAACAGTGTTCCCAAATCAGGTTTAATATCCCCAAATCTGTCATTTGAAAAAAAAGAAATATAAGAAACAAAGAATGCAGGGATGCTACTGTGATGCCAAACTGGTTGCTGCTTTTCAAGTTATGACTGTTTAGCAGAAAGTTGGGAGGGCAGGTCTGATCAGCAAAATCCACAAGAAAGTCCTGCAGGAATATTAGGAACTTGAACTGCCACCTGGAGAGTGGTTCCTAGAGAAAGTGTTCTTACACAGTCAGAGGAGCTGTGTGTGGGAGAGCCATGCAGCATAGGCTTACATTTTTCAACACAATTCAAACTCACTCACAAGACTTGTGTCAAGGTACTGTACCACACAGCTGAAGAGTTTGGTTCTGGTGATTCTGCTTTTTACATTACTACACTTCTACCATTTTGCATGTTCTACTGAACATATATGAATAGCCATTATGATTTCTAAAAGCAACAGAGAAAACCGTGTTTTATATCACATTTAGTTCTCAGAATATGTTTAGATTGCCATGGTCTGGACAGGAATTACACACTTTATTTGGAAGCAGTTTTCAATATCACTACATCTACATTCATAGTAGATGGATTACTACAACCATAGTTTTATGATAGATGAGGTCATTTAAATAACCACATGTTCACAGGCAGTGTTCTATGTTTTTTAGGTAACTATGAAGCCATGATCTCTGGATTCGGAGTTCACTGAACATTTCAACCATCCTCATATGCCAAAGGATAAAGCAGGGATATTAACGGCTTTAATAAAAGATAAGAGTTAAGCCATTATAGATCCAGAAGCAAATGGTTTGATATGTTTTACTGGACCAACATAGATGTTACAAAAAGAAAACAATGTCTAAGCTTTCGGACCAACCAAGTCCTTCCTCGGAGACTTAACGAAGGACTTGGTCTGAAAGCTTAGACATTGTTTTCTTTTCGTAACATCTATGTTGGTCCAATAAAAGGTATCAAACCATTTGCTTCTGGATCTGTCCTTACAAGCACCAATACAGCAACTAATCTATTTCTGTATGTCATCACTTAAGTCATAGGCATTCACTGATAGCTTACTATTCTGTTATCATCAACCCATCTGTATCTGTAGTGCAGGGCTCCTTGTGCAGCCAGATGGACTCCTCACTTGGAGCAAGGCCCAGGCCCTGTGTGTCTACATGGAAAGCGCAGGGAAGCTAGATGGACTCCTCACTTGGCATGGAAGGGGAGGGCCCACAGGGCCCTGTACTTCTGCATCCAGATGGACTCTTCACTTGGCACAGGGCCCAGAGGATGTTACATGTTTGCATCAGTAGCTGCACAGAAGCACAGAGGCCTTTCGCAGTCAGACGTATCTGTTCGCGGAGGTCCCAAAGGGACCTGCATGAACGAGGGTACCATTCTACTATCTTAAGAAAAAGGATATTCACTGCAAAAAAACTGCATTAATGCAACAGTTAGGGTTCAACTTAAAGCAACAAAAATAGGGAAATATGGCATAAGGGTTTCTAGCCTTAACTCACTCCCCCCTCCCAGCATCAAAAGAAGAAGCCCATGCAAACAACCACAGATAGCCATCAAAAGGTAAGACAAACAACATACAACTGTTTCCAGATGACATAAATGCAGTGATGTGCTACCACTGTGAATTTGTATCTGATGCTGCATAATCAAAGGCCCCACAGGGTCTAATTACATCCACTATATTAGTTTATTTAACCTGGGCATTTGGCATTGTTGCACACCCCACTTCTCCTGGAAAAGCTTAAATGGGCAGGACTTTTTCTTACCTTGCAGTTAGTTGGTTCTCCTCCTCCCTTGATGGCAGGCCCCAAGCTGTCCACATGGTAGACTCACGCTTGCCCCTGTTCCCCATTCTCTCAGGCGTACTACATGGTTCTGTCTGGGCCTATCCTCTTCTCCATCTTTCTTAATGACTTCTCAATAGCTTGTTCTTCTGTATCCATCCACATGTATGTAAACAAATGCGATAATATTTGTCTCCAATGGCTTTTGTTCTGACATGATTGATTGGCTCCAGTTACATTTCTTCAACATTCATTGTTGGTTCCAGGAAAACCAATTGTACCTCAATGCCAAAAAATGGCCTCTATTACCTTTAGCACTTGGCAAAGGGTTGGCCTAACTCCTATCTCTCCCCTCCTTTCATACCCTTGACTGTGGATTGATCAAGGATGTTTTCTCTTTCAAATACATGGGGTATGGTTGAACCTTCACCTTGATTTTTCTGTGAATACGGATGCCATCCACCAGAAGCTCCAACCACACTTGGCACACTTTACAAGAGTAAAGCCTGCATCCTGCTTTCTGCATGGAGAGAAATCCTCTTAAAACTTATCTTTCTAGTTTTTGACTATGGCGATATAGTCTACACTCCCCTCTTTCACTCTTTCTGTTGCTTTGCCACTTACTGTCCCCCTCGCACCCACCACTGCTCCCTCTACTCCTCTGTCTCCCTCCCTTCACCTGAATCCACATGTCTCTTTATCACTGGGCTTCTGTCATCAACAAATTCTGGCTTGGCTCCCTCCCTACCACCTTACCGCAGTTCTCTCACCCTGCCATACTGCCACTTATTTCCTCCATAAAACTGACCTTCAATCTCTTATGAAATGAAATCCTCTTATGAAATGTTTTGTACAGAAACAAAGAAACATGGCAGCAGAAAAAGACCAATGGTCCATCTAGTCTGCTTGAGTTCCCTACTTAGCTCAGCGATCTACTGTCCCTCCAGGGTCCTAGCCCTCCCCATCCTTCCTTCCCATTCTCCACCCTGATAATGCCACCCTGAGCAGCCACTATACCCTTCATTCTGTTCCAACCGTGCTTAAAACCACTAACAATTTTCACACTCACGACCTTGTATGGCAGACAGTTCCTTGGCTCCACCACCCACTCTGTAAAATAGCACTTCCTCATGTCCCTCCTGAACATCCCTCCTATTAGTTTCCACTTGTGTCTATGTGACCATGAGCCAGTATTTAAGCTAACTAGTTCCACATGGTTCACCTTGTTAATTCTTTTTAGGAACTTAAAAGGTCTCTATCATATCTCTCCTCTCTCTTCTGCTCTCCAGAGAGTACATGTTCAGTGCCTTGAGATGCTCCTTAAAGTACCTGCCCTGTTGGCACTGAATCATTTTTTGTCACCCTGCACTGCACCATCTCCAGAGTATCCCTATCCTTCCTGAGGTGAGGACTCCAGAACTGGACACAGTACTCCAGGTGTAGCCACACCAAGGATCTATATCAGGAAAGTATCACCTCTTCTTTCCTGCTCTCAATACCCTTCCCTGTATATCCCAGACTACTACTTGTCTTGCTATATGCCTTGTTGCACTGACTCAATTGCTTTAGGATGTCAATGATGATAACTCCAAGGTCTCATTCCTTGGCCACAGCACTAAGTCTCACCCCTCCCATCCAGTACTCCATCTTGGGCTTCTTGTTCCCTAGGTGCAATACCTTCCACTTTTTGGCACTTGTAGGCCAAGCTGCTTTCTCCTTCTGTTTCTCTAAGCTCTGCCTCATTCCTTTTCTCCCTCAAATACATCCTTTGTGTCTTCTCCATTCACTCCTGAAATTGCCCCTGGCCGCATTAAGAACTGGCTTCCATGTAAGTACTCCAAAAATCAACCTCCTTTGACCATAGCATAATCATGGGTTTTCACACATTGTTAGTTCTGACTCTGTTATTCATTGCACTTGTCTATGGTCATAGCTACTGTATGTTAATTGTTTATATTTGTGTCTTTACTTGGCAACAGTAACGTGTTACCTATTTTATTTATTTTACTGCACCTTATTACCAAGTTGTAATGTTCGCCACGTCCCCTTTCTCCCAGGATGCATCTGGAAAGGAGCTGTTATTAGCTCAGTATACAGTAGCTTTCCTGGTAAAACTTTTGATATAAATAAAAATAAATGAACAAAGGCAATTCTTGAACAATTGGTGGCTCAGGGCAGTGAGATTGAGCATGTAGAGATAGTGGTGAAATCCACTGAGGAGAGATCCTTAACAAAGCTAAATACCACAATGCAACTAATTAAAAATAATATCTCTGTACTATTGTTTAGAGGCCCTGGAGAACCACCGCCATGCTTACAATATCAGAGTGGTGGGTCTGAGTGAGAGAGTGGAGAGCAGCAATATACTGGACTTTCTACTTGCTTTTGGAAGCCCTGCAGAATCCCGCTGACAGCCCACTGTTTGGCATTAAGAGGGCCTGTCATGGACTCTAGAATAGAAAAAAGCACAGCCAACATGCCCTATACCTTCCGACTGCTGGTGAATAGCATGAAATCCAAGGGTTACTACTCTGCCTGGTACGGGAACATCTCTGTCTACAACATGAGGAGTTATACCATTTTTTAATACAAAAGCAATAAAATATAAGTAAAAAAGCAGGCGCAAGATCAACTTGTGCAAGAGTCACGTTCTACTGCCCACACAGCATCAGCTGAGAAGAAATTTCTCAGGCAGTGCACAACTTCTCTTCTTGCTCCTTATTTGGATGTATACCATGGTCAGGAAGTTCTTATTTGGGATCATGTGATAAAGAAGTTATATAGATGGGCAAATGTCCACAGAATGGTAAGTGAGATGTTCCTCCATCCAACACACACACACACACAATATATATCCATTATACATATACATTTTTGTTGTGCAAGAGCTGAGGAGATATGCATGCCAAAACAACAAGAATGTTTGTGGCATGCAGATATAAATGTTGTTACCCTCCAACCCTGGGCATCCTGGCACTTATTCTCACATTGCACTAGGGCAGAGGCAGCCCGACAGTGATGCATGCTAACCCTACCCCTGTGAGGAAAGCATCCAAGCAGTTACACAACCCTTCCAGCCTCCATTCCTGATGTCCTAGGCTCAGGGCATTAACCCAGGCTGATAGTGAGATGACTGCCCCTACCTGTGTACAGGTGGTGCCATGAAGCCTAGGTTAACGCTGCACTATTTTTTACCTGCCCCCTACATAGGGGCTGCTGCAGCTGCATTTTCCCCAGCCCAAAAAGTAGACAAGTAGCAGTCTTCAGTATTGACCTCCATGGCAGGTCAGCAGGAATGCTTGAGGATCCGACAGCCCTTCTCCCTTCCATTGCACTGTAACTGTCACCTCCAAGAAGAGCTCAGTTGAACTCACTAGCCCTAAGGTCAGGAATCCCAGGTGTGAGCCCACACCAAAGTCTCACAGACTACAGCACAGAGAGCTGCGGCCATGCTACTGGCCCAGCACCAGATTTTAAATCTACAGTATCTGCAATAAAGGACATTTAATCTTTTGTGATTAAAGAAATGAAACAGCAACTAGTACAGCTGGCTTTACTACCTACAAAAGGTATGCAAAATGTTTATTTCCCCCTGCAGAACTCTGTTGGGATGGCCATTCTGCCCCATGGACATTTTGTAGCATTTCCACCATGCATACTGCTGAAAGTCCCACAGAAATGTAGAATTCTGCCTGGGGAAGCCAAGCAAGTTCCACTAAGTTTGTCTTCTTCGGAAGTGGAATTGAAACATTTTGCTCATCCCTACTATCATTCTTTTCCCAAAACAATAACGGGAACAAATTCAGCAGTGCTGCTGTCACCAAAATGCCTATTGTTTTAATTTATTCTGCATTTTTAATTTCCCTAATATTTGCACACAAACCCTGCTCCCCCCCCAAAAAAAAACAATAAAATGGTACCTGAAAATACTGGTTACCCACCACACCATTTTCAGCTCCTGCAGTAGCATCCATGCTCGCTTAGAGAACAGATCCGTTGGATGCATATAAAATTATTTCTATAAGCATGTCAACCTAGGCAAATGGAGCTAAGAGCACCAGTTTGGTGCTTATATTGATAAAAATATTTATAAGATGCTTTGTTGGACTTCTTTTTGAGACAAAGAAACAACCTTGTGTAGTGAGACAAGCATTTCCACTGAGATGTTCCATAAAGACTTACTGGGATAATGAAGATGTTACTTTTTGTGCTTCATAAATGAGCAGGGATCCCTCAGAAAGGGTAGCATTGCAAATTGTACAGTGTAAGTAAAGTCATTCTTGGACATTTCCTGTTACCAATAACTATATCATTAGCATGTCACACAACATGTATTTACTACAAATCTTTATACTGACTTAATTGTGCAGTCTCTTTACCCAGGATAGCTAAATACTTAAAGCAGCACTGCATGGTTGGCGATGAAAATCTAGGCCTGTACTTGTTTATTCTATTTAGATTGCCCCTTATCTCCGGACTTGGATGATGCCCTTTGTTCCCTATTTTAAGTCAGCTTTAGCACTTTTTTTCACATTTAAAATAATAAAAGCAGTGCTCCTTTTAATAAGTCTCATACCAGGTTGTTGTTGTCAATATGTTCAGCTGTTTTTGTACATGTACTGTCCCATAAAGTCATGGTGCAGTGTCTGCTGCATGCTAGTTCATTATAACCATAAGAAAAGTAATCTTAAACAATGGGTGTTCAAAAACAACAGAGAATAATGCTGAAAACCTGGTCTGGGCCTTATTAAAAGGAGTGCTCCTTTTGTTATTTTAACTGTAAAAAAAAAGGGGTAAAGCAGACTGAAAATGTGGAAAAAAGGGTATCATATAAGTCAGGAAGTAGGTGGCAATTCAAAATAAAAAAAAACCGTACAGATCAAAATTGTCACTGCTATCATGCCTTGCTGCTTTAACATCTCGATAATGCTGAGGTGCTGCTACCAGGGAGCTTGACTGCAGGGAGTCTGAAGCATAAGGCATTTACTTCACTTGCTTAAGGTTGCACAATGAGTCACTGCTGTTCTTGTTATAAGCATTTGAACCTGGGCTCTCATGGTTCACATTTCCTTTTTTTCAATGTTTTTCTGGTCCATTTCATCAACCTGCTCCCATCTGCTCCAGTCTGCCCAACCTCATCACCCACCTTTCCTACGACTTTCAACTCCTCCAGTTGTTCCTCCATGGAGTACCCTCCATGACAGGGTTGTCAGGGTAGGCTGGGCCCCTCTGGAGAACAATCCAAATAGCTCTTGAGAAAGTGCCTAGTTGGTGGACTGGCACACCATCCTGATTGTTCAGGGGTTTCCTCCAATTTCTCTCTACGGCCTCCTGTCATGCAACAGTGCACTGTATGTGCACATGGCAGAATGCATGTGTGTATCTGCATCCAATGACAGGCCCTCCTTAAGCAAATGTTCCCGCTGTGCTATCATCCAGCTTCCACCAGGTCGCAGGCAAGCAATAGAGTGATTTGCCCCCTATCCCACCAAGAGGACAGCAGTCTTTGTGACACTCTCTCCTCTGGTCAACCCCCATGTGACCAAAGTTCACTTCCAAAACCAGGCTACCAGGCCAGGTTCTGGTTCACATTTCTGTGCTCTGACCACATGACCACACAGGACTTCACAATCATTTGCAGCTGCTATATACACAATAATGCCTCATTCACACTGCTTCCTAGCTGCTAAAAGTGCATACTTATCTACTGATCACAAAATGCTTTATTACATATCTCAAGCATTATTTTTCTGTCCGAGAGCAAAGAGGTGTGACAATGCACATCCCTTAAATGTAAAACTTGGTTTTGAGTAGGACAGTCAGGAATTGTCAGCATGCAGTACTGACCATTATAAGTCTAATTATTAATGAGCTGAACTAGCTCACTGACTGGCTGCCGTGCTGGTCTGAAGTCTCTTAGAAATGACCGGCACGGCAGCGGCACTTGGCTCACATGCTGTACGCTGACAGCAGCAGTGCGTAAACAGAACTGTTTTCGGTGCTCAAAACCCGAAAGAAAAAAAATCATTAATACGATTAGACTTATAATTGCAATAATGACCTCAGAGCAGGTCATTTCCTTTGGATTAACGACTGGCTGGATGGGGGCCTTCCCCCCCAGCCGGTCGTTAATCTATAGGAAATGGCTGGCTCTTCGGTCGTTATTGCTTAACTACTAAGCATCTGAAATCAAACAGTGGTGAGAAAGAAATGCAAAATTGGGGGTGTCTCTTGTTCACATGCACGTCAGGAGACAAACAGACAGAGATGAATGAGAAGCATTAGATTATGGCACTGTATTTCATTTTATGGGTCACGATGTTTATATCTGTCCAATGACAGAACTGTGAACCCCAATGGTCCTCCTGATTCAATCAGCAGGGAGTGCTCCCATGGCAAGCTCCTGGAGACTGAGGGATATACCTACTGTCCCAATCCTCCAAAGACTTTTGCACCTGCAGAGGGGTGGCTAAGTGAGCTTGCGTTGTGCAGAGGTCCTGCTTCATACATGCAGAGACCACCATGCATCCACAGCCCTGTCTGCAGGCCCCCTCCACGATGGATCACCGGCTGCAGGCTGGTGGGAGAGGGGTGGGCCAGAGGATGGGGGCAACCATGTAACACATTCTGAACACATACTTCTTGATGTTGTGGGTTGGTGGAGGGCGCAAAGTTTACACAGCCCTAAGGGCTGCAGTAGCTACTATGTGTCCCCCTCTACATGGTCACAACATGGACCTCGGGGCCTGATTGATCCTCCCATGTGGAAGACTAGGTTTGATGGCCAAGGCACCTAGCTTCACCTGAGCTCTTTCCTTCTAGGTTGCTTGAAAGGACAGAGCAAAGAGCCTTACCAGAACAAGGGAAAGGATTAAGACTTCTTTTGGCTAGGCAGATTTACTGTGTGTTGTTGTTTTTATTTTGTACTCACAGGGATTGTTACTGTTTGTTGCTAACATTTTATTGCTTTATTTTTCTCTGATTCAAATTGTTGTTGCTGGGTATATCTTGTGCTGCATTATTACAAGGTGTGCCTACAGGTGTGTGCTGATAGATTACTGCTGTAATCTTTTGATTCAAATTGTCATTTGCAAGGTATATCTTCTGTTACTGCTTTATTTTTCCTCGTAGCAAAGTGTTTCTTACAGGGTATATCTTCTGCGAAATTATTACAGGTGGTGCTTTACAGGTTTTCCAGTTTTATCTATCATTAGGATAATCTTTCAGGGTTACTGCATTTGTTGCTGACAGATTGTTTCTGCTATTACCTCCTTGTTTCCTTCGTCTGTGGTTCTTCTTTTTTGGTAGGGAAAGGGCCCAGACACCAACCCCCATCCCCAACCACCCCACACTACACTCCTTTTATAGGGTAGTACAGTCGTGACATTTCCTGTGACAAAGCAGGAAGGGCGGATCAGTGGGGTATCCATGTGGTGACCTCATTTACAGGGGCAATAGTAATTTAACTTGTTATAACAAGTTACACAAAAACAAACAAACAAAACACAAAATCAAACTTTTGCTTACATTTTCTTCCTTCTAATTACTCTGACCAGGTTATAAACACAGCAAATTATCTGGAATGGATATCATTAACTGCAGATACTGCGTGAACACTTTTCAGAAGGGCAGTTTTACAGGATTTAGGACATTGTCTGACATGCTGGGCCATTGGAGATCTTAGGGCTCAGCTCCAGGCAGCATGGGCAGAGATTACGCACCTCAAATTTCATATTCAAGAGGAAATATATTATAAGAACTACTTGCCATTTCCCTAACATCCAACAGAAGCAGCTCAACCGCAGAAGGTAGTTGGTCCGGTAGGTTGGCAGGTGGTTAGGAGGGGCAAATCGGGTGCCCCATCACTCAGTGCTCTCCAACATATTACCTCCACAAACCATATCAGAACTACATACAGGTATCTGCCTCTATCTCCAAAATCAAACAAAGGGGCAGAGGACACTGAAGAGCAGGACACTGCAGCACAGGAGCTAGAACAACAAAACTCACCCGAAACAGGAACCAAAACAAAAAAAGCTAAAAGAAAATCCAAAAACCTTCTGATCATAGGAGACTCCATGATTCGGGGAGTTGATACATATCTCCAGCCTGGGGAAATGGTCAGATGTCTCCCTGGTACATCAGTGTGGAGAAACACTGACCGCATTGCTAAAACTGTTCAGGAAGCAGGGGAAAACACTGACGTCCTGGTACACATAAGGACTAATGATCTCACCAGCCGGTCAGTTGTGGAGACCAAGGAGCACCTGACCAGGCTGGGTGACAAACTATCATCCATTTCATCCAGCATCTCCTTCTCTGAGATCCTGTCAGTCTGGGAGAGGGGGGCAGATGGATGGAAGGTCAGAGAAGGGGAGACAGGGGAGCTAAACATGTGGCTCAAGGGTTGGTGCCAGGAAAAAGGACACAAATTTGTAGGGAACAGTTTTGGGAGCAAAAGTTCTTTAAATTTGATAATTTGCATCTGACTAAGGAGGGAGTCAGTGCATTGGGGCGGAAGTTTGACATCTTTGCAGAATATTTAAACTAGCAAATGGGGAGAGGGGTGCAGCACCCCATACATTGAATGGGAAGAACACCCTTCCCCCCTCAGCTAGTGGTCAAACAGGAGTTCAGCATGTTTGCAGTTCATTTGCATGACCAGTTAAGGAAAAAGGTCCAGCTCCCCATACGACGCACAGGGGAAACGCCAGACCTCACCCAACAACTAACACACCAAAATCTGGCCAATGGAAAATAATGTACACAAATGCTCGCAGTCTGGGAAACAAGATCCCAGACCTGCAGGCAATAATGACAGAGGCTAAACTGGACACAGTAGCAATTAACAAGATGTGGTTTACCAGTAATCACACTTGGGAGACTTCAGTACCTGGCTATGTACTGTTCAGAAGAGACCGAGGTGCAAAAAGGGGGGCGGAGTGGCCCTGTATGTCAATGAAAATATCAAAGCTACAGAAATTCAGAATACACATAAGGAGCCAGAAGAACTGTGGGTCACTCTGGAAACAGGAAATGGGACAGCCATAAGAACTGGGGTTGTCTACAGGCCACCAGACCAGGGAGAGGACATAGACACATTATTATTAGAAGATATACAAAACATGACAGCTAAAGGGGAGGTTCTGATAATGGGAGACTTCAACATGCTTGATATAGATTGGCCAATACCAGCAGGAACATCTGCCAGAACTAGACACATGGTGGATTCCCTGCAGGGGGAGGGCCTCAAACAACTGGTACAACAATCCACAAGAGACAGGGCTATCCTAGATCTAGTACTAACAGGGAAAGGATCACAGATCTTCAGGTAGAAGGTCACCTGGGGGCCAGCGACCATTACATGGTATGGTTCAGTTTGGCCACTACAACTAAATCATCCCATTCCAATGCAAAAATATGGGACTTCAGAAGAGCTGACTTTGATAAGATGGCCAACAGAGTTAAGCTAGCCCTGGCAAAAAGAAATACAGGTGAAGGGGTACAGGAAAAGTGGGCAAGCATTAAGGATGCAATACTTGATGCAACATCCCATTGTGTTAGAGAGAAAAGGAAGTGCAAAAGAAGAAGGAAACCACTTTGGTTCTCAAAAACACTAGCAGAAAAGGTCAGAGCCAAAAGGCTGGCCTTCAGGAAGTATAAGGGAATGCAGTGGGATGAAGATAGGGAGGCATACCAAACTACCCCAAGGGAAGCAGGGAAGGCAGTAAGGCAGGCAAAGGCCCAAACCGAGGACACAATAGCAGAGACAGTAAAAAAAGGTGACAAGACTTTCTGTAGATACATTAGTGAAAGGACAAAGTCCAGAGGGGTATTGCTAAGATCAAAGGAGATAAGGGTGTGTGTGAGGAGGAGGACCATGTAAAAGCATCTATCCTAAATAGATACTTCTGCTCAGTATTTATGGAAGAGAAGGTAGGGCAGGGCCCACAGCTCAGCACCATGGACACAGGGGGGAGGGAGATGAGCACTAGTCCCTTCACAAAAGAAAGGGTCCTACAAGAACTCGATAAGCTCAGGGTAGACAAGGCAATGGGACCTGATGGCATTCATCCCAGGGTACTAAAGGAGCTAAGGGTGGAACTAGCAGAGCCATTATCAGAAGTGTTTAGTGAGTCTCTGAGCACAGGAGAGGCCCCAGAAGACTGCTGAAGGGCTCATGTGATCCCGCTCCACAAGAGTGGTAGCAGGGAGGAGGCAGGGAACTACAGAGTAGTCAGTCTTACCTCAGTAGTGGGCAAGATTATGGAGGCACTCCTTAAGGAAAGGATAGTGCAACACCTGGAATCCATAGGAGCACAGGATCCAAGAAAGCATGGGTTTACAAAAGGAAGGTCCTGTCAAACTAATCTCATAGATTTCTTTGACTGGGTAACCAGAGTGGTGAACCAAGGGGGAGCAGTTGATGTTGCCTACCTTGACTTCAGCAAAGCTTTCGATACTGTTCCACACAGAAGATTGATTAATCAGCTGGGTAGGCTTGGGGTGGATCAGAAGTTGGTCAACTAGGTGGCAAACTGGTTGACAGGCAGAAAACAGAGAGTGGTGGTAAACAGCATACAATCAGAAGAGATGCAAGTCACAAGTGGGGTACCTCAGGGATCAGTCCTGGGGCCAGTACTCTTCAATATCTTCATCAGTGACATTGCAGATGGACTGGAGGGTAAGGTTTGTCTGCTTGCAGATGACACCAAGATCTGTAACAGAGTAGATGATCCAGATGGGGTGGAAAGAATGAGAAGAGATCTGGATAAACTAGTAAAATGGTCAGAAGAGTGGCAACTGGGATTTAATGCAAAGAAGTGCAAGGTCATGAACATAGGGAAGAGAAACCCTGAAACCACCTATAGGCTGGGTGGGGAGTTGCTGGCAGTCACAAGGGAAGAAAGAGATTGGGGCATCATCATCATCACCGATGACCTGAAATCATCCAAGCAGACCACTAAAGCAGTAGGTAAGGCTAGGGGGATGTTAGGGTGTATTAGTAGGGGTATTACAAGTCGGAAGATGGAGGTAACAATCCCTCTTTACAAGACACTGGTCAGGCCCCATCTGGAGTACTGCATGCAGTACTGGAGGCCATACCTTCACAAGGACATTAACCAAATTGAGGCAGTCCAGAGAAGGGCAACCAAATTGGTGCAGGGACTGCATCAGAAAACATATGAGGACAGATTAACAGAGGTCAATATGTATACCCTAGAGCAAAGGAGAGAGAGAGGTGATAGGATCGAAACATTCAAACACCTTAAGGGCATTAACAAGGTGAAAGAGTCTAACATGTTTCAGTATAGTATATATATATTCAGAAAAATAGCAGGACAAGAGGACACAGTATGAGATTAGAGGGAGGCCGATTAAGGGGTAATGTGAGGAAGTTCTTTTTCACAGAAAGGGTGGTGGATGCATGGAACGGCCTACCTCAGGAAGTGGTGGACATGAATACAGTGCAGGGCTTCAAACAGGCATGGGATAGGCATAAGGGAGCAATACAGATGAGTATGAATAGATAGGCCATTGACAGAACAAAGACTGATAGCACATTTATAAGGTAGAAAAAGAAATAGGCAGACTGGATGGGCCTTGTGGTCCTTATCTGCCGTCAACTTCTATGTTTCTATGTGCCAACCCCCAGTTCTCAGAGCCTCCACTGTGGACTGGTGGCCATATGGCACTGCCCGGTGTCAATCTGTAATTTCAATACATTGCTAGCAGAGATATGACTATCTTTAGACTGCAGTATTCCACCATCCCCTGCTCCATGAGGATTCATAGATCCACTGGTAACCCCACATGAGCATCATACTGGATGTCCATAGTATGCCACAGCTCTGACCCTCTGCCACTTGCTGCCTGCACACACAGATGGATCCTCACTAGCAGAACGTAGTAGGTGGGTGAGGGGGCTGTGGATGCCGTCTGATGCAGACAGGGTACACTCAAATTGAGCATATCCTCGATCGCTATGTGGATCAGGCCCCAAAATGGCTCCCAGCCTCTAAGAGCTCGAGAACTGAAAGCCCATGTTTATTCTTGAACCCAGATTTAAAAGTACATTCACTGCTAATCCTTCACTTATTCTGCCTGGCTCCACCTGAAGTCATTCTAAAATGAGAAATGCCTTGTACCTGCAAGTCTGTGTTTTCTGCAGAAGATATAGTTGAAATTATTTATTTTAGTTATTGTTTACCAGGCAAGACAGAAACTGCCTATTTTCAGGCACGACCCGGAAGAAACAGAACAACGTCAGATGACATAGGACAGTGCAGTACAACAGCACAGGAGAACACAGCATTACTTCAAAAAGAGACAACAGCATCAGGTCACAAGGAATAGTGCAATGTGAACAGTCAGTAAGACACTACATAATTACCATAAGCCATTTTAGGGGTAAGCAGTGTTGTAGTAGGAAGCAATTGATTAGGCAACCTAATAGCTAAAGCAAGTGACTAAGTGCTAAGGTTTAAGTAGATGGGTTGCCTAAAGGTGTAATGGAGACTCGGGGCACAGTACAGGAGCAGTTCTCATTGGCTTGCAGGAACGAGTGGAGCTCTTTCTGAAAAGTCAATGGTTTATTTTCTGTTCTGGTTCCAGCTTTACTTTTTTTCCTGTTAATTAAGTGAGCGACTGGGAGTTAAACACAGGTGTTGAGTGTCATTTTAGACCAGCTCACGTAGTTTATGTCCTTGTTAAGAACTTGCATCATTGTCACAATACATATTACTACAGAACTCTGTATTTTAAAGGGACATAACATTACATCACACAGTTATAAAATAGTACTGACTACCAGTGTGTAACTCACAAACACCCAATGACTTTACAAAAAGGGCAGTAAAGATTTAATACCAGAATGGGATCCAATATATAAAAAAAACAGCTTATACAGGAAATAAATGACATACAGATTCAACACAGTTCTCTTTCAAGTAGTAATCAATTTTCTGGTTTTATGCTCTGTGTACAGTTCTATATTTCATGTATTTTTATAGCTGGCTTGTGACCAGATTATATTGTTACTGTGGCAGTAGTTCTGATATTCTCAGGGAGGGGGAGTGCATGAAAGGAATAACAATGCCTTTTTTTCTCAAATTTCCCTCCCTCTTCCCTTTGCTGGCTCCCTCCTTCAGCCATGATCCTAAAGTGTTTTTATAACTGGTCCCCAAGAATTTTGCAGTAATGTTACAAGTGGTTCTTGCTGTCTCTCATAGAAATGTGTGGACACACACCAGAACATGACAGATTGCTGGTGGGCATGTTCCGGGGAGGCAGTTCCCATTCATTTCCTATGCCCAAATTCTCATCATGTATTTTTAAAATGTCTCTCCTGCATTTTCCGAGACATACTGTAGATTTACGGATGAAAAAGTCATGACCAGGGGCTGATGCAGGGAGAAACCTACTGTAGGACAAGTTTGGGTCTGAAATGTCATCCTTTTTTATGCCCCCAGCTTGTGAGGTGCATCACACCTCTGACCTGTCTGCTCCAGGTCCTTGGTGATAGGTGCTGCCGCTCTGCTATTCCCAGCAACTGTCATCTGGTGCAGCTGGGTCACACTCTCCTCCTTTCAGCTCGGCAATGGCATCTTCCCAACCACCTGTTGCCATGTTCTGTCTTTGCACTGCCACTACAGCTTGTGTAACTGTGCTGTGGAGTGTGTGTGTGTGTGTGTGTTCTGTGTATAACATAATGGCCACAAATACCTTTTCTTGGCACCCAAAATCCCGGTTGCCCAGCTTAGCAAGATGAGCTGTTCCCCATGTTCTCTGTTTGAGAACAGAGGACATTTCTTGACTTCTGCAGCTGCAGTTGGAACTTGTGCTGCAAGCTTGAGAGACAGCAGTGAGCCGCCATTTCCCTGGTGTCTAGTGGTGCCCCCCCATTGCCATCCCTTTATGATAGCTCAACAGGATCTGTACTAATATAGGCTGCATTTTTTGACTGCTTCATCTGTTACACCCAAGAGTTCAGTTGAAAGCCAGTGCTGTAAAAATTCAATCAGTACAGCCCTTACTGCTCCCTCCGTCAGGCTCGTAATCCCCATATTGGTTTCCATGGCATTATTTTCCAAAAACTTTGAGATGCAGCATATAGTCCAAGCTGTTCAAAAATAAAATTGTGTCATTACAAGCTGATTTCTCTCTAAATGTGCCACGGTTTATAAAAGGAAGCTGTGGGCTAAGATTTTAACGATGCTGTAGCGCACCCACTCACATTTTCTCTCTTTCCCTGTTCTTCACTCACTACCTCAATACCTGTCCAGTCTCTCACTAGCAACCTTCCTTGGTCTCACAATATTGAGAACAGGAAAAAAAACCTTAATGTTAGTGATCACCAACATTTCTCATCACAACCCCCTTGTTGCCTGCATGAACGCTTTCTCACCCACTCCACACTATGCTATCAACTATATTACTAACTCCAATATACTTGCACGGTTTGTCTAGCCTGGCGTTGCACCACAAGTTCCAATTTCTGCTAAACAAGCAGCAGACTCCTAAAATAAAGACAAAACATAAACAGTTATGTGTAGGATGAAGGGGGTGGGGTCTAGCAGCACACCATCACAAAGCATCTCTACCCCCATCATATTGCCCCTAGTGGCCCCATCTTTTTTTGAACCTGTCTTTACTGGGGTTCTGTATCACGAAGAGCCTGTGGTCAGACTCTTTCCAGATGTAAGGTACGCCATGAGGCAAAGAAAGCACTCATTTGGTGCAGTGCATCCTCACCTGAATGTCCTGCAAGTGAATTCTTCATTTACTGTAACACTGCTATACCCGAGGTTGTCAAGACTCGATACCTATTCTGTTAAGCCCTTATTTTCACTGTCAGTTTCATTTCACTGTATTTGCAGATGGTAAGCTACCCATGAAAATGAATTGACAATGAAAACTGATTTGCATCTGATGTTGCACTACCATTTAATACTACCAGCAATGACAGGTTAAAAAAAAGATGGGGGCCACTGGGAGCCAATATGATGGGGGGGGGGCTGCTCCACAAGGGTCAATATGATAGGGTGGGCTGCTTTGTGATGGTGTGCTTGTAGAGGCCCCCTTTCCTCTTCATTCTACACATAACTGTTTACGTTTTGTCTTCATTTTAGGAGTCCACTGCTGTTTAGTGGAAATCGGAACTTGTGGTGCAATGCCAGGCTAGACAAACCGTGCAAGTATACTGGCTGAGTTAGTAATGTAGTGCTAGGGGGATGCTGTACTACTGGGGTGTGCCGTCCTTTGGATGAGATATTTAACTGTGGTCATGTCTGCCTTTTCTGGTTGTTGTTCAGACAGTTGTTAAAATTCCCATGCCACTTCTCAAAAAGAGTAGTGGAACTTCCCCAGTCTCACGCAGAAGTCTTTACCTTTCACTAAGATAACGCCAACAGTTTAATCTTGTTTAATTTCGGCACTCCGATTGTCCCTACTGGTAAGGTACCCAGATTTGTAACCTTGAGGTGGGAGAGGAAGATCCTGGTGCAGTGGGCATTGAGCCCAGGGGTTGGGGGATTATGTCCGAAGTGAGCATGCAATGTGAGTAGGCACCAGAGTGGATCCACATTGCCGGCCTGTCTCTCTTACAGCGGCACTGGATGCATCGTGGACCCGTCTCCCCACTCACTGATAAAACTGCCTGTGCCATGGCTCTTTGAGGGTGGAGGGGCTTGTCTTCAAGCTAGGGGGTGCTGCTGCACCCACAGCACCCCTAGTTTCCATGCCCCTGTGGTACCCGAGTAAAAACTGATGTGTGGGGCAGCAGCAACTGTTTATGGAAACCTTGGTCGCTCAGTCCCGGGCAGCAGCCAGCAGAGGTGGTAAGAGGACCAGACCCAGCATGTGATGGGGTGCAGGTCACAGCTCTCCTCCAAAGGTAGCACCTGTTACTGGCAAGTCATCACTGTCTGGATTGGTTGCAGCTCACACCAATAGGTCCATTTAAGAGTCCGGCCAACATGGGGCAAGGGACCACGGTAACATTTTCTGCTCGGGATAGATGGTAATGGTACCAAAAGGATAGTGTGGTTCCTAGTGAAGCAGTTCAAGCTTCCTCCTACTGCTAGTGCTACTTACTTCCGAATTCTGGTTCACCTACCTGCACATGACATTGATCTGCCAGGGACAAAGCAATGAAGCTGCATGTCAGCTACGGCAGAGGTACAGGACAATGCTTTCTATGGGCATCACATACAATCATGTTTTTGTGTTTTCTTGTTCTTGTGCAAGAAACACCTTAGGACAGTATGGCATTTGAGAGGTGTGTCAAGGATGAGTCCAATGCAGAGCACTGTACAGTGGGTGCGACCCTGACACACCAATAAACGGTGAAGCCCAGTGTGACAGCCATTGAAATGTCACAGTGGGAGCTGGCCTGCACTTGAGAGAAATGAACCGCGCCAATGAGAGAGTGTGCTTCATTCATCTCTGTAGCAGAGGTGTGGGATTCAAATGTAGATACCAGTTGAAGTGCAAAGACAAACAGCTTTTATTCAGCAGATTCCAACAAAATAGGCTTTAAGCGTACTGTACGACTAAATAAAATAAACTGGATTCATGCATCCAAATAAATATAGCAATTCCGAACTGCACAGGTACCATACATATATAAAGAGACAACTGGAAGGAACCAGAGGAATAGAGGGCGCAGTCCCTTGCTGAGCCCAAAACGAACTAACCAGCCCTAGAATATGTCATCCTTTTATAGTGCTAGGGTACCATGTGATACAAGGGTCTCCTCCCCTCATTTGCATAATCATACTATAAACTCTTTATTTCTAATGTTTTAGTACCATGTTCTAACATTAAACAGCTTTAAGTAACATGATAACAGTCTCAGAACGTCCAGTATCTATTATTACTTGGTTAACATAACTTTTAGAAAAAACAACATTCTGTCCATCACAGTCAAACACCTCCCCTTTAAGCCTGCCTATAAAATTGGGAAACAGATGGCTGGCCAGCTCTATAGAGAAGCAGTACAACCCAGAGGGAGCCACAGCATTATCGCTTCACGGTAAAACCCGCAATCAGGTACAGCTCTGCAGTATACTCAGCTTTCTCTGTTTTAAAGGCAATATTTCAGCGTTTTATGAATGCTACTAGAGCTGGGCTACAACGCTAACATGCAGGGAGCTAACCGCTATTGTTACGTTTAGTGCTTTAACAGGTTCTACGAGGGAGGGGGAAGACTTAATTTAAGCTCTATGTTTCCATGGGCTACAGTGTCTCCAAAAATGGGACTGAAAAACAAAATTAAACAAAGGCTTGTTTTGTTCCTGACTCCTGAGAGCTTAAAGCAGTAAATGACAAATAGCACCGGTGCCAAATATAAACGTAGGGGGGGTAGAAATAATGAGAGGGACATGAAGCTTCATTCAATAGGGCATTGATATTCAGCCCATTCACAGAAGGGTTACCGCATTGGTTTTACAAGGGGGACTATAGCGACTTGTGTTACACATCTCATCTGGGGGGGTACCGAATACCAAACAAATTATGTCTGTTCCTTATTGTTTATATTTAAACTCGTTACAGCCTTCATTCGCACATCCGCAGAGGCAGTGTGTGCGTATTCGAGAGGACAATCATGCGCACATTCGTGAGGAAGATCGTGCGCACAATCGAGGAGTGTATGCGTGGGATATACAGTTAAGAAGGGGCAGAGACCACCAAGAAGGGATAGTAAGAACATTAGACAGGTGGCCTACCTGCCTAAGGGGAACACAAAGGAGGAGACAAGAAAGGACAGAAACAGGAGTGCTGTTGCAACAGACTTTTCTTGAGAAAAGGAAAGGGAGTCTCTGATAGTTACTGTAATCCTGCTACATACTCCTCCCCGCCTAGGAGAAAACCCGAACTATGGGTTTTATTTATTTTTTTTATTTTTTGGTTCTATTTATAGCTGGACCTATATTACTCAGATCTCTCCTTGGAGAGATGGAGCTTCTGCCCACCCACTCTCCGACGCTCCACCTCGGAGCCCCTATTCAGAATCAAGGAAATATCAACAAAATTAAATAGAGCACCAAGAGTTATCCTTTGATGCTAGATTATTCATTACCCCGAGGTCTGTTTCATATGATCCTGCTCCAAATCGAGACATAAAGTCCTCGTTCTTATTAGCAGATCCGGATCTATGCTTAATGGTAAATTTATAAGGCTGTAAAGCCAGGTACTATCGCATGATATACGAATTTTTCTCTTTCATGGCATGAAGCCAGCACAGAGGGTTGTGGTCTGTCCAAACCTCAAACTCTACTCCCCACAAATAGAATTGTAATGCCTCAATGTCCCATTTAAGGGCTAAACATTCTTTTTCAATAGTAGAGTATTTAGCCTCTCTACTATGTAGTTTTCTACTGATGTATATTACAGGATGTTCTTCTCCCCCCGTTATTTGAGTTAGTACTGCTCCTATGCCAGTGTTAGAGGCATCAGTTTGTAAAATGAATGGAAGAGTGAAATCAGGACTTGTCAATACAGGTGATGCACACAAGTAACCTTTTAGGGTGCAGAAAGCCTTTTCACATTCTGGTGTCCACTTCACTATAGATGGGTGGTTTTTCTTAGTTAAGTCAGTGAGGGGACTTGCTACAGTTGAAAAATTCTGTACAAATCTTCTATAATAGCCAGCAAGTCCTAAAAAGGATCTTACATGACGTTTTGTATTTGGGCGGGGACTGTTCGCTACTGCGTCTACTTTTCCAACGTCAGGTTTTATTTGACCCTTTCCAATTGGAAAACCCAAATATTTCACTTCCTGCATAGCTAAAGTACATTTACTAGGGTTTATGGTCAATCCAGCTTGGGTGACAGCTGTTAAAATGTTCTTTAAATGTTGCAGATGTTCCTCCCAAGTCTGACTGAACACCACAACATCATCCAAATAGGCGGCACTATAATTTATATGTGCTCTAAGCAGATTGTCCATAAACCTTTGAAAAGTAGCAGGGGCACCGTGTAGCCCAAAAGGCATGGTGGTGAAATAAAAATGCCCTATAGGAGTTCTAAAGGCTGTTTTTTCTTTATCCTCAGTATTTAGGGGGATTTGCCAGTACCCCTTGGTCAAATCAAGAGTACTGATAAATTTAGCCTTCCCAAGGCGATCTACAATGTCATCAATTCGAGGCATAGGATATGCGTCGAATTTTGATATGGAATTCAGGTGGTGAAAGTCTAAACAAATTCGAATGCCGCCTTCCTTTTTACCAATGATCACCATCAGGGAACCCCACTCACTAGCAGAGGGTTCTATAACCCCTAAAGCCTGCATCTTTTCTATTTCCTTTATAACTTCTTGTTTCACCTTTTCGGGTATTTGGTAAGGCTTTTGTCTTATGACTACCTGTTGGTTTAGATATATTCGATGTTCCACCCCCTTAGCTTTTCCTGGCTGACAGGAGAAGGTTTTGTGAACGTTTTGTAACAACCTAATTCCACTCTTTGGCCCTCTTCCAGGTCAGGATTTATAGAGCACCGCCTATTCCTTCTAGTCTCTGACAGGCTGGGTCTATCTCACTTGTAGACTGCTCAGGGCATACATACAGGCTAGGGGTGGTCTTTGAAGCATCTCTATCATGCCACCGTTTGAGCAGGTTTGCATGATATATTTGTAATCTTTTATGCCTCTCAGGGATATCTATTTCATAATTGACAGGGCCAATTTTTCTCTGTATAACAAAAGGCCCCTGCTATTTCATTGTCAGTTTGCTCTCTGAAGACGGTAATAATAGTAATAGTTTATCCCCTGGTTGGAACTGTTTCCCACCCACTCCTTGATCATATTATTGCTTTTGATCCTTCTGTTTTATGAGATTATTCTTATGGGCTAGGGTTATATACTTAGTTAACCTCTGTCGTAGTTGAGTTATATATTCTATACTTGGAGTTCTCCCTTGTGTGTTTTTACTTTCCCATTTTTCCTTTATTATATCCAATGGCCCCCTTGGATTTCTCCCATAGAGTAGCTCAAATGGGGAAAACCCTGTGGATGCCTGGGGCACCTCCCTATATGCAAACATCAAATAGGGTAGATTAAGGTCCCATACTTTCCCTTCATCCTGTACATACTTCATAAGCATCTTTTTTAGGGTTTTGTTAAACCTTTCTACCAACCCATCAGTTTGGGGGTGGTAAGGAGAGATGTACAAAGCCCCAACACCTAATGATTGATAAAGGTGAGCTAATAAAGCAGAATGAAAATTACTGCCTCTATCTGTGAGGATTTCCCTGGGTATCCCTACTCGACTAAATATTTTTAACAGTTCTTCCGCAATTTTGGGGGCTGTGACTGTCCGCAAGGGAATGGCTTCACGGTAGTGGGTGGCATAGTCACATATTACAAGAACAAAGCGATTGCCCTTATTACTCTTTGGTAGAGGCCCCACAATATCCATGGCTATGCGGTCAAAAGGGGTGTCTACTAAGGGAAGGGGCTGTAGGGGCACTTTTTCTGCCTTGGATACAGTAGCTACCTTCTGGCATTCCGGACAGGTTTGACAATACGTGGCTACTTGTTTGTGGATTCCTGGCCAGAAGTACCGATATAACAACCGGCTTAGGGTTTTATCTCTCCCTAAATGCCCTGCCATTGGGATGTCATGAGCCAACAATATTAATTGTTGTCGGTATTGAGTAGGTACTACTAATTGCTGTATGATATTCCCAGTTTTAGGGTTCTTGCATTCCCTATACAGGAGTTGATCATGTATAACATACCTAGGATAGTCTACCTGACTTCTGGCATCTACAACCTGTGAAAAGCAAGGTTTTAAAGCACAATCATTAGTTTGCTCTTCTTTAAAGTCCATTTTTACATCAATAGTGTCCCTATTAGTAGATATGTCCTTGTTACAGTTCCACAATGCTTTTGCCCTTCTTTGGCTCGATTTTAGTTTTCTGTACTTTCCAGGAATATTATAAATGTCCTCTTCAAAAGGGAACATCTGGAGAAAGGTTGCTGCTTGTTTACTTTGTGCTCTGGTGGTTATGGCGGACAACTGAGAGTCTTTACAGAGTAGGGCATCAAAGGCAGGGTAATCCTGTCCGATAACCACTGGCACTGGCAGGTTAGGTACTAGGCCAACGTCCATTAGTTGTTCTTGCCCTTGAACCCTCAGGACGATTTGTTGTACCGGATAGGCATGGATGTCCCCATGAATACATGTGACCTTGGTGGTATGTATACTATGTTTCTCAGGCAATAAGGCTGCTTGGATCAGGGTCTGTTTACTCCCAGAGTCTATTAGAGCAGGTACTTCATTCCTATTTAACTGTACAGTCGTAAGATAGTGACCCCAGTTAGCCAGAGCAAGATGTGTCTGCTCCTTCTTTCTACGTGGGCAATATCTTGCAATGTGGCCCTTCCCTTGGCAATCATGGCAAATAATATCTGGATTAAGTCCTTTACCCATTTTGATGGTCCCCAGAGTCCCTTCACTGCTTTCCTTAACTATTGGTGATGCCCCAACATGAGTGGAATTAGTAATAGTGACAGGTCTTACCGTGGGCGAGGGTCCATGAGTCCCTGCATGTCTCATCCGTGGTGGTCTAGCTGTTACGTAGTCTTCTGCGAGGTCAATAGCCTTCTGTGCAGTCTCAGGACGATGCTCCCTCACCCATATTTGCACATCTGGCGGAAGTATTTTAATAAACTGTTCCAAGGTGATGGCTTCCATTACCTGCTCCATTGTTCTTGAGTGGGGTTGCAACCATTTATTACTGAGGTCCCGCAGCTGGGTATAAGCCTCCTGGGGGGATGTAGCTGTATGATATTTAAAAGTTCTAAATCTTTGACGATAGGTCTCGACACTTATATCATATCTTTTCAGGATGGCTTGGCGTACATAGTCGTAGTCTTTGATATGGGCACTGTTCACATGACTATAGGCCAATTGTGCCTTTCCTGATAGGTAGGGTGCAAGTCGTACCATCCACTGTTCTTTTGGCCACTGACAGGCTTCTGCCACTCTTTCAAAAGTGGTAATGTATGCTTCAATATCATCAGTGTCGGTCAATGTAGAAATTTTAATGTCCTTTGGTCCTTCTTGTTCCCTAGGTGGAGGTGGCCTAGCTGTTCCCAGTGTTTGGATGGCCCTTATAGTGTCAACCCATCGGGCCTCATTCTGCTGACGGTCCACTTCTCGTTGTTTCTCTAATTCCAACTGCCGCACACACAGCCACCTTAGTAAATCAGGTACCCCTTCGGGAGATTGTTCTTCAGGATCCTTTGTCTCTGGAGCAGTGGCACCTCCTTCCATCTCCATTCCTTCTTTCTTTGTCTCTCGTCGTCGTACATCTGGTAATCCAGTCAGTAGCGGTATTTGGGATAGTTTGATCATTCTGCATGTCTGGACTCCTCCTGGACTAGGTTGGCTGGTAACTGGTGGGCTGACAGCTGATGGCTCCAACATAGTGCAATATGGATACCAGGTCTGGTACTCCTCCCTCAAGACCCCGTTTCAAGGGTATCCCACTTCTAACACCAGTGTAGCAGAGGTGTGGGATTCAAATGTAGACACCAGTTGAAGTGCAAAGACAAACAGCTTTTATTCAGCAGATTCCAACAAAATAGGATTTAAGCATACTGTACGACTAAATAAAATAAACTGGATTCATGCATCCAAATAAATATAGCAATTCCGAACTGCACAGGTACCATACATACATAAAGAGACAACTGGAAGGAACCAGAGAGATAGAGGGCACAGCCTCTTGCTGAGCCCAAAACGAACTAACCAGCCCTAGAATATGTCATCCTTTTATAGTGCTAGGGTACCATGTGATACAAGGGTCTCCTCCCTCAGTTGCATAATCATACTATAAACTCTTTATTTCTAATGTTTTAGTACCATGTTCTAACATTAAACAGCTTTAAGTAACATGATAACCATTTCTTCACAGCACCTCATGAATATGACAGCTGTCATTTTTCAAATGTGTTCTCGCAGCATCCTGAAAGGTGATTTTGCAGTCACTGCACTAAACCACCTTTTGGGCAGGAGCTGAGCATTTTCTCTACCATTGCTCATGAGACAGGGTCATAAGAAGGCTATGTTGAACATGTGGCAAAAAAACACCAATGAAGTTACCAGGCTATGTTACATTTTGCTAACACAGGCTCCTAACTTTAATACACCATGCAAGGAGACATTGGGCATTGACAAATGCTTGTTTTTTTTGTTTTGGTTTTTTACCCGAAATAGAGATAATTGTAGTAGGCAGGTCAGTGAGGTCATGTGATCCATTGCCTAGTGATGGATGGGAGAGGAGAGGAGAGGTCATGGTTCATCACCTTTTCCTTTTGGGTTCACATTCAGTATAGTTCACTAGGTTTGAATATAAAAGGGTTTGACAGCATGGTTTACATTCCACCACAAATACCAATTCACTACTATGTAGCCTTGGGGAAAGTAATGGTAACGTTTCTTTGCTTCACTCTTCCAAGCTGTTACATACTGGCTAGATGCAGGATCCCACGGTAAATGAGATTTTACATTTCTGTTAGTTGTCATCTGCAAGTACATTTTATATAAAATTATTTTCCTACTGTTGACTTTGTACATATCTGTTACATTAAAAATATGTTGTAAATGGGGTCCCACCCCATTTAGTCATGTAGTTTATGGGTCTTTGAACCATTCGGATTTGCCAGGAATTAATGATGCGCTTCTGAAGTGGGATTTGTCGTGATGATGAATTGATGATGCAAGGTGAGTGCTGCTCAAAATTCTGTCTGTCATGTTCAATGAGGCAGTATGAAAAAATGGCTGTGCTGAAAATCTGGAGTCAAAATATATGAAATTACCAAAGTAATGAGCGAGCATAGAAATATTTCAATGTATGCTCATAACTTTGCCATTTTTACATATTTTGACATATTTTCTGCTGGAAAATGTTGGCCATCCTGTTTGTTTTTCTGCCATTGAGAGAGCTTGGTTCAGTCTTATATGTCCGTTCATTCAGCCTCTCGTCTCTCCAAAGGCTGCTGGTTGTATGATTTGTGTCGATTTACTTTTTTTTTTTTCTGTGTGGATGGATATTTATTGGGATTGAGCTGATGCCAACAAACATATTTTACACTTCACTTACTAGGATCTTGTGAAAATATGAGTTATACGATGTTTATTTTGAGGCAGGGTCTACCTAATGAATTTCAAGAGTTATTTGTATTTTGTTAACAATGGTAAAACACAGCAGCAGTATTCATATCTCCCAACAGCCATGCAGCAGCCGCAGTTGACTTAGAAATACAACAGCAGGTATAACTGAGAGAGAGCATGATTAAGAAAATAAAAAAAAAACATAATGCACAGCTCAAGTACTTTTAATTACACAGTTAACATGTAAGCTGATGTATATTTTGTGTTAATTTTAGAAAACAACAGGTGGTGTTTAAAAACTAGAATTGCTGGCCGGCCTGGTGGCACTGAAGGCTGAGGTGCTGGACACCGTACCTTGCGCTACACCGGTGACTTGGGTTTGGAAATGACCTCGGGTCATGGGGATCCAGCATGGGGGGGGGTAGGGTGGCAGCAGGACTGAGCTGCCTAATGGCGACTCTCCTCTCCCAAGGAGAGGGGTTGCTCTCCTGCAGTCCTGCTGCCTCCGGGTGGAGGTCCAATGGCAGTGCAGGCAGGTACAGGTGACCAGTAGGGTGGGACATCCCGCAGTATGTGATGCATGCATGCCTCCACACTCGCACGTGCACACTCATGCCAAGGATGTGAGGATGGGGAAAAAAACAGGAAAAACGAATAAAACTAATAATCAGGAAAAAAAACTAGAATTGTTGCACTGATACTTGTTAAGGTTTTAAACCTTGTCAGTGAAATCTCTGTCATGACCTAGTGAGTACCTATTGTGATTGAAAGTGCACACAGTCCTGTGGATCTCTACAATGCAGGTCTAGGGACATTGGAATGTACTATCCCCTTTGTAATCATTTGTTTAAAGGAATGGTGAAAATATCCATAGAATCAGCATTATAGGGGCACGGTACTACCCCCATAGTTAGTGTTGAGTGGCTGTTTAATGTTAAACTCCACATTTTGCACCTTAATAACTTTGGCATTGTTTGAAATACCATTTCTGGTCACCTCAAAATCCAGGACACCTAGCTTAGCGAGAGGAGCAGCTCACCCACATTCTCTTTATGAGAACAGTGGGACTTTCTTGAATACTGAAGCTGTAGACGGAGTTATGCTGCCGGCTTCAGTTCAAGCAGTGAGTCGGCGATCCCCTGCTCTTTCTGTCTCTGTCTCTCCATCTGTCTTTCTTTCTGTCTGTCTGTCTGTCTTCCTACCTATCTACCTACCTACCTACCTATCTATCTATCTATCTATCTATCCATCTATTTAATTATTTATTAAGCAGATCAAGGTGCCCACCCCCAATACTGCTTCTTTTGCCCCCCCCTCCAGGTTGCCTACTCACCCTTCCCAGTGTTTAAATACATTTCAATATATACACAGAGTGATGTGCCAACCCCAGTACTGCTTTTCTTCACCCCCACCCTCCAGGTCACCCGCCCCCATTCCCCCATGTACGTGGCAACACCAGGGTACCCACCACGGTGCCGCTGAACACTAGCCCAATACTAGAGTGCCAATCCCTAGTGTTTGAATATCACCTGAAATAAAGAAAAACATCCTGTGATTTTTTTTTTACCCAGTAACAAAGAAAATGGTCCCTCACCGATCTGACCCCCACACACCACCCTGACCTCCTACTCAGCCCCCAGCACCCCACACACACATCTTCACTCACCTGAACATGTCCA
The DNA here is from genome assembly GCA_016271365.2 of Neoceratodus forsteri. Classification (NCBI taxonomy): domain Eukaryota; kingdom Metazoa; phylum Chordata; order Ceratodontiformes; family Ceratodontidae; genus Neoceratodus; species Neoceratodus forsteri. The sequence goes on from JADMNL010000030.1 coordinate 67,559,058, forward strand.
ATTGCATAGATCCACTCTTTGTTTGAAGACACGTCTTGCTGCTGGAACCAATGACTGCGATATTAGAAAATCAGGCAAGTGTGGTTTAATGTATTTAATTAAGTTTGAACTTTGATTCATGACTTTACCATTTTTACATATTTTGACCCCAAGTTTTCAACATGGCCTTTTTGGGACCACACCTTATGACCAACGGCAGTGAAATTATGCAAATCTGGCCCAAAAGGCGATTTCACGGTCACTTTGCTAAATCACCTTTTAGGCAGGACATAAACATTTTCACCACTTTTGTTAATGCGGTGGGGGTCATAAGATAGCTATATTGAAAATTTGGGGTCAAAATATGTAAAAATGGCAAAGTTATGAGCATACGTTGAAATATTTCTATGCTCGCTCATAACTTTGGTAATTTCCTATATTTTGACTCCAGATTTTCAACACAGCCATTTTTTCACACTGCCTTATGAACATGACAGCTGTTATTTTCCAAATCCTGGGAGGCAGTATAGCACAGTGGTTTAAGGCTCTGATCTGCAAATCTGGAGACCTGAGTTTGAATCCCACAGCCCCCACTTGCATACTGTGTCACCTTGAGCAAGTTACTTAACTTTCCTATGCTCCCAGGTCGCACCTGTAAACAAGCTTTCAGCTTAGTATGCCACTCCTGGTTAAACAATTGGGGAAAAAAATCCTGTCCAAAATGTGTTTTCGCACTTGTGGCGCAGAATGACATTTCAGTAGAAAGAAACTATATTTCAGTGGAGATTTGAAAATGTTCACCTACCAGGTTCATGAAGTGGCGTAATAAGAAGACTATGCTGAAAATCTGGTGTACAGATACAAGAAAATGCCCAGGTTATACGTGAATGAAACATAGAAACATAGAAGTTGACGGCAGATAAGGACCACAAGGCCCATGCAGTCTGCCCATTTATTTTTCTACCTTACAAATGTGCCATCGTCCTTTGCTGTCAGTGGTCTATCTTTTCATACTCATCTGTATTACTCCCTTATGCCTCTCCCATGCCTGTTTGAAGCCCTGCACTGTATTCATAGCCACCACTTCCTGAGGTAGACCGTTCCATGCATCTACCACCCTTTCTGTTAAAAAAAACTTCCTCACATTACCCCTTAATTGGTCTCCCTCTAATCTCATGCTGTGTCCTCTTGTCCTGCTATTTTTCTTATATTGAAACATGTTAGACTCTTTCACCTTGTTAATGCCCTTAAGGTGTTTGAATGTTTCAATCACATCACCTCTCTCACTCCTTTGCTCTAGGGTATACATATTGAGCTCCGTTAATCTGTTCTCATATGTCTTCTGATGCAGTCCCTGCACCATTTTAGTTGCCCTTCTCTGGACTGCCTCAATTTGGTTAATGTCCTTGTGAAGGTGAGGCCTCCAGTACTACACGCAGTACTCCAGATGGGGCCTAACCAGTGTCTTGTAAAGAGGGATTATTACCTCCCTCTTATGACTTGTGATACCCCTACTAATACACCCTAACATCCCCCTAGCCTTACCTACTGCTTTAGAGGTCTGCTTGGATGATTTCAGGTCATCGGTGATAATGATGCCTGAGTCTCTTTCTTCCATTGTGACTGCCAGCAACTCCCTTCCCAGCCTATAGGTGGCTTCAGGGTTTCTCTTCCTTATGTGCATGATCTTGCACATCTTTGCATTAAATCCCAATTGCCACTCTTCCAACCATTTTGCTAGTTTATCCAGATCTCTTCTTATTCTGCCCACCCCATCTGGATCATCTACTCTGTTACAGATCTTGGTGTCATCTGTAAACAGACAAGTCTTGCCCTCTAGTCCATCTGCAATGTCACTGATGAAGATATTGAAGAGGACTGGCCCCAGGACTGATCCCTGAGGTACCCTGCTTGTGACTTGCATCTCTTCTGACTGCATACCATTTACCACCACTCTCTGTTTTCTGCCCGTCAACCAGTTTGCCACCCAGTTGACCAACTTCTGACCCACCCTGAGTCTACCCAGCTTGTTTATCAATCTTCTATGTGAACAGTGTCAAAAGCTTTCCTGAAGTCAAGGTGGGTGACATCAACTGCCCTTGTCCACCACTCTGGTTACCCAGTCAAAGAAATCTAGGAGATTAGTTTGACAGGGCCTTCCTTTTGTAAACCCATGTTGTCTTGGATCCTGTGCCCCTATGGATTCCAGCTGTTGCACTATCCTTTCCTTAAGGAGTGCCTCCATAATCTTGCCCACTACTGAGGTAAGACTGACTGGTTTGTAGTTCCCTGCCTCCTCCCTGCTACCACTCTTGTGGAGCGGGATCACATGAGCCCTTCAACAGTCTTCTGGGACCTCTCCCATGCTCAGAGACTCACTAAACAGTTCTGATAATGGCTCTGCTAGTTCCACCCTTAGCTCCTTTAGTACCCTGGGATGTATGCCATCAGGTCCCATTGCCTTGTCCACCCTGAGCTTAGCAAGCTCTTGTAGGACCCTTTCTTTTGTAGAGGGGAGTGCTCACTCCTTCCCCCGTGTCCATGGTACTGAGCTGTGGGCACTGCCTTACCTTCTCTTCAGTAAATACTGAGCGAAAGTATCTATTTAGGATGGATGCTTTACAGGGTCCTCCTCCTCACGCCTCTTTTCCTTGAGCTTAGCAATACCCCCTCTGGACTTTCTTTTTTCACTAATGTATCTATAGAACATCTTATCACCTTCTTTTACTGTTTGTGCTAGTGTTTCCTCAGTTTGGGACTCTGCCTGCCTTACTGCCTTCCCTACTTCCCTTAGGGCAGTGTGGTATGCCTCCCTATCTTCATCCCGCTGTGTTCCCTTATATTTCCTGAAGGCCAGCCTTTTGGCTCTGACCTTTTCTGCTACTGTATTTGAGAACCGAAGTGGTTTCCTTCTTCTTTTGGACTTCCTTTCTGTCTAACACAATGGGTGCTGCTTCAAGTATTGCATCCTTAATGCTTGCCCACTTTGCCTGTACCCCCTCAGCTGTATTTCTTTTTGCCAGGGCTAGCTTAACTCTGTTGGCCATCTTATCAAAATCAGCTCCTCTGAAGTCCCATATTTTTGCCTTGGAATGGGATGATTTAGTTGTAGTGGCCAAATTGAACCACACCATGTGATGGTCACTGGCCCCAGGTGACCTTCTTCCTGGAGATATGTGATCCTTTCCCTGTTAGTCAGTACTAGATCTAAGATAGCCCTGTCTCTTGAGGGTTGTTGTACCAGTTGTTTGAGGCCCTCCCCCTGCAGGGAAGCCATCATGTGTCTAGTTCTGGCAGATGTTAAAGTATTTCAATACTCACACCTAACTTTGCTAATTTTCAATATTTCAACTCCAAACTTTCAAAATAACCATTTTTCCGCACCACCTCATAAATGTGACATGCATCATTATTTAAATTCTGGATGAGAAGTGTTTTCATGCTGCTGGTATAAAATTACATTTTGGCCAACATGCTATAAATGCTACTTGTCATGTTTATAAAGGGAGTCATAAAATGACTATCTTGAAAATTTAGGGTCAACATTTTAAAAAATATATATATAATTGTTAAGAAACTTTGTGCGTAGTGAAAGTCTTGACCCCAGCAGGTATGCTTTGTGATCCCATGACAATGAGCTCAGTTTGAGGGTGAGCTCAGTAACCTAGCTGGATAGAGTGAGGTTGGGGGGATGGTGCTGTATGTGACATCACCCCCAGCCAGGGAATGAAAGCTTCAGGATAGTCTGTATGGGCCTGGGTGCCATATAGTGAAGTCAACTGTCCTCTTGGCATAGGACCCTGCACCTCTGCACCCATGGGTGGCAGAGGGCCCTGTGCATTGGCTGAGAGATGGATTTGTTGCCCTGTGTGTCTGTATATACAGCCACATAAAGTGTAGGGACCAGAAAGTCCTGCTTTTCCACAGCCCACCAGACAGCCCCATGAATTCATGACATCCGTCGATGCACATGTTTAGGTGGAAGGACTCTTCCCTTGGTGGAGGCCTAAAGGGCCCTTCACATCTGCATCTGTTAACCTAGGTGCCGAAGGGACCTGCGTGAATGAGGATACAATTCCACTATCTCAAAAAGAAAGGAAATTCTTTGTAAAAGTAAAAACTTTGTTAATGCACTAGTTAGGGTTTAACTTAACACCACGAAAGTAGGGAAATGTAACATTAGGGTTTCCAGCCCTAACTCCCCACCTTCGCCCCCCCAAGCAGCAAAAGGAAAAAACATTAGGATTTTGGATCTCGGGAGTCTTGGCAAATCAGTGGTGGTGTCCTCTTTGGGGTTGTCAACCCTAATTCTCACCCCATTCTCTGAGCAAACAACATCAGATGTGATCTCCTTTCTTAATGCAGGGCCCAAAGAGAGGTACAACAGATTGTGTTGGCAACACGTGGTGAGACATACTTCTCTACCTTTCAAGAGTGTATCATTATGAGGCACTGACACTGTACCTTGTGCTTCAGATAGGAGGCTATGGGCTGGAGGGAAGGAATAAGCATGAAGGTTGACAACCCCATGGAGGACCCCACCAGTGATTCACCAACACTCCAGAGATCCACACCCCCTACTGTTTTTTTTTCCTTGTGCTGCTTGGGGGCTGGTGGAGGGGAGTTAGGGTTGCAGACCCTAACACCACATTTCCCTATTTTTTGTGATGTTAAGTTGAACCCTAACTTTTGTATTAATGAAGTTTTTTGCAAAGAATACATATATATATATATATATATATATATATATATACATTTCTCTGTGTATGTGTATTAGTGGATACCATATGATATAGGTGAAGATAAAACTGCTACTGCCAAAAGAGAGATAGTGCAAATCACCCACAACAAATTTGGCGATCAGCACTACACCGACAGGAAAAATTAGCGATGGTACAACACTACCAACAGGAGCAGACATAAAATCTTACTATTTATGTTGGAGGTGGCTATGCCACCCATGCCCATCTCTAAATAACCAACTGCAGGGAGTGGTAGACACTGGGGGAGACAGAAAAACATGGAAAGGGCTACTTCTCGGGGACAGTAGTCTGTAGGGGGAGAACGCTGGGGGGGCAACCTGCAGACGGGGGAACAAAGTCAGGAAAACTGGACATCTATAAAAAAATAAAAATTGAACAACAAAACCATGACAGTAAAAAAACAACAACCACATGGCAGTCCCGAACCCCGATCCATCAGCTTTCCAGGCTACAACCCTAAACACCATTCCAGATGGCCAGCTGGAATCAGTCCACCTAAACAAAGCCCTGTAACCTTCTCTTGCTGTCTGTTGCTCGCTACAGACTCCCTCAACGCCTTCCTCATTCGCTGTCATTCCCCCTCGCTCTTTACTAACACTCACTGTTTGCACATGCGCTCAAATTGAGTTTCTCAATTTGAGTCACCCATATCACGGTCCCATATTAGTGTGTTTCTGGATTCATCTATTTGTGGATCTATGGTTGTGCATTTCACCAAATGTGTCTGTGTGTATTGCTGTCTTTATGTTTTTCTCTATGTAAAATATTAGTGTCTTGCTATTTTATCAGCAGGTATACACTTTACTATAGCCTTTGGACCACAGGATCAGCTACTGATGGTGCCAGCCAACTCCTAGGTTTACAACATTATTCCACTGGCTAATCATTCAGTCATTCATTCATTCATAATTCTTGCTAGCTTTAAAGATCTGATTCTGGCAAGCAATGCTACACTGTACCACAGATGCTGACTCCTGACTACTTCAGTTACGTGTATAAAAAAATATGACTCAGAGAAATAGTGAAGAGATTTATTCTCTACCACCATTCTGTCAGAGACAATGTAAGTGTGTTACACAGTCTGTCTTACTGCTGCAAGCTTTCCAATCCCACTGAACATGTGGTTCGGTCTGCTTGTTGTCAACATGTTCCTTGCACAGCTGCAGAAATGTTATGTTAGAAATTTTTGTTAGGGCAGGAAGGGAACTAATAATTGAAATGATCCACTTGGGTTAAACCTGTCAGCTATATTCTTGTAGGTTAGTGAACAAATAGTTCTCCTAATGCTCTTGTTGTCAAATATTTGCAGTAACTAAAACATTATGAAGGCTGCTATTGCTAACATCTGGTGCTCAACATGATATTCCTGCCCGTGTGATAGCACAGTGTTATAATTATTTCCTTTGCCTAACACAGATTTAAATACGCGCTGAAATCTGAATACATTTTGAGCACCTTAGGATTAAAAAGCACAATGATCAGATGCCACTGCACTTTTGTTATTTAAAATAGTCTTGAGGCTAAGGTGCTTTATTAAGATTCACTGCTTTTATAAGCTGAATGTTAGAATATTTTGAAAGAGCTTTCAAGCCCACTGCATGTATTATTCACTACTATTGCCTACCAATTATATAGGGGAAAATGGTTCCTGAATATGAATGCTCTTATAAGGCAAATTGTACTTAGATTGCAAAGGTCTGAATCCTGTCACTGCCAACTAGGCTGAAACAGGCACATAGTAACATAGTAACTCATCGTCGGTTGGGGCGCTAGTTCCATTATACCACCCACCCACATATCCCATTTCATAAGTAGGGATGAATAACTACGCTGTGAAAAGTAACATATACTATTTGTAGGGATTTCCATGAAGCTCCATGATAGTTTCCTGTTATGATCTGAATGATTCCAAACAGCAAAGTCAATCTGTGCTGAGCTCAGTGGCTACAAATCCCTCAAACAGAAGCATCAACTGACTTTGCAGTGGGTGTTTATTAGTTATTTTCTGATCAGCTATGCACTTCAGTGTGTAGTTTCATAAACATAATGTTTCAGTTATTAACATTCATGAAAGAATACATTTTCCTAATATTCAGTTTTTCCTTCCCATGGTTTATAATGCATCTTGGTAGCCTACTTAAAACCACTGTATGTGACTGTCCCCCAGCTGACCGTATGGTGCTGTTGTTTATGACACCATATTGCTCACCACAACAGGCTGTAATGTCACAAATACAACAAATGTAAAGTCGTACAAATACAAAATTGCACATACCCCTAATAATGCAAAACATCATTGAAATTCACTGTCAGGTCAGTAGAGGACAGGCAAATGCTTTTTAAAAGACACTTAAATAAAACCTGTCTTATCTGAAACATTCAGTAGACCAACAAAAGGAGTAAGAAAAAAGTGTAAAATGTACTAATCATAACTACTGCAAATATAAAAGTTGTAAACCTTTAATTTTTGTTGATGCCTGCTCTTTAATCAAGAAGACATTACAGCAGACAGTGCATAGCTGTGGGATAATGGAATGCCTCAAGTGACTCACTAAGCAGTGAAGTGGAGTGTCTTATGCATTTCAGAAGTGAAGTTATCCCATCATCATGTACACACTGGAGTGCCTTAGTACACTTGCACAATAGCACCCCTGAGTTTAATTTTTTTTTATTCTCTTTTTCTCCACTGTCCAACCAGCCCTCTTCTACCAGTCCCTCCAGTCCTGTCACCCCAGCATCCTCTAGGACTTGCCTAGTCTTGCATCTTCCCCCAGGACTTGCCCCCCTGGCAGGGTCGGCAGGGTTCCCCAACTCCCACCACTGATCTGGATCTGGTTCTACTGGACAGGGCTTGGATACCCAGGTGCAGAGCCTGTGAGGGACTGGCATCATCCTGCCAGTCGGACATTTCCCCTGTTCTCATGAGGAGGTGAGGATGTACAATGCCATCATGACACATATTGCACATTCCTGCATGGCATGCGTCGATGGCCGCTGTACCTCTATCCACATCTGGCAGCCCTGGACTGCTCGCCCCCAGCCTCTGCTAGAGGACAGGAGTTATGCCGGGCTCCATATCCCCACCACCAGAGAAGGGGAGCAGTCCTTTGGACACTCGATCCTCCTCTCCCTAGCTGACCCTCCGATGCCCCAAGTTCTCTTCTGAACCCAGGCCATCAATGCCACAAGCATTAATGCTACCACAGAGCCAGCAGTCTGGCCCTGCATTTCAATTTTAAAACTAAGTAATGAGGTACTGAATTAGTTCCAGTATGTGCTGTTGTACTGGAATGACACATAGTCATGTAATTTAATTTGACCAACCACATTTCTTGGTTTATGTTACCCAATTTCTCACACTGAGTCAGTAACAGCTAGTACAGTGGCTTAGATCAAGGGAAATTCTCCAGTTCTTTAGCTACAGACCCTACTGGTGTAAAACACTGCTATAAAGGCCATGCAACTACACAGTATATAAATGAGGACACACAGATACACTGGTACATTGCACAAGTAACAGCTGCCATTAATATTTCTGAAGCAGGATAATGGGAGTATGGGGCAGGCCATGGGCAAACAGGGCTGATTTGCTGGAAAATGTCACCCTAAAATGGTAAATTTATGAGTTAACTGTATCCAGCAGTGGCATGAGGCCTGGCACAAAAGTGTAGAATTCTTGTTAAGGAATGTCTGTTAACACATGCAAATGTACAAAACATTTGACTTTGGGGTCCACTGTATGACAGGAGTGCTTTACTGACTGTAGTACTTACTAAATAACCCTAGGTATAGCTTCTTCAGATAGCTGTATCTATAGCTATTTGTTACTGCAATTTAATATGTCATTGCCATTTTGCTCTGACATTTCAGGTAATGCTAATTTTATTTTAGGCTCTGCAACTACATCACTAATATTTACTCTGACTTGAGGGGGAAAAACATTCCAGTGCTTTGACAGCTGTACAATACTTTTTGCAATGAAGACTGGACCCAGAAGTATCTTTTCATTGCTAAAATTACACCTAAGGCCCTGTAAAAGATATTTATCATTGCTTATTTTTATTTCTGGATATATTCCTGGAGCAGAAAGCAAATTACTAAAAAAAAAAGGTTTTCCCACTGCAGACACAAGTGTCTTAGTTATAACCCTCAAAAAACTACTGCATTCTCAGAGGGAATGGAGGGATCAAATAAATGTGATGCGATAAGTCAATAAACAGTCAAACACAACTCAGTCAAATAAAAAATAAGTGGTGAATTCAGAGGATCAACTTTTTTTGTTATTGCCTAATGCATCAATATGAAGACATCTCTCTTATAACTTAGCAAGAGAAGTAATTAGTTATCTTTCCAGAAAGGTATAATCTAAGGCTTAGACTACAGAAACGTAACGTGAGGCCTGGGACTGCGCCTTTCCATAACCGTCTGCTCCAAGAATAAGCATGAGAGCAAGACAACTCTAATCAGTGAGATAGATGGGTATATAAGGCATATTTAACTATATTATACAACACATCTATAAAACTACCTTTTCATTTAAAAAAATGTTTGAGTGTCTTCTCCGTATCAAGATCAGTTTGATTTGATCCAGGGGATGACAATACATACACAACACATTTTTGCTAGGATCGACAAGGTCTTTTGTGCAGCTTGTCTTAATTGAGAGTCCTGGTTGGATTGGAGGATTTCTTCGACATTATAATTGACATGCAACAAAACAAGGCCTCACTACACTTAGTAGTGCGTAGTATTAATCTTGATTCTTTCTTTCTTTCTTTCTTTCTTTCTTTTCTTTTTGCCACAACTCAAAGCTTTACGACATTTCAGAGCACCACACCTTCTTCAGGTCATAACACTGTGGTCTCCATGATAAACATATGTTGTAAAGGATCTCTCCACATAGTATTTCTTTGTATCTTTGCTCTGTAGCTCAGCAGACAGGTTCACTAGTCAAGGAAGTCAGAGGCTGGCTATGAGCTCTCTTTCTCCGGGGGGTGGGGGGTTGGTCCATCCAGTCATATCTTATAAGCAAGGGCACTGATTTACAGTGATTTAAAAGAATGAAATTCTGTTTTTCAAGACTTCAGACTCTGGGAATTGCACTGGAAATTGTTAGTCTAATTTCTGGATTATATTGTCTTTGTTTCAGTATGTGTATAAATAATCAGAATAAAAGAAGGCTTAATACACATAGAGCATTAGATGAAGCAAATTGAAATAGTACAGGAAGTAATTATAAGAAAAAATGTAAGTTCTTCCGATTTACTGATATGATCTAAAATGCCAAATTCTGTGAAATTATTTTTTACTGGTGTGCAGGCAGTCCAAATTCCAAACTTTTACTGGGTTTTCCAGTAAAAACTGAAAACCAGTGGCCTTGCTTAAAAGGCACAGCCTGTCTACCCAGCAGGACAGCAACGATACTATGAAATGCCTTTTTCAAAGACATTGTACAATGTATGTTTATCAAAACTTACCACAAGGTGACCACAGCGTTATGGCCTGACAAAAAGGGCGGTGCTCTGAAATGTCGCTAAGCTTCGACTTGTGGCAGAAAAATAAAGAATGAAGCTAGACAGCCTAGGTAATCTCCAATGCATGAACGCTCATTTCTCCTAAAGACAAGGAGGAGGCATCCTGGACTTCTCCGTGTCTTTCGACATCATAATTGAAATTACTTCAAATGTGTTTTGTTTTTTGTAACATTCCTTTGTTCTGTTGCAGGTACAGTAGAGCATTAAATGGGTTCTTCAATCTGCTCATCTGCACCGGTCCCTGGAATGCCCATACTGTAACTCATGAGGAAATCTGTTAGTTATGAACATCATACTGTGCTTAACCCAAAGCAATGCAGAAGCTGTACTTTATGCTGTGCTTATAGAATCTATTCCCAAACATGTTTTAATATGAATCCAGTCTTTAGCTGCAAAGATAATTAGCTAACAGCTGTGTATTCATTATTTTAGTTTGATTAAGTAAACTTGGTACTTTTATCTGTCATGGTTCTATATAATGCTTGGCAAAAATACACTAGAAAATTTCAGTGTGGGTTTGCTGCAAATACAATATTTGCTATTATACAATGGCAAGAAAATTCCCATGGCTCTGATTGGTCAGTGTGTGCCTGAGACAGTGATGTTATTACACAATAACATCACTGCATTGATTTTATGGATGATTGTTTGGAGCTACTGGATTTTTTTTCAGAAACAAAGATACACTGCCTCACTGAAAATCTACAAAAACATTTTTATTTTTATTTTTTTGTTTTCTATAATATCGAGCCATTGTATAATCGCAATAAGGCACTCCAAGGTGTGTGCTATCGTGTAATAACTCACTCCTGGTGGTGGAGCACCTGGTCACTGCGTGTTTCAACCCACCCCAGGAGTGACGTTATTACACGATAACACACACCTTGTCATGCCTTATTGCTTAAATAATCACTCCTTACAGAGTCTTCACCACGTTCAGTGCAGTGACAGCACAAATATACTCTTCAGAGTGTAACAGTAATTGTCAAGGTTAATCCATTTTGATGTACTGCATTCCTTTTTCCTGAAATTTCACTGCTCACCAAACACAACTGAAAAAGGTGCCATTATGACCATTAAGTTGCATTGCCATCTATTCTGGAACAGCAAATCTTAACATCTATCAGGTGTCTGATCCCATGGATTCAAACTGAATCTAACAGTCAGCATTGGCATCACTTCAAGGTCACTCCAATACTCAAGTTTTTCTCTGGTGTTTGCTGTTGTTTGTTGTGTTTGTTTCTTTGCTTGGTTTGTTTAACCAGTAGAAATCTGCATTGAGCAGTGTTCACTTGCAAGGACTATTACGTCCCCCTTGGCTTTTTTCTCTGTGCTTAATCAGATGGACTCTATGGACCTGCTTGTCACACTGATTTCCTCCTTGTTTTTCACAAACAAGCTGTCTTCAAGAGAGAGTGTCACTTACTCATGTTCCTGTAGGAACTATACTTTTGGAATAGTTAGAATTTCTCCTTCTTGGTTCCCCAGCCATTTTCTTCTCCCATCATGCATGGGAGTGCCTCTACATTCTGGGCTGACAAGTGTAATTTTTTCTCACAACAGTCAATTTTGCAGGGTGTGATTCTCATATGTAATGTTTTTAAGTGCAAATTGTCCCTGTATTTTTTGTGTGCCAACTGGTGTTCTCCTATTCTTTTTGCTACCTAGCCCAGCTGCCATTCCCTTGGTGAACCCATGCATCTAACTCCCACCACTTGTGACCTCTGCACTAGCCACCTCCCTATCCTACAGTTCAAATCCCCTTGAATTCCCTTTACATTGACATGCTCATAGCACATTCCTGTGACCAAAGGTGGTAAATTGGGTAAAGAACTGGTTAGGAGACATGAGACAGAGGGTGGTGGCAAATGGAAATCACTCCAAAGAAGTGGGGGTGACCAGCAGGGTGCCAGAGAGATCAGTACTGGGACCAGTCCTCCTTGATGTCTTTACTGATGACACTGCAGAGGGGCTAGAATGGAAGGTATGCCTTTTCATGGATGACACTAAAATCTGGAACAGGGTAGACACTCCAGAGCGGGTGGAAAAAATGAATACTGATCTAAGAAAGCTAGATGAGTGGTCAAGGGAGTGCAGCTAAGTTTCAGTGCGAAGAAGTACAAAATCATGCACTTGGCACACAGAAACCCAGGGGTGGAATACAAAATGGAGGGTGTAGTATTAACGACCACCTAGCAGGAAAGAGACATGGAGTAATCATATCTGATGACCAAAAGGTAGCCAGACACTGAGACAAAGAAGTGGGGAGAGCTAGTGGGATGCTAGGGTGCATAGGAAGGGGTATCATAAGCAGGAAGAGAGGTAGTATTATCGCTGTATAGATCAGTGGTGAGACCTCACCTAGAGTACTGTGTCCAGTTCTGCAGACCACATCTCTGGAAGGACATAGACAGAGTAGAGGTGGTCCAGAGGAGGGCAACTAAAATGGTGCAGGGTCTGCATCAAAGGCCCTATGAAATTACAATTTTTGCAAAAATGTCATGATATTTTTGTTGAAATTTTGCAAAATTTCACAGTCACAAATTTGTAATATTGCTGGAATTCTACTCAGGGACATCATTTAGGGGTAGCTAGGGGCTGTAGTCAAGACCCCTATAATTTCTTTGCAACCCCTATGCTGTTTATTGTAACACCCAGGAGCCACTAAAACAAGATTTCCCTAGTAGTTGTTTACATAAATTTGGCGGTTGGAGGAGCTTTGCAACCCCTATGATTCTGCTTAAATGGAACTTTGAAACTTCTATGATTCCAGTGAAATGACGTTACTAAGTCTACTGGCAGAAGATGGCACTATGATACCAGTTCAACAACACTTTTGTCGACTGGCATCACAGTGATGGGATTTATGTCAACTGCAAGTTGCGGTTGACATAAATCTCAATTGTCTCCCTGTCCATTTTTCTATCAGGGGGCTCTGCCCCCGCAACCCCCATACTAATTATAATCAACTCTGAGTTGGAGTTGATTCGGGAAGATGGTGCAAGACTGAGACACAGTGTGCCCCTGTCACAGGCGCACCAATACAGCAACCTGTCAATGAACTGTCGATTTTGTCAACAACGATGTAGGTCGCTGTGTTGGTGTTGCTGTCGGGGGGGGTGGATATACCACAGAGGCTACATTTCCCCCAGCCTGACTCCATCACTCTTTTCATCTTAGCTGCTTTCCTCTGAATGCTTTCAATTTTATTGCCTACATTCAGTCCTCCCCAGAATTGTTAGCTATGATTGGTCATTAGCTTAGTTTAAGTCCCTATGTAGAGGCAGAAGCACCTCCCTTGATGTGTGTGCAAAGTATCTCTGAGTTGTATTTAGTAGGTTATTTACCTGTTTCTTGTGTTAAAATCTGGTGTTATCCAAATTCCCAAATCTCTTTCCATAGTTGTTCTTCATGCTACACCACCATTCAGTGTGATCCAGTCAGAGTACATGTTGCGTACCTTGATGCATTGCTGCCTACCTTGAGGAAGGGGCTTGTCCAATTAAGGAAGGACTGGTGGGCATCTATGGCTACAGTCTTCTTAAGCAGGATGTTGTAATCGGTCCAATTCAAAGCCTTACTGAAGTCCACCAGTAGAATGCTGGTTGTTTAACTGTAATTCCCATCCATAAGGGCGTGATATAGCAGGTTAAAAAGAGCATGTGTAGTAGAAACTCGTCTCAGTTTCTTATACTGTGCTGGGTTTATTTTTTGTATACACTCAGTTGTTTTCTTGCATATAAACACCTCACACACTTTGGAGTTGACACGGTTGGTGGAATGTTATTTTGGTACATGCGAGAGTGTGATGTAGTTATACCTCTCTGTCAAACAGTGTTCTATGTACGGAGATGTTCATCTAAAAAATATATCATACTCTAGGATATGTTTGCAAAGTCTCTTTTACAATCAATATGGAAGCTGAGGCCAGACTTGGCAAACACAGTATAGGGCACTATTTAGTTTCTGATGAAAATCTCTGTACATAGAACAGTGTTTAAAGAGAGGCACAACCATGTCACACTCACCCATCTTTACCACTCACATTAAACATGATCTTGGGCAGCTGGCAGCCAGCATTTGAACTGTCTGCCTGTGTGCTGACCTTAACCGTACATCTTGGGGGATCTGCTGTCAAATCATTATGTTGTCTTAAACAGCTCCACAGAGCAGCAGCTTTCTTATACCCTCACTCTGCACTATACCTTTTGAAAGGTAAGACCATAGTTCACCCTTAACTTTAGGTGGCAAATAGCTTATACAATACAATACAATCTTCTTTTCTTTAACGTTTTTCATACAGAATGTAACAAAAAACTCTTTGACTGTTTAGCAAAAATGAATCAAAACAGGCAGACATATAGACAGTACAATACTAAGACATGCCAACAAAACAGTATGGTAAGGCTAGGAATTGAAGGCAAAGGAAAAGAAAAGGAATGGGTTTGAGATGAGCTCCTAAAAGGGGATGTGAGTTGGCAGAGAGAGAGAGAGAGAGAGAGAGAGAGAGGGAGAGAGAGAGAGAGAGAGAGAGAGAGATAGAAAGAAGACTGTTCCATATGAAGGGGCAGCAGTGACAAAATGTCTCTCGAGCTGTGTTTATTTTATTTTTATTTATTTAAACAATTGGTAACTGGAAAAGGCATGCTGAGCTGAGGCTTGATTCCAGGTGCTACCCGGAGAAGGGAGTAATACATGGCAAATCACAGAGGGAGGGTTTCTGCCGGTGGATTAATGCCCGCTGGGGGGTTGGTCTCCCGAGGGTGCAGCCCGAGGGTCCAACCCCCAGCAGGCATTAATCCACGGCAGAGCCCAAGGCTGAAGGTGATTACACGCGCGAATATAGGCTCGCCTTGCAGCGACCATGAGCCTATGTTACCAGCATCACCTCCGTGGGCAGCATCGGCGCTGTTTGTCTAGGATTCCCCTGAGTGCTGTACAACTGCAGCGGAGCGCCAGGATTCGCCTGAATGGCCACAGCTGCCTGAAACCGAGCGGGTATTAAGCCACAGGTAACGCCCGCTCGGTCAGTACCAGCTGTGGCCATGGAGGCACCCGAGGGTAGCAGCCCGCTCCATCACTGCGAGCCCCCGCTGTCTGTGTAGTGAGTGCAGTACTGTGAGAAAGGCAGGGAACAGTTGCCAACTGCCCATCTGGAACACAATATCTTCTGCCACCGTTTGGTTCAAAAGGGCCGTCACTTTTCAGCTGTACAAACATAAAACATCTCCCCATATTCTGACGTGGAGGCAGGTAAACGTTGAAGTTTTACTTTACATTACGGAGCAGGTCTTCTGATTAATTGCTGCTCAATTCATCAGTCAACAGAGTAGGTGTATGACACTGTCTTCTACAACCATATAAACTTTTCCCTGCCTTTCCCACAATACTGCACTCACATAACAGACAGCAGGGGCTCGCAGCCATGGAGCGGGCTGCTACCCTCGGGAGCCTCCATGGCCACAGCTGGTACTGACTGAGCGGGCATTATGTGTGGCTTAATACCTGCTCGGTTTCTGTCAGCTGTGGCCATTCATCCCATCCTCGCGCTCCTTTGCAGCGCCCGACAGTGAGCCGTGTTACAAAACAACATAAACTACAATAGCTGAAACAATGATACAGTATGCTGCAAATAACTTGAGGTGGAGAAGCAGTTACATAACAGTAGGATTAAAACATATAGAACAGTTAATATTACAGCAAGCATTAGTGCTGAGGCTGGCAGACTGAGGTGGCGCAGCGAGGAGAGCTGCTTAGTAACTGCTTTGGAGGCAGAGGTCAAGCGAGCCAGCAAGGAGGAATTGGACTTGTACACATGTGACAGAGATGGGGGGGGGAGGGAGGAGCCGCAGTTGTTGCTTGACAGCAGTATGAGATTGGGACTTCCTAACAAGGGGGCTGAGTTTGTTCCAAAGACTGGGTACCCGAAAGGAGAAAGCGGCTTTGTCAGCCCGTGAGGATGGATGGGACAGAGTGAAGAATCTTCCATTTCTATGCCTGAATTCATAGTGGGAGTGAGGGTCAGCAGTGAGAGTATCCATAAGGTAGGAAGGAAGCATATTAAGCAGAATTTGGAGATGAAGCTGAGGGTGTGTACATAGCATCTGTGGGACAGTTGGAAGAGTCCAAGAAGGGAGTAAAGATTACAGTGGTGAATGCGAAGGGGGTAATTTGTTGCAAAATGGCAGAATGCGTCAAGTAAGGTGTCTAGCCTGGACAGGGTGGTTGGGGAGGTGGAGCAGTAGACTACATCTGCATAATTGAAAATGGGGAGGATCATTTTGGGCAGGATTTCATGGCAGGCAGGTAGTGGTAGAGAGTCTCTGTGGTGATACAGTGTGTCGAGTTTGGGGTATAGTTTCACGGTAATGGCATCGCTGTGTGCTGAGAAGGATAAATGGGGGTCCAGCCATACGCCCAGGTATTTGTATTTGGTAACTTGATCAAGTGGGAAGCCATTTAACGAAGTGATAGTGAGAGGGAGGGATGATCTGCACAGTTTCTGTGTTGTACCAAAAACCATGGACACAGTTTTGGAGGTATTTACTTTAAGCAGGTTTTGACTGAACCAGTGCTGAATGTTGTGGAAGTCATTTTGGAGGCTGGCTTGAGCTTCTAGCTTTGGTAGGACCAGAGGAGAATAGAACAGTGTCGTCAACACGCATGTGTATACTGGAGTTGGCGCAGGAGGAGGGGAGATCATTTATGAAGATGGAGAAGAGGATGAGACCAAGGACAGAACCTTGGGGCACACCAGTGGTGATGGGGGGGGAATTACATCAGCGATTTTGACAGACTGGTGCCTATTGGAGAGGTAGGATTTAAGCCATCGAATGGTGATGGGGGTGAGCCCTGCTGCTTCAAGTTTGAGTAGGAGGAGGGGATAGAAAACAGAGTCAAAGGCCTTAGCCAAGTCGACAAACACTGTGGCAGTTAGGTGGCCTTGGTTGGAGGCCATGAGTATGTGATTTGTGACTCGCAAAAGGGAGGAGATGATACAGTGCTGTTTTCTGAAGCCAGACTGATGGGGAGAGAGGAGGTTATTTGAGGAGAGATTATCTGACAGTCCTGAGTGGGCCAGGGATTCCAGAAGCTTGGATAAGGTTGGGAGGAAGGAGATAGGTCTGTAGTTACCAGGCTTGGAGGGGTCACCCCCTTTGTGTAGGGGGATAACGCAAGCTGTTTTCCAGGCCTAAGGGACTGAACTGGTGGAAAAGAAGAGGTTAAAAATATAAGTGAGAGGTCTGAGGATAGCAGGAGCAGGGATCTGGAGGACCTTGGGGTGGATCCCATGAGGGCTAGATTTGGTGAGATTCAGTGAGCAGAGGGCTTTTAGGACTTCATGTTTGAAGATGGAGGGGAACTGGAAGTTGTTGCTGCGAAGGGAAGAGGGGGTAGTGGAGATAGAAGGAGGGGGCCCAGTTGGAGCAGTACAGGAGTTGAAGAATTTGTTGAGTGTGTCAGCTGATTGGTTGAGATCAGAATCTGGGAGGCCATTATTTAGGAAGGCTGGGGCATTGAACTGGGCTGGTGGGTCAGCCAGTGAGTGCACAACTTTCCAGAATTTGGAGGGGTGAGTGTGGGAGAGTTTTGACCTGAAATAGTCTGCTTTGGCTTGCCTGATGGCATTTTGTAGGGTATTGTAGGTTTGTCTGTTTTGAGAGGTTGGGTGGGATTTAAAGGTGGACCAGGCTTTATCCCTGTCTTTACATTTGGCTAGGATGGGTGCCGAGATCCAACTGAGATGGTGCTTCTTGACCCTGGATTTTTTCAGCGGGGCAAAGAAGTCCCAGATTTTGGTGAATATGGTTAGGAACCAGGAAAGGGCATGGTCCACATTTTGTGCTGTGCACACCTGTTCCCAGTCTGCATGTTTAAGGCTATAGAGAAGAGAATTTGTATGTAGAGCAGTTAGTGGGTGACAGCTGAGGTACCTGGGGGCAGATATGGGCATGTGGGTTTTTCTGATGCAATAAGCAATGCAATGATCACATAGTGCATTAGCTAGGGTGCCACAGGAGGTTACTCTGTGAGGGCGGGATGTGAGAATCCAGTCAATCAGAGAATGGTTATGGGAATGAGGATTGGAGTGAGTGGGTTTGCTTAGCAGCTGGGTAAGGTTGATGGACTCAATTTTTAAGGTGTGGGCCTTGGAGGAAGGTGGTAACCAGTCCAAGTTGAAGTTACCCAAGAGGATCAGTTCCCCTTTTGAGACTTTGTTGGGTAGGGTAGCTATGGTAGAGACAAGAGAGTTGCTAGGTAGACGTGGAGAGGTGTACAGCACCCCTATAAATGGAAGGAGTGAGTTAGGTAGGGTGAGTTGGGCCAGGAGAATTTTGTGGGAGCTAGGGCTAGCTTCCTTGAAAGTGACTGAGCACGAGAGGGGGTGCTTAGTGTAAATGGCTACTCCTCCACCTTTTTTGCCACAGTCCTGCCTGTGAAGTGAGTAATTAGGAAGAGTGAAGGGGGAGTCAGGTGTCTTAGCAGAGAGCCACATTTCAGACAGGCAAGGATATCAGGGGTGTTCATTTACCCAGCAGGTGAGGAAGTCTAGATTGGGTAGGAGGCTTCTGATATTGACATGGATGACAATAGAAAGACCTTTTTAGGAGCTAAGGGAGGGGGAGCACCCTGAGGACCTGGATTTGGTTCAATGTCACCAGATAGGAGGAGGAGGAGGAGCAGGAAGCAGTAAGTGGCTGGTAGCTTGTATATCCTGGTATAAAGGAAGGCTTTGGTTGGGGGGGGGGTCTGGCAGTCCTGATGAGGAAAGCAAAGGAAATCATCTGGGGTGGGAGGATGCTAGGACTGACAAAAGGGGAAGGCTGTGGCCGAGCTGAAGGCTGTGAACATAGTTAGGCATTTGAGGTGATTGTAGGAGAGACAGGAGAAAACAGGGGGGTTGGGGGGATGGGATTTGTGGGCTGGGGTGGGAGAGCCAAAGTGAGGAGGTATGAAGCCAAGAATAGGTATAGAGCTGGGTAATTTGAGGCCATTTTGCACGGGGATCCGCAATGGGCACAGTACAAAACCAAGCTACTACAGGTGTAGATGTGTGTCGCAGAGTAAAGGGAGGAGGTAAATTTCTGAGGTTCCCTTGGACGAATGTGTCCAGTAGGGCTAGGAGATTAAGGATAAGGATGTCCAGGAGAGAGGAGAGAGAGAGAGTTCACCTACTCAGGAAGGCAGCAGAAAACTGAGGGGTGACAAGGAGAGAAATCAGAGAAAGCTGACTATGGAGGGTTTGCGATGGAGCAAGATGATTGGTCAGACAATACAACAGGGTGGAGCCTAGGGGCAACTTTTGGATTTAAAGAGTGACAGGTGTGGAGGAGGGTGGGCGGGACAAAATATCACAGCTAGAAGAGCTCACAGGGGTCCATCGAGGAGAGAAACCAGACAGAACTTGGAGTCGGCAGTGGAGTCCAGCAGACAGCCAATCAGAGCTTTGCCTAGGCCTTGACGGAGCCAATCACTGCTTGTGGGTATCTGAGCACCAGAAATTGAAATCTCTGGCTCTGGAGAGGTCTCGTACCTGAATATCAGTCCCTGGATGCGGCAGGAAGGTTGCTTGGGCAGTGCCAGTTGGAGATCGACGATCAGTGCTGACTTGAGGTAGTGTGCTCATTTGGGGGCTTGAGGCTGTGTGGAAGAGAGACAGCAAGGAGTTAATTAAGAGCAGGAGGTACGCGGGGATCAGAGGACAGGGGATAAATAAAAAATTAGATGAGAAACGGGCAGGGAGGATGGGGACTGTATACAGAGAAGATAACAATGGGGATTGGAGCTGTGGAGAAAAAGGTGCAATTAGTTGAGAATTAGGAAATGGGATTAGTATGGAAAACAAAGGAGAAAGCTGTGGGCAGGGTGGGTCAGCTCTGTGCACAGGGGGTGGGCGGAGAGAAGAGAGACTGAGTTGGTGCTGAAAGTGAAGAGGCAGAGGGCCAGATAATAAGGCAGAAACAGCAACACCAAAAGGCAAACAAAAAAAGATTAACACTATCCAAACAGCACTAAACTATAACAGATTCAGTAGGACAGACTAAGCAGTAATAGGACTATGCAGGGCAATTTAAACTGAAACAGTTCTGGCTACGAGTCTTGATAAAGCTAAGAAATTGCAGGATTTAACATTACATTTTAAAGTAAATTGTACAGAGCAGCTAAACAAGGCTAGAGATTGTTTTTTTAATAATATCTTGGCTAGAAGAGCTTACAGGGGTCCAGCGAGGAGAGAAAGCAGATAGAGCTTGAAGTTGGCAGTGGTGTTCAGCAGGCAGCCAATCAGAGTTTGCCTGGGCCGTGAGGGAGCCAGTCATTGCTCATGGGTATCTGAGCACCAGAAATTGAAATCTCCAGCTCTGGAGAGGTCTCATACCTGAACGGCTGTCCCTGGATGTGGCAGGAAAGTTGCTCGGGTGGCAGCAGTTGGAGATCACCGCTTGGTGCTGACTTGCAGGAGTGTGCCCATTTGGGGGGTTGAGGCTTAACAGCAGTCCCTGGATGCAGCAGGAAGTTTGCTTGGGCAGTGGCAGTTGGAGATCGCTGCTTGGTGCTGACTTGAGAGAGTGCACCCGTTTGGGGTCTCGAAGCTGAATGGCAGTCTCTGGATGTGGCAGGACAGTTGCTCGGGTGGTGGCAGTTGGAGATCACCACTTGGGTGCTGACGAAGTCTTGGCCATTTAGGGGAGACTCAAGGCTGAATGGCAGTCCTGGTCTGGCTTGGGAAGGTTGCCTGGGCAGCGGCAGTTGGAAGTCGCCGCTCAGTGCTGACTTGAGGGAGTGTGCCCATTTGGGGGCTCAAGGCTGAATGGCAGTCCCTGGATGTGGCAGAAAGGTTGCTTGGGCAGCAGCAGTTGGACATCGATGCTCAGTGCTGATTTGAGGGAGTGCGCCCGTTTGGGGGCTCGAGGCTGTTTACATGGCTGCAGTGCTCTGGCATTTGCAATGCTCACTTCCCACTGGGTTGGGTGCTCTGCAATCCACCATTTACACAGCCCACCCTCACAGTGCTGCAGGTCACTCTGAGGAGGGACTGTGAACACTACAGAGGATGCCAGGAAAGACGGGGAAATAATTGGAGCAAGCGCAGCAATGTGTCCACACCGCCAGCTGCTTCGCTCACTCCGTTATGGGTACCAACAACTGGGTCAGTGTGGAAAATCAATCAGAGCCACACTAGCAGCACTCCAGAATGTGTCCACACACTCGGCTTTGCAGTGCATCAACCAGTGCAATAGGTTGATGCACTGCAAAGTCAGCAGTGTAAACGGGGCTTAAGAAACAGGAGACCTGCAGAGGAGCAAAGGAAGTGTACAGGAAGGAAACAGGAGACCAGATCTGAGAGATAGGCAGCAGTGCATGGAATCATGTAGGATTTTGAAGACAAGGAGGTACAGTTATGCAGAACTTTTAAAATTCCGCTTCTGCCAGAATTCCTTGCAATTTTGGAAATTCTGCCTAATTTTGCAGAATTCAATCAGAAGTAGAATTCAGAACATCTGAGTGTGAAATTTTTTAAAAGTGTGTATGAGTCCACGCCAGCGACCTGGGTTCGGGAGCAAGCTCGGGTTGCTGAAGTCGGCAGGGGAGGGAGAGGATGGAGCATCTGAAGGACAGCTGTCTTCTCCTGGAGAGGGATAGGACACAGAGCCCGGCATAACCTGACACCTAGCGGAGGCTAGATGTTGACACGCCTGGCCTGTTGGAGCTGGGGTGGTGGCGGGGCAGCTGAATGGGTGTCGGCATGGAACATACACGCACGCCCTCTGCCGGCGTGCATGCCCTGCCTCCAAAAGACAGAATAAGGAAAAATAAGGGTGCCCCAGTCACATGACTTGGATGGCCATCTGAGTGTACCTGCGCCGGCTCCAGGAGGGGATCACCAAGTGCAGATCTGGATTCAGTGGGGGAGTTGGTCAACCCCTGCCACCCTGCCATGGGGGGTTATGCCATAGGGTAACTGGGTGGTTGCCCTCAGTAGAGACTGGCACGGGTCGGACGGCGGCCAGAGGATAAGGATGCGGTGACACCAAGGCCGACCACGGGCCCCAGGGGAGAAACAATACTAAAAAAAAAAAGTGTGTATTAGTCATTTGTATTTACATAAACTGTGGAATAGCATTCAGTGGTTTACATAAACTACAGATTAATTTTCTGCAAACCGTGGAACAATATTCCGTGGATTACATGATCTGCTGAATATTCTACCATGGTTGACACAGAAATGATTTTTGGAATTCCATGGGATTAACAAAGAGATTCTGGAAAGCATTTCAGAAGTGAAATTACCATTCTGTGTGAATTCTGTCAGCGGAATGCCACATCCCCTATAACTCCAAAAGGAGGGCAATTATGATGTGGATCCTGAATAGAATGGAAGGCCAATTAGGGGTCATAAAAATTAGGAGTGAGATGATCATGCCTCTTGGCCTACCTTGTCAGAAATGACAAGGAAATACAGTAAATTGGAAGAAGAAGGCAGTGGTGTTCTGGACAGATTGCAGTGCTGTGAGCTGAGTTATGCCTCTGGGCAATGGAGGAAGTCTGTCCATAAACAGAAACCATCCCCTAAACTGTAGGGTCCTGAGGGCTAAGACCTGGGAGGGTTTTGTTGTGTGTTGCACACTCAAAATGTCCACTGTATGGTAATATTTTTTTTATTTAGATCACACTGTTAAGCCATATCAATTAACTAAGTAGAGAAATACTTAGAGAAATGTTAAGTTTGTGCAGACATTTCTCTCACTGATGAGAAACTCTCAGCTGACTAGATCCAACAAGAATCTCTGCAGGAAGAGTAGCTGAAGGGGATAGATTAATCAGAGAAAAAAACTGAATTTTAAGCGTGGCAATTTGCCTGAACTCAGTAACTGGTTCCTCTCTATTTATTCAAGATAACTGAATAATGAGGTAAAAGTGAGAAACTGCGATGAAACCACTGTTGTGTTTTTGATTGTGATAAATAGTAGTCTACGGGTTATAAGGCCACATAAATGTTAAAATAATTTCTAGCAAATAACATTATTTATTCTTGCAAGCCTCAAGGTATTTCTGTGGAACTCTGGCTGCTTCAGTCCTACAGTTAATATCTGTTTAATCATCAAACTCAGCTTGCACACATGCTGGTGGTGAAATAGAGAATAATGGTTATGCAACTGTGTGTTATTGGTATTTTTTTTTACACACCTGAGGGGTATGACAACCCATAAACCTCGAGAGCGAAGCTTGAGAGGTTTATGAGGGTATCACACCCCGAGGGTATGTAAAAAAAATTCCAATAACACAGCAGGTGCATAACTTATATTTTTTTATAATTGCTGGTGTAAGGTAGTGTGACTGAGCAGTGTTTGTTCAAAAAATAAAAATCCCAAAATGTAAACAAACTCGAATCCTTTTTTTAAAAACCCTGTCCCTTGTAGCAGATAGCTTAGTTTTAGCTATATTTTTTGTGCTAAAGCCACCGAGTACAGACTGAGGAGAGCGAGTGACTCGGCGGCTTCAGAAGACGAGATTCAAGCATAAGCGAGTGTTGCCATAGAAACACTCGGTTATGCTTGAATGTCATTTTCTGAAGCTACCAAGCCACTCGCTCTCCTCAGTCTGTACTCAGCAGCTTTAACACAAAATAAATAACTAAAACTCACCTGTCTGCTACAAGGGACAGGGTTTTTAAAAAAAGCATTCGAGTTTGTATACATTTTCAGGGTTTTTTTAAGGAATACCGCTCGGTCACATTACGCTGCAAAGAAGCTGAAAGTGGCAGTTGCGAGGACAGTGCAAGTAAGGTGCTTTCTGAACACCATAATAACTGGTTCTACCAATTATTACGGCATTTGAAATGTGGCTCTGCTCCGTGTGTTAAAGGGGTTCGCCAGTAATTATAGTAACATAGTGCATATATTATAAATCCTGAACCCAAAACTGAATTGGTTTCATCTTACCCAACATGCTCCATGTCAGCGATATATATTGAACACAAAAAAAAGGAAAAAAGAAATAAACAATAGGTGAAATAAAATGTGGTTGGATGCTACCTGCCAGAACTTATGGGATATGTCACAGAAACATTGTAACTGTAAAATATAGCAATGATTCATTTTTACCAGCACTGTGCTGTTTGCTTTATGGTACCGTTCATCTATGTGTGGCTAACTGCACATAAATTGTTTATTGCAATGCATTATTTGAAAGCTGAGGCCACAAACTTTTACATAATCAAAGATAAGAACAGGAATCCTAGGGTAAAAGATGACTTTACAGCCACTGAATATGAACCAACCACTTCATACAAGTCCGTCAAGTTTTTATAAAAAACAAACATTGGTCAAAATCTTATGTGTACCCAGGGGCCCCTTTTTCTCTGTAGCTCTTCAGTCCTGATTTCTGTGACAGGGCTCCTGTGGCACAGTTAGCTCATTTCTGTGGCACCAACTATTAATTTCTGCAGCAGACTGCAGTCCTGCCATTTTCTAAAATATGATGTGATGTCATCTATTATATCACATGCTGAGTGCAGAGAAGGATTTTAGGGATAAACAAGGAAGAGAAGTGAGCTAAGCTCAGTAGAGAAACTGTATAATTTAATGAAACATTCACCAAGAACAATGAATTCTGCAGCAGGACACAGGTTCTGTGGAGAATTCGACAGCCAAGAAATCGCAGATTTTAGGGGCCTTGCCTGCACCATACAAACAAAACACATCTTTCTACTAGGAAGAGGGCATCATGTTACAGAACTAAAACTGATCCATTCAACATGCCTTTTGAGGTAAATACTACCAAAGTCATCTGCAGTATAAGATTTGGCAACACCATATAATGTTGTTATGAAATCTCAGTTCTAGGGCACAGCAAGATAGCAGCATACACAAGGCAGGCCAGGGTCTGAATGGCAAGCCCCGCCATAATAACCCACTGATTGATAAATCCATTTATTAGCACCATGCCGTTTTATTTTTTTTTCATATGGCCAATATTATATTAAAGAAAAACACTACACATTTGTCAAGCCTCCACTGCAGCACAGTAAGTCCCCGACTGGTGTTTTAAGCACATAAGTGCATTTTTAAATACCTTTAAATATGTATTTTTTTTAAGTTTATTTACTCCATCTGTGACTTCCGGTCCAAAAAGCTGTCAGCCGCCATCTCACGGGCAGTCAAGCACATCCCTCCCTCTCTGTATGCTAATGTACCCTGCTGGCTCAGTCACTGATCTGCAGGGTACATTAGCATACAGAGAGGGAGGGAAGTGCGTGGCTGCCCACAAGATAGTGATGGACAGCCTTTTGGACCTGATGCTACAATGGGATTAAATAAACATAAAACATGCTTATTTAATGTTTTTTAAAAAATTTACTTATATGCTTAAAATGCCAATCAGGGCCTTCTTATGCAGCAGTGGAGGCCTGAAGAATGTGTGGTGTTTTCTTTTAAGTCAAGATGCAGCAATATCAAATATACATTCATCTACAGAGCGAGTTTCAAGTTCACAGAAAAATAAATCACAGCTGGCATTTGTAGATGCCTCAATGTCCTTTCCGTATTAAAGGGACACTGTCAACCCCCCTTAGACTTCAAACTCTCCCTAGTTTAAAATGCAAATTTTATGATTGTTCCCATTCTGTAGAGCAGGAGTGTCCAACCTGTAGCTCGCAAGCCACATGTTGCTCTCGAAGCAGTCTGATGTGGCACTCGAGGGGTTTGTCAATTACATGTCAAGTACACGTCACAGTCTTTTAAATTTGAGAAAAGTCAAAGCACAGGAGCTGAAAAGTGCCCTGAGTGCTCAACAAGCTACTTTTACTAAGCCTGCAAGCAAATCTGAAGCTCCAGAGCTACTCTGAATAATTATTTTAAAATTACATCTATTATTTTTTAAATACTGTAACTTAATAAAACATGATTATCGGCTATTGACTATGACTATGTTACTATTTAAACTCCTAAATATGGCTAAATAAGGGTATGGCAATGGCTGCACACTGCGTATGGTACAGGCTGCACGTTGTTGTGCCTCGTATCATACTCAGAAATTTAGATGTGACTCATGACCCTGAAAAGGTTGGACACCCCTACTGTAGAGAGTGCTGATGTAGCTGGTAGTTTGAGTCTAATTCCTTTTTCTTTTTAAAAGTGAAAACCAGACTGCCCATCATACTGGTGTTACCACACAAAAACATGTTTGTTTACATTGCTTAATCAACTCCCACTGCATGTTTCCTGGACTGGGGAACACAACCAACAGAGTCTAGCCACTGAAGACTCAGTGGGAGGAGAGGAGACTATTACACCATGAGTAGCTGCTCTGTTTGGGGTGTTTCTAATGTCCAGGAACTACACAATGAAAGTAGAGCAAGACTTTGAAACAAAACAAGGCTTGGTATAATTACAAAATTAGCATGCATTACAGTTCTACTTGGAAAGGAGGCAGATGAAACAACCAGCAACACCAATGAATTTTAGAGAAGGTAAGCAATCATAAAATGTGGGTTTTCAAATAGAATAGTATGATGCAAAAAAAGGGTTGACAGAGTCCCTTTAAGGAGACCAAAGCTGTATGCAGTGCATCAGGTGGGGCCTGGGCCTTGTTAAGTGTCAGGAATCAGGATTATTTCCCCTGTTCTGCTGCACCCCCTCTCCCCCATGCACTCCAGCATTTAGGTCTGGCCCTCTTCTTGATAGCAGCCACGCTGCTACTTTTATTTTGTTTTGTTGACCGGGTAAGTGCGGGTACGTACACTAGACAAATCCTGCCTATTTTCAAGCACTACCTGGGGGAGGGGGGATACAGATGAATGCCAGCTGACCTTGAACCAGATGAAACTGTTGGAGGTCTTTTTAGTGAATGAGAAATCTGGCCAGGACACCAAGGAAATTCCGTTACTCTTTTTGATAAGTGCCATGGGATCTTTAACATCCACCTGAACTACCACCAGTCCAGGCAGATGGGACCTCTGTTTAACGTCTCATCCGAAAGACAGCACCTCAGAAGTGCAGCACCCCTCTCATGCTGCACTACAATGTCAGTACTGGGATATTAACCCAAGTGCCAGATGTGGGAACTGAACCCACAGCCCTCTGCTCTCCCAGCCTCAGAGGCGAGTGTGCTACCTACTGACACTGACACTGCTGAGTTAGGTATACTTAGTTGTAATGTAACATAATAGACAAAACCATTTGGGTTGTCACAGCAAACAGCAGAGACCATGATATGGCAGATATAGAAACCTACAGTTTACTGACAAATGCACCATGAGAGTGGAACAAGCAAAGTTGAAGGTATAAAATGAAAGCAGAAACACTGAAGCCTTCAACTACAATCCTGTTTAGATTACCGCAGTTCCCCAGTCTGGACAAAAATAATCAAATCACTTTTGCTGGCCAGTTATAATGCTGAAGTCCGTAATTTCATTGCAGAGAGCCACAGCACAGAGAGAGAAAGCACTTGTCTTCACAGAACATGTAATGCTGTTGTAAATGGTTTCTGATGTGGAAACACAATTAGGCCTCAGAGTGCAGCCACATTGGTCACTTGGGGACCAGATGTGCTGCAGAGCTGAGTGCTTTTTTAGCTCCCTGAGCAATATGTAAGGGCATAGTTCAGCATGAGATACACTGGAGGTAAAAATATCACCTCTTTTTTTTTTGGCTTAGGTAGGTGTTTGCAGCTGAACTCACCTGAGGTTTTCCCCTATGCTGCTTGAATTAAGAAATGGCTGAAAGCGCTGATGTTGATCTAGAATTTTACTTCTGAGAGTGGTGAAGAAAATATCTGCTTTTTCAGTGGGGATTTTCCATAACGCTGAGCAGGGGATTAAAGCTGCACTATCTCCTGCCGAGGATTAATTCTTCACAACTGTTAAATAACATGTTATCTCTGGGAAAGTGAATCACTTGACTGCTATATTGTTGTTACTCATTCTGATAAATAAGCCTATCAAAAGATGGGCACCACTTGGTACAGGTGTGCTTAGTTGTTCATTGAAAAAAATATGGCTAGATCCCAGTGTTAGCTCTAGATGCAAAAAAAAAAAAAACAGTTGGCTGTTTGGTTAACCCCATATCTTTTTAGACACCACCCCTTTTGTTTTAGTCATTTTTTTCAAACTGACACATTTAAGCAACAGTGCATGTTAGTGGTGAAAATGTTCACTTTTTAGGCATCAAATGAAGTCTGAAGCCTATTGTCAGCAGTGTGACTATTTTGTGTTCACATTTGCTGACCTGGGATGTGTAGGGAACTATTCCCCACCGACACCCCAGCAGAAAATCGGCATATGATTTGTCCAAGTTTCAGCAATTGATTTGCATTGGTGGAGCGATATCATTTATAAGTCTTTGTGCCTGGATAAGCATACTACTTCTGCAGAGTTTGTGGATTTTTTTAGAGCAATGATTGCTCTGTTATTTCTCTCCACCCACCAACCCAAATCTTGCAGTAGAGTTCCCTGGCCTCGATTTATGTTGTAGCACCTTTAAATATTTGTAATTAATAGTGCCAAGGAGCAGAGCTGACAAACTCTCACCCACCACCCTGCTGTAAGCATCAGTGGAGCAGAGAGATGGACTGCACATGGCACCTTTATGTAAGCATTAATCCATGATGAGAGTGGCATTTAAGTATGCATTAATCCATGACGAAGGTGGCATCTAATGGGGAGTTAATGCATGGTTGGGACCGTTGTGGCCCAAAGCCACAGGCCAAGTGCCTACAGCGGACCAACCATGCATTAACTCCCCATTAGATGCCACCTTCAGAGTGGATTAATGCACTTGTAACATGGCGTCTACATTGCTAGGTGTGTCGTATATAATTCTGTAATATTCTAATGAATCAGACTGTGACAGCACTGCAATAAGAAATAAATGTTTGCTGTACTTTTCAGACGTTGACATGACATGCTGTTACACACATATGTGTCATTTCACAAGTTTTGCACTCAAGTACTACCACGCATTCCTCAACCATTTCTGTAACTTTTTACATATTTTTGACAGCTGTTATTGTTGTACCATTCTCAGGAGGACTGCGCTTGATGAGTTCTACTGAGTCGGATTCAGCATGTGTTTCTCATTTGCATAGCGCATTAGCCCATTTCGTCAATAACCATGCTGTGTTTACCTCAGAAGCTGCTATTCACATTAGTGCTTGTTTTTTCCCACTGTGCATTTCTCCACCTATTTGTTCATGTCGCTGTGCTCCAATACTGCCTAATAATTAAACTTCATGGTACCATATACCGTCAGGCACTCAAACTGACATGGATGTGCGGTTCCTTCATTAGCGACGTTGTCCCGCGTCCGGCATCCCACTACCTTGTAGCACAACAGGTTCCTCCCCTCCATCTCTGTGTCTTGCTGTCCGCCGTGTCCTTCACACTTTTTGCCTTTCTCCTCTTCTCCACTCTTGCCCTCTCCTGCCGTCCTAGTCTCCAACCCTCTTATCCACGTAATCACAACTTCTTTTATCCTCTTTTCCTGTTCTATGTCCCCAATACACTTTGTCTCTCTCTCTCTCTCTCTCTCTCTGTTACTATTAATTTTCCTACTGTTCCTCTTATCTGCCTGCTGTACTTTCTCAATCTACATATCTCGATCTTTTTAGCTGTTGTCTTTTTCTATACTACTCCTTTCTCCCCTCTGTCTAGTTTCTGTATTACACAAGCAACACAGCATTATCGTGCCATAATGCCATGCTGCTCTTGTACCATCTGACGCTCTTAAGCCAACTGTCTTCCTTATTTCTGATCTTCTTGTTTTTGCCATGTTACAATGGGGAATTATTGCATGGTTGGGACCATTGTGGCTTGAGGCCACAGGCCGAGTGCCTAAAACGGCCCAACCATGCATTAATTCCCCATTAGATGCCACCTTCAGTGTGGATTAATGCGCTTGTAACATGGCTTCTATGACAAACTGTGTAGTGTAACTCTTATTTTGATACTGTGAATAAGAGAACACAGGCACATTTTGCATTGTTTGCATTTCTATCTTGCACTTTGTAAACACTGAAGAGACACCAATTTCTATGCTCATGTTATGAAAACTACAGCAAACATAAGTATGAGGAAACTATCTGTGAACATATCTTTCACAAGATTTGTCAGATCTGAATGGCTTTTATTTTAATAACGATGCTAGGCGGTCTTTTATATGTTGATTTCTCCATGTCGCTATGTGCCCATCAGTCTGTTTTACATAATATCTGACCTGCTGTGTGTGCGTCTCCCCATGGCTCCAATGTTGCTACATTCCCAGTTTTGTGCCTGCCATTTTCTGCCTTGTTCGCTGCTTTTCTGACTGAGTTGGAGATGTTTTGACTGCCCTACATGTGTTTCCCAAACCTAGAATTTCACTTCAGTCTCTCCTGCACTATGCACGATGGAAGATTTACAGAACACTATATTTCACCTTCTGATGCCTCTGATGGTGCGTTACACTCCGGATATTCCTCCTCGGTTGCTCCACTCTCCTCGTCCGCGTCACTGTTGCCTCCCCCTCTACATTTCCACATACTGCAAGTGCCTCTTGTGGTCTGCGTCTATTTCACCACAGTGCTGCTATGTCCTCCATGGTTGTAGCAGGTACTTCAGCAGCAACACGGCATTATCGTGCCATAATGCCATGTTGCTCTTGTACGAGCTGACCCAATTGAACCAACTGTGTTCCTTATTTCACATCTTCTTATTTTTGCCATGTTACAAATACATATAATTACTCAGAGGAACAGAGCTGACAGACTGTCACCTGCCACCCTGTTGTAAGCATCAGTGGAGTGAGGAGAGACACCACACATTTTTGTTCACCAGTTCTGAGAAGCCAAGCACAACATAACAAAGCCCTTGTCCCAGCTGCCCAATGCTTTGCTGTCAGCATTAGTGGTTATAAAGGGAACAGTCAAGGGACAACCTTTATTCAAGAAAAGCTCCCTAGCACCCAACTCTCGCTAGAGTCAGCAGTGGCCCGGTTAGGGAAAAATAGTTGGGGGGGTTGTTATACGAGTAAGCCCCATTGCTGGGGCACACCACTTGTTCTCCTGGCTGCCCAACACTGACATGAGTCAGTCGTGGTGGAAGAAAGTAGGCACTGGTTTTATATAAGTATGCCCCACTGCTGGGGCAAAGTTCCCGGCCG
The DNA here is from genome assembly GCA_016271365.2 of Neoceratodus forsteri. Classification (NCBI taxonomy): domain Eukaryota; kingdom Metazoa; phylum Chordata; order Ceratodontiformes; family Ceratodontidae; genus Neoceratodus; species Neoceratodus forsteri. The sequence continues at coordinate 67,590,471 of JADMNL010000030.1, forward strand.
CCCAACATTGACATGAGTTGGTGGTTGCGGGAGAAACTAAGCAGTTGTTTTATATAAGCAAGCCCCATTGCTGGGCCAAAGTACCTGCTCTTCTGACCACCTGACACTGACATGAGTCACTGGTGGCAGAAGAAAGCATGTGCTGGTTTTATATAAGTAAGCCCTGCTGCTAGGGCAAAGTACCGCCGCCCAACTTCAACACAGTCGGCAGCAACAGGAGAAAGTTTAAAGCACTTTTGAGCACTAACAACAGCCCTGAGAGTGGGCTCTTTGATAATGGAGCCAAGTGCTCCACACTGTTTGAGACTGTAGAACGGGTCCCTTGGAGCTCTAAGGGCAAGTAGCCCAGTCTAAATAAATATATGGTCTCCTTCAGTATCCCTCCTGCTACTAGTGAAGGCAGGCAGGGATCAAGACTTAACTATACCCTCCTATCCTTAGGGCACGTGTTTAGATGTCTCCCTGCAGGGGAGACCTAATTTTTCCAATCCCCTCCCCCCTTCACTCATTTCACATTTCAGATGCTACTTTGGGTATTTGGTTACTCACCATTTAACTGAGATTTTTTTTCCTTAAACAGAGCACCGCCGTAGTTATTGGGGAACGCTGTTGGGGAACGGTGTCAAATCCTGGTGGTGGCTGCCTGTGTTTGTCTGTGTCTGTAGCTTAGTTTTTGTGGATTTACATGGTTTTCTGGTTGGAATAACTACACCATTCTTGCTCACTACATCCTTGAAAGTCTCCTGGACTGGATTTTCTACAAAGCATCATTACCAGATATCTGCATTTTTCATTTTAAAATCATTTTAAAATCAACTTGTTGGAAGGTGTCCCAAGCAAAACATAAGTGAAGCAAGGAAGTCTGACAAATTCAGTGACACTGGGCCTTGCTTGAATCCACATTTTCGTCTGACCTGACCCATGATCTGTAGTTGGGCTTTTCAAGACCTCTTTGAATGACAAAGACGCATACAGACAAAAGGATTTCACATCCTGCATATGTACAGGCAGAGTTCATCCCTTTCAGGAATTCTAACACATTCTATGACTGTGGACCTCAGCTGTTGATTATTTCTTTTAGCTTTTGACTTAACCACCAGGTATCAAACATTTTGAATTGAAAGCAACTCTTAATGTACTTGTCTCTAAGGGCTATCTATCCAACAACCATTTTGAAGAATGCCGCTAAGCATTCTTTCTACTAAACTACTTATTCACCTGGCCCCATGACTCCTTATGCTAGCTGGAGATGATTGACCCAACTCGGCCTAAAGTTTGCACCTTACCCCCCACAGCAGCCGCACAAAAGGGACTGGTGGTAGCCCATATGAATATTCGAAGCCTCACGAATCACCTGGCTCAGGCTGAAACCTGGACTAAACACAGTTGCCCTGACATGTATCTCTCAGAAACTTGGCTAAAGCCTTCTGTACCTGATGCTTCATGTCTTATACCTGGGTATAATATTCTACGGAGAGACCATGCTGGGTCTAAGGGGTTGCGATTAGTTATAAAATCATCTGTCCCTCAACATCCTACCCTGCCCTGATTCCCTCATACCTTGTGAAATGCTGCATGCTACCCTGGCACTGGGTTCGAAACTGCTGCACATCGTGTGTGTATACAACCCACCAACCAGTGGGCTGGAGTGGTCTTCAGAACCTACTACAGTATGTCTCTCAGAATACAAAATCAAATGAGGCACTCCTGCTTGGGACCTGAACCTTAACTGGCTGGGTCCACAGCACAATATTCTTGCATCTCTGATCCAAGTACAATCTCCATCAAATTATTACAGACTGTACCAGGCCGACTCCTCACTCCAGGGTCACTATTGACTGAATCCTCACTAATAGACGGACCATGTCTCAATGTGCTTCAGTGTTGGCTGATTCAATTACTGATCATTCCCTACACTCTGTCACTGGCGCTCCTGTCCACCACCTCCTCCTCAACCACGACTGATCACTTTTACGAACTATGCTGCCCTGGATAAACAAGCCTTCCTATTGGATATCTCCTGTATTGACTGGACTGACATTTTCACCACTACCAATGTTGATACTGCCTCAACTCATTTCTAACCAAGTTTGGTAATGTTCAAAAGAAGCACCTCCCAAAAGCCAAAAGGAGAGTTAGAGGCCAGCACTCTAGATGGCTGAAAAAGATCTTCTGCACAAGTTAAAAGTCAGAGACAAGCAGTGGAGGAGATACAAACAGACTGGACTTCAGCCTGATCTCATTCTGTATAAGCAATACAGAAATGACTGCAAAGGTGCATCAGGCAGGCCAAAGTAAATACTGCCAAAACCTGCTGTTTAATTCCTCCCATGACCCTCGTAAGTTTTGGGGTCACATTAAGTCCTTCTTAGGATCTGCTAAAGATGTCACTCCCTCTGACATGGTTCTACATGGCAATAAACTGCAATGACTCTACCACAATTGCTAATGCATTTAATCAACAGTTTTCAGACTTATCTGCCTACACAGCTTCCCTTCAATCACAATCTCCTGCCTCACAACCTAACTCCTCAGCACCTGGCTGAACCATCTAACCTACCTAATCCCTTCTACTTCAGGGCAGTGTCTAGGCATCAAGTTCTCAAGCTGCTCAGAGCCCTCTCTGACAACACCAGCACTGGCTCCGATGGCTTGGAACCAAGGCTACTAAAATGGCTTCTCACTACATCTCTGGCCCCTAGCAAGAATATTCACCCTCTCTCTCTCCAATGGCGTTGTCCCTGAAGTCTGGAAAGCCAGAATCACTCCAGTATTTAAGAAAGGTAGCAAAATGACACATCTAACTACCTGCCTATTGCTATTTTGTCTGTCCTGAACAAAATCCTGGAAAAATAGTATCAACACAAATCACAGAATACATTGAGAACTTCAATCTGCTCAGTCCAGCCCAACATGGCTTTAGAAAGCATCACAGCACCATGACTGCACTTGTAAAATTCTCTTCTGACATTGTCACAAACATGGATAGAGGGAAGTTAACAGGGCAGTCTTCATTAACAACCAAAGCTTTCGACCTGGTTGATCATACATTACTACTCTCTACCCTCAGTACCTTGGGCTTCTCCTTCCAGCAACTACCTGGTTTAAAGCTACCTCACCAACAGAACCCAGGTTGTGAAGTTTAATTCAGCGATTTCAGACAGTGCTGTCATCAACATTGGTGTCCCTCAGGGGTCCATACTTGGCCTCTTCTATTTTTCATTATTAAGAAATAATCTCCCAGAGATGGTAACCACTGGTCACCACTGCTGTATCGGGATGACCTGGTCGTTTATGCTCACTCTGACAACGTTCTGGAACTGAATGCTGCCTCACTGCTGATTTTCACTGCATCAACACTGGCTGAACTCTCAACGCCTTGTTTTAAACACAAACAAAACCAAAGTCATGCTATTTGGCTCCACTCACAAGCTCAGATCATGTCCTTGACTATCTCTGTTCCTGACATTGATGGGAACCCACTAGAACCTGTCACTTCTTTCCGTTACCTGGGCATCCCCTTCGACCAAACCTTGGACCTAAAAACACACATCCAGGATACTTGCAAGTCAGTCAATTGCAAGTTAGGGGCTGCTTACAGAACCAACTACCTCCTTACCCCTGCTGCTAAACTGGCAGTAGCTAGACGATACTGTTGCCAACCCTTACATATGGTTGTCCCATTCTGTCTTTGGCCAATAAATCTGCACTGCATCTGTGGGACACTGCTTTCAATAATGTATGCAGGTATGCAACCAAAGCACCTCGACTGCAGCATCACTGCCAACTATATCAAGACCTTGGCTGGCTCTCTCCCTCCTCACCAGACAATACTACCTGTACAATCTATCAGATACCATCATAAGACATCCAAACCTGCTATCCTATCAGAACTCCTTAGACCAGCTATTCCCACAGGAACCTTAGATCTGCAGATCAGACCTTATTATCCATCCCCTCTGTCGGACAAAAAGGGCATGGGCTCCTTCCATTATGCTGCTCTCACCTGTGGAACCTGCTGCCTCAGGAACTAAGGGATGTCCCTACTCATGCAACTTTTAAGGGCAAACTCAGGACTTTTCTTATTGCTTTGGACAAATGTGTTTGCTTTGATCCTACCTGATCCCTTGCTCTTAACCTGTTTTCCCACTTCCTTATTGCTAGCACTTGTGCCTTTCCCAATGGTTGTTTTATGTGGTGTTTTACTATAATTGCTGCTTGAATCTGTTTGACTGTATGCCAAATATTAGCTTTTGCCATTTACAAGTTGTTGTTTACTTCCTGCCACCACTTGGCTTCCCCTTGATCCCTGTTCTCTTCTCCCCTCACCTCTCAGCCTTCCTTCACTCAACTCCCCTGCTCCTCTCTTCCCCCGACCACATCTCCTGCACTCTCCTTTTCCCCTCCCCTCTGCCTCCCCCTTCCTTTCTCTGCTTGCTTGCCTCGCCTTTACCTCCTCCTGAGTCACCCCTGCCCTTCACTCGTCCCACCCTCCCAGCTGAGCATTGTTCCCTATTACCTCCACTTGCCGTAAACTTACCTCCTCCTACCGACCTCTTCTTCCCTGCCCTGCCGTCTCTCGGTTCCACTGGCTCGACTTGGCGTTGTTACCTTTTCCGCTACTGCCGTAACTCTTTCGCTTCTCTTCTCCTCTTCTTACCGGCATCATCACCCTTGCCCTGCCGTCTATCGGTTCCACCAGCCCAGCCGCATTCTGCTACCTTTTGCCACTGTTGCCGTCTTTTGCCGTAACCCCCTGTCACCCTTTCTCCGCTTGCCGTCTTTCGGCTCCACCGACTCGGCCGCAGGTTGGAACCTTGTATCGCCGCTGCCGTATTTGCCGGCTTTCTTTTAACCCTCACTCCCCTCCCTCCCCTCTCCCGGCCATCCCTCCTCTACTCCCTCCTACCTCCCTATTCCTGCCACCGCCTCTCTGTCCTTATATTCTTAGCCATTTCTTTAGCCCCCCCCCCGTTTTGGCCCCTTGCCCCTCTATCCTTCCCTCTATCCTTTCCTCACCTCCTCACCTTCCCCCTTTTGTCATTTTCCATCTTGTTTCTGGCTTACCCCTACACCTATCCTCTCCCCTTTCCTAGGTCCTTCAATGCACTTTATGTATGCGCTCAATGGAAAATGTCCTTGAAATGTATTTTGCCTTGTATTTTCCTTTGTCATGCATTGTATCCTGCCATATGTATCTTCCTGTATTTCTGTGCATCATCTATTTTCGTTATCCTTACTGTATCGTTATGTTCTGTAATTTTACCTCCCGGGTCGTGCCTGAAAACAGTCACTTGTTGGCTAGTGCACTTACCCGGTTAACAAAAACTAAATAAATTGTATCATCGTTTGCAACAAGGGTTTTGGTTATCTTTAACATTCTGTTTCTCAGTATGTTTTATTTATTCACATTTGAATTTCCTCAGACCATTACACCCTAGATCTATGTGCACTCTTGTATAAGTCTTTCTCTTTTAGACTACCAACTGCATCTAGGAATTTCTGTATTTAGTATTTCTAAACTGGTGGGCAACAACGGTCCTATGCTGTTTATCAGTATACACAAAAAGCTTATTTTAAAATGTACAAAACAATCTTACTAGTTTATTAATGTAAACTTTGATCTGAATTCTTTAAAAACCCATAGCTCCAAATTAGCAAGTACCTACCTTACAATTAGACTTACAACAATGCGTGCGCATTTCGTGTTGTTTTTAAAAGTGAGTTGTCTCTTGTTAAAATGAAGGAAGACTGATCAGACATTCCGTAACTTTAACAACATGTATTAATGGAATTACACTTGCAAAGGGGCATCTGATGTTGGTTACTTGGTGTTTAAGATCTAGGGCTGTGTTTTCAGCCCGTCCAAAATCAGTGCAGGTGTGAGGAAAATTACCGCAAGTGGGGCTTCATTTTTGGAGCTGCAGCGTTCCCCTCGTGCACCATATTTTCAAAGCAGGAGCTGGTTTATGACTGGCTCAATGATTTACGGCAGCTTGCGGATGTTTTTTTTCTGCGCAGCTGTACCAAAGCATTATGCCTTGGGGAAGGGGGACCAGGCATATCATCCCCTACAGCAGCGCTGGCCAAAAATACAAATCTCGGCAGGTGTGGAGATTTAGTACAGCAGCTGTGGCTGCGGCAGGCTACATAGTCCCCTAATATTTGAAAATTTAGCCCTTAATCCTTAAAAACGAATGGAATTAATTGACAGAATGCATGTAATGATAACAGTCAATTATTATCTTTTGAGTGCAAATGCTTGTTTAACCAGCTGAGTCAATATCATCAATTAGATCTGGTACAAATTAGGGACCAGTAACCACTGCCAGCACCTCCCCCAATGAAGAGGCTATGCATAGCCTTGAAGTGCTGGGGTCTACAATGACATGTTGGAGTACTATGAAATGATCGATTAGCATGAAAACAAAAGTAGCAGACAATCCTAGGCTACAGAGTGTTCCTTGAAATTTGTGCAGCTGTTCTATAGACATTTATTAGAAGCGAGCACCTAGATTTACTGTTGGCACATGTACCCACACCCCTTTGATCCTAAATTACAAGTGACCTCCCAGAAGGGAGGTCACCTTAGTGCACAACCCAGCCCCCCCCACACACACACACTGCCACATCCATTTCCTTGGGGCTTTGAAGGCTCTAAGCTAATGTTGGTTTAGGGGGCAGAACAAAGGGCTCTAAGCTAATGCTGGGTTAGGGGGCAGAACAAAGGGCTCTAAGCTAATGCTGGGTTAGGGGGCACAACAAAGGGCTCTAAGCTAATGCTGGGTTAGGGGGCAGAACAAAGGGCTCTAAGCTAATGCTGGGTTAGGGGTCAGACCAAAGGAGAGAACAGAAAAATTCCCCTCTGGATGGCCAGCCCAGGAGTGATGACAAAAAAGGACAGAAAGCACAGGAATTACAGATGAGTGAATCAGATTAAACACATTTTTATCTATCTAGTTATCCTATTTTAGGATACCCACATTCTAGCACCACATAGGGGAGCCTTGCCATGCTGGTGCCTCTTTACAACTGATCCCCTCACAAAGGAACTCATAGTGACACAGTAGACACACTGGTACTTCACCATCCCAAGTCAGCCAACCAGATGAGACTTAGCGGGCGCCCAAATGGGGGACACCACAGTCCCAGTTGCAGGGCAACAACCGGGACCTGACCAAGCTGGAGATCAAAAAGTCTCGCTCGCAGAGATCAGCAAATTTCAAAAAAGTATTACAAATGTTTGCAGCTCGTGACAACTAAATTTATTTTGGACCCAAAATCAAAGTATCAATGGTGCAGCACTGCAGCCCATGTAGGCTACCTCCTGTGACTATCAGGGGTGAGGGACAGTGCCGTGACTGTCAGGGGTGGAGTTCAGTGCTGTGACTGTAGGGGGTGGGATTCATTTCTGTGATCACTGCCCACCTCTATCTCCTAGCATGCAAAGATGTGGGCGCTGTAAATGTTGTGCATCTCTCCTGACAGGAGATACGTTTGTATTATCAATTACACAGGAAGAATACAAACAACAATCCTTTAACTGCAACACAGCTTCACTGGTGTACTTGGCAAGCCTACTATATGGGCAAAGCAAAATCTACCTTCAAAATTGAATGTAGGTGAACATCAAAGAGCAGGTCAGATAAATGATGGGGAAAATGCACTTGCAAAGCATGTGATGTGTTGCAGTTCTCAACATCAGTTGAAGTTTCTAGGTCTGGAACATGACACTTTTTTTAATTATATTTTATTAGTTTCAATAGCTTATTGTAGTACCAAGTGCAATGCATAAATACATTCAGATATAGTACACAGAATAATGGGCAAATATAGTAATGTCCATTCAGGAACTCCAAGGTTTGAAAGGTCTTTAAATAAATCTGTCCAACTTTGATAAACCTAGGCATGTTACCTATAATAGTAAGATTTGTGGAGATGGCAAAAAGGAGACTAACAATCTTCCCATCCCAATCCATTTCACATATGGCCTCAAAGCTCCTCCCCCTGCCTCTGCCATCATCGGAACATGACACTTTAGGAAAAAGAGGTAGGACACTAGATAACAAACCACTGAAGAGTGAGACACCAAGCAGCAGTACAAGTTAAAATCATATGTGCCACCAGGGTTAAATGACATGTTCCAGCTGGGACCCCTTCTGAAAGCTTGATATATATAGACTGAACCTTTAGGTCTGCATAATGTAGGACAATTTTGTTCTTAAGAATGGAGACTGTACCCAGGACCAGAAATTCCAGCACAGATCCTTATCTGAAGTTGTACTACATGAGTATGTGCATAGAAATGTACCTTAAGAGGAAGTTAGATGCATAAATTATCAGGGATGTGAGACTTTGAGAAACACAGAATTTGACAGCAGATAAGAACCACCTGACCACAGTCTGACTATTTTTCCCCTACTTACAGCATCGCCGCAGGCCCTAGTTGATCTCTGGCTCTGTTCTCTCTCCCTCCTTCCTTTCCATTGAGATTCCCTTACCCCTAGCCTATGCATTCTTGAACCCCACCACTGTTTTTGCCCCCACCACCTCCGCTGCAAGTCTGTTCCACGAATCCATGACTCTTTCTGTAAAGATGACAAAATGGCAGAAAAATGGTGAGGGGCTGCTAGTGGGGGACTTCAACCTGCCAGATATAGATTGGATCCTCTAAGCTGTGGCTCCTCCCCCTTTTTCTGCCATTTTGTCAGTGACTTACATTTCTCCTGAATCTACTCCCCTCCAGCTTCATAGCCTGTCCCCTTGTTCTTGTGCTCATTTTATCTGAAAAACATTTTCCTTCCAGTACCCAATTTACCCATATGAGGTATTTAAAGGTCTCTATTATATCCCGCCCTCCTCTATTCCAGGGTGTACATATTGAGGTCCATTAGTCTCTCTTCATAGGACTTTTTATGCAGACCCTGCACCATTTTAGTTGCCCTCCTCTGGGCTGCCTTCACTCTGTTGATTTCCTTCTAGAGATGTGATCTCCAGAACTAGACACAGTACTCTAGGTAGGGTATTACTAGTGATCTACACAGGGGCAACACCACCTCCCTCTTTCTGCTGGTGATGCTCCTCCCTATGCATCCCACTAGCCCTCCCAACTGCCTTGTCACACTGCCTGACCACATTAAGTTCATCTGATATGATTACCCCCCGGTTCCTTTCCTGCTTGGTGGTCGTCAACACCACTCCACCCATTTTGTACACTGCCCATGGGTTTGTGTCCCCTTAGTGCATTATTTTGCATCTCTTCACATTAAAACCCAGCTGCCATACCCTTGACCACTCTCCATGTTTTCTCAGGTCTCTGCTCATCCTTTCCACGCCCCGCCACTGGAGTGACCCCTCCATTGCAGATTTTGGTGTCATTTGCAAAGAGGCAGACCTTCCCTTCCAGCTCCTCTGCAATGTCACTTATAAAGACATTAAAGAGGACTTGCAGCACTGATCCTTGAAGCAATCTGCTGATCACCCTGCCATCCTCAGAGTGAACTCTGTTTACCACCACCCTCAGTTGCCTATCACCTAAACAATTGCTTACCCAGTTTACCACTTTTGGACCCACTCATAAACTACCCAGCTTGGGAACGGTTTCAAAAGCCTTACTGAAATCAAGGTAGGTCACGTGCACTACTCCACCCTAATCTAATTATTTGGCCATTTGGTCAAAGAAAACTATCAGATTCATTTGATATCACCGCCCCCATCCCCAAGAATCCTTGCTGTCTCAGGTCTTGCAACCTGCTGGATTCAATATATTCCACAATTCCTTCCTGCAGCAATGATGCCATTTAACTTTCCCACCACCGATGTCAAGCTGACTGGCCTGTAACTGTCAGCCTCCTCCTTGCTACCACTTTTGTGAAGTGGGACTATATCTCCCCTTCTCCAGTCCTCCGGAACCACTCCTGTTTCCAGTGAGCTGTTAAATAGGTCTGTCAGAGGTGCAGCCAGTACCTCCCTGAGCTTCCTAATTACCCTCGGATGTACCCCCATTGCTTTGTCCACTTTACCTCCCCCTTCAAAGCTCCTGTTAATTTTTGTGGCCACTCCCCTTCTCCTTCCTCTTCAAGCACTAAGCAGAAGTATTTATGGATGCCTGCTTTCTACTGGTCCCCTTCTGCACAGTCCCCCACTCCCTTTTTAACTTCACAATCCATCCCCCCGGTCTTCCTCTTTTTCCTTACATACCTAACAAATGTCTTGTCCCCTTTTGTTACTGCCTAGGCTATTCTCTCTTCAGTTTGCATCTTCATGTTCCATACTGCTTTCCCACTTCCTTCTGTTTACCCTGATGCACCTCCCTATGCTCCTCCTCCCCCGTGTCTCCTTATACCTTCTGATACCACCCTTCTAGCTTTTACCTTTTCTACCACCTCGTTCAAGAACCACAATGGCCTCTTTTTCCTCTTGCTTTTGCTCACTTGCTTGATGCAGAGGTTTGTCACCATAACTATGCCACCTTCTAGCCTTGCCCGCTGTTCCGCCACCTTCAATACCCCTCCCTGTACTCCTCTCTCTTCGTGTCTCCTTTTACCTTCTGATATCCTTTTAGCGTTTACCTTTTCTGCCACTTCTTTCAAGTACCAAAGCTGTTTCTTTTTCCTCTTGCTTTTGCTCACTTGCATGATGCAGAAATTTTTCACCTTAACTATGCCCCGTTTTAGCCTTGCCCACTGTTCCTCCACCCCGGTCATCCCCCCCACCAGGTCATCCCTGAGGCATTCACACATCTTCATAAAATCTACCCTCCTGAGGCCCAGAACCCTCGTCCTTGTGTTGTTCGATTCTGCAGCCATCTCTATATTGAACTACATTGTAAGGCGATCGCTTGTCCCCAGGCAGTATCCCATCTTGACGTCTGCAACACTGTCCCTGTTAGTGAACAGCAGGTCCAGTACTGCTCCACCATGAGTGGGTTCACAGACTAGTTGCCTGGGGAACACTCCCTGCAGGGAGTCCAGGATGTCCCTGCTTCTAGCTGAAGTCACAGCTGGGAGGAGCCACAGCTTGGAGGATCCAATCTATATCTGGCAGGTTGAAGTCCCCCCACCAGCAGCCCCTCCCCCCTTTTCTGCCATTTTGTCAGTGACTTCCACTACTACATTTAACTCCTCCCCTGTGCTGGAGTTAGTGAAGTATATAATGAAGGCAACTAAGATGCTGTTTTTATCCTTTACCCTGTTACTATAAATCCCCTTCCCTTTTACCCACCTCCCCCATGTTTGTAACATTTTCACATTAAGTATTGGAATCTCGTAGTAAGATATTTATATATATAAGTAATTTTGTATTTTTGTATTTATCCATTATAAATTTCTGTATGGGTTTTGGTTATGATGGTTACACATATTTTAAATTGATGCACTGTCACTTTAAGATTCTCACTGAAAAACATGGGAGCTTGTAAGTGTAATGCCAGCATTGAAAAAGCACAAATGTGCGAAACACTGGAGGTCGGAGTGGCTTTTGGTATTGGCACAGTACTGGGAGTAAACTTGTTTGAATGATTAACCTGATCCTGAGTGATTTTTTCCTGAAACCTTGAATCTCATAGTACATGCGGCTGGTCTTTACAATTCTGAACTGTCACAGAGCACACCCTGGCTCTGTGCGAGTGCTCTGAGATGTGTACGTTGTTTCCTGGGCCTGTATGTAGACCCCATCTTATGGTGGTCAGATTGTGCAGTAACTGCACCACTCACTCCACTGAAAAGCTTGGTTATCTGACTGTTAACCTTATCTTGGAGATGTCTGCTCTGAGTTATATTTTCAGAATAACTTTTTTCTATATTTAGAATTGATTATCTGCATCTGGAGCCATTATCCGATACCCTGCATAACTGCAAATAACTGCTATGAGTGCAGCTTTTGCCCCTCTGTGCGTAACCTGTCTTGGCTTTCCTAACCACCATTAGTCACACATAACCTCAGTCCCTGTGTGCTTGACCTCTCAGAGCACAACCTCTCTTCCTCTGAACTTAGCATTCCTGCATTCAACTTCTGTCCCTTTGTAACTAACTTCTCTGAGTTCAACCTCTGTACTGCTGTGCTTAACCTAACCTAGCTTTCCTAACCACTGTCAGTCACACTTAACCACCATGCACTTAACCTCAGTCCCTGTATGCTTAACCTCCCATAGCGAAACCTCTGTTCCACTGGGCATAACCTCTCTTAGCTTTCTAACCACCTTCAGTCACACTTAACCATCATGCACTTTACCTTCATCCCTCTGTGATTACCCTCCCTGAACTCAGCCTCTGCACCGCTGTGCTAAACCTTTCTTAGCTTTCCAACCCACCTTCAGTGGCACTTAACGCAGCAGCATTTGTTAGTCACCATGCAGTTTTTTTAGCAATAGTATTTTTCTGGGAAAAACATCAACATACCCATTTTTATTTTCATTCCTGAACTCAGATACGGGGACGAGAGTTTCAAATGGGTCGGGGACTAAATCCCACACCACAGCCACCACTGTTGGATAACAGCTCGCACCTGCAGAGATTTGCAGTTCCAGCCGGTGCAGCTGCAGGGGATGTTATGCCTGATCTCACCAGGCATAACATTTTCCTGCAGCTGTGTCGAAAACTAATGGCTGCAAGATGCCATAAATCATGGAGCTGGCCGTAAACTGACTCTGCCTTTGAAAATATAACGGCTGGGGGAAAAACTGCAGCTTTGCAAGCTGCAACCCACTTGAGCCAGTTTTGTCCCCACAGCTGCAGGAATTTCAGAGGTTCTGAACAACCAGCCCAGGATTCTGACATTTTTAAAAGTTTGCTCTCCCATGACATGCTTGCCATGAAAATATTAAATATCTTGGTATGGTGCTGAACTGCAAGCGTGTGGTAGCTTCATCCTAACACATCCGCCATATAAATCAAGTATGTACATTCCACGAATGACCTTGATGGAAGAGATTTTTTAAAATTGTGGGTGGTGACTATCTTTAATGACGTGCGTCATTAATTAAGAAATTAGCTATAAAATCTGTTTTCAAACTATCTGAGAACATTTTAAAACACAACGAGGGTGGATATAAGGGTGTCAGAAACACATTTTACTAAAAATCTATATAATGAGATTTTCTTTGCCAAATAGAAAATACTGCTGTTAAATTTCACCTCACTTTGTTTACATAATGACTAAAACTGCCCATGTTCATGGCTTACAAAACACTTTGGGATACAGTGTGTATGAAAAGCACTAATTAAAACCAAATGATTGCCTTTCCTTCCTATCCTGCCCAACACATCAAATCATATACTGCATTACCCAAAGAACTCTACCAGAGTGCTGCACGCGGTCTGAGCAGTGTGAGCCCCAATGTTACATTTGAGCCACAGCTGTGTTTTATACGTTTCCTTTCATACACACTGTATCCCAAAGCATTTTACAAGCCATGAACTGTTGCATAAGGGCTCAGCCCACAATGTAGCCAGTGATGCATGCAACTTTGGTCCTGCAGTGGATCCTGTTCCATACATTATATATCATGACATCATTCTTAGCCAGTCAGGGGCCCGATATCAAAAAGACGCAAAGGGCAGTGCACACATTAGCACTGCCCCTTACAGTCACCTGGGTGTCCAAAATTACCAGTGCTATTCCACTGAATATAAGGCTATGGCAGCCCAGCGCTAAGCCCCTTTGTGCTGGGCAGACATGGCTCCCGAAATAGGGCGCCACAAGGGCTCGTGCCTGCCCTAAATTTGCACTATTCAGATAGACCCATGCAAATCAGCTCATTTGGGCATGCAAGGCACTAAAGGGCCATTTGTATACTGATTATGGGCTCATTTGCATGGGTAGCCTGGCAATTTAGCATGGTGCCACCCCACACTAGCCTGGTCCCAGAGAGCTATCCCTGGTGCTAGTGGTGTTCCCCACACTGATCGCCAGCCTGATAGTGAAAGTAATCCTTCCCTGGTACTAGTGGTGCCCCCCTCCCCACTGATCACTGGCTTGATGTTGGAATACATCAGTCCCTGGTGTCCAGTGGTCCCACCCACACCCATGCCCAATGATTAACATGTAGTCTATGGTGTCCAGTGGTGCCTCCTTCACCCAATCACCTGCCCGACACAAAGACACTGTTTCCCTCATGTACAATATATCCCACCCCCATTGCGATCCCCTGTATATTAAAGATAAACCATTCCCTGGAGGTCTAGTGGTCCCCCCTCCCAATGCCAGATCTCTCCTTGTAATACAATGTATCATTAAAATAATCAGGTCCCTGGTAGTCCAGCAGACCCCTTCCCTAATGAATATTCATGCTCTGGTGGTCTAGTGGACCCCCCCTCCCTATTCCCGATCAGCCCATATAATATATTTATTGTTCTCCCTGGTAGTCTAGTGGAACCCAACCCCCTCACCCCGGCAGGCAGTGCCCCACCACCCCGTTCCCCCTGTCCCATCCCCGAACCTGCAACTGGCACAGCCTAGAGCTCACCACCATGGCCAGCCACCAACTGAACTGCAAGGAGTGTGTACTATATACAGTCATACTAACATACTAAAATGCCAGCAGAATAGGCCTAATGGTCTTTCGTGTCTGCTCGTTTGGTCAGCCCCCACCCTGGGTGCTGACCTTGCTGTCCCTCTCGCCTTCTCTGGCTTCTCCCTTCCCAGTTCCCGATATTCTTGCTGCATTGGATTTTGCTTCCTGAACCCTTCCCTGTACCTGTCCCACCCCTCTTGAACCCCTCCACTGTCTCTGCCTCCACCAGCCCCTAGGTAGTGCATTCCATGGCTCTACCACCCTCTCAGTGAAGTAGCACCTCCTCCTTTCTCCCTGAATCTTCCCCTCCAGCTTCCACCCATGCCCTCTAGTGGCCCCCTCCTCCTTCCTTCAAGCACCCTCACTGTTCCTCCCCTATTTACCCTCTTCATGTACCTGAAGACCTCTATCATGTCCCCCGTCCCTTCTCTCTCAAAGTGTACATATTTAGCACTGAGCCTCTCCTCATAGGTCCTGTCCCCAAGCCCCAAATCATTTTGGTTGCCCTCCTCTGACCCTCTCCAGAGGTTAATGTCCCTCTTTAAGTGCTCTCAAAACTGCACGCAGTACTCCAGGTGCGGCCTCACCAAGCAGTTATACAGAGGGAGCATCACTTCTCCTTCTGGAGGTGATCCCCTAGCGATGCATCCCAGCATCCTGTTGGCCTTGGCTGCTGCCCTCCCACAAGTCTCAGAGTTGTTCGTCTTGACATCCACCACCACCCCAGGTCCCTCTCAGCCATTGAGACTTGTAGTATTTCCCCAGGGTGTACACTTGGCCTGGGTTTCTGGCCCCAGGTGGAGTACCTTGCATTTCCCGCATTAAACCTCAGCTTCCACTTTCTAGACCATCTTTCCAGAGCCTCCAGGTCCCCTGCAGGCCACCCTCCTCCTCCCCATCCACCACCGCCCCAGTTTCGAGTCATCTGCAAAGAGACTCATCTCACTCCTGATTCCTATCCTTATGTCAGATACATAGGCGTTGAACAGAAGGGGCCCAAGGACTGATCCTGTGGGACCCCACTAATGACCCTCCTTGGGAGAGAGACTATCCCACCAACTACGACCCTCTGGTCCGGTCCTGGAGCCAATTGCCTATCCATCGGATCATCTGGTTTCCACCCCATTTCTCCTAGTTTATCCAACAGGCCCACGTGAGGAACAGAGTCAAATGCCTTGCTGAAGTCTAGAAAGAGGACATCCACTGGTCTACCCAGGTCCAAGGCATTTGTCACCAGTCATAGAACTCCACCAGGTTTGTCTGACACGATTTCCGGATGAATCCATGCTGTCTATCGTCCAGGCACCCTAACTTATCCAGGTCCTCCCTGCCTCTCCTTGACAATGCCCTCCATCACCTTGCCCACCACTGATGTCAGGCTGACAGGCCTGTAGTTCCCTGCCACCTCCCTTGATCCCCTTGTGGATAGGCACCACATGCGCCACCTTCCAGTCTTGGGGCACCCACCCTGTCCTCAGAGAGATGGTGAAAAGCTCTGCCAGGGTTTCGCCAGGACATCTGCAAGTTCCTTCAGCACTCTAGGATGTAATTTATCCGGCCCCGTGCTTTCTCCGTCTTAAGGGAGCTGAGGGCTTCCCTCTCTCTCTGCTGTGATTTCACTTCCAGTACCTCTTCTCCCTGCTTAGCCCTCCCCACCTGCCAGTGATGCCCCCTCCCAGACCTGCCGATTGGTAAGGGCCCCCTCCTCATTATCTCTGTCTCCTCCCATGTATGATGCAGCATCCCCATTTTCCTGGTGAAAACTGAGGTGAAGTACTCATTTAGTACCTCAGCCTGCTCCTCTGGGTCTTGTGCCCATCTCTTCCTGATTTAATCCCTGCTAATCTGCCCCTTCACCCTTCGTCTTTCCCCAATGTATCTAAAGAACCCCTTTTCCTCTCCTGTTTCCTGGCCAGGTTCTGCTCCTTCCTTGCCTTAGCTACCCTCACCTCCTAGGTCCAGGCAGAACCAGACCGTGGCATGATCACTCCGCAATGGGTCCCTCTCCTCCAGGCCCCCAATCTGGTCACTGTCTGCCAGGACCACATCCAGTACCTGTGCCTCCCTGGTCGGTTCCCTCACCTGCTGAGTTAGGAAGCGTCTTGAAAGACATCCAACAACCTCTGTTCCCTGGTCACAGAGGATGTCATGATCTCCCAGTCTGTTCCTGGCATGTTTAAGTCCCCTAACACCACCACCTTCTCTCTGCCCAGTCTGCAGTGTCTCCTAACATCTGCCACCAGACTGTCCTCCAGCTCCTCCGCCAGGGCAGGGGTCTATACACCACTCCTATTTTACTCTGTTGCCCCTTGTTATCAAGGTGACCCAACGCCTCCACGGTTCCCTCTGCCTCTCACCCCCATGCCAATGCAGTTTTACTATCATTGCTACCCTCCTCCCTTCCCTCCCCCTGTCCTTCCTGAACATAGTGTGTAACCCTCCTACGCCTGATTGATGAATTCCTGTCAATCAATGAGCCAAGCACTGTATATAGAGTTTACATCCTTGCAGTTCAGTCGGTGGCTGGCTGTGGTGGTGAGTGGTGGACTGTGCCAGTCACTGGCTTGAGGAAGGGACTGGGGGAGCAGGGTGGTGGGGCACTGCCTGCCAAGGTGGGGGTCCACTAGACCACCAGGGAAAACAACTTATATATATATATATATATATATATATATATATATAATGGGCTGATCAGGACTAGTGAGAGAGTCTGTTAGACCACCAGAGCATGAATATTCTATTAATCGGGCAGATCAAGATGGGGGTCTGCTAGACCAATAGGGAGCAAGTATTTTAATGATATGAGGATCAGGGCTGGAAGGGTCTGCTAGACCACCAGGGATGTGAGTACTATAACTGGAAAGGGGATCAGGGCTGTGGGGGGACCACTAGACTACCAGAGATGGGATTACTATTTATAACATGGGGATTGGGGTGGGGGATGCTAACCACCAGGGACATCTTAGAGTGGCGAACGGCCTCCCTGCAGCTTGTGGCAAGCCATCCAAATGTATCTCTGTTTGGTGCATGGCCACAGTTGCTGCAAGCTGCATGACTTTGCCACCAGGACCCTACCTAATAGAGAATCGGGCATAAGGTCCCTGGTGCACCAGCAATCGGCGCAAGTCCCCTTTGGCGCAGCTTGCCCTGAGTTTTGAGAATCGGGTCCAAAGTACTCACCTGCACAGGCAGCACAGCACTTCCTGCTTCAGAAGCATGAAATGGCAACATACACCTGCTGCAGGGATTCTCTATTATGTCATCAAATGACAAACATAAAAAACAGCGGCGACCACGTGAGTGTAGAAAACACTGAAAGGTGGGCAGTAGCTGTCTTGTGAGATATGGGATGATGTTCTCTTTTAAACTGAGTCAAGCATTTGCAGACTGTTATTTGTCAGATGTGGCAGGGCATCAGAAAGAGTTTTGTCATTGTGCTCCCTAATGCACATGGCTTGGGGTTGTCACCCCTTAAATGAGATGAAAACCGGGTGCCATGCCTCATCCCCTAACCCTAGTACTGTTCCGTTTCTCACACAATAAGTATGTTGCATTTCTGGGATGCAGATAAGAATTTTGGGGCCCTGGACAAGTCACTTGAAATGGGCCCCTGTATCCCATACCAGCTAATGCAGGTAGCTCGCTCCTCAGGTGGACCCCTTGGGGGCCCAGGACAAATCCCCACTTGGCCCCCCCATTACTGTGGCCCCGTTGCATTTCCTTGAAACCCATCTGTACATCAGAGAAGCCCTTTGTGGAACAATAACATGATGCTTAAAATGCAGAACACAGAGTGGAAAAGATTAGTACCAGCTATACTTCTCATTTCCCAGACTAGCTAGTTTTACAAGCAAATGCCTGTATGACATTAGACTCTTGTGTTCAACCCTGACAAGCAGCCAAAACAATGAATGATTTATCAGCATCTACTTTAATTGCATCCTCTTAGAACACAGTTCAAAAACCAGAGTACCTATACTGAAAACCAGAGGATCAAATGCAAACCCTAAAACAGGAAATCCAGTTCAGTACTGGACAGGTGGCAACACTAGCATTCTCACATTCCATCTCTTAGTTGAGATGCTAACCGTCTTCATATTCATGAGACACTGATATTTAAAGTTCAGCATCAAGCCAGCTCCATGGTGTTGAGTGGTGGGGAACTGTCAGCTCCATGGTGTTGAGTGGTGGGGAACTGTCAGCTCCATGGTGTTGAGTGGTGGGGAACTGTCGACTCCATGGTGCTGAGTGGTGGGGAACTGTCGACTCCATGGTGCTGAGTGGTGGGGAACTGTCAGCTCCATGGTGCTGAGTGGTGGGGAACTGTCAGCTCCATGGTGTTGAGTGGTGGGGAACTGTCGACTCCATGGTGCTGAGTGGTGGGAAACTGTCAGCTCCATGGTGCTGAGTGGTGGGGAACTGTCAGCTCCATGGTGCTGAGTGGTGGGGAACTGCTCTGGCATGCCGGCGAATTGAGTTTGTGCCCTGACCCTGAGGCATCAGGAGCAAAGGTCAGCACGAAGGGCTAGTAGCATCAGTGCAGATGCTCTCCTTCAAGATGGGGCAGGTCTCAGTTGCCACTTGCATATGGTGTGCCATTAAGGTTATGGGTAACCATGCAATTTCTGCTCCCCCAGTCCCAGGGCAGTTGTGAGTAGAGATGTTCCAAGTTTTGCTTTACTGGCGAAGTGCTTGGGAACTGGTAAAATTTGCCTTCGCAAATCACTTTAAGTTCCCACTTCACCCAAACTTCACACTTTGCCGCTTTGCAATGAGTTTTTCTAATGAATTGACACTTTTTTACATGAAGTCATCACAAAGTGGCAACTTCACCAGTGAATTTGCATGACTTTGTTTGAAAAAGTACCCCTTCACCTGCCCAAAACTTTGCAAAGTCAGCACTTCACAAAATTGTCAGACTTTGCACATTCATTTGTGAGGTGAAGTTTGCTAATTTGGCACATCATTAGTTTAAGCATCTAACCAACCACAGTGGTAGGAAGGGCCACAAAAGTAGAAGATATTCCTGATCATTGGACACATGGTGTCCTCAGCGCAATGCCGCCCATACCCATAAGGACATGCAAACATGCAGTTTCTTCACCTTAGTACCTGCATGCAGCAAACTGGATTTGTAATTCAGTCCTGTGTGAGTCCTCAGCAGTGCAACATTGGTGGAGGATCTGCCTCAGGGCTAAGCCAGGGCAGCAGGTGGACATGGACCTCTAGAGGTTTGGGAAAGGATGGAGCACTGACAACATTATGGAGACCTAGAATGGGAAGTGGATCAGGTGTCGGGGTTAAGCAATAAGCCAGGAAGCATTTATTTATTTGATGACATTTTTTTCTGGGATAACCTGTTGGCCTGGTGGTGTGTTTACAACAGCGTCCTCCACAAGGTAGCTATCAGTTACATAGGCAATAACAAATGGTTATAGAGCACAGTACATAATGCTAAAAATGTATTTACTAAAGTATTTTATGTTTCCAGCTTTAAACGTAGATGGTCTCTATTTTAAAGTGTTTGGTAACTATTCTTTTAGAAGTAGCAAAGCTGAAACTTGTTCCTGTATCAGTGGGGAGTGAGTGATACAGTACAGGGCCTGCAGACAGAAATGATGCTTTGTCATAATTAGTTCTAACTTTAAGGATATACAGATAGCCATTTATACTGCTTCCAGTTTCTTTGGAGTGGACTCTGCATAGGGGTTGGAACTTTTCTTTCAAGTAGTAGCATGTTGCTCCCAGTCAACTCCTGTATTACTGTTCCCCCCGGTTTCCCTTGCCACGGGTTGGCCTTGGAAACAAGCCTCAGCTCAGTGCACCTTTCCGGGCACCAATTTTCATCTAAATAAATAAAGTGACCAGGAGCTAAACCATTCAGACTGTGCTACATAATAATTGTTAGATGTATATTCTTCCTTATATTAAGCAGTTGCCAGCCCAGTTGGTTAAAGGCGAATAGTCAGTACTAAGGGCCCCACACTCAAATGTGGGGCTGGTCCTATTGCGCACTCTGTGAGCAAAAACATTTAGGTTTACTTATGGTTTATTGCAGCATACTAGATTGTATCAAACTAACTTTGCTTAGTTCTAGCATTACATCTTCTGTTGCTACAAATCCTAGAATTCCCTACAGCTGACATCACAACAATAGGCAGCAGTGGGAGACTGAATAGCCTGCAGTGCATGTTAGGGTTTTATAGGCTCTGGGGTCAGATATTCAAAACTTTGCCCCGGGGCTAACTTAACACAGCCTGGCGTGCTAAATTACCCAAGAACCAATAGCCCGCTATATTCAAAAGGGACTGCCCTGGTGCTAAACCTGCTGAATATAGCGTGCTAAGGAAGCCGAGTAAACCGGGCTGGGCGTTCAGTGTAAAAAGAGCCCAGGAAATAAGACAGCTCTGAATATAGCAACCAGGAAGTGCAAACCACAACAGCAACCCAGTGCACAGTGACATTTATTTATTTAAGAGTTTTAACAGGGAGGCACACTGGGCAGAGTACTGCTCGATTCCAGGTGCACCCTGGGGGGAGAGGGACATTGGATACAACTGACAAAATTTAACAGAACAGCAGACGACATTTTACATAGCAGTACAAGCTAGGCAACTACTAGCAGACATTTTGCTTTCTACATTGACAGGCATTTGCAGAGCAGTAGTGAACTAATTTTGCATAACTTAACACAGCAGGTTAGTATATACAATTGTTAAATATAAGTGCAGTGATGTTACAATTCAGGTTGCATAGGACATCATTTCTGTTCAAGGGTCAGCGAGCCCTAGTGAGGGAACCTCCAGAGCAAGGGAGCATGTGTAGGAAACAGCATCAGTTTCCGCAGGAGCAGGTGGAAGAGAAATGGGCTTGCAAGAGAGAGTCGAGGTGCTGGGTAGAACACACTTGTTGGGTGTCGACCAGGAGGGAGTTCCACAGTTTAGGCAAGTGATGTCTGAAAGCTGCCTGACCAGTCGAGGAGGCCATGCGGGGCACTACAAGATGCCGGGTGTTGAAACTTCTAAGGGGATATGCCGGAGGCGGTTGTTGGGTTAGGGCAGAGGCAACATACAGAGGTAAGGAAAGTGATCAGAACTTGCCAGTGAGTTTTGCACAGTGGATCGACCTGCACTCCAGGAGTGAGGGTAGGTCGAGGGACTGGTAGAGAACATAGTGATGTGTAGAGGGCGGGCAGTTGAGGGCGAAAGGGTAGAAGGAATGGTAAAGGGGGTCCAGTCTGGCTAGGGTGGACTTAGGAGCGACACTGTAGACTACGTCACTGTAGTTGAATATGGGGAGGATCATTTTCTGCATGAGTGTGTGGTGTGCTGGCAGTGGGTTGCATCCACGGTGACGGTATAGAGCACCCAATTTGGGGTGGAGCTTTTCATGGACGGTATTGACATGCAGAGAAAAGTCAAGGTGCTAGTCTAGTCAGACCCTGAGGTAACAGAAGGAGGTGCAGACCCCAGAGTGGTCCTGTTCAGAGTGTGAAAGGTGAGGAGAAAGGGTAGCCGAAAGAGTCTCTGCTTTGTGCCGAAGGTCATGGAGACGGTCTTCTTGGCGTTAAGAAAAAAATGTTTTTTGTGAAACCAGAGCTGAAACGTGTTGGAAGTCCTGCTGTAACCTGGACGCCCACATCAGTGGGTGAAGGGTTGATGTATACAGCACTGTGTCATCTGCATACATATGTATGGATGTGAGTGGGCAGGCAGTGGGCAGGTCATTGAGGAAGATGGAGAGGAGGAGTGGATGTGAAGGAAGGTAGAGGTGAACTATGTGGCCAATGTGTGTGCTAGCAAAGGAGTGGATTCATTAAAGCTGCAAGCACCAGCACATGTGAAATTCTGCAGAAATGTACCATGTTTCCGAAATGTTTGTG
The DNA here is from genome assembly GCA_016271365.2 of Neoceratodus forsteri. Lineage (NCBI taxonomy): Eukaryota > Metazoa > Chordata > Ceratodontiformes > Ceratodontidae > Neoceratodus > Neoceratodus forsteri. Next base: position 67,612,865 of record JADMNL010000030.1, read on the forward strand.
CGGCGCAGACACATTTGCGCAGGTTTTGCATGGAGCTAAGCTATTTGCCCAGCGCTATCACGTTTGCCCAGGGCAAACATTTTCTGTATTCAAAAGTGACATGCAAATGAGCCTACTTAGGCAGTCTGTGGGCAAACATCCAGATTAGCATCTCATTATGTCCTGATTTGCATGCAGTTTGCCCGGTGCTATTGCAGGGTCCCACAGCTCTACCTGTAGGTCAGTCTGGAAGTACAGGGGCTGGCTGGGTCTGCACACAGCTCCACCTGTAGGTCATCTGGAAGTGCATGGTGGTAGTTGCAGGCTACATTTGTACAGAACCGCATGTAATATTGTGCCCCAGGGAACTACACAGCACAGGCACAGGTGGTGGTGCTGCATGCAACTGTCAAACTGTAGTTCCTGCTACAATGCACAGCAGACACTACAGTAACAAGGGGGCCAGTAGCATGAGGGGCACAGCAATGCCTATGGTGTGTAGGGCATCAATGAGTGCTGCACTTTACACAGTGACAGGCCCATCTTGCAGGTGTGTACTGACAGTGGACATTACTGTTATGATATTGTGCGACCCACAGATGCTGCATCACTGGCATGGGATACTCACAGTGACACATATACATGGCTGGCTGTGTGTGCTGTGCTGTCTGTACAGATGTGCGGTATGTGGCTGGGGGGGGCACATACCATCAGACAGGCACACTGGTGTTGGGGTATGCCCAACATTGGACCACTGCACTGCATGGCTTGTCCCAGCCTTGTGGCAGCACCAAGTGTCTGGTGCAGACTGGCCACCTGTACACCCCTCCCATCAACACCCTCAACACCCCAGTGCTGCACAATAAAATAACCAACAGAAAATCTACTTCCAGACTATAAAGGAAAGATCCTAAATTAGTGCAAAAACCACAGCATGGGTGTCTCAGAAAATTCTTTGCTGTCTCAACATGGGTGTCTCAATCTATGATCCAATTATTGCTTGCGTAGTGGTGTGCATTTTCTATTTCAATTTATTCATTCATGTGTTTGTGCATTTATAATGAGTCACCAGATAGATTGGTGTATATATTATAATACATACTGTTAAATGACCTCAGTGCGGTTTAAGGGTGCTGTACAGTCCCCTTATATAGAAACACAGAAACATGACCACAGAAAAGGACCGCCTGCCCACCACGTCTGCCCAAGATGCCTAGCAGAGGGATAGGACTTCTTCCAGCAACCTACTTCTCCCTGCAGCAACCTCTTTTCTTCCCCCCGCCCACTCCCGATACCAGGTCCATGTGGATGTCCCATGCTCTCTTAAAGCCCTTTACGGTTGCCTCCCCTATCACCTCCTCCGTGAGCTCATTCCACTTATCCACCACCCTTTCTGTGAAAAAGTTCCTCCTGTTGTTTCCCTGGAACCTGCCACCCTGTACCTGTAGCGTATGTCCCCCTGGTCCTCTTGTGCCCCTTTAGTTTAAAAAGTCCCTCTTCTGGTTCTCTGTTTATCCTCTTAACATATTTAAAGGTCTCAATCATATCCCCCCTATCCCTTCTCTGCTCCAGGGAGTACATTCCCAGTTCCCTCAGTCTATCCTCGTATGCCAAGTGACTAAGCTCTGCTACCATCTTAGTAGCTCTTCTATAAGGTTTTATGGTTAGGGTGTGTTTCTTGTCACCTGTTCACACTACGTTACACATATTCATTATTTATATGTCTGTGATGTAGATGGATTTATGACACTAGATTTCTATGTTGATTCATAGGCTTGACTGTATTTATTTGAGGCAGTATGGCGCAGTGGTTTAAGGCTCTGAGCTGCAAATCTGGAGACCTGGGTTTGAATCCCATAGCCCCCACTTGCATACTGTGTGACCCTGAGCAAGTCGCTTAACTTCTTTGTGCTCCCAGGTTGCACCTGTAAACAAGCTTTCAGCTTAGTGTGTCTCTTCTGGTTAAACAATTGGAAAAAAAAATAATCAAATTTAAGAACTGTCACTTTAAGAATCTGGTTTAAATGGAGGGTGGTTACACTTGTGGGACACTTTCTGATGAAGCTTCAGCGAAACCAGTAGAAGTCTTGTGGGAGTCCTGCCTGTCTGTTCCCTGGTCTGTGCACCTGCACTTTGGAGATTTGCACTTTTTTCCTGCCTAAATAAACTGCTTTAGTTTTGAGCATTTCTGCTTATGGTCTAGTTTTGTGGTGGGCAGTGCTGGAATTCTCTGTTTTGGTTTGTCTTTTCCCTATAGCACACCTAGCTGGAGGGCAGCTTTTCATGAGCTGTGAGTGTCCAGTTTCTATTTTGCAAGCAGGGAGGACACTTCCTGCTTGCTGCTCACCCTCCTCTCGCAGCTACAAGTGACTTCTGCAGGCTACCCCAGTGGTAGCACTCTCTATGTGCCCCAGTGGGACCTTTCCCCTCTTCCTGGAATTGGGAGTTCGGGATTCCAGTTCTGACACAGAACCAGACTTGGAACCAGAACCCAATTGTTCTGGAATCTGAAATCAATGATGGATCAGATTTTGGTGATTCCAATCACCCTTCTGCAGATCTTCAGCGTATCATCTGCTACCACCAAGTACAACATAATGACAACAACCACAGGCACAGGACTGACCTATCCTTTTGCACCTTTAGACGCTGGGGCTTCATCAGAGGTTATAAGGTCACAAACTGCCCATTCATTTATACAAATAGTGTGACGTTATAATGACATTTCTACTATGTGACCAAAACTATGACCAGTAACAACTGTGAAAACAATGACTAAATAAATTAAAAACATATTTAAAATAGTACAAAATACACACTGGATGAATCTTTAATTACCAATACCAGCTTACATTTAAATAGACATATTAACATAGTAAATGTTTATATGCACATACAAAAATCTATCTGTCTAACTGATACTGAGTGAGTAGGATGGGCATGCATTTTTAAATCAGTACAGAAGCAATTCTAAACAAAATGCGACCTGTCTAATTTCCTCACAGTGTTGCACTCCCCTGCCACTTTTTCACTGTTTTAGCACCCTAAGGGCTGGATTCTCAAAACACAGGATGCAGGCATAATTCCCACTTCTGTATGAAGCCTGCATCAGTCAAATGCACCAAAAATATTTTGTGAGAAACATCTATAACAATTTTCACACTTTATGACAAAAAGAAAAGTGGCCCCCCCAAAAAAGACGAATGCTTCTTGATTTCGACTGTGTCACTGTTTTTGTGCAACCTGCCACAAAATATTAGACTCTCTTTTTGTGGTCAGTGATATTTTAAGTAGTGCAACTGCACTACCAACGTGATACAGTTCTCTGCAAATCCAGCTTTTACTGTTTATGAATTCCACAGTGTTCTGCACTGCTGAAAAATAAGTATTTTCTACGCCGTGCAGAAAATCAGAAAGCTAGTAGGAGTGACTGTACCACGCTCTGTTCATGTATCGTTTTTTGTAACATGAGCAATGCAACTAGTATAGATAGTACTGTATCCAAAGCCTAGTTGCAAACCATATAATTGCAAAAAATGAAAGTTTGCTTTTTTGGCTCGGGAAGTATTTTGCCCTTCAGTAATAATATAAACCAAATCACTTTCAAGTCAGCAGAGCAGGCCAGGAGGTTTATCAGATTTAATAACCCCGAGTCCCGAAGCCATAATAATTTTGCATTATGATACTTAAAAGTGCACTATTTTCATTTCTCTGTGAAAAATGGATGATCTAACTTCACTAGAAAAATATGACTGCAGAGAAAGAGAGAGCATCATGAGAAACAAATTATGCTAAACGCATTTAAAAAAAAGACTGTCTTTCTTAGACTAAAAGACCTAGAAAAGTGTGTCAGGAATATACAGAAAGGCTTTTTTAAGGCATACAGATTTATATTTTTTTAAAGTTAGAGGCTCTGGTGTTATTAATACTTTAGTGCAAAACCAGAAAAAGAAATGTTTCAAAGGAAACTGTGCAACAACATTTTATCTGAATCCTTTTTAAGGTGGTAGTGTTTGTTAGTCATCAAAAATATATTGTTTTTTCAGCAATAATGAATTTCTAAGATACTAAGATTCATTATCGGTGTATCTTTAATTTCTTCAGATATTTTTAAAACACCTTTTACTACTAATTTTGTAACTAATGATCTGAGTCAATAAACACTGTCGATTTTTTAAAAAAATCACTTCTGTCGAGGTCACTTTTCTGACTCTACAAACTAGATTCTTACTGTGGATGTATTAGTAAAGTGTTAGCATATGTTTGTGATGGTTAAAAGCATGGCGCTGTACCAAGATGTTTTAGTTTTTTATAGTTGGTGTGGCAAGAGACCAGGAACTTTTAAAATCTGTTCAGGAATTACATAAAATCAAAAGGAGACTACGTACATTAATGAGATTTCCAGAGATACATTATTACTAAAAAAAAAAAAAAAAAATTTTTAAATGGGTTTCATATTTTGGTAATAGCTTTATTTTGCAGAATGCATTAATAGCACTAATAAGCGTCTTTTTAAATCTGTGCACAGGTGTGCGCCCCTTCAAAGCCACATGCCTAAACTGCATGAGCGGCTGTGAACAGGCCCAGTAATTTACCAGCTGTTACCCTCAGCAGCCAATCAATCATCAGTTCTTGCATCCTGCATGGCTATCCTTTTCCTACACACAATAATTGCAGGGTTTATTCCTTATGCTTTTCATTTTATTTATACTTTGTAATAATGATCCACTGAACCTTCAGAGATGCACACACCTGCTGTACCTCACTATTCTTTCAGCAGGAAGCACCTGTGAATAAGAGCAGCCAATCAGCTGGCTGAATGGCACTGCTAATCCATCCTCTTTCCTGGAACCCTCCCTATATTGATTGGATTATGCTCAAGGACCCAGTCAGGACTCCAGCAGGGATTTGGTCAATGTGTTGAGGTGATCAGCTGGGACAGCCACATGACAAAGACTGACTTATTTTACATAGTTGTTTTACATTGACTGGGAAAGGAGGGCTAGACAATATTTGCCTATTTTCAGCCTTGTCCCAGGGTGGGGAGGGGGTATTATAGATGCAACTGAAACTGAATCGGATTAAGTCGATGGTGGTATTTTTAGTGAAGGGGCAAATTTGGCCAGGATGCTGGTGAAACTGCCCTTGTTTTCTCGAGAAGTGCCATAGGACCTTTAACATCCACCTGAACAACTCCCAGAATAGGCAGACAGAACCTCAGTTTAACATCTCATCCTAAGAACGACATACCCCCGACAGGACAGCATCCCTATAGTATTGCACTCGGATTCCAGTGTTTATGGTATGAAAACAATCCTGGTGTGGGAGTGGAACCCTCAACCTTCTGGCCAAGAGGCTACCAACTAAGCCACATGGACACCTATATATTAAGGGTAGGGTGGTTAATTTTTGTCACAGTAAGTTGTTTGCACACCTTACAAGCCACATGCTTAAACTACAGGAATGTCAGTGGCTCAGCAGGTTGCACACTCGCCTCTGAGGCTGGAAGATCAGAAGGCTGTGGGTTCTAGCCCCACACCAGGCATTTTGGTTAAGTCCCAGTACTGACACTGTAGTGCAGTATGAGGGAGGTGCTGCACTCCTGAGGTGCTGTCTTTCAGACGAGACATTAAACTGAGGTCACATCTGCCTGTTTTGGTGGTAGTTCAGATAGATGTTAAAGATCCCATGGCACTCTTCGAAAAGAGTAGGATAATTTCCCTGGTGTCCTGGCCAAATTTCTCCTTTTTACTAAAAATACCACCAACAGCTTAATCTGGTTCAGTGTTAGTTGGCATCCATCTGTATCCCCTCTCCCAGGACGAGGCTGAAAATAAGCAGATTTGTCTAGTCCTCCTTCCCGGTCAATAAAAACGAAATAAAAATAAAATCAGTAAATGGGCCCAGTAAGTCACCAGCTGCTACTTGCAGAGGCAGTTTGTTTTCTTCTTGTAGCTCCTGCAAGTAGCCTAGCCACATTCTTTTGCCACTTTAGTCTGCCTTTCACCAGCGCCCTTAGTATGAAAAGCAATTTGAAAAGCAAATGACCTGCATATGACCATGGTATGGGTGAATGGGATAGCCTGAGCAATGACAGCCATTCTTAACTCTAATTTTTTTTTTTTTTTTTTTATTTATTCAAATTTCGGAATTACAGTCCTTTGAGTCGATGACTCCTTTACAAAGGCTCCACGTCAGTACATACATACATAGCTTAAAGACAATTTGTACATTCCTTACTAGGCAAACATTACATCAAGTAATATAAAAGTGCTTCAAAAATGGAAAATAGTCATATTTTTGCAGTAAGTACTCACAGGGTGAATACAGTGAAAACAAAATTACAGAGATGTCCTGTTTTGTAGTATATGCCATTTTTAGCCAAAAGACAAATACTGCTGCGTGAAACAGAATCCCATTTTCCTTGTGTTCTGTCTAAAGCTATGCAAATGTATTTACAGTGCTTGCTAACAGCAGCATAATGTGCTGTATTGCTGGTGTAGTGATGCAGAGTGTGGGGCAGCAGCTGACTTTGCTCATGGAGCAGCTAACTTTTCCAGCAAAGATGCACAGAATCATTAGATCCACTTATACAAATCTGTCACATGTATGTGTAATGCACCAATGGCATACAACTCTGGTTCTCTCCCAGTTAATTATTACATTGAGAAAATGACAAATATCCAGTGCTAACACTGCAACTCGGTGTGGGGGGGGCACTAGTGGATCGAACTGTGGTGAAGTAGCATCCAACTATATAGGGAAGCAGCATCCGCTGCCCACTTAGGACAACAAACAGTAGCTGTTTCAGCCTAATCTGCATTTTAAATTGGACCATTTTGCTGTTTTTCCTGGGGAAGGGATACCCTTCTGATAAAACTGCTACCCCTTACAAAAATTCTAGCTCTGTCCACCCCTCCTGAATGTGCTGTCCTTCAGATGAGATTTTAAAAACTCCCTACTTCACTCCACTCACAGGATTCGCACCTCACCTTTAAAACTCAAAGCCTGGCTGCTATCTGAAGCCAAATGTTCCTGCTTACTCTGTATAACCTAAGAATGCTACTCCTCACCCTTACCTCTGAGCCCCACCCGTCCTTTCTCCAGGTAGAGTGTGCCATTTGACTGCTTGCACCTTACGCGCTTTCTTGTTACACTTGCTCCTTAATTGTTATGGCATTACACTTATTGTTATTGTAACTGCATTCCCAGGGCTGTATGATATTTGTATTCCTGCATTCCCAATGTATTGTGCACCTTCTCGTATGCCTTGTGTAACAACATTTTATAGCATTTCCTATGTTATGTGTATACGCCTGACCCTTCTTAAATCCTGTAGACTGTAGTGTATGTATTCACATGTGCCATCTTCATGTCCCAGGTCATGCCTGAAAATGGTCCACTAGATCAGTGCATGTACCTGGCAAACAAACAACCCAATAAATAAATAAAATAAATAAATGGGAAGTCTCACATAGTGCAGTGTGACAAGGAGGCCTCAGCCAGCAAAACCACCTAGTTAAATAATTCTCACTACTTTCTTGGCTTTACCTCAAACTGCTTATCCAGTTAATCCTATAGCCCTCCCCCCAACCCCCTATCTCAATGTAAGTACTATCACAGATGCCCCCTGTGGCTGACCTCAGTGAAGGGTTCAGCCACTGGGGACATCAAACAGCACTGCAGGAAATCTGATGGCTGGGATCTGGTATATCTTAGTTCGAAACAACACACTGACATTGCTGGTACTACTTTCTTTTACTTCCAGGAATAAAAATCTATATGAAAAATAACATTTCACAGAGGGTGCTAAATGGATATCTCCTGGGAGGAAGTTCTAGCAACAAAAAGAAAACACTGAATATGTGACAAGGGAACGTAGCATGACAAGCAGTGTGCAGCTACTGCCACAACAGCCTGCAGAATGATAGGATGCATCCAGAGGAGGGTAACCAGCAGGGCAGAGGAAGTTGCCCTGCCTATTTACAAAGCTCTAGTCAGTCCCCACCTGGGGTACAGCATGTAGTTCTGGGCCCTTCAATACAAAAAGGACACTAAGGAAGTCTAGTGGGAGCAACACAGGGCCACCAAAATGATCAAGTGTGGAAGACAAAAACTATGAGAAGATGATGGTGGCCCTTAAGATGTTTGCACTGGAGAAAGGGAGACTGAATGAAAACATGATCCCAGTTTTCCTGAATACTCAAGGGTAGTGACAAGATTAAACAGACAGAGATGTCTGAGCTGGTGTCCTCCAGCAGAACCCAGGGACTCACCCTAAAGCTCAGAAATGGTAAATTCTGGGACAACATTAGGAAACAATTCTTTTCCCAAAGGAGCGATGAACCTATGGAATAGCATACCAATGAAGATGGTGGACATGAAGACAGTACATGGCTTAAGGTAAGCCTGGACAAATTTCCACACCGTAAAGGAATCTGAGATTATCCTGAGAAAAAGACTGGGTACGGAATCCCTTTCAGTTTGTACATACACAGTATACTTATTCATATCTGCTTATGTAGCAGGGGCGGACATGAAGGACCTAAAGTCCTTTCTGGCCTTAAATGACTATGTTACTGTGTATGTTACTACTATGATTTCCAGCGAGTGCAGCTCTGAATCAAGAATGGCCAGCAGCTCATCTCCAGCAAAAATAATCGGCAGATTGGTATGTGTGTTGCTTAAAAGTCTAAAATACACAACAGGGCAAGTGCACAGCAGCGGCTGTTTTATTATTACACTTGACAGTCTATTTTCTTAGGGTAACCCAAGTGGGATGCAATACCTCATTTACAAAGGGTTCCTGCTTCTACATTACAGCTGGGAGTACTGAAGCACAGGGAGGTTAAATCAGTGGCTTAGGGTTATACAGGGGTTGTACTGAGATTAGAAACTGACAGGGCCAGCTTTAAGGTTTTGGGGGCCCCAGCAGGATTAGTAAAGTCATGGGAACCCCCCTACGTGCTCAACCTTCACCCCATGTACTTGACTGTAGTCCTTAAGTGCACCATCGTATTTTAGTTTTATTAGAACCACTCGTATATTTATATTTTATGGGGGAGACAGCAGAGTTACGCTTTGGGGCCGTTGTTCCCATCCATTACTGTCCATCTGCCTCTTAGTCGCTGGGTCATAGTTTGGTGAAACATTTCATGACATCATGATGCGACATTGGGAGGAGCAGCACAGCCATTTAGTGCTGTTTTAAGAAGATAAAAAAATCAAAACAAATTTTAAAACTAAAGCTGCTCTTGTTGCTCCCCCCATAACAGGTGTCCCCCAGAAACCGCAGGGTTCACTGCTGCCTAAAACCAGCTATGGAACCTAAGGCTTCCTAATTCACATTTCTGAACATTAGCCATGGAACCCCACTGCAATGTTTACAACATTTGGACTACAAAACCACAGTTAACAATTAAAGGGTGATGAGTATGGCACCGCTGCTGGCCATATGCTGCCATGCCAGCGGTCCAGCTTCAGAAATGGACCTGGTATGCTGCAGACTGGGTAGCTGACTGGGCCTGGGGCAGGCTGGTGGTGCCTTCTGCTATTGCAGTGACCCTCAACTCTGGGTAAGGGGGCCTGCACCTGTATTGGGGCATGCTGTGCACATGCAAGCTGGCAACAAATTGGCTCACCAAAAGGGGAGGTGGCAGGGTCAAATGTCAGGTGAGAAAGGTAAAACAAAAACATCCTCTCCATCTAATTAATGGTTGTCGGCACTCTTGGGCCCCATACTATATGGTGTAGCAGTTGTTCAGCTGGGAGGTCACCGGGAGGTCCAACATAAGGACGGGAAGGAACCAGCAAAGGTAGGACAAAAAGCTCTAAAAAATCTGAACTGCACAGGTAAATATTGAGGAGCACAGTGTTCCACAATTTAGGGGTATGAAAAGCAGAATTCCATCACTCATTTTGCAGAGTATCTATGAAGCATGTAGGTAACTGGTTTCAAGTGGCAGCCACATGTGCACTGACTGTGGTGAACAGAATATAAAATGGACTACTAGCAATTTTACAAGTAAATAACAACAAACATCATAAAACAGATACTGATAATTTATATATTGATTTATTAACCAGGGTTCTGCACCTGGGGGGAGATGCAATACAAGTATCGAAAGGCGAGAGGGACCCGGGGGTGGTGGTGGTAGATGTCAAAATGAACAACTCAGAGACCTGTAGGAGGGCAGCAGCAAAAGCAAGTAGCATACTGGGATGCATCGCTAGGGGGATTACCTCCAGAAGGGCAGAAGTGATCCTTCTTCTGTATAACTGCTTGGTTAGGCCACACCTTGAGCACTGTGTGCAGTTTTGGAGACCACACTTAAAGAGGGACATTGCACTCCTGGAGCGGGTGCAAAAGAAGGGCAACCAAAATTATCTGGGGCCTGGGGGAGAGGACCTACGAGGAGAGGCTCAAGGAGCTCAACATGTACACCCTGGAGGAGAGAAGGGACGGGGGGGATATGATAGAAGTCTTCAAGTACATAAAAGGGATTAATAAGAGGGACCCAGTCGGGGTGTTCCATAGGAAGGAGGTGGGGGCAATGAGAGGACACATGTGTAAGCTGGAAGGGGGGCAGACTCGGGGGAAGAGGAGAAGGAGGTGTTATTTCACTGAGAGGGTGGTGGAACCATGGAATGTGCTGCCCAGGGGGCTGGTGGAGGCAGAGACTGTGGAAGGGGCTTAAGAGGGGATGGGACAGGTACAGGGGAAGGGTGAAGCTGACGAGGTCTGATACATGGGGAACATCTGGGACTGGGGACAGTGTAACCCAAGGGGAAGGGGGGACAGCGAAATCAGCCCCCAGTGTGGGTGCTGACAATCAAGCACACACGAAAGACCATTAGGCATCTTCTGCTGGCATTTTACTATGTTAGTATGTTAGATAACTACACTGGTCTGAGGGACCTTTTTTAGGCATGACCAGGGCCCAGATGGACAAAGTACTAGTGTGGTAACAAAAACAGAGCAGCAGGCATCTTACGTGGCACAATTAAAGAGAGAAGCATTCAGAAGGTGATCCAAGATTTACAATTTAGAGGGAGCGAGAGAGAGAGAGAGAGAGAGGGAGAGAGCAAGTAGGAGAGAGAGTGGGAAGGGGGAGCTCAAATGCACAAGGGAAGCAGCTGGGCTTAAACTCAAACTGAGAACCCTGGGGCCAAAAAAAGGCATGGAGTAAGTGTTAGTAGTACTGTACAGTAGTTTAAATATCTGAAACAGCTTCTCAGGTTAAAAATCTCCTTAGATGTAAGAAAATAACTTATTGTGTGACTTGCATTCACACAGTGCAGTGTATTAACCAAGATTTATGTTTACTGCTGAGCTAAAGGTCAGGAATGGCTGCTTTTCTCTATGCCTAGCAGCTGGGACTGAATAATCTGCTGCGCTTCTGTTCATATGAGAGGACCACTGAATTCGCTCTTGAGCGCTGTCCTGATAATCACACAAGAGCAAGCAGCTGAAATCCAATCAAGCGACTCTACAGGACAAGACACATGACGAGACAGCCTGCCAGACTCCTGCTCTAATGCACACGCTAAAAAGAAGCTTATGCAGGGACTCAGTAAACATGCTTTGTTAGCAGAATCTTAGTGGCGGCTCGCACAGTAGTAGTGCATGTTCACTAGCTGCCCTCTGCACAACAGTCTGGGATTATCCGAGAGTGGCAGACCAAAGCCTGGGCAAGGCAATCCAGCTCATTGTTTGCTTATGTGTTTCAACTTTAAAGAGACATGCAGGGCTGAAGGATACATACTTCTAGAAAAAAAAAGTTAAAACAAGACCTAATGACCTGGGCTGGGTCAGATTTTTTTTCTTCTGAAATGAGAATGTAAAAAATATAAACAGATTTAAAACTGGTCTACATAAATATTTTTTTTTTTTGATATAACATGATAATAAAGAAATCAGGGATTAAAAAATGTATATTTTTGTGTGTTGTTGACCAACCATATACATAAAGTAGTACCTGGATATCTCTTAGATAAGCAAACTTTTAAAACTGTATTGAAAGAGTGTTAAAAGAAATTTTAAGTTACGTGTATTCAGAGAGAATTAGAAGCTCTTGCGTTGGGATCATTTACAAAGGCATCGATCAAAGCATGTGCAGGTACAGTGTTACATGTATACAACAGATACAGTCAGAACCTAATGACCTGGGTGGTAGAAATCATATCTTGTAAATTTCACTTGTTTCTATGTCAACAAACAACTCTCTTCCTGTAGCTGTTGGGTTATACGTTTGCTTTAGTTTGTTTTCACTGTTCATGCTAGTCTCCTGTAACCACCATGGGGGTCTCCATTTTCTGCTTGTTGAAATCTCATTGTCCATAAGAGCTGCATTAGCGTATGGGAACATGATGTCACAGCAACCATTTATACCACATATCTCTATGCTGAAAGCACAAGTATCCTGAAAAAAACTGTCTGGAAACCCACACATGGAATGCAGCTTAAAGGGAAACCCCCTGCATTACAACTCAGACACTTTGCAAAGAAAACTGAAAATAAATACGGTATTTGACACCTTGCTGCAACCTGTTTTGTTGAACTCTAATTAAGCAGCCAGGCATACTGTGGCATCTAAAGGGTGCTGACACATCATGTTCTCACATGCTAATGCAGCTCTTAGTGACAATGAGATTTCCACAACCATAAAATGGAGACCCCCAGGACAGTTACAGGGATTAGTATGAGCAGTGAAAACAAACAAAACAATCACATATATCCCTAACAGCCACACAAAAAGAGTTAACTGTTGACATGGAAACAAGATTTACAAGATATGAGGATGTAGTTTTCCATTAATGGCAGAAGAAGACATACTGGCCCGTCTAGTCTCTCCATCCTTACCTATAGCATTATGCGAATGCCCTAGTGGACAACCACTCACTCCCCCCCCCCATGTTCATGGGTGGTGGTGAAAGATTGGATTCCTGTTCTGAAAGGGGCATGTGGGAAAGGGAAACTGACTGAGAATCACTATGTACACCTGTAATTACTGCATCTGATGAGTCATACTGATAAAGAACATTAGCAAAAAAAAAAAATTTACGTGTGCTGGTACAAAGGTGTAACAGTGGAGGAGAGCTAGGTACCAATACGCAGACTCTGGGTTCCTGTCCTGAGACAAGCAGAGGGTTAAGCTGGTCACAGAGGTGAGGACCTTGGCTTGCAAGAAGGGAGACATGCAAGCCTCCTTCCATTCATCCATAGTCCCATAATCAGGGTGGGAGACAGAAGGAAAACTTGGGGGGGAAGCAAGCACTTGGTCTATCCTTCTTATAATATATTTTACACAAAGAGAGAACAGGAAAGAAAAGGAGTTGTCAAATGGAAGGGAATACAATTTCTACCCTGTACAATCCGCACACTTCAGTTGTTTAATAATAATGTTTATGACCAACGATTTTTTTACTTTTATTTATTTATTCATTGACTATAGAAGGTAGGCCAACACAGGAACTTGAGCTCTAACTGCTGAGCGCTTCATCAACTAGAATATGTAATCAGTTAGGAGTTTAATTATAACAATGGGCATTTTAATTACTTTCAGAATGACAGACAACAGCCCACAGAGTACAGTTTCAATAGGCCGCAATTTCCCCAAATGATGAAGATGCATTTCAAGCCCTGGTAGAATGCAAGTCAGTACAAGGCTGTGATTTTAAGCAGAAGATATGCGTCACAGGGAGACCACTGAAAGAAACAGTTATAGGAATAATGGGCCTTGTTCTCAGTTGTGAGAGTCAATCGGTAAATGTTATGCATAGCTATTTACTGTACTGTCAGTTTCTGCTTGTACCCCGGGTCAGAGAGTCCTTCCATGCCAGTGCACATCAAAGTGTGCTGGTGTTATTTGCACTTAATTGTTTTATCCTGAAGATCCTCCAGTAATGATTAAAGACAAAGAACCTTGGCACAAAAGCACCGAGGTAAGGGTTACCAAAAAAGTGCATTGGCAACAAATCCAGGTTTCAAAGAAGTACAAAACTACACATATTTCCATAATGCACAGCATTATGGGATAGATATGCAAATCACCAAGATAATTTAGGCTGGTTCTGCTTTAAGCAGGAATGCATGGTGCTAAAGGGACTCTCACACCATCTGCAAAGGCTGAGAACACAAGACATTTGGGGCTCAATATTCAAAGATGGGCAAAATGAGAGTGCAAAGATTTGTGTAGCACTTGCCCCAGAGGCTGCTATATTCAGTTGGATAGCACACCGGCGCAATCTGACTGAATACAGGGCCATGTCAGCGCAGTGCTAAATCAAGTAGTGCTGCCCCGACAAGGACCTGTTGTATACAGCCCATAGGGAACTGTGCTCTGAAACTTGATAACACCGGGAGCAATGGCATGATATTCAATGTAAAAATGCAAATGAGAGCCAATGAGGCATGCAGGGTGCCAAGGGGCCATATGCATGCTCATTATGAGCTCATTTGCATGAGAAGCAATGGCAGGTCTGCCCCCTTTCTGTGGCTGCCCGCAACATCAGGCATGATGACGAGTGGTCCCGCAACCCCAAACACCCAGCCCCTCAATGCAAATGTACTCCCTGGTGTCCGGTGGCACTCTCTGACCTCCTATCACCCATTCCTGTATTGTTAGCCATTGCCCTGGTGTCTAGTGACACCCCTGCCCTCTGATCACCAATCTCCGTAATATACATATTTTCCCTGGTGTACACGGGCACCCTCCCACCCTCTGATCACCCATGCCTGAAGTTGCAGTGATGTCCCGGGTGTCTAGTGGCACCTGCTGCCCTCCAATTGCTTGTCCCCATAATATCTTTCATGTCCCTGGCATCTAGTGGACCCCCTGCTCTCCGGTTACTGGTCCCATATAGTGAGTGGTTGCCCCAATGTTTAGAGCCTTCCCTGATCCCCGGGGCCATAATGCATGGTTAGTCCCTGGTGTCTAGTGGTACCCCACCCACTGGTACCGGTTGTTACCGGATGTGTGCTTGACAGGTTGAGGGTACCACTAGACACTAGGGACGAACTATGCATTACGGCCCAGGGAATCAGGGAGGCTCTGTGGACACCAGGGCAGCCGCCACTATATGGGACCAGTGATCAGAGGGCAAGGAGTGCCACCAGACACCAGGGTAAAGATGAATATTATGGGACGAGGTGAACAGAGGGTAGCGGTGACACTAGACACCATGACAATGCCTAACATTACAGGGGTGGGTGATTGGAGGGTAGAGTATCACTAGACACTAGGAAAAATTAGTATATTATGGGAACTGGTGATCAGAGAGTGGGGGGAGCCACTGGACACTAGGACAACAAGGCTATTAGAGTGATAAATGATCAGAGAGTGGAGGGTGTCACTAGCCACTAAGGTGTTCATTGCTTCCACAGTATGGGATTTAGGGGTTGAGGGGGCAGTCGGCTGCTGCACCACTGCTTGCCACCAGGTATTTGTACCCCATTAAGTCGAGGCTTGCAAAGGCGGTAACTTGCACCCATTTGGGTGGCATTTACCACTGGTACAAACCTCTGAATTTGCCGCATAACCCATATGCAGTGGAGAACCCCCTCATTTGTATAGATGCAGTGGTAAGTTAGTGCTCGGGTGCTAATGGGTTTTGCCTGTGCTATGGAGGTCTCTGAATATAGATCCTACTCAGGAACTGGACGCAAAACTTGGTTAGCACAAGCAAACAACCTGTTTAGCCCATGCTAACTTCTGAATATCTGGTCCCTGTTCTCAGCCTTTGCAGATTGTGTGAGAGGCATGTTGGCACCACCCATTCCTGCTTAAAGAAGAACCAGCCTAAACTTTAATGTTGATTTGCATAGATGTCCCATGATGCTTTGGACGATGGAGGTTTGTGCAATTTTGTACTTGTCTGAAACCGAGGTTTGTTGCTAATGCCCTTGTGTAACTCTTGCCTCAGTGCTCTTTTGCTGAGGTTGTCTTTTTAACTTGCTTTCTCATTTTAGGTCCACCATGCCCACAACCCAAAAAACACATAAGGGCTGGTTCGTTCTTCCTCCTGAGGTGAGACACAACTTAGGCACACTGATTAGTCCTGAGTAGGATGAAACACTTGTCTGTGTTTTCTGTTCTAAGTCTTTGCAGATTGTGTGAGAGACCCTTTGGTATCATGCATTCCTGTTTCAAGTATAGGCAGCCTACATTTTCAAGGTGATTTGCATATATGTATCCCATGATGTTTTGTAATATGGAATTATGAGCTATTTTGTACTTCCATTAAGTGATGCTCATTTACAAGAAGGTCCTTGTTAGGGCAGCCAAAGATACAGAAATAAATACAGAGCGGTACATATGGAACATAATAATCACAGGTGTAAAATAATGACATTGTGCAATATATACAGAACTGAAATAATGGCAGATACAATATATATACAGTATGATCAAGATGCTAGAAAAGCACGCAGGATACTACAAAATGTTCTGTCATAATCATACCACAGTCATGATCTAATGACAAGTACTGTATGAAAGGGGATGGAGTTGTCTTGCAAATATACACGGTGCCTTTCACATTGCCAGATACTACTGGTATACCTAGCACCACTCTTTTGCACTGGCCCCTAACGTCAACCAAAAAAATAGGTGCTAGGGGTGTGGTGGATAATTGTGCTATAGGTGTACTGTAATCAAGCAGTAACCATTTTGTCAAGGGACCAGACCTGCAAGGGACATGTATCTGTGGCTGGTGGTAGGACGGGGATCCACTGGACAACCGTGGACAGTTTACTTCTGCGGTTCAGGTCGGGAACCCACTGGCCCACCAAGAAGGACATCAAAGGGCAATTGGGTGCACATTGTTATAGGGAAAGTGGCGCTAAAGTATGGGTTATGTGAGTGGGAGGGACATGATTCACTCAAGTGCCACCGCATGCATGTATAGTGTGTGCATGGCTCTGCACCATGTTCATACAGGCCTGTGGTGACATTCTTCCCTGTTACTGTATGCAAATCCTGCTTTCTCACACTAACATCTGTCTGAGGTCTTCTGCATTTCAGGATTCATGCTGGGCAAATCAGCTGTTCTAAGTACAGCAATTTTATGGGTTGCTACAACCGGGTGCCTCTTTGCACCTTTTGTGACTCCTACAATTGCAAATGAAAATGAGGCTGCAATTGGTCTGATCCTGTCCACACACTCAGCTGCTAGCAACACCACAGCTGGTCAATACTAAAATGCATAGCAAAGGATATAATGTCAAGCAGATTCCGAAGGTTGTTTTTTTTTGTACACCTACTCAGCCCCCCATTCTCCACAGCACAGTCCATGAACTCCTTCCCCTTGGCATCCATATCAATATTTTATAAACTGTCTGATTTATAAAAATATATAATAGCTTAATGTTTCTCAGCTTGATGTAGTGCCTTGTACTTAGAGTTTACTTTTATACAGATATCTTAAATTGTTCAACCTGACTTCTGTTGCTTCTTCTATTATTTGATTTAAATAGATATGGAAATATTTTGTATAATGTTGTAGAACTTCATCTCTTCTCTGTTATTATTGTTTGTAATAGCTATCTGCCTTCAACTACTAAATGTTTTAATGAAGACATCTGATTTATAAAATATTAGTACATGTCCCAAACATTATAAAAAGGCTTTTTTTTAAAAAAAAGAAAAGAATAAATACCCCCTGCTGCAAAGTAGATCAATGCACTTTTTTCAAAATATGCTTGTGATGACCTCTTGGGAGTTCAAAAGTTCTTTGTGCTTAAGTAAATACTGATGTGGACTGGTTGTATTAGTGCCAAGGATTTAAAAAGGCCACCTAACTTCCATAGCACCACCTTCAGTAGTCCACCTGTGGCTCCCCCCCACACAACAAGACTCACACAGCAGGTTTGTGGGGAATGCCACTGTCATGGTGACCTGGAGTTAGAGCGTGAACCTCGGTCTGCACAAGCAGGGTAAGGGAATGAAGCCAGCACTGAGAGTCTGGATGCCACAATATACTGTACTCAATTCACTGTTGTCACCCCCTACCGCTGGCTGCTGAGGCTTGTACTGTCCTGAAAAATTTCCACCAGAGCACGGTATGTCCCCTCGAGTATCAGACCAGAATACTGCCCCCATGGTGACACCCCGTGAGTAGCGCACACCTGGGCTCAGGATATATAAATGTTAATTCAATGGGCGTACGCAACTTAGTGAGGAGTTATGCTTGTGCAGCTTCCTAGGTAGTCTGATAGTATTTGAATAAATGTGTTGTGACTTTTATGCAGATGCTTCAGCCGTTCACACTCTCTGTCCCATGGGGAACTACCACCCTGTTAGGGTACCTGTGAAGGCAAAGGAACCCTCTTGAGCAGGGCCCCACCCCATGAGGTGCCACGGGAAGAAAATTCTTCAAGGTTAAAGATACCTTAGGAAGGATACCCATGGGGAGAGAGGCGTGCCACTGGAGGAGTAGGGGAGGATGGTAGGATAAAGAAACAATGCATCTGCGTGAGACTGAAGGAAGGATGCTGACTTAAATAGCTCAGGCAGGTGACGCGGCTGGTTGCTCCCTATCATTGAACTGCAGTCATAGCCTATGTCCCCTCAAGTATCAGACCAGAATACTGCCCCTGTGGTGACACCCCATGAGTCACACACACACCTGGGCTCAGGATATATAAATCTTCAGTACCATGGGGTGGATGTGGTCAGAGGCTGTGTCAGTCTGTTGATGTGGAGGATGGGGTAGGTCATCATTTGGCACCCAGGAAGATTCTTTTCCCCCCACAAGGTACACACACGCTGGTGTGTGTGTGTGTGTGTGTGTGTGTGTGTGTGTGTGTGGTGAGGCTGTGTGACCCTCCACAATATCAAAACTTCCCCATGTCCACAGGAGGTGCTCAAGCAGTGGGCAGGCACGACGTTCCTTCCCTCCCTCCCTCCCTCTCTCCCGGAGCCTGAATACTTTGCCTCTGCAGCATGCCCTATGCTCCACTGGAATGGGAAAAGACACTTGGGTTGTGGAACAAACCTAGGTCTCTCGCATGGAAGCACAACATTCTCGGTCAGTGCCATAGGCCCAGGCAGTATATTCCTAATTTATAGAACAGAACTATAAAAAGAAATGGTGGATACCATTTTTGAAAACTGAATGAGTTTTTCAATGAAGTTACATTCATCTTTTTTTAAATAGTTTTTATGTTTAGAAATCGTTCCATCTCTGTGTTTATTTGCATGAATCAAAAGGAAATTTTGATATAAAATGCATTATAGATGTACACCTGATGTATCCCTGGCTGCACTGAGACATGAATTGGGACTTGATTGGGAAAGAAAGCTTGTGGTATACACCTATTGAGGTGATTACTCAAAAAATACTTGGTCGTGAGAATACCCCTCTGCAGTCAGGTATTACTTGCACTGCAAATCGGAGGTGCAGCAGTTATAGAGACCCACCAGTGGTGATGGCAGGGGTGGGCTATGTCACTTTGTCCCTGGTGAGGAGTTACACACTGTCAAACATGACAGCTTGCATAGTGGTGCCCTGAAAGCACAGAAATATACCCACTGTGCTGTTGATGAAACAATAGCTACTGAGTGTCAGGCAGCACCACAGACTGTACAATTTCTAAAACCACAGCTGCCACTAGATACGAGATAAATCTCTTCTTTCAAAATGCCACGCCATTCTCAAGCAAACATTTAAATATCATGAGAGCTGATGTTGCTAATTATATGCTTCCAGGGTACTTGGATGATAAAGATGCAGTGGCTGTGCACACTGCGGGAGAGAGCATGACGAAATTATATAGTACGGCAGGAGAGAGCATGACGAAATTATACAGTACGGCAGGAGAGAGCATGATGAAATTATACAGCATGGCAGGAGAGAGCATGATGCAATTATACAGTACGGCAGGAGAGAGCATGGCAAAATTATACAGTACAGCAGGAGAGAGCATGATGAAATTATACCGATGTGACTGGAGAGGCATGATGAAATTATACAGTCTGAGCAGGAGAGCATATGATGAAATTATACAGTACGGCAGGAGAGAGCATGCGAAATTATACAGTATGGCAGGAGAGGCATAGCGAAATTATACAGTACGCAGGAGAGGCATGACGAAATTATACAAGCATGCAGGAGAGAGCATGGACGAAATTATACAGTAGGCAGGAGAGAGCATGGTGAAATTATACAGTGCACGCAGGAGAGAGCATGGTGAAATTATACAGCACGGCAGGAGAGCATGATGAAATTATACAATCTGCAGGAGAGAGCATGGTGAAATATACAGTGCGGCAGGAGAGAGCATGGTGAAATTATACAGTGCAGCAGGAGAGAGCATGGGGATATACAATCTGCAGGAGGAGGCATGACACAATTATACAGTACAGCAGGAGAGAGCATGGCGAAATTATACAGTACGGCAGGAGACAGCATGACAATTATACAGATGCAGCAGGAGAAGCATGAAATTAACAGCAATACAGCAGGAGAGGCATGGCTGAAATTATACAGCGTGGCAGGAGAGCAGCATGACAAAATTGTACTACAGTGTGGCAGGGAGAGCATGGCAAAATTATACAATGTCTGACAGGAGAGCATGGCGAAATCATACAGTATGGCTAAGAGAGAGCATGACGTAATTATACAGTATGGCTGGAGAGAGCATGATGAAATTATACAGTATGGCTAGAGAGAGCATGACAAAATCATACAGTATGGCAGGAGAGAGCGTGGCGAAATTATACAGCATGGCAGGAGACAGCGTGATGAAATTATACAGTACGGCAGGAGAGAGCGTGACGAAATTATACAGCATGGCAGGAGACAGCGTGATGAAATTATACACTATGGCAGGAGATAGCATGACGAAATTATACAGCATGGCAGGAGAGAGCATGACGAAATTATACAGCATGGCAGGAGAGAGCATGACGAAATTATACAGCGTGGCAGGAGAGAGCATGACGAAATTATACAGTATGGCAGGAGACAGCATGACGAAATTATACAGCGTGGCAGGAGAGAGCATGACGAAATTATACAGTATGGCAGGAGACAGCATGACGAAATTATACAGCGTGGCAGGAGAGAGCATGACAAAATTATACAGTATGGCAGGAGACAGCATGACGAAATTATACAGCGTGGCGGGAGAGAGCATGATGAAATTATACAGTATGGCAGGAGACAGCATGACGAAATTATACAGTAAGGCGGGAGAGAGCATGACGAAATTATACAGCGTGGCAGGAGACAGCATGACGAAATTATACAGTATGGCGGGAGAGAGCATGATGAAATTATACAGTACGGCAGGAGAGAGCATGACGAAATTATACAGTACGGCAGGAAACAGCATGATGAAATTATACAGTATGTCGGGAGAGAGCATGACGAAATTATACAGTACGGCAGGAGACAGCATGATGAAATTATACAGTATGGCAGGAGAGAGCATGACGAAATTATACAGTATGGCTGGAGAGAGCATGACGAAATTATGCAGTACGGCAGGAGACAGCATGATGAAATTATACAGTATGGCAGGAGAGAGCATGACGCAATTATACAGTACGGCAGGAGAGAGCATGATGAAATTATACAGTATGGCAGGAGAGAGCATGACGAAATTATACAGTATGGCAGGAGAGAGCATGACGAAATTATACAGTATGGCAGGAGAGAGCATGACGAAATTATACAGTATGGCAGGAGAGAGCATGATGAAATTATACAGTGTGGCAGGAGAGAGCATGACGAAATTATATAGTATGGAAGGAGAGAACATGACAAAATGATACAGTATGGCAGGCAATTCAAGCTGCAATAGAGGGAGTCATTTGCTGTCCATGTGATTCACAAGAGATGTCCAGCACCAATGCAGCTTACATATAGACATTCTCAAAATTATGATGGGGATGTCCGTGGGTCCTGTTCCAGTTTGGCACAGAATATTACTCAAAGTATGGAATGAATATTGTCCAAACTGGGAATAGTATTCAGTTTCAGATTTTTTTTTTTCAAATTCTTTTTTATCACCTTCACCTCAAACTCTCTCAAGCTACCCTATCTTTTTGAGCCACTCTACCACCTACCATGATCTCTCTCCTTCTATATATTACTGCCCCCCTGCCAAACCCATGTCAGACAAGGCCCCTGGCTCTAAGCCTCCCCCCGAGGCAGGGCCGCCAACCACTTACCTGGTGCTATATCTACAATCAAGTTCGTCCGGCTGGGTCGGCGAGGAAACCATGGGGGCACAGAGAAGATCTGGTCCTGGGCGTGTGGCAGCCAGCCCTGTAGGGAGGTGTCGCCTATTGGGGTTGGAGGTTTTTTTCTTGTTTTACACCCTCCTCCCCTCCCTCCCTTGCAGAGCCCGAACATGCAATGACAACAGGCACATCCGTCGCGACTCTGCATCCCAGTAATAGAAGTGCTCAATAAATATCCACAGTACAAAAACCTTTACAATTTAAATGAAACTAGAAGGGGAAGATGCAAGAAGGTTGTTCTCAAGCATTCTTTCATCAAAGGAGCAGTGGATAAGTATAATAGACTGCTCAAGGAGGGTGGGTAGGCCAAGTTGCGGGGGGTGGGACTTCAAGGTAGGGTAGGACAGGCACATGGCCTTAGTAAAAAGTAAGAGGCGCAGATGGGCACTATGGCATTTGCACAGTAGCTACTGTACATAGGGTGGGCAGACTGGATGAGACGCTGGTCTTTTTCTGCCATCATTTTCTATGTTTCTAATTAGTATACAGTATGTGGTCATATGACTATAGAATTTCTGCAGTGTGTGATGTCATAATGGTTCAGGTGGTATTTAGTGCCAGAGATGCAAAGGCAGTCCATGTAGAACAGACTGCAGACATCTGTGGTACCAAGGTCACAACACCCAATTGTATGTGTGTATTGCACCTGTATTGATTGTTAGACCAGAGAATACATGTTATATTTCCCATGGTGTCTATCATTCTATAATTGAATACTGGACTTTCTAGCATGCAAAGCTACCTTAGCATATGTTTAAGACAGCAGTGCAACGAAAAAAAGTTATCCCAAAAAGCTAATTTTCTGCTACGGCTATGAAAAATATTGGCAGAACTGTTGGTTTGGGTTTTCTGGATGCTTCCTATGCTGTGTACTGTACTTCTGCATTTTTGTCTAGGTTCTTACTCTTCTCAGGTCCTCAATATTAATTCAATGCAAAAATGAGGCAGCCATATTTTTTCTTGAGAAATAATTATTTTAAAAGTTTCATAAAATTCTTAAAAGATGAAGGAAACTGAAAATGTCACCACCAAAATAAACTGGAAGACATCTGGCATCGATTAGGAAGAAAAAAAGGTGGGGTAAAATGTTATCCCATTTTCGTTGCACTGCTGCTTTAAGAGGATATACTACCACTTTTTAGCCACACTGGGCTTCATATCAATAAATTCTTAATGTTTGCTTTTGAGCAAAAAGAGATTTTCCACATTGGACTGGAAACAGAGATTTTTCTGGACTGCCCCTTCACTTTGCTCCTTTTCTCGAGCTACTTCAAATGCCATTACACTCGTCTTGGTTAAGTTACTCAGGCTTAAAGTCCCTTATATTATTGATATATATAATTGCAAAAATAAAAGAAATAGACCTGCCATCGGCTAACTTTTGTGAGGGGAAGGGGGGTGAGCAAATTCCAAAATGTTTCTGATATAATTCTTGTTAACTCGAGCACACGTCTCCACTGGAGAAAGAGGCAGTGTCATTTAATGTCTTTTTGACCATGTTATGTAACTTTTTGATTTTAAAGGCATTAAGAGTGCACCCCAGGCAGTTTTTCATATGAAGAAATGCCTTAATTTTATAGTAAACCTTTTATTTTTTAAGTGTTCAGATGGCGAATATAAAATGGAAGATCGTGTCCTTCCTTGGGCCCATACTGGGTTACTCATTATGGTGATGAACACTCTGCTCCATGCGTCATATGTTGTGGGATCGCTGCAGCATGTAAATAACTCGTGTTCATGTCCCAAGTCCATCATGTAAAGAGTGGAGGCCAGCTGGGATGGCTACAGAGCAAGTCTTTGGCCCTGTCCACACTGCAGCCCGAAAACCCTTCTGTAACGTTACAGAGGGTGTAAACCGCATCGGTAACGGCGTGCATTTACACTGGTAATGTTACAGGAGGCATTTTCGTAACCATTGTGGAAACCACCTATGAGGTGGTTTCCACATGATGTAAAACCGGTCAACAGGACCGTACATGATGTAGTGTGGACTGCCGTAGCGGTCCCCTGCAGGGCACAAAGCACAGCGCGAGCTGCATTGTGGGATCGGGCGCCGCTGTAATGGTCACCCAGATCCCGATGTGTGGACCGGCAGTGGCGGTCCCGTAACGGACACTGCTGAGGTGTGGACGCACTGCACCGCTCTGCGGCCGTAATGGATTGCATCCATTACCGGGCGCAAGCGGTATAGGGTGGATGGGGCCTGAGACACTCTCCTCTGACATGGGGTAGGTTACTGAGTGCTGTTGTATCAGCAACACCTGGTGGAGGCATAGTGGTGATGCACTCAGCACCAACACCTGGTGGAGGCATAGTGGTGATGCACTCAACAGCAACACCTGGTAGAGGCATAGTGGTGATGCACTCAACAGCAACACCTGGTAGAGGCATAGTGGTGATGCACTCAACAGCATGGAGAATGACATGCTGCCAGGTGTCCACCCTAGGCTGTCATATCGTGCTCATACCAGGAGAGGAAGTAGGAGCATGACAAATGGAAGACAACTCCTTTGGGTCCATCCTATGCCACCTGACCAGCAAGTGGGCCAGTTTCACCCCCCCAATCAATCGACTGAAAAATGTGGCTTCCTCCCTGGTGACAGCATGGAGGACTCCTGGCAGACATGATGGTCAAAAGAATCTTACTGGGATCAGGTGAAGGTAGCATGACAGCACACAGTTAGTGTGGTGGGCAGACAGGAGCCCTTATCGAGTCTGAAGTTGTGGGGGGCGTCAACAGGTAAGAACACGGAGGTAATAAATAGATTGAACTAAAGAAAAATGGCACAGTAACTTCTTAAATTAAGTATTTTACTGAAAAGATTCATGACCATTTTAGAACAAGCCCAGCAGTCATATATGGCATCATGAACTGCCAGTATGCCCTAGCCGTCTGGACATATAGAAGGTGTCCAAAAATTAAATAGCTTGCATTAAAAAGTAAATGCTTTGTTTTCATTACACTTTCTCTCCTCCACTTCCAGTCTTCTCAGTCTTCAGGCCTTTATTGTTGGACAGCAATCTACCAGCCCCATCCCCCGCTACCCATCAGGTTGCATCCTTTGCAGTCGAGGCACAGGACCTAAGAGTACCGACACTGCTGCTGTCATCAAGATGGCTGTGCGGTCCCCCCCCTTCTCACAGTCACTCACTTCTCCAGTGTGGTGCTTTGCTACAGCCTACTACTGGCCTCACACGTTCCAGTCTCCCATGTGGCTGGAGGGTTCACGCTTTAGGACCCAACCACAAGGGTCACTGGTGAAGCAGATGAACGGCACCTCCCTCGCCAGTTTAAGGCATTCTGCATTCCCAAACGCGGGTCTGCGAAATGGCGGGGGGGGGGGTAGTCCAGCTGAGACTGTAGATGTTTAAATATCAAGGTATTACTTTGGACCCATCTCTAAAATTCAATGTCCATACTGACAAAATCTCTTCTAAGATACATGAAAAGATAGGAACATTATATTGATTACAACATGTTTTAACAAAAGAAACACGTCTTGCTATCGTGCATCAAAATCTCCTCCCTGTATTGAAGTATGCATCATTTAAGCAACAATGCACAACAGGGTGTGTGTTGTGCTGGGATAACATCGCTCCAATGGTAGTTGGGCATGAGGCCACAGGCCAAGTGCATCTCACACTCCAGGCGTGACGTTAACCCAGCACAACACACACTCAGGAGTGCATTATTGATATTATGCAATGGCTCATTTATATTAAAAAGCAGAAAGATGAGAAAAAAAACATTTTTATATAGATTTTCACCTTATTTATCAATGTGGAGGTGTACCAAGCAAAAAATAGTTCTGTTTTGGCCAGTAGATGGCGCTGCTGATAAATGAATGGCTGTGTCTGTGCCAATGCCACCTTCTCTTCCTCCCCCCCAACCCCCCGATACACACACAGACACAGACACACACTTTCCTTTTCCTGTTTGCAGGAACAGGTGTTCTAGTTTGAGACCAATACTTTGTGAAGTTTCAAGGGCGGCAGTTGCAAAGTCGATCGGGAGTGGGAGAAACGTGGCTTGCTGAGCACCACTGAGTGAGTCATCTCATCTGCCCTTTTATGTTATGCCGATCACGACTGAGATCGATGTAAACTGAAAAAAAGTGCTGGTTGCTTCAGTCACGTCTACACTGGGATGGGTAAAATATGTTTGACTTCTTTTTTATTTTGAGTCAGGAAAGAGGTAGTGGGAATGACTGTGACAAAAGCTGATGACGCGCCTGCGTGAAGTGCACAGCTGCGTGGAACACGGCACTGATGTTGGAGTCCATTATCAGCAGCAAAACGTTTTATTTGTGTTGCTGTCAGTGATTTGAAATATTGTTTACAGTCAGCTGCTTCATGTAGTTCTTGTGGGTGCTTAGCCACTTTTTTTGTCACGATCCAAGCGGCTTTTGTGAACAGCGCAACCAGCAGTTATGGTCTCTACAGTCCACTGAAGCCACTGGGTTTGGGGAAGAAAAGGATCTGTAAAGATTTAACCTTTGAGTGCTGTAGAAAAGAGGAGGGTGAGACTTGGTGGGAGGGAGGTTTTCACTTTTATTTAATAGTGGAGGAGCTGGGGACACTGAAGATAGCTTGGGACCAGGAATCAGTAAAGCAGGTTTCCAACTGGGGATCAGTAAACAGGGATGCGTGGATTAATTCTGTTAAGAGTTAGTGTGGTCACTTGTATGCTGGGACTAGACCTGGGATGTTGTACTGAGATAACATCACGGGTCCAGTACCAGACTGACCAATCAGAGGCCAGCATCCTTTCTTGCCATTGTATAATGGTCATTGATACTGCTCCTGCTTGTACTGTATCTAAAAAAGAAACACTACTACAAAAAATAGGGAAGTTTGCACTCTTGGCTCCCCATCACACATACCACTGCCAAATATTAAATCACCTCAACTAGTTTACCGTACAGAATAACTTCAGGTTTACAATGCCCCATTTTATATTTAAAATAATAAATACTGGAATACCAGTCATTTTACAAAATTCCTTTAACAAATATTCTTCCATCTATGAATCACGATTATCTACAAAGTCTCAATCGGTGTTGCCCCTTGTATGATGAAATGCAGGCAAGAGAACTTTTGCCCACTGTGCTGCTTCTGTCTGGAACACCTTACCTCTCCAATCTACATCTGTATCTAACCCTTCAACATGGCAGCTTTTAATTATTTTAAAAGTCTGAATGACCCTTGCTCATTTTGGGATTGGAGACACCTTTCTCGCAAGAATAAAAGCTATATATGGAGCCCCTTTCGCCAGAGTTAATACCAATTCGACCCTTTCCCAACCTTTCCCTTTGGGCAGAGGGACGAGACAAGGTTGCCCGCTCTCTCCCTTACTTTTTGTCTTGGCGATAGAACCGTTGGTGGCTGCCATTTGCAATCACCCAAAGATTAATGGTTTGACAGTGGGGAATATATCCTATGTAAGTTTTATGTATGCTGATGACCTTCTCCTTTTGTTGGAGGATGCTCACCCTGCTATCCCCCTGCTTCTTGATTTGCTTGAAGAATTCTCTAAGCATTCTGGTCTTCAGATGAATTGGCACAAGACAGAGATACTCCCCCTGAACGAGTACTGTGTTCAGCAGGACATGGGAGTGGAGGAGCTAGTTTGGACTCCAGTTGGGATTACATATTTGGGTATTTTTCTCACTCCCTCTCTAGAGGTTATATGGAAGGCCAATATACAACCCCTTCTCTCCTCACTGAAGACAGATTTTGACAGATGGAGGTTACTTAAACTAACTCTTGCTGGGAAAGTGGCAGCAGTATCTATGATTGCGGCTCCCAAATTATTTTATCTCCTGAGACATTTACCGGTCCCTTTACCTGCATGATGGTTTCAGAGTACTGACAAAGTAATTGGGGATCTTTTATGGGAGGGATCTAAACCTAGATTCAGTCGGGCTAAATTAAGATCACACTGGCGGCAGGGGGGGGGTGGAACCTCCCGTGGTTTGAAGGATACCATCGGGCCTTTCTGTTAGCTCAAACGATCAACTGGGCTAGACCCTTTCCCTCTGTCACCGCAATGGGTACAGCTAGAGACGACACATCGCAGGGTTGTATCATCCCTATCTCTTCTAGTACAGAAGGATAATTTCAAAAAGCTAAGATTAATAAGGGTGGGATAGAGTACGTCTCCTCGTCCCCTACAATAGATTCGGCCAAGAGAAACTGGGTTTGCTTTCATCGTAGACTTAAGCTGGCACCTCTTCCTCTTTCTTATGTCCCTATATGGCACAACCCAGACATCACCATAGGTGGCAGCAAAATTAGGTGGGGGGATTGGGCAGCATTGGGTATCACGACGTTAGGAGATTTGCTGACCCCTGATCATAAGAATATCCAGACATTTCAGTCTCTGAGACAGCAATGGAGAATTCCAGCAGAAGATTTCTGGAGATACCTCCAGATCAGGGATGTTATCAGACAACTTTTGCGTTCTCCGTTGAGCCGGGTTCAACCATCTCCATTGGTTAAGTGGATTTCATGTGCTAAGGGACTTGCGGGTCAGTTGTATGCTACCCTGCGTGATACTCTTCCATCTCAATCTGAGACAGCAAGGATTAGATGGGAGAAGATGTTGCAGACTCCTATATCATCTGAGGCTTGGGATAAAGCCTGGATAGATGTTCATTCCTGGTTTACTGATGCCAAATCGAGACTAATTCAAAACAAAATTGCACATTCTTGGTATAGAACCCCAGTCATTCTGTATAGAGCTAAAGTAATAGAGAGGGATAATTGCTGGAGGTGTCAACAGCCGGGGGGAGATTTATTGCACATTCTGTAGACATGCCCCAAGATCCAACCTCTCTGGCAAGAGATTCTAGTTCTGGCTTCTAGGGTCTCCAACAACCATTCCCCTATGTCCCCTTTTTGTATCTTGGGGTTAAGAGTGTGCCTAAATTGTCACCGTTAAATTGAGATGGCTGGCCTTGTTAGCGTTACAAACCAAAAGGGCTATATTATGCCAGTGGAGGTCTGTGGTGATCCCTACGGTAACAGTAATATTGGGGTCTTTGGCTACTCTGGCCAAACTGGATAAGATATCCCACCTACAGAAATCCAAATTATCCTCATTCACAGCCTGTTGGGACCCATATCTGAGATACTTAGTGCAGGTTCCTCCTCCAGCGGGAATAGGGTGATCAACCTTGGTTTCTTCTGTTGGCTGTATATGTAGTTAGTCGTGGTGGGACTTCAGCAAAGGTAAAGGTAATGGTGCCCCATGTTGTGTGGGGGATGTGATATTCCCAGAACTATAAGTGTTATGATTGAATGTGTTTGGTCTGCTGGACACGAAGTTATCTTATAGTCTGGACTTAAGCTTGGGTCGTTTGGTATCTTTACAGGAATGGGTGGTCCTTGCAGAACATATCTATACTCTATGTCGCAGTGCTCCGAATGCCTTGAAAAGGAACACCTCTGCTGCAAGTATAAAATTACTTCTGCAGTGTAGTCGCCAGTATTAGAAAAGATCTGATTCAATCCAGCTTTGGTAAGTACTCCTTATAGGGCTGGATAGTGGAGGTTTTGGGTACCCGGGAGTGCTTGGCTTAAATTCTATGGTATGTCTATACATAATAGAGCATGTAACCCAGTGATATACAGTAGTCTTTATTCTGTTAACTGAAATGTTACGTTTATATAGTTTACCCTTAGGGTATACTTGGTTGTTCCCCATATGACAACTAGATCAGTATACCATCCCAGCACTTGTGGGCGGGGTTGGATGTACTTTATAACTGATCACTGTATTTTGTAATGTGACCTTATGTTTTGTTTTATGTTCTGAAATATCAATAAAAATTATTACAACAAAAGTCTGAATGAATGTGTATGTAAAGGAATGTACTGTATTATTGTTTCTGTATTTTTATATCATTAAAAACATGTATATTTGTATGTTGTACCTCTATTTGACTTCAGGTTGTACCTGAAAATGGAGTGTAAATTCCAGAGTATTTATCTGCAGTTTCAAAACAAATGAAATGAAATGACTAATAATAGCATGATACTACCGGGTCATCAGGTTGCCTCAAAAAATACTTATTTTTTTTAAAATGTTCTGCCATTTCCCATCTGAGAGCCCGTCACCATCCTTTCTCTATAACATCCCCTTCCCTGACTCACCTTTACCTGTTGAAGGCAGAGATTCCATATCTGGGCTGTCTCCTCACCCAGCACATTCACTGCACAGGTAGCCAGACTGAGGGGAGACAACCATCAAACTCATTGTTGGCAGTTAGGGGAGGTGCAACACACAAGAGGCCCTGCATGTGATGTCAGCACACCGGGATGGAAGCTACATAGCTTCACACCACCAGGGGGCAACCAAGCTGTGGCAGATATTATGGATCCACCCTAGGTGCAGCAGTCATACCTCGCAGACTAAGCCCAGCCTTTGCAAGTTTGACAGGAATCCTAGTGTCTGGGCACAGGGCCATGTAACTTTCATGGTGAGCCAACACTGAGGAGAGCACAGAGGTCAGCGGGAATGTCTGAGAAATAAGATAACTTGCCTGAGAGTATTTTCTGTGAGGGCCGGGTAACCTTCATGCTCATTTAATCCTGGGGCTGCAGACAAAAATACGTACAGGAATTCTGGATTGAAATATCAGTTCGCAGCACAGCAAGGGTTAAGACTGACAGTATTATAACATTCCAAAGAACATGACAGCAAAAAAAGTTACCATAATACATATGCTGAAGTGGTTGCTATGAGCCATGAAATGTAGATTACCATTTTTGATGGCGCATAATAATAATAATAAGATATGAAAATTTGTTTGATTCAGGAGTAGATCTCAGCTCTTTTTTTAGTTGTGCCAACATGCTTTCCATTTGGCTATCAGCCTTACAAAAAAAATGAAAATACTTTCTCCAGGTAAAGAAAGGTGGGAAGGTACTGTTGTGTATGGGTTAGAATACTGAAGTGTGATAAAGGAGGCCACAGGTTCTAGTCCCACCATAGCCACTGACTGTGACACTGAGCTAGTCACATGACTTCCCCAGGCTTTAGTCATCCTGATGCAAAAATGGACAGAAGCAGCACCACATTGAAAACGAGAGTTGTTATCTTACTGGGGCCATCGTAATCAAGTAAATCATAAAATCAAATCGGAGATGCCTGTTGGGTTAAGGTTAGATAATACAGCCAATCAGAATGACCCAAAATATGGGCAGATGATTAGAACGGTGGTTGCACTACTGCTGATGACACTAGTGACCCAGGTTCAGGAATGAGTCTGAGACACTGGGCGCCGGCTGAGGAAGGGGGATAGTGCATCACAGTTGATGCCGTACTCCTCCAAGGATGCAGGACTGCGTCTCATCGCTGTGTCACCCCCACCTGCAGCAGTACAAGTACACTGCAGAGCACACGCACGTACGCACTTCTGTCTGGACAGCCATCCTCGTGCCGATGTTCCAGCATGATGTGGGAAAAGCAGCAGGGGAAACTAAGGGGTAAAGCCAGATTCGGACTGGTCCATCAGGATACCTGGAAATTTCTGGGTGGGGGCCCCTCTGTTTGGTACCTGGGCACCTTTTCAACTCTGAAAATCTTTATAATCATCACCTATTTTCTAATTAAATGGGGTAGTTTGGCAACTGCAAGTAAACGTAAGATACAAACATAGAGGTAGTGTATCATAGTTAAGTGGAATACTGATATGAGTGTGTCACCTGGGGCCCTCCCCTGTTGATTTTCAAGGTGGGCCCCAGTATCAATTTTCCAGGGGAGCCCCTTGTACTCCAGTCCAACCCTGGGTAAATCCCCTCCATCCAAGCACAGCAACAGTCAATATGGCAAGAAGGCGGTACATCTTACCACCAAACAGAGGAGCTGAAACACAGTCAAAAAAAAGAAGGACCCAAAATAGATGACATCATTTTAAAATGTCTTTCCAAAGAAAACCTACATTATATCTGATTTCTGCTATGAATGGGCTTGTCCTACATGGCATAATTCTTCAAACTGTGTATATGTTCTATTATATTAAGGTACTAGCGCATTAGGTTTCTCATAAAATGATAACACAGTGTTAAAGGTTTTTAGTAGTAACCTGAAACCACTCAAACAGTAGTCATTTTCTGCCTGTAATGACTTTACATCCAATCAAGAAAATTGGGTCCTGCTTTTGTGCCAAGCACAGCAGAGTTTATAATGTCAATTTATCAGTAAGTCGATAGTCTGCTTTGTAGGTTATTTGACACTGAATGAGAATTAGCAGACATTCATTTTTTAAAGCTATTTCAGTTGAGAATTTGAGGAACCAAGGTATTCATCTCCTAAGCGCAGTATGAAGTGGACAGTAATCTAACCTCAGAATGTGTGCATGAAGCTGCCAATAACACTGGGTAATATGCCAACACCCATGGTTAGCATTTCTTAATTTTGGTTACAACCCTGCCATTTTCATAACTAATTATTAGGCATTATGGTAAGCTAGCATGGTAACGAGAGCAGACAGGCAATGAAGCAAAACTGGCACATTTCAAAACTGCTGAACCCTCTCAGTGGGGTTGATGGA
Source organism: Neoceratodus forsteri (assembly GCA_016271365.2). Taxonomy (NCBI): domain Eukaryota; kingdom Metazoa; phylum Chordata; order Ceratodontiformes; family Ceratodontidae; genus Neoceratodus; species Neoceratodus forsteri. The sequence goes on from JADMNL010000030.1 coordinate 67,645,653, forward strand.
ACCACTGTGGCATGTAAGAGCACACACTTTAAAAATTGCTCTGCTGTCAGTGGACTTATTTACCTGCTAACCAGCAGTTGAAGCTAAAATGATATGATGTCAGAGGTGTAACCAAAAGAGCAGGAATTTTCCCAGAAAGATTCAGTAAATCAGCATGATTTATGCTGCGTCATCTCACCACAGAATTGTAAAAGGGGCATTGGTAATCAATGGCATGGGCTTCTCCCCACTTTGACCACCACTACCGTTTTGTTTTTCGTTTATCGTTCTTTTTATTCCATTTCTGATGTTCTCCTCTTTATCCTACCCACACCTGCCCTGCCTACATGCACACTCTGGATCCCACCTGAGCCATGGCCCTCAAATCTCAGATGCCGTCATTGCTAGGAGAGCCCTTGCTAGGGTCAGTTCATCAACCTGTGGCAGTGGTGCTGAGCTACTGAATGCACACAGGTCCATCCTCTCTGTGACATTTCCGTAGTTGTCATCGAGTGGTGTCAGACCACGGAATACAGAGGACAATGACTTCCACAGATGAAGGGGAGAGAGGCAGCACCATTACTGTCACTGGTTGCACTCTCCCCTGGCTATGACTGTATGGATGTTGGGGGCTGGACCTCAAGCTGGCACTTTCATACCCTTCCACTATTGGGATCCCTGAATGACTGTGACATCCAGAGTGGGGGTAAGGGTTCTCTATAGATTGGCTTCCCATTATGTTGAGCCAACAGGAGCATCTGTTCTATGGGGAGTGCAGGAAATTCTCCTTTGAGTAGAATAAGCATCCATCAGACTGCTCCTCCAGCCCTGAAGATGCCATTCAGAAATTTGGGCATGGTGCACAAATGCACAGTCCCCAGAGTAAAAGGCAAGTATCTTTTTTTTCCAAATAGATTTTTCTCCTTCCGGAGCCCTGGTAGGTGGCTATGGCCTAACGGAGGAGCCTTTCTCTTGGTCCCTCGCTCTGCCTCGCCCGATCCCCGGTAATTCCCTCGTGGATTGCCCCCCACGGGGGTCAGGAAGAAGGTTGCCAGCTTTTTCTCCCTCCCAGAAACCCAATCCAGAAGCCAGTGATGGCTCTTGTGAGTGGCGGACCATCCTGGAGCCTGCCAGGCTCTTTTCCTCCATTTTCTCCCATCCCCCTTCCCTTACCAACGTATGGATGTAGGACCATGCCTCCCAACCCATACTGCCCTCCAGCCACCGCCAGAGGGGCCAGAGGGCAGCCAATGAGTGGGATGACAAGTCTTCCTTCCCCCAAGGGAGGAGAGCAGTCCTCCAGATACTCAATTTTCTCTCCCCCTGCCGACCCTCGGTGGCCCCCCGGGTTGTTCCCGAACCTGGATCACTGGTGTGGCGTGAGGTATAGCGATCAATGCCTCAACCTCCAGCACCACCAGGCTGGCTAGAAGGCAATATCTTAACCTCCAAGATATCAGGGTACTCACCACCACCACAGTTGTTTATTGAATATTCTGAAATGGGTAGAAAAAAATGCTGCCAGTTTGGCCAAGAGTTTTTTTCAGCCTGTCAGTTATCACAGCACAACAGCCCAGCTGAAAGTAGCTAAACAAAAATCTGTTTAAAAATATATCTAATTTACTAAAAAAAAGGGACCCATTTCATAATAGCGATAAGGCACTCCAGGGGGTGAATTATGATGGGCTAATGGCCCTTCTCACATGGTGCAAGCACTCAGCTTAGCCTTGCACTTCAACCCACTCATTGTGCGATGTTATCACACTATAATGTACCCACTGGCGTGCTTTATTGCTTAATGATTTCCTGAAACAAAGATCAGGTTTAAAGAACATTGGCGTGCAACACATATGGAGCAGGAACGAGATGATGTGTAGATTGAAACCACTAAAACATATTGAAATATAGAGAAGTAAAAATGTACTGGCAGAAAAAGGAACTGCAGTCTATCAAGTCCACTCAGCATGGAGTTCCATGTCTTTTAGAAATTCATGTCCACGCCACCCCACTCATTGACCAGTTCACTATGCCTATCCCATGCCCCCTTGTACCTCTTTACAGTTTTGGTATTAACAAACACCTGTGGGAACTTATTCCACACTACCATCAACTTTTCTGTAAAGTAGAACTTATGCTAGGTGCTTATACTGGGTTTGGAATGGAAGAAGGCCTCTATAGCCCATTATTACTGTTCCCCACATAAGTGGAACCATTTATGCCCGTTTTGCATCAACCAGCTATTGACACCTTTCTTAAAGCTTGTTAAAGAAGACTGCATACCCAAGCCATTTGGAAGTGCTTTCCATAACCTGCCTGTTCTATTCAAAAACATATAAGGCAGGATTCACGAAAGTCGGGGAAGGTCCCACAGCTGGGGGAAAACCTTGGCACTAGTAGGTTTCCACTTGCGAAGCTGCTGGTCGCACGCAGCTGTGGGTATTCACTAAAGTGGAGCCAGAGTACGACCGGCTCCATGGATTATGGCAGCTTGCGGATGCTGTTGCCAGGGACAGCACCGCAGCTGCGGGAGGCTGCTACGAGCAGTGGGACCTGCCATAGCACCCTCCTCAACTGCTGCGGCTGTGGATCGGCCGCTCCGCAGCTGCGGTGATTTCAATGCGCAACTAGGGCTGCAGAGTGGGACTTAGTCTCAAATAGCTTTGTGAATCCTGCCCATAGTGTCTGCTATTATTTCTGTCAGTCTCTATTTTTATTTGCTTCTTGTGCCCTCTCAAGCCTAAAGGTTTATCCTGCGTAACTATTCCCATCTCCTCAGTTAATTCTGGTTCTTTCATTATTTTGTACATAGTTAGAAGATCACCCCTCACTCTTCTTTGTTGTAATGTAAAAAGTCCCAGTCTTCGGAGCCTTTCCTCACATTGGTTTGTTCTTAGTGAACCTATCATTTTTGTATACCTCATCTTGATTTTTTCTACTCTGTTGTTCTCTCCAAGCATATATGGGCTCCATATTTGTGATCCATAATCTACATGTGGCCTCATATATGTTTTATAGAGTGGAACTAGACAACCTATAGATTTATTAATGAAGCTTCTCTTTATACTGTATTTCTGATCATGTAATTAGCCCTCCGTATTAGATGGGTTCTATGTTGTTTAAAATCCAACCTGTTGTCAATAATGTTACCACAATCCTTTTCCTGTGTTGATACATTCATGTCATTCCCATTTAACCTATAGGACTGTGTTGCCTGCTGCCTACCCAAGTGGATCACCATGCATTTTTCTCGCTGAAAGGTATCTTATTCCTGACTGACCATTGTTCAGTTTTCGCCAAGTCTTCTCTCATTGTTTGTTGTTGTTCTTTAGTTTCTACAGGCCCATCTAATTTGATATCATCTGCAAACTTTACTACCACATTATTTATATTATGGAGTAGGTCACTTATATAAAGTGTGAATAATACTGGTCCCAACACGGAACCCTGTGGTACTCTGCTTAACACCTCGACAGATCCGGAATGCTCCCCTAAATTTTGCACTCTTTGTCTTCTATTCTCCAACCAGTTCTTGATCCATTTTATTATTCTGCTATCTATACCTACTATTTCCATTTTCTTTATCACATTATTGTGTGGAACCTTATCAAAGGCTTTAGAGAAGTCCAGGAATAAGACGTCCATCGATATATTCTTGTTTCATTTTTTTATTAATATGTTCATAAAAACAGAGCTGATTTGTAATTCGACCCCTATTTTTTCTGAATCCATATTGCCTCCTGTCCTCATATCCTATATAGTTCAGATTTTCTTCAATTTTTATCTTTAGGACGCTTTCCGCAATTTTACACAATATAGCCATCAGGCTTACAGGTCTATAGTTACTATAGAAGCTTTAGCCCTATTTCCCTTCTTGTATAGGGAATGAGAGTTGCTAACTTCCAATCCTCAGGGATTTCACCTGTACTAAAGGATTGATTAAATAGGTTCTCTAGCAGTTTAGATATGTAATCTTTAATTTACTTAATTAATTAATCTTGGATTTAGAGAATCCGGCCCTGCTGACTTGTGTGGTTTTAGATTTGTTATCATGTCCAGAATTTCATCTGCACTTATAGTCAAATTTAGGCCTGGGTATATGCTAGATCCTTTCCCACTTGTATTGTGATCTTTACCTTCAAACACAGAACTAAAATAGCTGTTACATTTTTCTGCCATTTCTTTCGAATCTTATTTCTTTTCCATTTTATGCTATTGGGCCTATTTGATTGTTACCCCAGCTTTGTTTATTGATATATGCATACAAGCTTTTACCATTGTCATTTCTATGCGAAATGTTGATCTCCAACTTAACTTCTTTCAGATTTTATTGTACTTTTCAGTCTTTTTAACTCACTTTTATATTTGTTTTTGTCTACTATTGTCCCAGTTTTTTCCATCTTCATGTACATCATTTTCTTCTTTGCTATCAAGTTAAGTACTCTATTTGTGCACCAACCTGGTCTCCCCCTTAGTATACATATTTTATTTGGACCAAATGCATCCTCTAACTGTCTCAATTTATTTTTTAATATATTCCACCTCTCTCCTACATTTTTTCCTTCAAAGTCTTTTTCCCAGTCCCATTCAGCCAGTTTTTGTTTACTTTTTGCAAAATCTGCTTTTCTATCATTTTTCGCAATGGTAGATCCTTTTGTATATATCAGGTGTTTATCACAAACTCTATAATATTATGGTCGCCGGTACCTTAATTTTCTCTTGTTATTATCTTGTTGACCATTTCTTTTCTGTTAGTTATAATAAAATCCAAGACATTTTTGCCTCAAGTTGGTTTGTAAACTAATTGGGTTACGCTAGCCATGTGCAACATTTTTAAAAAATGATTTGTACTTGCACTATGAGATGTATGATCTATCCAATTAATTTCTGGATGGTTGAAGTCACCTACAACTATCATGTCCCCTTTTTCTCCCATACATTCAATCTCATTTTCAGTGTTTCTATCCACATCTCTGTTGGTGTTTTGTGCCCTGTAGTATATCTCCAGGAACAGTTTCTTGTCAGTTTTACCCTGAACTGCCACCCATAATGATTCTGTGTGCAAATCGTTTAGATTATAAACTGTGCTGTTTATTGAACTGCTAATGTAAATTGCCACCTCACCACCTCTCTTATTTACTCTGTCCTTGGCAAATAACGTATAGCCTTCAATTTCCTTATTCCAATCCACTCCTTCGTCCCACCATGTTTCTGATATCATACAGATGCCTACATTCTCTGCAACTAGCAGTGCTTCCAGTTCTGATTTCTTTTTTATGTTCAAGCGCCTCGCATTTAATGACCAAACCTTAATTTCAAACTTTTTTTTTGAGGCTACGCCATTGCTTTTGCTATTATTAATAAAAACTTCTCCACCACTTCCACCCCCACCACTTCCACCCTGTGGGATTTCCCCTCTCCCCTACTCTTTAGTTTAAATACCTATCCACAATTCTTTTCAATTTTAGTCCCAATTTTCTACTCCCCTGTTTACTAAGGTGTAGCCCGTCCTGACAGAAGTAAGCGGGTTCATTTATGAATTCCTCCCAATGCACGATACGCCCTATTCCCTCCTGTAGTGTCAATTGTCTCACCCAATTTTTTACATCTTTGATTTTGTTTATGTTAAATTCACTTTAACATAAAATCAAAGACGTAAATAATTGGTTGAGGCAATGGACACTATAGGAGGGAACTGGGTGTGTCGCGGCATCCCTCCTGAATCTACCCCCTTAGTATGCTGCTCTTTCCCCTGGTGGTTTTGTTCCCACTTGTCTTGAACTGTTCACTTGAGTCCACCTTATTTATGCTCTTCATGTATTTCAATGTCTCAGTCATGTTCCCCCCCTCTCTCATATAGCTTTAGAGAAGCTACAGTTACAGGACCACACATGACATAAGCTGGCCAGGTCTCACCAACATCCATATTGTTTGAGCCATAACTAGAGACAGCAGGGGAAGTTAACTGCCCTTTGGATAAAGCTGTTGCTACATTAGTTTTTACAAGATCACATACTACACAATGTGAGAAAAAAGAAAGCAAAGTTAACTTTTTCAATTTCACTTTTTACCTTCATATTCATACTACTTTTAATACGTAGGAAAATTAAGACATATTCCTATCTGCCACAACAATGGCATGTACTGCAGCATTTCTGTTATCCCTTTCACATCTGTTTAGCATAAAACTCTTGATCAGAACTGTGGCCAAAGGGTCCAGAGGCCCTGTCCACACTATGCCTCTGTAACATTACAGACGGCCCAAACTGTTACTGTAACAGTTTATGTTTACACCTGTAACGTTATAGAGGGTGTTTACGTAACCATTGTGGAAACCACATATGAGGTGGCTTCAACAAAGTTTATGACACCGGTTCTGCCCCGATAACGTTACCGGGTGTAGTGTGGATGGGTGAGCGTGTTGCCCCAGCTGTCCCCCAGTGCAGACCGCACTGCATTGTGGGATATGGTGCTGTCCGTTATGGTTCCACGGCACCCACAATGCGGACAGGCTGTCATGGTCCCAAACCATTACTGAGACAGTTCCCCGGCAATGTAGACACACTGTACCGGTTACTGTCCGTAACGGTGTGGAACTGTGACAGCATTGAAGTGGCGTAGTGTGGATGGGGCCCAAAGATGCATGCCTGTTTCAGTTCAGCTTTTGAAACTTGCTTTCCTAGTCCTCATTACCATGCAAAAAAATGCTTTTTTTCAGAATGGAAGTGCAAAAAATATGGACTGGAACCTTATAAATCTGTGTGTGTGTGGGGGAAGGGGTCATTCCCCAAACTATTAAAAAAACTATCTTCCAGAAGATCTGCATTGTGTGTGCAACCAGAAGTAAAAGCAACCCAATCGGGTCAAAGACAGCCACATCATGGCACCATAACAGCAGGGGTTACAAAGGCCTTTGTCTAAAATGTGGAGGAATCAGGTCCTGGGGAAAACCTGGAAGCAAGAGGGATCTCAGCTGTGACCTCTGGTAACCCAAAATGACACACTCAGTCAAAGAACAAAAGATCAGTAAAAAACCAAAAAGAAGGTACCAGGGTATGGATTATCAAAATGGCAGACATGGTGGCGCATCTCAGAGATGTGTCTGCAACTGCTCCGTTATTCCAGGGCACACTGCTGTTTTCAAGGGCAACATCCTTGGCAACATTTTCACACAATTTATATTAACTTGCTCCTAGTATTAGAAGCGTTCAGAAGCATATTTCTTCCATCGTATGTGTTATGCCTTGTATAACATGGTCTAGCACTGCTATGTATAGACATAGGTTTCCCAAACTGGACACAGACTGTATTTTCCATGGTGCCCGTATTTAGGCATCATTGATATCACCAGCAGATGTTGCCAGGATGCATTTGAAAATCCTGCTGCATGGCTCTTGGGGATTTCGGTGCTTATACCTTTTATGTAGCAGCAATCACTTAAGACATGGTGTGCAGGGTAACACCCAGAAACATGCTGCTTGTGGTCCCTGATGCCACCGTTCCTGTGTTGTTGCTGCCAACCAAATATACAGTGATGCAAGCAGCAGTCTAGCTTAAAAGTAAAAACCACTTCACTTCTTAATGCACCACTACTTATCCACGAAATGCAGACCCTCGATATTTATTTTCCTTTTGTTTACTTAACATTTTGTAACCAGAATAAGTGCACAGAGCCAGGGCTCGTGCCAGGTGCGACCAGGGGAGAGAGGGATACAACAGGAGGTGAAACAGCAATAACAATGTGACTACAGTAGGTACATGAACATGTACAATAAAGTTACAACACAAGTAAGGAATTTCAGAGAGAAGCATAAATAATGTAAAACGTGTATGTGAATGTTGGTTATGGGTTCAGCTCCATTAATAAGATTTTCCACGTCATTATTTCTTCCAACACTACCATGTTGGATTTTGAGTACCGGACATAGCTCTTGACATTCCCAGTGTTCCAGAATGTCTGGAATCAATCCCTGGTGCTTGCCACTCTAGTTCTGTTCCTAAAAGTGTGTCACCATAAAGCAGGCATTGCAAAGGAACTGAGAATGCTGCCAGAAACTGCCATATTTAAAAGGAATCCTGTTTACTTTAAAGCTGAAGAAAATGTTAAATTAGAACCAAAATAGGAACAAAGGGTGTCTTATGCAAGCAGGAAAAGGATACTCTGCAATGCAATAATAAAACATGGGTACAAACGTGAAACATGCATTACTGCCTTATGGGTTCAATGCAAGAACAATTTACAAGTAGGAAGTGATTAAATAATGGTTGAGAACCTCAGCTGTATATTTTGGAGATCTGGACCTCTGAAAGGGAAAAGGCTTACGGCTCCTGAATTATGACTTAATTCAATTAGATTTCTTGAATTATGATTTCCACTGTTTCTGATGGGGACAATTAATAACAGTTGCTTTCAGATATACTATACACATCTGCAGAAGAGTCTATCGGGTTGTGAGGAAAATCTGGTCTAACCGGTGGTGCACAGGCCTCAGAAACAGACATTTGGAGCCTATCATGATGAAGCTCATTCTGAGTTGATTGTATAATGTCACATTAAAAAATGTCCTGCAGGGGCAAGCTGATGGGCCAGCAGAAGCACACTTCCCACACTGTAAGCAACCTGGGTTTATGAGTAGACTGGGTAGGGTCAGCCAAGGCTGGCACAGCATTGTCAATGGTAACGCCTCTTAGTCAGGGGAGAGAGGGTGTGGAGCTATGCTGCCACAGTGACCCCTGTGATGAGCCAGAGAGCTTGTTCCTCTGCAGGGGTTCACTGTCCATGAGCATGGCTACCAGACATGATGCTGTGCAGGAGGAATGAGGGTCAGAGGGAACATGTGGGAAGAAGATACAGGAGACAAATAGTAGCCACCAGGATGAAGAAACCTGCAGTCTTGAGCCATGTGCTTTAATCAGATACTCACAGCACTAGATGAAGGAAGGTGGATGAAATAGCTGAGAGATTGTCAGAGAAGGATGGAAGGCCAGAGGATGAAAACCTGTGTGGAACTTAAAAGGTGATGCCTTCAGATTGGAGGGGCAGTGGGCAACACTCACCATGTCCCTCCTAGTGGTACAATACCATGCATGCCCAAGTGTCCCTTGGAGTCTTGGATTTTCTGTTGCAACCACTGTGCACCCCCCCCCGAACATCTCTCTCCTGGGGTTGGGCCTTCTTCTCTAAGGTGCCTTTTGTCTCAGAGACCTCATACCTGTGACAGCTTGAGGGGTTGATGCCCTCTGTTGAAAGCTCCTGCATCTTTAGGGCATCCCAAAAGGGGGAGAGTCTCTGTAGCAGACAAAGACAGAGTGTTAGCCAAAGTGCAAACAAGTTGCACAAGCAGTCATTCTACTCCTCAGTTTTTCTGCTCAGTCCAAACTATACCTTCATAGGAGCCTGACAACCTTTGGACAACAAAAAAAAGAATGCCCTGCACATGTTTTGGCAGAAAGCTCTGATCATGCTATCTCATAATTATCTTAAAATTCATAGACGGAAGAGCAGTTGTCACAAGAACTGTAAAACACATTTAGCACTTTAACTGTGTATTTCAACTAACTGGGTCATACCCTACTGAGTTATTTGATTATACTCATGTGTTCATTGTATTGATACTCTGTATGAAATATTTGTATATTGTTTGTTTTCTTTCTAGATCACTCTCCTATGTTTTTGGCCTCAGGTTTTGTTTTATACTCTTATTCCTCATCTGCTACACTCTGACTCAGTCCAGTTGTTGTCATGGATTTTGTATCATTATTTGAATTGCACTATATGTATTTTAGCCTAGGTATGCTTCTCTTGCTCTTCCCTCTCATGTATCCCCTCCCCTCCAGGATGCTACTGGAAACGAGCTGTTTACAGATCATGTTGTCTTTAGAAGGTTCAGAGGAGGGCAACAAAGATGGTGCATGGGTTGCATCACAAATCCTATGAAGACAGGTTGAAGGAACTGAACATGTACTCCCTGGAGGAGAGGAGGGAGAGAGGGGATATGATAGAGACATACAAGTATCTTACAGGGAGGAACAGGGTGCAGGAAAACACTATTTTTAAGCGAAAAGATGTTTCAGGACTGAGGGCATGGGATGAAGTTGGAGGAGGGACGATTCGAGGAAAACATGAGAAAGAATTTCTTCACAGAACGGGTGGTGGACAAGTGGAACACCCTGCCAGAGGAAGTGGTGGGGGCTGAAACAATCACAGGATTTAAGAATGCATGGGATAGACATAAAAGATTCTAGAGGTCAGGGGTAAGGGGAAATAGACTTCTAGGAAAACAAACTGAACTTACAAGCTCAAATGGGCAGACTAGGTGGGCCATAGGCCCTTATCTGCCGACACTGTCTATGTATCTATGTATCTATGTATCTTTCCTGGTGAAACCTTTTCAAATAAATAAATAAAAACCTGAACGGTGAAGTAAATGCAGGTGAATAGATTTCCCCATCCATCAACTCCTTAACTAAAATTAAATTGGCAAAATTATTGATGATCACAGTGAAGCAGTTAAAAATCCTTTACAATGGACCGTTAAAAAAACAATTAACATCTAAATTCAGAACATGCTCTCAGACCTTTGGCACTGCTGCCACGGGTCATAAGATCAACATATGTTTATGCTGCTGTGACTACAGTCAAAGAAACTTCTTGTGAAGTGTCAAGAACTGAAGGGGGACTTAGCTAGCATGGTTTAACAAGAGGGTCAGGACCTCTGGGCACACCACAGGTCACCAGCTATTCATCTCCATAAGAAGAATTCTAAGGACAGGCCCAGACAGTAACACACTATTGAGCCTTAGTCTTTTACCTGGACATTTTCAGTTTCTGCATTCAGAAATATGTTTAGGAGACAAGTCTAGCTATGGGACTTCAATAGTTTTCAAAAAGGAACAGCTACAACTGAGAACCTTTCTTACACCTAGTTACAATTATCCTGGTGGTAGCACTAAAAATAAAAGTGGTATCCACTCTTGTCTGTACTTTTGGAAAACAAGTACCTGTATTCATTATTGTTTCTTATTTACTCCATGTCAATGTTAAATGCCCTTGATCTGACTCATGAGGAGCACTACTCATTAATGAAAGTAGCACTACTGGGACAATTAAGCACTCATTTAAAGAGCTTATAAAACATCTAAACAGGAAAGCCACTGAAAATGTAACATTGAGGCATGAATATGCAACTTCTTTTGTAAGTTATAGTTTTAGGGAAATATGTAATGTCCCATCTATTATAAGAGTATTCTTAAAAATACAAAATCACACATGCCCCCACCATGCAAAGCATCATGAGCTGCATATGCAAATCACCACAGAATATTATGCTGGTTCAACTTTAAGCAGAAATGTATGGTGCCGAAAGGTCTCTCACACAGTTTGCAAAGGGTGCCAACAGAAGACATAGACACGTGTTTCGTCCTACCAGGACTCATCAGTATGCCTTGTCTGTTTGACACCCCAGTGGAATGAACCAGCTACCCTAAGATGGTCTATCTGGGTTATGTTTCTTAAAAATGCTGCAATAATCCACTCGCTGTATGGCTAGGTTAAATGTAACAAATGTCTTCAGTAAAATGCTTAAAAGTACCCTTTAGACTGTGATGTTGAGGCATCTGTCTACAGTAGGAGTTATGCTAATGTCATGCCTCACCAGCCCTAGCAGTATTCAGTAGGGCTGGGGAGGCTGCTTTCTAAATGGCATGTGCCAATTACTGGGCCTTTACCATTCCTCTCCTGGAGCCAATTGCTGTGCCACCAACACAGACTTATGTTTGCCTGCTTTTATTAAAAAGACACGTATTTCTATCTCAAGTCATTGAAAGACATTCCCTGGTATTTCAAATTCCCATTTTTCTGATGCACTCAAAAAAGTGTTCAAGGCTGTTTACTGGTTCAAGTGCATTCTTAAATATGTAGAAGCATTATTAGAGTAATTATTTACTCTATTATGTCATGTCCAACTCAGAATATATACAGAATGGCAGCAAGAAAATTAGCTCCCACAATTGGCACTGCTGGCATCGTTCAAGGCACTTTACGTACACATCTATCTGTTTTTGCTTACTATGTTTCTTTCGTATTAAAGTCCTTGTCATTCTGTGTGTATTGTACATGGTTTGAGTAGCTATATGGCTAGTTTTATTTTTATGTTTTAAGTTTCAATTACTTTTGTCATGTGCTGACAAGTTCTGAAACTGCAATTCTGAAAGCAGATGTGGCATCATGGCAACCCCTATATTTATTTCTTTTGCTGTTTTCGCAACCATATTCTTAATCTATCAAAAATGTTTTATGAAAATTACATGGGATCAAATAGTTTTACACATAAAACATATCAATATTTCCCCCACATTTTTGGAACTGTTAGTTCAAGAGAGTGTCATAGCATTGATACTTTACCCTGTATTGTTGCATTTGTGGAAAAAAATTAAGCAAACGTCATGACAACATGATGTGCCCTTGTTTCACTTTTTTTTCCCCCACGCACGCTAACACATAAAACAATGATGTTATAACCATATAAAGCAATCTGACCCCTTATGGATTATTTACCTAAAGAAGGATTAAGTCTCACCATGTAACTTAAAAACAAGCATAGCAACCAACGCTTTTAGTGTGGATTTTAGAAGTGTAGACGACCATGATATACTGGGCAAAAATAATTAATTTGACATGGGGGTTGTTGAAGCACCCGGAAACATCCTTAATGGGTCAGTATAGTATTAATAAAGGAGATTATTTACTCCATCACTATATATATGTATGGTGGAGGGGGTGCTTCTGTCTATGTTTTTAGAGACAAGTACAGTTCTTAAAACTATTTGATCCACTAGAATATTAACTGGCACACTCAATTACAACAATAAACAGGGCATAAAAAGTATCATATGGTATTGTGAATATTGTTATAGTTGTGGGGACACCACCCTACCCTAAGTATGTACTGAATCTTACACTGGATCTCTGATCCTTCGCTTTGTTCATATGGTAAATTTTTATTTATTTCTCTTTACCAGGAAGGCTGTTTGGATCATATCATCTATTTTCAGTCAAGCCAGGTGGAGGGTACATGAACACAACACAGAGAGAAAGGAAAAAGCTTTATCCTTTTGCTTAATGATTCCCCTTTTTATATATATTTTGGTTACTTGGAATGCAATCTGCTTTTGCTTGTTGAATTAGTTTTATTTAATTTAGGTAGAAAAGGAAAAAAAACTTGCATACATGCAGGAGAAGCCCAAGGCTAGGACTGTTTTATTTCAGTCAGAAAGAGCAATAGCATGCCGACCCCACCACCAACACATCAGTGTTTTGTGCAGCCACACTTTGTCAAGAGACACAGCTGCCCCCTACGTGCAGAACTTCTTAAAGGTATAGTAGGGACGCAGCACAATGGATACCAACAGTGTTATGTGCGATTTAAAACAAGGACTGGGCTGCTTAATAATCTGATGCTAACACATACAGCAATTTATAGCTGCTTAAAGTGTATCATAAACCTGCAGGGATACAAAAAAGCAGAAAAAAACAGGTCTAATTAATCTGACCAGTACGCTAATGATGCAACATTATAATAAGATGCCAATTGCTATTAGCACCTAAACTTTGCATTTCTGCTAATCAATATTAGATGATAAACATCAGACTCCAAAAAGATGCCACATTGCTCTTAAATGTATGGGGTAAATCGGAGCACATCTGTTGCTACCAAATAGGTTCAAGCAGTCCTCCTTTACAGAAACAGAGGAAACTCAAACTTGTCATTGAGGCCATTCCTGCTAGAAATAGAATTCGACAGTAGATAAGGACTGCTTGGCCCATTCAGTTTGCCAATTTAACCCTACATACACTATTACTGCAGACCATTCCTGATCTACAGCTCTTTCTCCTTCCCCCATTCCTTTCTACTGAGTTCCTTGTACTTATCCCATGCATTCTTGAACCCCACCACTGTTTTTGCCCCCACCACCTCCACTGGAAGGCTATTCCAGGAATCCACCACTCTTTCTGCGAAGAAGCACTTCCTCACATCTCTCCTGAATCTACCCCCTCCAGCTTCAGAGTATGCCCCCTTCTTCTTGAGCACCTTTTCTTCTGAAAATGCTTCTCCTCCTCCTCCTGTATCTTGCTTTACCCTGTGAGGTATTTGAAGTTCTCTACCATATCCCTCCTCTCTTCCAGGATGTACATATTGAGCTCCTTTTATCTCTCCTCATAGGGCTTTTGATGCAGACCCTGCACCATTTTAGTTGCCCTCCTCTGGACCACCTCCACTCTGACTATGTCCTTCTGGATATGTGGTATCCAGAACTGGACACAGTACTCTAGGTGGGGTCTTACCAGTGATCTATACAGTGACCCAAGCTTAAAAATCCAATACTCTCCCTTTGTGACAGCACTTTCAGTAAGTCACCACCTCAAGGACCAAGAACTGCTCTCTCTTTTCCCACTAACCTCCATCTGTGGGCACCTGGATTACCAGTTTCTAACCTCTGTGCCACAGTTACGTAATCCATGTTTTTCTGTGACAAAGCTTGAATATCGTCACCCACCCTCTCTTTTAGTTTATGTTTCATTCATCCCAAATAAAAAATGTGAGTAGGTGCAAATTGCAAGGTAAACCACACATGTGGTATCACAGTTAATAAATTTGCCAATTTTGAATGGTTTCACCAGAATCTGAATGGGCAAACACTTTAGTCTGCTATATCACCTCACAATATTTGCACCTGACAAACCAATAACATCTGGGGGGTAGGGAGAGTTACCATGTAGTGTGACTGGGCAAAAGTCATAGGCTGTGAATAAGTCTATCTGCTAAATTTGAAGGTCTTTTAAATACCATCTGTGGTGGTTCATCAACCCATTCAGCTTGGGCTCTGTGGAAAAAATATACCACTTTTTCCTTATGACATTTTCAACTGCCCCAGCTTGTGTACTGTAAGTCGTCACAAAATTACACCTACAGTACTGCCACTGTTATTACCTTAAGCTTTTGGTTACTGTTGTATTATGTTCACTGTGATGTTTTGTATTTCCATGCCACTTGATTATGTTCATTGTAACAATGTTTTTCTCTTACTCTTCTTTATGATTGTATTTGCCTTGTACACTGCCAGGTCATGCCTGAAAATAGGCATTTCCTATGTCTAGTGCACCTACCTGGTTATCAAAAACAAATAAAATAATAATACAAACGTGGTGATCAGTGCTTCTTGCTCTTGCAAGTACCCCTTGGATACACTCCCCTCTGGTACAGCCTCTTCTGAAAATGACTTACCATATCACTGGCATTTACTTGAAAGTCACTATCCTGGCTACAGTTCCTTTGGATATGAAGGAACTGACTTGTAGGTATATTACGGATGGTGTAGCAAGGAAGGCAGGAGCTAACTCACAGGAAAGTGTTTTGATTGGTAGATTTATGATAAAGATTAGAATCTAGCCCTCCGTATCCATCTTTAGTAAAAGTGATGTCCAGAAAGGAAACACTCATAAGATTACTGGTCAGTGAAAACCTTAAGTTACAGTTAGAGAACTCCAAAAACTGGACAAAATCATTAAGCTTCTTTGCCATTCCCCACCATGCCATCATAATGTCATCTGTGTACCTACATCACAGAGAAATGAGTGCCAAAAATGGATTACTCTTAGCATTGTACACCACCCTTCCCCCCAGAGTCCCAGATATAAATGAGCAAAACTGGAGGCAAAAGCTGCTCCACTGCTGTACCACTTTTTTTATGGAAGGAATCACCTATTTTACTTTGCAATTTATTTATGCAGGACAATATACTAAAACACCACATCTCCTTTTCAGTGGGGTCCTGCTTTTAACTATATCTGCAGCTGGGTGAACTGCAGCACTGGGAAGTCAAGTGACTTACTCAAGGTAACAGAGTGAGCATTTCACTCTAGCAAGGTTTGAACCTAGAAACTCCTAGTTTCCTAGATGGTGCTCTAACCTCTACACCAGACTGCCTCCAACAATTGCAGTGTGCACACAAAACATTATCTTCCTGCAGGAGCACTGGAAGGCTATATGGTTTAAACATCCTAGAATGTTCAAGCAAGTAACTTCTGAGGCATTTTTACTTTTACTAAATATGTAACCAGAATATCTAAGATGACACGTGACAGCTTGTTTCCAGTGGGGTCCTGCTTCTATGCATTTCTGTAGCTGGGTGATCTGGAGCACTGAGAGATTAAGTGGTTTGCCAAGGTCACACAGTGTGTATTTAGCTCTAGTGGGGTTTGGACCAGCAGTTTCCCAAACTGGTGCTCTAACCACACTGCCTCTTAAATTAAGCACATTACTGACCTAATCTTTCCTTTGTCAATATTTGACTTAATCAAACATCTCAACAGAATATATACTCCTCAGGTACATCAAATCTGACAATTTATGAGTAAAGGAATGACATAACATAACCATGACCTTTTACTCTCCTACTAGGCTAAAAAAATCTTGTGATCTAGTAATCAAAAGCTTTGTGTGACAGCCTTCTCTGGCAGGTTGACTGCTTTAAATAACAGTATGGTCAGACTCCTGACTTACCTACAGTAAACACATTGATTGCATATTAACCACAGTTTGGCAGAGATTAAGTACACTACACAGTAGAAAACAATGCCTGGGCGCTTCCATATGTAAACCTGAAGTTACCCATTAACTCTCACCTGTATATTACTATGGGCACAGTATATTTTAACTGCCACCACAACGTATAAAACACAATATTCTATATAGTAAGCACTGCATGTTTATCCTGCGCTGTGAGTTCTGTACTTATCTCTTTGAGTTCTGTAAGAGACTAAACTGACTGATCCTTGCCAGTTGCTAAGATTTAACTCATTTTTCTTCACAGTTGTGCTCTTGGGAATGCTCCTGAACATCTTCCCAGTCCCTCTCCAGATTCTTTTGTGTTGTTTGCTCATATGCCTTGCTGAACATTATGATACCCAAGATAAGAGGGGATTCTGGAAGATGCTTCTTCACCCACCTGCTCATGAGAGGTAGAAGAACAAGCTCTCCCCTTACCTTAAGAAACTCCTGAAGCTGAATGTCCCCTGCCTCTGTTAATGACCTTGTCTCAACCCTTGCAAGTCTTTAAATTATTTTTTTAAGCTCAGTGTGTATCTTACGAGCTACACTTCTGTTCGACTTTTGTAATGACTGTGTACCTGTGGCATCTCATCAGGTTATCCTAGTGAGCTAAGAAATGATCAAGTAATAGCACATTGTGTAGGGGTGAGGCTAATAGTTCAGTGTAGGATAAAAACATGATTTTCAGGGTTACTTGATCCCCCCCCCCAAAAGAAGAAAAAACACTGAACCATATTTTTACTCTAGTATGCTACTACTTTAGTTCTATTGGGAGTATGATGTTTTGCAAAGGTACAATATGCAGTAGATTTGGTTAGTTAATTGGCTGGTTAGTGTATTAAATTAATTGCAACAACAGCATCATACAATTACACACAATAAAGATGCATTTTAATGTATAATTGCATAAAAAATGTAAAATAATTTAATACATATATATATATATATATATATATTTATTTATTTTACACAGATGTGCCATTTATGAGAAAATAATGCCATTTTGTGATAATGAGGTAATAATCCACAAGGGTGAGTGGATTTATTTCCTCATTAGCATCCACCCCCCGAAAGATAGCATTATGTTTCAAGTACACTACACTTTTCTGTGGCTATTGTGATATAGACTAGTTGGGTTGCGAAAAAATTTCATTACTTTAACTTTTTTAGAGATTTTAGAAACTTTTTAGCAGTGCACAAGGTAATTCCATAATAAGCCTTATAACATAGGGTATAATAAAACAGAAAGGCAATTGGTTAATCAGTGTCACATGACCATTGATTAATCCTGCATATACGCACAGTTGGAGTCAAAAGGTAAGATGCAGGATAAGTGGGCAGAAAGGCACTTATGTGCTTGAGGAATTGTCAGTGCAAGGCAACCATTTGTAAAGGGAGTGGGGCAAGAGGTTGTGAAATTGTTGTGTTGTGGCTTCTTGTTATATGATAGCCCATGTTACAGAAGTCCTGTACTGTTCTTTCCCCCGCCATCCCGTCCCACAGCAGTACTGCTCAACACAGAGATGCTGTCAGAAGTCGTTTCATCCCTGTGTTCTGTCTATGCCATGTGCTGCCCTGGCCCACCTGAAAACCACTCTGTGGCTGCACTGAAGCCTGTATGCTGTTCACAGTATCCTGGCCCGAGAGAGAAAGAGAGAGAGAGAGAGAGAAAACTCCCACCCTGTAAGTTGTGTGACAGGTAAGCACATAGTTAAGCTTTGAACTCTGGCTGTTCCTCCCTTTGTGAGCTGTGGCAACAGCACAGTCCACTGCTGCACTGTCCTCCCTCTCTCCCTCTCTCCTCTCTCTCTCTCTCCATGTTCGGTTTTGTCAGTGAAGAGGAGTTCTCGTGTGTGTGTTTCTCTTTCCCCTGCGCCATGCTGGTTTCCATGGAGAGAGAGAGAGAGAGAGAGGGATAGGAGCAGGCTGTGTGATGCATGTCAGTTGCTCGCGGTACAGGCAGAGTGTACAGCGGATACACACAGAGCAGTTTGTCACCATGCAGGCAGAGTCTCTGGTGCATCACATCCCCTGCAGTGTTGCTCGCCTCCCCTTTCCCGATGGTGCAGCTTGTCACTGTGCAGCCAGAGCAGCCATTTTGTCCCATCCTCTACACTGTTGCCCTACCCCCCACCCCCATGAGAAGCAGTATAGCACAGTGGTTTAAGGCTCTGAGCTGCAAACCTGGAGACATGCGTTTGAATCCCATAGCACCCACTTGCATACTGTGTGACCCTGAGCAAGTCATTTAACTTCCCTGTGCTCCCAGGTTGCACCTGTAAACAAGCTTTCAGCTTAGTGTGTCTCACCTGGTTAAAAAAAAAAGAGAGAGAGCCAGAGGGAGAACACGGTCTGTCATGTACTGTCAGGCTTGTGTGTTTGTTGCCACTCCAGCATTTCAGCCAGCCACTCCCTGCTGAATCAGACAGCCTCACCTGCCTAGTTAGTCTTTCCATTCGGCTCATGTGTTTGTTGCCACTTCAGCATTTTGGCCAGTCATTCCCTGCTGAAATAGACAACATCACCTGCCTAGTTACTGTTTCTGTTCAATTCTCTGCGCACCACACCCAAGTCTGGTCAAAAGTATGTGACAGCCCAAGCCAGAGAAAGAGAGAGAGACTGAACTCAGAATAGTTTCCTCTCTCCTCTCTGTGTGTTTAGCTCTGCAGTGACTCCAGTGCAGTTTCTGTTGTCTATGAGTGACAGGGTAACACTGGGCAAGAGAGAGACAGAACCGCTCACCAGTGCAACGCCCTTCACAGAGAGACAGCAGGACCCTGAAAGTGGTCTGCATATATAGCAGTGCAGGCATGGGTAGCAGGCAGTCAAACACAGCAAGCAGCTCCTCCTTCTCCTGAGGGCAGCCTTTGCTGTAGTACACATCCAGACAGCCAACGATGTCCACTCCCCATTGATACAGTCAGTCAGCTATAGGCAGCACTGCACAGAGAGGGGGAGAAAGAGAGAGAGAGAGAGAATGATTCACTGCCGCTTCACAGCACCACACAGTTAATGCTCAGGGTTATTTTTTTTATGCACCATGCCTTAATTAGTTGTGTGCTGCTGAGTTCGCATCACCTATTCCTTGTAAGTGTTAAGTGTCCCTGTCTTCCCTGCACACACAGACCACGTGCAGTCTAAAACCAAACATTATTTTCTCTGTGCTGCTCAGTTCTGGCACATCATGGTCTTTTGAACAGTGGGACTGCTTTATATGGCGGCAGAATACATAATGAAATGTCTACATTTTCATCATTTTATGTGACTTTCCTTTATTTTTAGAACACTTTCATAACCCCGTGTTATAAGCACAATAACCTATTCCAGGGTGTGCAGTTATTGGGGATTAATCAACACCCTGGGTACTGTGAGGGCACTCAGCCTGCGTCCTTGTGTCTCACAATGCACCTGGGATGCTAATTAATCCCCAGTAACCGCACACCCTGTCATGGGCTTACTTGGAAGACCACAGGCACTAATTAAGTAGTGGGATGTGCCTACCATTGTGAATTATGAGTTAGATCATGTCACTTTCATACCGTGCACATCAGAGGAAAAAAACTTCTCTTAGTTGTTGTTGTCATTGCCTTTTCTTCAGCATCTGGTGAGCTCTTTTTTATTTATGCTACTTTGTATTTTGTTTGTAGTTTTCAAAAGAACGGTACTTATCTGTGTACTTTGTAAAGTGCTGTGACATTAAAAGTTTCATTCAGGGGGTAGAAACTGCAACTCAGATGTGCAGCTGTTTGCCTACAGAGCTTCAGTAGAATCTAATGTATTAATTTGCTTTAAACTGATACTTTTTAATTTTCATTACTGTCAAGTGATTAGGTTCTCTATTAGGCACTTGTAGGTGATTTTTGTCAAAATGGGTTGGAAAACAATGGGATCCCAACAAGATGTCTTCCAGCTATGTAGAGGATCCACAAAGAAGAAGGAGCAAGCAGCTGCTTCCTGACTGCCTTCTGAACAAACTCCATCTTCTCGTGAATCACTGCAGGCTACAATGGCTGTGCTTTCACAGTCTATTCAAAAGATAAACCACTAATTAGACTCCAATGATGATTGGCTGCCAGCGATGAAAAGTTGAATAGACAGAGTAGTGACAGCGGGAAAAGACTAAGAATCAGTTGCTGGGAAAGTGATGGCAGCTGCGGCCTCTACCATCAAAGAACAGTCTGTAATTAAAAAGAGGGTAAAACAACTTGAAAACGCTATGAGGGCTCCTAATCTTAGGATACTGGAGCTGCCCAAGGGGACTACGATGGGAAATGCCCTGAAGTTTGTGTAAACTTGGGTACAAGAAACAACTTAAATCTACAGGATCAAACCCTTAAACTATATCACTTTATCCCTCAACAAAATAGCTCAGTGGATAGTGTCCCTCACACCTTATTACTGGTGATTACATTGGTTACCGTCCAGGATCTCTTGAGAGCAGCAAGGGATCAAAGTATGACAGAAGCAGAGGAAGCCAGAAGAAGCCAGAATCCTGAATTACCCAGATATTTCATATGCAACACACATGAAGAGGAAGGGCTCTGATGTAGTTAAGCATTGACTTAGGGACATGGACATAACATACAGTATTCTGGTTCCAGCATACCTTCATTTCACTATCAAGAATAAGTTCTATACATTCACCAAACTAAAAGAAGCCAGCATCTTGGTAACTAAGATGGAGACAGAGTGGTGGGGTCAAGATGAAGAAGCCATTGAAGGTCTGTTAGATGTAGAACCAGAGTAAGATTTTGACTGCTATTTCATATTTAGGATACCTCTTGAGTGTTCAGGTACTTTGCTAAACATTAACAACTGTACCCCTTGCACTGTGACTCTAAGCTGCTGTTAAGCTGTTTGGCTGGGCTGGGGCTACTGAGGCCACTTGGGGACCATTTGCTCAATTTAATTATTTTTTTTTCTTTAGCACTGATCTACTGATGGGTAATATGTTATGACAAGACACATCACTGCTCATAGACTTTTAGCAATACCTGTTTCTTCACTTTTATTACATTTGGTGCTATTTCTTGGCCAGAATGAATAGTGCAGGGGTCGAAATTAAGTTTTGCAGCCACTAGCCAGCAGGGCTAGTGATTGGGAAAATCCACTAGCCCCACAGACTTTTCAACTGCCCCAGCTGGTGTACTTACTGAAATGTTACCTTCTCCACTACAAGCCTGCAGGGCTAGTTAAAGAAAGATCTTACTAGCCTGATACAAAATCTACCAGAATTTGGCCAATGGGCTGGTGTGAATTTCGACCCCTGTTAGTGGAACAAATCTTTTCTCAGTCAAAAAGGCTGACAATTATTACTATCTATTTAGGTTCTTATTAATTGAACCCTGGCATCAGTCGGTACCAAAACCTGATCTGAAGTTGGTAAATCGGCTCTGAATAAGATGTCCCATTAAAGTGAATGCAGCATGCCTCTATGCTCACCCTATAGAGATGTCCCGAAACATTGGAGTGCTGGGGAAGATCACAGAGTCAGGAAGTGGAAAGGGATCATGCTTCTAGCTCCTCGGGGGGGGGCAAACAGATCCCTTCCCTTCCTTTGGGGGCTAAAACTTTTTTAAACATCATAGTGGAGCTCCCAGTGAATTAAGGGGGCTTCATGTTTCTACTGTCAGCACCAAGAAAGGTGCTCTTTAAGATCCCATGACAATGTTCTGCATATGCCAACTGCTCCTCGTGATTACTATAATACTACTTCTTATTCCGCAAAAATTTGAAAGGAAATTTCTTAGGGTTGGGGCCTTGTTGGCATTATTTTTTTGTTTCCATTTGGAAAGGTAAATTATTGCCTAGTATGATTACAAAATGCCACCACAGACGGGACTGCTGGCTGAAAATGTGCTATATATTCATGAGAACTGCTGCTGCTCTGACTCATCTCTGGGTACATGAGCTCACTCAGAACATAAGTCAGGTAGGTAAGGCACTGTTGTAGGCTAGTTTGACTCTAGATGTCTGTAATACGTGTATGTAAAAATCTCTGTTGCTCTCTTTCTTGCAGCTCTGTTTGGGGGTATTTGCCAGCTAGTCACTGAATTTTATAAATGCATGATCAATTTAGCGTTTTGCATTTGATATGTAGGCTTTGGGGGATCCTGTGGTAATAATGGGACTCACTGGTAGCTATGAGACACTCTAAAAAACATAAGAGTTGGTAAACGATGTTTATAACCTGATGGGACATTATGATTTGAGGGCATTGGCTGCACTTAGTTAACTGAAGTTTATAATGCTGATTATTCATTTCAGTATCAAGTCATAATGTGGTACATCTAGGGAAAGGGAAATGACCTATACACACCTGGCTTAAGCTCCATGATAAGGAATATGATGTATGTTGTTTCACATGGTTTTATTATGAACTGTTTAAAACAAAATAGCATACATAAAAAGTAGAAAAAAAAAATCAAAAGTGTATCGGGGGTCCCGACAGCAGAAGGTAAGAGGTAATACTACCCTTTATAGATCTTTGGTGAGACCACACCTGGAGCACTGTGCCCAGTTCTGGAGTCCTCACCTCAGGAAAGATAAGAACAGGCTGGAGGCAGTGCAACATAGGGTGACAAATGTGATTCAGGGCCAACAGGCAGGTCTCACGAGGAGCACCTCAAGTCACTGTACACGTATTTGCTGGAGACCAGAGGAAACCTAGAAACCTAGAATTTGTCGGCAGATAAGGACCGCTTGGCCCACCCAGTCTGCCCATTTCCCTACCTACTGGATAAGCTGCAGATCCTAGTTAACCAGCAGCCTACTTCTTCCTACCCCCATCCCCCAGAACTGCCTTATGACTATCCCATGCATGCTTGAATTCCACCACTGATTTGACTCCACAATCCTCCTTCGGAAGGCTGCTCCATGCATCCACAACCTCTCTGTAAAAAAATACTTCCTTAAATTACCTCTGAGCCGCCCCCCCTCTATTTTCAAATTGTGCCCTCTTGTTCTTGCACACCTCTTTTTTTGAAAGATGCTACCCTCTTGGACTTTGTTGATTCCCTTGAGGTACTTGAACGTTTCTATCGAGGAGAGAGGGGAAATATGATAGAGACCTTCAAGTTCTTGAAGGGAATAAACAGGGTGAACTGTGGGGAATTATTTAGCATGTGCACCAGTCCGAGGTCACGAGGCCATGATTGGAAACTGACAGCAGGGAGGTTCAGGAGTGATGTGAGGACACATTATTTTAAAGAAAGGGTGGTGAAACCATGGACTAGTCTACCATTTGAGGTGGTGGGCACAAACACTATTAGTGGCTTCAAGCATGGTTGGGACAGAGTGAAGGGTATAGTGGTTACTACAGGCAACAGAAACTGGGATGGTAATGGGTGGGGGGGGGCGGATGGGGAGTGCTAGAACCCTGGATGGACATTAGGTCCTGGGGTTAGATAGGGAACCACAGGCAGACTGGATGGACCATGTACCTTTTTCTGCCATCACTGTCTATGTTTCTAGGTTTCATTTAGTGTTACAAAAACTGTTTAAGGGAGACTATGAGGTCTGAAGAGAAAATGGTGGTTTTGCTGGCTTGTTTCACTTCAGACTTCAGGAAGAAAAGGTAGTGTTTCTAACAAGAGAAGCAGGAAAAGCAAATGGAGAATAGGGGATGTGTTTTAAAATAGCTTCCTACTTTGAGCACATTTGTTTTATTTTTAAGTGCTGCAAAATCTAGAAATGTCATTCAGTTTTGCAAAGTCTTGTAAAAAAAGACCACATGGATTAAGGTGTAGCTGATACCTATAGGAGAAAAATGAAACACTCAATATTTTGACACAATTCAATTTGTATTTCGTATGACTTCTATTTTTCTCTTCATTACTTACTATTGCGGTCATATACTTAGAAGTTTATCAGCTCCTATTGCTTTTCTGCACCTGATATCATAACACCGGCACACCGGCAGTGTCAGTGGCTCAGTAGGTAGCACACTCGCCTCTGAGGCCAGGAGATCAGAGGGCTGTGGGTTCAGTTCCTGCATCTGGCACTTGGGTTAATATCCCAGTACTGACACTGTAGTGCAGCATGAGACGGGTGCTGCACTGCTGAGGTGCCATCTTTCGGATGAGACGTTAAACCGAGGTCCCATCTGCCTGGATTGGTGGTAGTTCAAGTGGATGTTAAAGATCCCATGGCACTTATCGAAAAGAGTAGGGGAATTTCCCCGGTGTCCTGGCCAAATTTCCCTCATTCACTAAAAATACCACCAACAGCTTAATCTGGTTCAAGGTCAGTTGCCATTCATCTGTATCCCCCTCCCCCGGGTTGTGCCTGAAAATAGGCAGGATTTGTCTAGTGCACTTACCCGGTCAACAAAAACTAAATAAAATAAAATAAAAAATAATAGAGTACTCTGCTTGTGACATCACAGGTATTCCCAAGACAACAGATTGTCATGTTACAAATGGGTATAACCACATGTGGGAAATGAGCTGCTGTGACAGATGAACCCGAAGGGATAAAGACCCTGGGCTCAATTCTCAAAAGGTGGGGCAAGCAGCACCAATGGCAGCTTGTGCCGATTGCTGGTGCACCAGGGACCCTGCACCTGATTCACTATTGGGTAGGGTCCTGGTGGAAAAGTCCTACAGCTTGTGGCAGCAATCACTGCACGTCGAACAGACATCACATCTGGCAGATTTGCCGCAAGCTGCACGTGCTGTCGGGTGGCACACTTTGAAGGGTAGCAGGATGTCATAGGAAAGTGCATAACTCCAGAAAAGGAAGTGTAATGTGTATAAGATACATATGTAAAATAAAAAGCATTCCTTGGTGGCTAGTGCCCCCCCCAGCCCTGATCCTATGTTTATGTAAATGGCAACACTGCCTTTGTGTCCAATTGCCCCCCCCCGATCCCCATACAATGTAAAACATACATCCCAACCCTGGTGGCTAGCAATCCCCCTCCCCAATCCCCTAGCTCTCCTGCATGCATACACCACAGAACTCCCTGGTGCGCAGTGTCCCCTCTCCCCATCCCCAAGCACCCCATCCAACAATACCCAACAGTCCCTGGTGTCTGGGGACCCCACCCAGGAAAGTAGTGCCCACCACCTGCTCCCCCCATCCCATCCTGGAGCTGGCGACTGGCACAGCTGCTTCCACCACAGCCAGCCACCAACAAGCTGTCAAGGAGTGTGCACTGTATAATCAGCTGTTACAGTATGCACTCTTTGACAACTCAGTTGGTGGCTGGCCGTAGTGGAGAGCAGAGGTCTGTGCCAGTCGCCAGCTCCAGGATAGGATGGGGAAACTGGGGTGGCGGAGTACCACCTGCCAGCGTGGGGGGCCCCTAGACACCAGAAACTGCTGGGCATTGTTGGATGGAGCACTCAGGGATAGGGGGGCCACTGAAAACCAAGGAGTTCTGTGATGTACGCATACAATGAAGAGCAAAAATTGGAGGAAGGGAACTGCTAGCTACTGGGGAAGGGATGTATGTTTTTTATTTCACGGGGATTGGGAGGGGAGACCACTGGACACTAGGGCAGTGCTGCCATTTAGAAATACGTGGGATCGGGAATGGGGAGGAGGGACCATGGCACATGTACCTTCCTGCCCAGGAAGGGCTCTGATGGTGGTGCACGGACTCTTAGACCAGCCCTAGCTGATCTAAGAGGTGTTTGATTTTGTCAGCATGTGCCACTTTTGAGAATACCAGATTAGGAGATGTTGTAGCACTACAGCAGCACCATGCCACAGCCAATTTTGTACCACAAGGAGAGTGTAGGCCCCCTTTGGTGCATGCAGCCTGTGTCTGATGCAGGCTGCTTTTGAGAATTGCTCCCAGCGTATCTTTTGGTGCACCCTGTGATCGTCCTTGTGGAGAAAAAAACCCTGTGTCAGTTGGGGAAGCTTTGAGTAATTAGCCCTCTGTTTTCATACAAACCTCCTCAGTAATACATAAAAAGTCAGAAGAGCTATATGGATAATATACTGTATAAGAACATAAGAACGTGTCGGCAGGAGGGGACTGTGTGATCCATCTAGTCTGCCTAGATTGCGTACCCCCCCAATTCTGTTCTTCTTCCGAGATTACTGCAGTACTTGTCCCATGCTAGCATAAAAGCAATAACTGTTTTGGCCTCCACAACCCGTGGTGGTAAGCTATTCCAAGGGTCCACCACCCTCTCAGTGAAGTAGAACTGACAAATGTTGGTTTTGAACTTACCCCCTGTTAGTCTCAAACTGTGCCCCCTTGTTTGTGTGGTCTCATTTTTGTGAGAGGTTTTCTGCTTGTACTTTATTTATGCCTTTTATGTATCTGAAGGTGTCCATCATATCCCCCTGCTTCTCCTTTGCTCGTGGGAATACATTTGCAGTTGAAGTAGTCTAGATTAATATTGCTCCTGGTGAAGTTCCTGTACCATTTTAGTAGCTATCTGCTGTACAGCCTCCAAGTGGTCTATGTCCTTTTTTAGTTGTGACCTCCAGAACTGTATGCAGTACTCGAGATGTGGCCTCACCAAGGACCTGTACAGAGGGAGTATGACCTCTCGCTTCCTACTTCTAATGCCCCTGTCAATACAGCCGAGGATGCTACTAGCTTTCTGCGCCGCCTTTTCACATTGTCTATCCACCTTTAAATCATTGGAAAGAAGTACTCTGAGGTGCTGTTCAAGTTTTGTTTCTGTTAATTGTTCACTATCAAGTGTGTATGTTTTCCTTGGGTTTCCTTTACCTTGGTGCTTTACCTTGCACTTTTTGGCACTGAAGTTCAACTGCCAGTCCCTAGATTATGCTTCTAGGCTCTTTAGATCTGCTCCCATTGCTACCGTTCCTTCAATTGTATCTACCCTATTGTAGAGCTTCATGTCGTCTGCGAACAGGCATTCCTTACCCTGCAGGCCATCAGCAATGTCACTGATGAATATACTGAAGAGGACTAGGCCAAGGACAGATCCTTGAGGCATGCTACTGATCACCCTTCCCTCACTAGACAGTGTTCCATTGACTATGATCCTCTGTGTTCTGTTGTGGAGCCAGTTTTGAACCCACTTGACTATTTTGTGCCCTAACCCGGAGTGCTCTAGCTTATTGACCAATCTTCTATGGGGAACAGAGTCAAAAGACTTGCTGAAATCTAGATAGACTATGTTTGCCACCCCTCCCTGGTTCACTATTTTGAAGACCCAGTCAAAGAATTCAATCACATTTGTTTGACATGACCGTCCTGCTGTAAATCCATGCTGTTTAGTATCTAGCTACCCTGTTTCTGTAAGGAATGTCACTGTTCCTTAAGTAGGGACTCCATAAGCTTCCCCACTACTGAGGTCAAGCTCACTGACCAGTAGTTTCCAGCCTCCTCCCTGCTTCCACTTTTGTACAAGGGTACCACTGTGGCCCTTCTCTAGTCCTGAGGTATTTCCCCACTCTACAGAGACTGTGTGAATAATTCTGCCAGTGCACCTGCAATTTCCCGTGCCGGCTCCTTCAGAATTCTAGGATGGATTTCATCTGGGCCCATTGCTTTGTTTGCTTTTAATCTGGGAAGCTTTTTTAGGACACTGTCTCTTTTAAATAGTCCAGCATCTGCTTCTATATAAGCTTATTTCTGTTTCCAAAGTTTTCCCAGTGGCATCAGCAACTCTTTGAAGAGAAACTGACTGTTTCCATCAGTTTGTTTCATTTTAGACTACAGGAAGATGATGGCATGTTTCTAACAAGGAAAACAAGAAAACCAAATTACTGGGTAAATCCCCATTTTAGAAAAAGCAAAAATAAGATTTAAGTAATAGCCAAAAGTTAACACCATGTCTGAGGCAACACTGCCAAAACAATATATTATAGAAAATGGAGCTATATGGCACAAGACTTCAAATTACTATGGCTAGACTATTTAATGAAAGAAAAGAACTGACAAATGCAGGAATGTAAAATTGCTTCATTTTACCCTCGATGACAGATTACAAACATCTGTGAAGCAAGTTATGGAAAGACTGAGCGATGTTGCAAAGCAAAAAGCTAAACCAGTGTTGGAATTACAGGGTGCTTGCCAGGGCTTGCCCCTCTAAACTCTGAAGTGAGCCCTGGTGCCTCACATATCACTGCCTCTGACTCATACTGGGTGGGTCTCAATTAAAAGATTAGGCCCTTACAGACCCCTATAGCTCTCAAAACTCATGCAGTGCAATTCCAAACACTGGCTAAAACTTCAATTTTTCAATCTAGATTATGCACCTGGTTAGCAAAAACTAACAAAAGACACAAATCTCAGTTACATTTAACTCTCCTAACAGATCTGGAGGAGAGATGTTTGCTAGCTAGATACAGTTTAAAACCAACTATTAAAATAAAAATATAAGAATAAGAGAAATGAATTAGAATAATTAATGATACAACCTTATGTGATGCATGTTATAATGCACTGCACATTTTAGAGAAATATATAATAATCTACCTGGGAAACAGCCTTTCTAATACATTTCTGACCTCTGAAGAAACATTTCAGATATGCTCATAAATTAGAGATCTCAAATGCATCAAGAAAAGCAGAATGACAGCAAGGGGCAACATCACAGATATATGTAAAGCTTGGGTTATGCCAAGAAAGATATAAAGAAATTAATTAAACATGACAATTGCATTGAGAAATGATTAAATAATAACAGAGACATGCATTCTCAAGAATATAAAAACACAGTGGTCCCTCTCTATAGAGAACACCTCTGGAGTCAGCTAATTTGTTCACTATACTGTAGCTATTTGTTCAGTATAGCGAGGCATTAATATGCCTACTTAGGGAACAATGGGAACCATCAAAGGTGTTTACTATAAAAAGATTTGGTTATACTGTAGTGGGATTCACTATAGCGAGGGAGCACTGTATTCTACCCAATCTGGGGGTCTTGGAAAACCAAACCAATTCAATTAGAGAGTAAGAGTAATTTGCACATTAATATGAACATTGTATCATAATATAAATGTTTTTAATTAATGTGAAATTATGCGTGTGAACTTTTATCTTGATTTATAATGACACTGGTTGAAGAAATGAAAAACTGAATACTAAGTTGTGAGGAAGATGAGTTGTGTTTTAAAATAGCCTGCTGCTTTCAGCCCATTTGATTTAGTTTATTTATTTCTTTTAGGTGCTGCAAAATTTAAAATACTCATTTAGTGTTGCAAATACTGTTTTAGGTAACTAATATGGCTTAGACATTTTTGGCACTTTGCTGAATTTGTTTTTTTATGAAAGTCTGTTTCTTTAGGTTGTGGTAGGAAAAATTGTAAGCTGATGGTGTCATAACTGATTAATTATTGTACTGGATGTCATAATTGGTCAATTACTGTGGTTAATAAGGAGGGTGGCATTGAGAGATGATATTGTAATTGACAATTTAGTGAAGTTTATTAGGAAGATATTGCAGCGTGAAAAAAAATCATAATTTATCAATTATAGTTATAAATGGGGTGGCAAAGTTTCACAGACCTACCAATGTATGTGTATATGTATACAGAAAGACAGACAGACATATATAGATATAGATACAGCTATAGATAGTGATACATATTACATGGCTTTGTAGAAATGCAATGTTATTCAATGACACTTACTTTAACTGGTCACATAGTGAAGTGTCACATGCTCCATCCTAGTATATGGCACTGTATTATAAAGACAGATAGACATATACACATACACATAGGTTGAGGTGACATAGCATAGAACATGCATACAAATACATAGTAAATAATATATCTAGCTGATAAAATATGTGTACTGCAAAGTGATGGAACTGAACACAGATAATATGTCCTTTCTCTTCCCTGTACATTTGCTTGTGAACTCAATAAAAAAAAACAATGATGAAAGGGACACTGTCAACACTCTGCATAATATTATTTCTAGTTGAAGAGTCACATTTTAACATTGCTTGCCATCTTTAAAATTCATTGATGTTGACTTTTTGTCTGATTGTTTTCTTAGTAGAACTGAAATGCACGCTAATGAAGTTATTATACCCAACACTGATTTGTTTCAAATCCTTGATTGTCTCTTACTGCATAATTCCTGAACATTAGGAACATGCCCAAACAGTGCAGCCAGTCATGATGCAATATTCTCCTCTCATACCATGGCATCATGAGTGACTAGACTGTGTGGGGGTGTTCCCAAATCCAGAAAAGATGCAGTGGGAGATGATCAAGTACTGTAAACAAATACATTTTTATGTGATAACACCAGTGTGGTGGGCTGTCTGCTTTTTTTAATTAAAAAAGGAATCAGAATCCAACTACCAGCTACAGCAGCAGTTGTTACTGAATGTGAGCAACCACAAAATGTGTTTTTTGAACTAGAGACACTTTAATACTTAAGGGGGTTGACAGTGTTCTTTTAAAAAAGAATGCGGTACAGTAATTCTTTAAGTTTCCTGAACTACTCTGTTATTACAGTGTAACTACACTTAATTGCATTGCAATTACAATGCAGTTACATGCAACACAAGTGTAACTACAATGTTCTAACTCCTTCTGCATGTAAGTAGTGATTACCTCCCCTACAGTTACATTGAAACTGACACTTAAAGTGTGGCCAAGAATGCAATGAAAGATGAAATTAACTGAACATGTGCATTACAATATTTTAAATGGTTGGTAAGTTATACAAGTAGTTTGGTTTAAATCTCTGTGCTATATTATCATACCATACCCAAGAATTATGAAACCAATGATGATTTTGTGATAATCCAACCTACAGAGCGTTCTCAGCATCGACCCATAGCTGGATACCAGTATGACCAGTGTGCAACTACAAAATTCTTATTATAGTATCTGTCATTTCTGACAGTTTCAATAGTTTGACACTAAAGTACAATACTACAGCACAGAGTTACAGCAGTACTGATGGATAATCAACAGTTAACCAGTGCAGGCATAGCTGTGCCCTATAGTTTGATACCTCAGTGCAGAGATACAGATCAATAGTTTATTGTTAGATTCATGGATCTATATAATGGCACAGTACTAGAATGCAGACATATTCAGTTCAGGGAAAAATAATCTATTGAGTATATATTCATATAGTAAGTAAATAAATTTTTATTTATAAAAGGCGCTCTTCCCATGTTCAGATCACCTGTACAATACAATAAAATATCTAAAACAGTTCATAATTAATATAAAAACATATAATCATAAAATAATTATGTCCCCAGAAAAGCTTTCTCAAAAATATGTTTTAAGGAATTTTTTTAAACCCCTCCACGGTCAGGCTTTCACGTATGTGACGAGGTAGAGAGTTCCACAGGGTAGGAGCCATAAAGGCAAAGGGTCTTCCTCCAAAGGTCTTCAAATGTACTCTGGGAACCTCTAGTAATCCCACACCAGAGGATTGGAGAGAGCGAGAGGGACGATAGAGGGGTAAGAGGTCTTTCAGGTATTGGAGTCCTGGTTCGTGTAAGGCTTTGTGTGTCAGCAACACGACCTTTAAAGGGATTCGCCATTGTATAGGCAGCCAGTGCAGTTCATGCAGCACAGGTGTTATATGACTGGATCTAGGGGTTCCAGTTAACAACCTGGCTGCCGCATTCTGCACTAGCTGCAATCGACGAATATCCACTCCCGGTAGCCCCAGGTAAAGGGTATTGCAGTAGTCCAGCTGAGTGGTGACAAAGGCATGGACCAATGTTTGAAAATCCTCGGGCAGGACCAGATGCTTCACCCTAGCAAATATTTCTGAGGTGATAAAAGGAGGACTTGACTATGGTCAGCACCTGAGCTTTCAGAGTCAGACCTTCGTCAAGTACCACCCCTAGGTTACACACCTGGTTTGAGGCCCTGAGCAGGCTACCCCTCAGCTGTAAATTGGATGGTTTTCCCACCTAAGACCCAGCCATCCTCAGATCCGGGTCCATGACTAACACCTCAGTTTTCTCTGGGTTTAGCCTAAGCCAGCTAGCACTCATCCAATTCTGTATCTCCTACAGGCAGTTGTTAAACATTGAGACAATGTTGTACTCCTGGGCAGGTACAAAGGACATGTATAGCTGAGTATCATCTGCATAGCAGTGAAAACTCAACCCGCACCACCTAATAATGTCTCCCAGCAGTAGCATGTACACTGCGAACAACATGATGCTGATTATCTTGTTGTGAATCATAACGCAGCTCTTCAGTGTCAGAAAGCATTCTCATTGAAATGGAGTTATTAATATGTTATGAAAGTATCCTGTTGCTAGCCAGTCAATGAGCAGTACTGGTGGTCTCAGCTGTAGAATCAGTCATCCTGCCTCCCCAGTCAGAGGACTGGTATGGCCCTGGCTGCCTCACGGAAATGAGGGGGCTTCAGGGGAAGAAGGGAACTAGTCATTTAGCATTAATTATTCATAAATGTAGATATATGCTTGGAGAAACATACATTTAGAACATGAAAATGGGCAAAACTTTGCAACCACAATCATAAGGAAGTGTGACCATGAGGGATTAAAGTAGGTCACTACTGTACTGGTAATAAGTAACTGTACTACCTTTTGTACACTAGTTCCATGTGATATCAAAGCTAAGCAGTACACTTGTGGGTTTTATATTTATTAAGTCAATAATATGATACTTTGGTCACTGTATAAGGCATTAATCAAATGTCCTTAAGTAGATAAAGTGCAAGGCCAAACGCTCTGCCTCTTACTTTATCCACATGGGGCAGTCCAATTATTGTGAAGGGATGGCCCAAGTACAGTAATATTGTTGTCATGCTTCAAGTTCCTGACCAATCAAACTGCGTTATTCTGCATAACATGACTAATGTTAATTTCAGGTTGCTTACTGTGGATCAAGTGACTGGTGATATAATTCCCTTATTTTATTCTAGACAGAAGAACTGATGATGTTACTGCAGTCAGTTTACTGTATCCTGTATGTAACCCTGAATTATGACTGGAGGAGCTACTGCATATGCTGTATGATTGGCATAATGGATCTGTCATTTGAGAATGATACAAAACTTCTCTGAGCTTTTACTGCATTGGAAATACCTATAATTGTCAGTACATTCCACGACGTGTCTTTTTTGTGCTACACTTCGCTTGCTGTATTTTGCACTTTTTTAAATTTGTTTTAATGTCAGTTGTGGCTCTACAAGGGTTCTGTTCCAGTCCACTTACTGGTAAAAAATGAACTAAAAGGTAAATGAATTAATCTCCTTTCTTTTTGAGATTGGATTTTAGCTAAACCTAATAATTAACAAGGTTACTTTTTCTACAGTATATAAATGCTGATCTTGTGCATCACTGTATTGTTAAAGAACAAGTTCTATAAACTATTTGACATCTAAAAGAATACTGAGATGATTTTGCATTTTAAATGGCAATTCTAATTTGTTTTGTGGCATTAAAAAGTGCAATTAAAATCATGACAAGATTTGTGTCAGCTTGGGGAGGGATCTGACCATTGTCAAACTCACTAATTAAACAACTTGCACTGAAGGCAGTGTGGTCTAGTGGTTAGAGACTGAAATGCAAAACACAGGACCACAGATTTTAATCCCATTGCAGCCATTGCCTCACTGTATGTCTGTGAGTAAGTCACTTGATGTCACTGTGCTTCTGTACTCTTAACTGTAAAACTGAGCAAAAGCATGATCTCCCACTGAGAATGGTTACAAAACGACACTTGAAAATCCATTAACATGATTGGCCAAAATATGTCACATGACCATGCATCAACATGCTTTAATGCATTCAGTGTTAAATCTTGTTTTTTTTTTATAATGAAAGAAACAGTTTATATGGTGATCCGGTTCATAAGTGAAATAACAGACTCCAGGGTGGGCACCACACATTTTCAATGCAGGCTGCTATGACCACCCAGCTGCAGTGCATCACATTGCCATGCAGATGACCAGAGTTTGGGAGCAGTCTCCAGTCAATGCATCTGAAGGGCATGCCACGTTGCAGGCAGCTATCAGAGGGCAGTGTGCCTCCGCTGCAGAAGGCTGGTGGCAAGTATCACTGAGTAGTAAACCCTGCAGGTGGGCTAGGCAGCCTGGTCCTTCTTCAGGGGCACATAGTCATGTCAAGGTCAACATGCATGCCCCGTGCCAGGAGGAGTGGCAACAGGGGACAAAACCAAAAGGAAAAATGCTCTGCAAATCAGGATGATGGCAAAGCACTTGCTGGAACAGGGTATATCCCTGAGCGACAGCAGGCAAGAGGAGAAAAACCTTGACAAAAGGATTTTCAACTCACTTCCTAGGGTGTGAGGTACTTGGCTATGCCTTGTGCCTCACACTCTGGGAAGTGAGGCACAAGGCACAGCCAAGCACCTCATACCCTAGGAAGTAAGGCATTTGGTTATGCCTTGTGCCTCACAACACTATAGGGTACACATTGATATGCTTTCATAGTTACCCTGTCATATATTTTTGCTTACATGTTACAGTTAGGCTATCTTTGGTAAATAAATGGTAAAAAAAGAACCAGATTAGCACAGTCTTAAAAGAGCTGGGCACACCTAAAATGTCAGCCATTAAAAGATGGAAAAGCAAGTACTTCACACAGATCATTCGAATTTTGACTGCTTGCTAAGCTGTAGTAATACTGACAAATTACATATTTATGACTGCTGTTTGATAATACTTTTTACTAGTTACTCTGCTGCAACCGTCATTAAAATGCTGAAAGGGAGCTTTATGTAAATTCATGACTGTCCTGTAACACCTCTCTGTTTCTGAATAAGATTCATATTATCCTGGAGCTGAGAGACCCAGCCTCTCCACAAGCAGGGCCAAATGTCTGGCTCATTCACAATTTACAAATGATCATTCCTCTAATTAATCATTCATCAAGAAACACAAATAATAACAGGGTGTGATGACAGCAGTGCTATAAACTCAAGATAGAATCAATCCATCAAACCCGCCACATCTACCAAGAACAATATTGCAAAAGCTGCCTAATTAATTGCTACAGCTACTTCTATATGTATATTTATCATTGCTGGATTGATTATAATTGCATGCGTAAATGATGTTATACAGCTTGTGTTGACAGCACCGTAACCTGAGAAGAGATAGCAGGTTTTCTAGAACTGATAAATAGACTGTGCTATTGGAGTTGAAAAAAGGGGAAAAATATGATGAAGGCAGTGCACTTATCCAGACTTAATCACTTCTATCTCAAATGCTCTTAATGCTTTAAACATCTTTTCCTTCAAACTATTTTCAAAAATCAGAACGATTACAAACAGTGGTTTCTGAGTAATCATCAATAAATGTTTAGTTGTCATTTTTTTAAATGATTTAGTGTAGTAACATAGTTACATAGTATTTTAGGGTTGGAAAGGACTGGAGGCTCCTTATTTATGCCTCCTACTACATAAGGCCATGAGCCCTATCAATAAACATGATGTGCAAACATGTACAAACTTAAAGGGGTTCCCTACTCACTATACTACTCAGGGTATCCAGTGATTACCTTCAGTAAGCAGAAATGTGTCCAGGCATCTCTCAAAGGCCTATGCTGTCTTCATGTTTACTGTCTCCACTGTTAGGCTGTTCTGGGTTCAACACCTTCTGCAGGAAGAAGTGCTTTCCAACGTTACCCTTGAATTGCCCACTTCTGAGCTTCTCAGTTTGTCCCAT
The DNA here is from genome assembly GCA_016271365.2 of Neoceratodus forsteri. Lineage (NCBI taxonomy): Eukaryota > Metazoa > Chordata > Ceratodontiformes > Ceratodontidae > Neoceratodus > Neoceratodus forsteri. The sequence goes on from JADMNL010000030.1 coordinate 67,681,833, forward strand.
GACTTGGTGGAGAACAACAGATCTAACATCTCTGTTCGATCCTTTCAACAGCCTTCAGTATGCAGAAGGCAGAGCTCATATCCCCACTCGGACTCTTTTTCTACAGTATGAACATGTTAAGGACCACTAACCTCTCCTCATAACTGTTCTCTTCCTTACACACCGCTGATAATTTTGGTGCACTCTCTGGGCTACTTCAATGTCATTTTTGTACCAAAGACACCAGAGCTGCAAGCAGTACTCCAAGTGAGGCCTGACCAGGGCTTTTTAAGAGGCAGGATAACGTCCTTTGCCCTAGTTTTCATTCCCTTTTTGATGCACCCAGCATTCTTCTGGCTCCCTTGACAGCTGCCACACACACTACATGTCATGCTTCATCTTCTTGTCTATTAGGAGCCCTAGGTCCTTTTTCTGCTCCAGTATGGAAAGAGGAGCTCCATGCCGTGTAAGTACTCTCTCTGCTCTTCCTTCCAAGGTACCTTGCATTTGGCTACACTGAATCTGAGACTGCAGAAGTCTGATTAATTGCCCGACTTGTTTTGGTCTTCCTGACATTTGCACCCATCTTCAAGGGACACCACCACTTGGCCATCTTAGTTTTGTTAGCAAATGTAAACTGCCTGCTGGAAATCCCAGTTTCCTGATCACCGATGAAAATGTTAAACAGCAATGGTCCCGGGATTCATACCTGAGGGACGCCATGGAGTACCCCACTCTACTAGGAAATAATGCCCCTCCACCATAACCCTCATCTTCCTGGCCAAAAGCCAGTCAGCAATCCACCTTGTGTAATCCTTGTGCATACCATAGTGGTTTACATTACCCAGAATCTTGACATGTGCCACAGCATCTAAGGCCTTGCTGAAGTTCAGAAAGACTATGTTTGTGTTTCATCCACTGTCCACCTCATTTGTCACCTCCTTGAAAAATGTCATCAGATTGTTTTGGCATGATCAACCCCTCATAATGACAAGCTGAGACAGGACAAGAACCATGGCCTTAACCAGGTGTTCTACTATTCTATGTTTGATAATGGCTTCTGGGACCTTTCCCAGCAAGCACTCCATTATTCTGTGCATGATTAACAGCTTCCAGGACATTGCCCAGTACTGATGTCTGGCTGACTGGCCTGAAGTTGCTGGGGTCCAACACTCATCCCTTCTGGAAACTGAGGACTACGCTGACCACATTTCAGTTCTCTGGCACCACACGTGTCAGGTCAGACTCCTGAAAGGTTATTGCAAGTGGCATCACCAATTGTTTCCTCTGCTCCACTATGATCTTGGGGTATATCCCATCCACCCCTTGTGACTTACCTGGTTTGATCTTCACCAGGTAGTCAGCTACTATAGTGGAAGGGATATCCTCAGGTTGCATTATGACTATTCCTCATGCCATGAGCCCTATCAGTGAGCCCCCTCCCTTCCCAAGCAGCCCAGTGGTGGACATAGGCAACAGACATTCAAATTACCAAGGGGGCACTTAATGTAGTATTGTTTCCTGCAGTCATACAATCTACATTACACTCCTACCCTTTTCTGGGAAAATACTACATGCACATAAAGCAAGAAGTCAATTTAAAAAGGGACACTAAAATGCATTTTTGGTAAAAATGATTATGTGGTATATCTCCTTTCTCCCTGGCAGTGTAAGACTGGTTACATCCTGCTGCCTTTGTTTACCATAACGCTACAAGGTTTTCCACCACCCAGGCCAAAAGAAAACGTAAATTTGGTAGAGTTTCAGGTGGCCTAGCTACCTTTGTCAAAATTGGCTCATTCAAAAACACACAATTGTTTTATAAATCTGCAAATTTTCTGGTTGTTCTTATAGAAAAATAGGGTTAAAAACTACTGCTGATAAACTGTTTTACCCCATGAGGTCAACATTTTCCAACAAGATCTTTGGGATTCTCTAACAGCATTATTAGAGGAACTAAATATTAAATTCCCTGATTGGGAACTCCCTTTAATGGAAGATCTAAACACCAGGATAGAGGCTTTTGATGGATACATAGATAATAAGATATCTGAGTATACCAACACCTTACAAATGATGTCATTGAGAACTACCAAAGATAAAAAAAAGTCAACAAGGCAAGATCTGCATTAATAAAAATTTTAAGAGAAAATAATCGGTGCCAATTAAATGGGTGCCTAAGGGGTGACAGTGGGGGTGAATGTACCTTTGTAAGTTCTACAGGTACCTCACTGCTAGATTTAATCTACTGGTCAAGACAATTAGAAGTCAGGCCCAGTCTTCAAACTGTGGTTAGACCAGAAAGCGACCACTTTCCCATGATCCTCTTAGGGTTAGATTCTGAACAAACAAAATCAGCACCTCCCCAATTGCTTTTTACTGAACTCAGATTGAACAAAAGAATATCAAGGGACTGTAAGTTGGAAGAACAGATAGGGTATCCAATTAAAGAAGCACTCACGGAAAAGAACTGGGAGAATATGTATAACTGCAGTTCAATATCAGTATGGGGCGCACTCTCAGAGATTTTTAACTTATTGGCTGATAATCTTTACAAAACTACTGTAATAAACAAAAGAAAAAACTCAATGTAAAGGCTGGTTCGATAAGGACTGTAGGAAGTATAAAACATACTTGAGAAGTATGTTAAAAAAGGCAAAAAATAACAGACAGAGAACTATTCAAAAAATAAATCAAGAAAGAAAGAACTATAACAATTTCCTGAAAAGTACAAAACAACAAAACTTCTCAGGTTCATGGGGAAAATGCTAAAGACAATTATTGAAAAGGGTTCAAAAGGCTTCTGTAAACTTGTCACAAGAAGTTCTAATAGCTACAAGGAAAATATTGATGCCTATATTCCTGACAGTAGATGGGTCCAATTCTTTTACAGGGATCTTTTATGGTACAGCAATACAAGAAGTCATGTCACCAATTAACACAATGAGTTCAGAAGGCCACTGGCCTATGATTTCAAGAATGGAAGTATATATGGCCACAAAATCATTAAAACCTAAAAAGCTCCAGGCTCAGACAGGATACCGAAAGCATTCCCTTGGGAAATGAGTTCAGGTGATGTAGCATTCAGGTTTACAAATTGCTACACTAACCCTTGTGTTATAATTATTCTTACTAATTTGCCAGTCTCAACTCTGAGAGGCCTCTAGACTGAAGAAAATAATACATCCTTAGTATTTACTTATTTATTGAATTTTCTTGACCCGGTAGGTCCACTGGGCCTAGAAGTCCCTTTCTCAGGGGCAACTGGGGGAGGGGGATACAGATGGTAAGCAACTGAAATTGAACCAGATTAAGCTGTTGGTGGTATTTTTAGTGAATGGGAGAAATCTGGCCAGGACACCGGGGAAATTCCCCAACTCTTTTTTAGGGGGAGCTGTTGCACTCATGGCCTCTGTGTCGGATGGACGTCAGTCTGCTGGAATCCCTGCAGGTGAGCAGATCTCCCCTTCCTGCAGGTCCAGCTATGGAGATCTTGCCTGCTGCTGATGGTTCTGTGGACAGTGTACTGCCTGCTGGTATATCTGCAACTGCCCAGAATGACCCAGACAACGACGTTATATTTCCACAGGACGCTGCAATGTCTGAAGAAGCTTGGCTACGGAGAATCTGTCAAGATAATCCCCGTTATATTCTCTCCCTTCTACAATGCTGGGAGACCACAGTTTTGCATGAATTGAACCCGCTTGATGTGATGATACCCGTAGTGAATCTGCAAGATACTGTGCTGCCTGATATTGCCCTATCTCTTGGACTGTAAGCTGCTGTTTCTACACCAGAATCATGTTCATTGACTACACCATTTCTTGACTCTGTCTCTTTAGTGGAGACCCCTGCCAATTTGGTTTTGGCTGCTGCTACCGAGGCAGTATTTTTGAGCGGTGTTCCGTGGCTGCCTGCGGCTTTGCAGGCACCTGACTCTATGGACTCTTCTGCAGACATGACCCAGTGCCCTGACATGCCTCCTCCTGTATCCTCCAGCCCAGTAAGTACTTTGAACTTTAGCTTACCTGTTGAGTGTGTTGTTTTTGCTGACGGACAATCTTTTGGACTGAGTAGGGGACGAGAGGCTCCTCAGTCTCCAACAATCTCGGGCCTATCGATACCTGTGTTGTTGGCTGCTCTTGCAGTCTCTCTGCAAAGTGCAGGCAGAAAACAGATGCCACTTGGACAGTGGCTTCCGGATCCTTCCCATAGCCCTTTACCAGGCTCTCCTGAGAGGGATGAACAACGTAGGCAAGGTGGGGCCCAGATTTTCCTCGCTGCTACGTCTGGACACTTTGTTACTGATTCTGACATTGATCTTCATGCAGATGATGTCCTGCATGACAAACCCTGTACAGTACCTGTTCCTACTCTTTCTACTAAATTATCCAGAGCCTCGGGTGATGAAGGGCCTAGTGACAGACCTCACACTTGGGGGGGAAGAAATGGATCATGACCTGCCCACCCCTACTGTGCTGGTGGCTGACATAGCTAAATCCACCTGGGCTTCTTTTAGGAGAAAAGATCATTTTTCACAGCAGTCCCTTCCTTTACAACATCGTAATGCACCACACCTCCAATACTTGGGAGGCTTGGACACCCCACCTGTTAGACTCTATGTGGGCAGAAAGCTGCTCAAAGATACATTAGTTTTTTTTCCCCATGAACATTATGCTCTCATACATGCGTCTGGTGATACCTTGTATGATGTGAGCTTTAAGACTCCTCAAGGACTGGACAGGTTTTGGTCTAAATATGAAAAACTTAAAGGCTCTGCTTTGTGGTTACCATTTCGGGCTATACCTCTGACGAAGCCTGCGATTAAGTTTGTAACTATTCTTTTCCGGAATGAAAGTGTTGTAGTTCATGATGTTTCTCATTGGCTCGAACAGCCCTGTGACCTCCTAAGCCCTCCTCAGCCTATTTTGGATGATGAACATATTTGGACAGGGGATTGGAAATATAAAGTTAAGCTAAAATCTAACAAAGCTGGTCCTCAGCATCTTCCAAGCTGTTTTTTCTTGGGTAGAGACAGGGGTCATTGCTTTTATGTAGGTCAACCCAAGATGTGTTTCAAATGTGGCTCTTCTTTACATTTAAGTTCCACTTGTGACAGGTTAAGATGTAATTTATGCTTAGAATTTGGACACTCTAGTTCAGCTTATCAGAATGAGATGATGTGTAATTTATGTGAGGAACGGGGTCACACGTATAGGTCCTGCCCCTGGGCATCCCATAATAGGTCTGATCAACCTTGTCAAGATTCTATTATTGTTGAGGCTCAGAAGAAAAGCATGGCTTCTCAACAGGTCCAGAGGCCTTCCCCCTCTGTTGAACCCTTACAGGTCTCTCAGCCCTCGACTCATTTACATATTTCTGAGACGCTGGACTCTACTCCTCCTACTGCCCCCCCCCCAACTTCTGAGGTACCTTCCCTGGCTCCTGTAGTGCAAGATTTGGTTTCAATGGACTGCAGTGATGTGCCGCCCCAGGCTTCTTCCTCAGTCCTCCTTGGGTCTTTCTCTTCCGCTGCAGAATCTACGGTCATGATGCCCCCCCACCTCAGTTGCAGCTCCCTGAAAGAGAACTCTTAAGCAGTCTCAGTCTCGACCTAAAATCCCCAAGTCTAATGTGTCTTCCACTGGTATCCCTGTACAGAATAAATTTGACCCTCTCACAATACTGCAGTCTGGCTCTGATTTAGGTGATGATTCTGAATCTTCTTCTACAGTCTCCTCTCAACACATTCTCTCCTCTGATTCTGACAGCAGTCTGACACCCCTCCACTCCCAGATGGCCCAAAGAGTCACTAAGAGATGTTCAACTAATAAAAGTACTAGACGTGGTAAGGTATCTCAAAGGGTCTTTCAGTCTAAATATTTCTCTACTCTCTTTCACCCTCTGCTTCTTCTTTGCGAATTGCTACTGTTAATGTTAACAGTATCAAAAATGCTAAAAGGAGGTTTCTTTCTTTTTTCTTTTTCTGTCCTACATGACCTGGGATTTGACATTATTTTTTTACAGGATACAAGACTGAATACTGCCTCTCTAATTATTGCAGCATGTAGGCTATGGTGCTGGGGCCCTTCTTATTTTTCTTACGGTACTGATGTTTGTGAGGGTGTGGGGATTTTGTTTCGAAGGGGTCATTTCTGTATCTCTAGAGCCATGGACATCTTACCTGGTAGGGCATTCCTCTTGGATGTTTCTTTTGCTGGTGCCAGCTGGAGATTTATTGTTATTTATGCCCCACAAAAGAAAAAAGATAGGGTCCAGTTATTTACTGCTGTATGTCTTTATTTACTATGAAACATATTGTTTGGGCTGGAGACTTTAATTGTGTAGTGGATAAGCATGATAAAGGAGCTAAGACACAAAAAAATTTTTGGGACACCAACTGCCTAAAAAATATTATCCTGACTGCTGGCCTTACAGATGCCTATAGATCAGTACATCTTACTGGAGGGTGCACTTTTTATAAAGGTGCCCTCTCCGCTAGAATTGATTTTGTCTTTCTCTCCCACTATATAAAGGTTTATTCTGCTCGGATTTTGCCCCTAGAAATATCTGACCATGCCATTATATCTGTAGATGTTGGATTAGATGATCATGTTCCTATAGGTAAAGGTTACTGGAAGTTAAATAATACTTTCTTGACTTCTTACTCTGTTTGTGATGAAATATGTGATTTGCTGAAAGCGAGGATGTCTGTTGCATGTTTACAAAATTATCTTAGTCTTTATTGGGTAGAAACCAAAGTGGGCCTGAAATCTTTACTGCAAAAACAGGCTTTTACCAAACATACTCGGAAGTATCATAGAGATCTCACTCTTCGGACCTAGTTAGCTAAGCTCTATTCTTATATTAATGTAGGTACATCTGTTAACCCTAGTCATGTAGCTAATATCAAAAAAGAAATGGAAGACCTTCAATACTCTAGGGCTACTTCTTTGTTGTATGAACACAGGATATGTAGCCCGGGGAAATCTTCCTGTGGGGATGCTTTTGCCAGTTGTAGAAAGAGAGCAAACAATAGGATCATGGCCTCTTTATCTACCCCAAATGGCAACCTTGTGACAGGCCCCCGGCAAATTTTGGGTGTAGTACAACAACATTTACAGGCTTTACATACCACGGTGGAAAAATTGGACACTGATACCCAACAATATTTGGCTACTATACCTTCCCCTATCTGCCCGCTTGATAAATTGCATTCATTGGTCGCTCCGATCTTCCGACATGAAATTGTTACTGCTATCAAATCATTAAAAAATAATACTGCACCTGGCCTGGATGGACTTACTACAGAGTTCTTTAAACAGTTTCTGGATATTTTGGTGGATATTCTTTTCACTGTTTATAATTGGATATTGTCCTCCTCCACAGTTAACTTTCATTTTTGCATAGCTATTCAGATTTTTTTATATAAGAAAGGTGTAAAAAGTAATATTAATAATTGGAGGCCTTTAAGTCTCCTTAATGTTGATTTAAAAATATTAATGAAAATACTGACATTAACATTGGCTTTTGTGTCCCCTTTTCTGATAGCGTCAGTTCAAACATGTTCTGTGCCAGGTCGCAATATTTCAGATAATTTATTATTTATCAGGGAATTGATTGAGCAGGGTAAGGATGATTTGGTGCATGGATATCTCCTTTCCCTTTACCAGGAAAAAGCATTTGATAAAGTCTCACATACATTTTTAGAAAATGGGCTTCTTACTTGCTGCAATCTGATTGGTCAGTACCCTCAAGATAGGGGTACATTAAGTTTCAATAGATGACCACCAAGTAAGAAGTACCAGCCTATACTGCCCCTTAACCACTCTAGTATCCTAGTACCCACCTCGGCTCCTAATTGGCCAAAATACTTCATTTCCATTTCAAATTAACGCCATCTTTTTCACTCGCTTAGCGAGACATCCTGCCCCTACCCTCCCCAATTCAGTGCCACCTGCCACATGAACCCAGACCTGGCCACATCCAGAAAGTATCACAATTAAAAAAAAGAAATTTTTTTTAAATAAAACTCAAGCTGCCCGTCTCCACATCACCAGTCACCAACTAGTATCCAAAATTGTGCCGCCACTACATAAAGCTGCCTCTTCCGCATGCCAACAGAAAAACGCTTCCATTTTAAAATAAAAAAAAAATCTAACATTACGGAACTCATTGCACTGCTGACTCTCCGCCTCGCCGTCTTCTTAGCTTCCTCCCGGTCCCGGTCCCGGTATCACAACCACACCAGCAGAGCCCCGACGCAAACTGCACACCAACCCCCCCCCCACGGACTCTCCAAGCTTCCTCTTTACTCCTGATATCGCAACAACGTAGACTCCCGCCACAAACTGCACACCAACCCCCCCCCACGGAATCTGCAATAGGACAAAAATCCATACTAGAGGAGGAACTACTTTACTAAAAAATGACTACAAAACTTTAGTTAAACAATTTTTTTTTTTTTAATGAAACTTTTTTTTCTTTTGCAGTGCCCATTTTCTAAACGCAATAATGCCCTCCAGGGTGGGCGGTATGGGCAATACCGGACCAGGCCTAGGCGTCGCTGGCCTCATTACGCCCCTGGCCGTCCGTATTGCCTAATAACCTAATTCTGTCGGGCATTATTGCTTACTTATTAAACATTTTGGAACATTGTGGTATTCCTAAACAATTTTGTGATTGCTTATTTTTCTTATATAATGCAGCTACAGCTATTCCTTTAGTCAACAGACATTTAGGGTCCTATGTATAAATCAAACGGGGAGTATGACAAGGTTGTCCGATGAGCCACTTCTTTATGTTTTTTGTTTGGACCCTTTAATACACAGTTTACAACAATCAGTTCTTTTTCATGGGGTACGTCTGGTCCATGCGGCTTTGGAAATAAAAGTGATGGCTTATACTGATGATATTTGCTTGGTAGCACAGGATTCTGCCTCAGCTTTACATGCATTGGATGTTATGAATACTTATGCAGCAGTAGCTGGAGCCGCTTTAAATACAGACAAAAGTCAGGGGTATATATTGAGTCCCTCTAGTATGGTTGTGCCTGATATTCTGGGGATCTCTGATTCCTGTGATAACCTGACTATGTTAGGTATTACTTTTAGTAGGGGTGATAACTCTTTATTGAATTGGACTGCTAAATTGGACATATGTAGGACTAAGGTTATGCTATGGAAATCTTGGCAACTAACCAAAAAGAAGAATGTAACTTTACTAAAAACATGTTTTTTTCCTATATTCATGTACCTTAGTATGGTTTATCCAATTCCTGCTTCATTGGAAGTGGTTTTATTAAGTTTGGTATTACAGACAATGTGGGGTAGTCGATTAAATCCCATTAAATGAGAGGTATTACATTTACCACTGAATAAAGGTGAGTTGGCTCTTTTAAATCCTGTGGGTCATTTTTTTAGTATATTTTTTCATCATAATTTGTGGAACTTGACTGCTTCATCCCCGGCACTATGGACCCTCATGGCAATTAGCTGGTATAGACCTTTTTTTCTGTGCTAGTCTGAAAAATCCAGTCTTCCTAATAACTTCCAGACTGTCCCCCAATTCTTCAAACCTGTACTTTGTAAACTGAGGAAGTGGAAATTGTCCCCTATACAAGTGATTGATAAACTAAGAAAGATGGTGTATCAGACAACACAAGAACTCCATTATGTTTCTGTCCCTACCTTTGGTGAGATGGAATATAAATACCATCAGCAAATTATTCAAACTTTGTTAGATGTCCAGACCCCCAGAGAATGTGGGATGTAGTTTGGTTATGCTGTCATGGCAGCCTTCCTGTTAGGAATAATGCAAAACATAAAAGTATTTCTGAACATACGTGTCCTTGACTGACGTGTACTGCAGTACTGGAAACTATGGAGCATTTCTATATTACTTGTCCCTTTGCTTTGGATTTTTGGCAGTTGTTGTCACAGAAATGGGGTGATATTAGATGGCAACAGGTCTCTTATCAGGAATTAATTGGGGGATTCTCTTTGCAGTTTATTAAATTTGATGAGGGCACTGTGAGACTTATTTTTACTTGTATTAAATTTGTTTTCTGGCAATGTGGATATAAATTTCTTTTACAGCAAATTGATACTTCTTCTGTACAGATAATCCAGTCTGTTGAACATGAATTACAGTCTCAGTTCCTGCAAGATAAACAAAAGTATGCAGAATCAGTTTGGCAATCTAGATGGAACATTATCCCTTTTTTGAAGGATAAAATTGGATAGAACTTGTCTATGACTCTCTGCTTGTTCTTGCCCTTTGGTTCGAACCAGGTGGAGACATTTTATTTTCCCACCTTTGGTCCTATTGTTCTAGACAATACTTCCCCTTTTCCTTTTTGGATGGGAAGGAAAGTATTTTTGTGTCTTTTGTTGCTTATTGTACATATATGAGCTTTGTTTATATCAGCACATTTTCTTCAGACCTCATATTCTTGTCTCCAAGGGATGTTTCTGACTGATTTAATGTTCTCTCTCCCTTTTACAGTTTCCTTTGTTGTTTTATTTATGCAAATGTCTTTAAATTTTTTTTTGTTGTGCATTCCTTTATTCCCTTCGTTGGGGGGGGGGGTATAGTTAATTCATGGTTAGTTGTTTTTTTTCTGATTTTTCTGATTTTGTTTACATACCACTATTCTACTGCACTACTGTATTGATGCTTTGCATTCTCTTGTCGTATGATTTGTTTTTGTTTTGTGTGAATGTAACACTGTTTATTTTCTTTTTGTTGATTGAATATTATAATAAAAAGTTCCCCTACTCTTTTTTGATAAGTGCCATGGGATCTTTAGCATCCAACTGAACTACCACCAATCCAGGCAGATGGGACCTCGGTTTAACATCTCATCTGAAAGAGGGCACCTCGGAAGTGCAGCACCCCCCTCATGCTGCACTACAGTATCAGTACTGGGATATTAACCCAAGTGCCAGATAATGCCAGCAGAAAAGCTTTCACTTGGTTGGAGTTAAGGGATATGTTGAAGGCACAATGGGAAAGGCATACTATATTACTGTTTTACTTTTATTTATTTATTTATTTATTTATTCAAAACTAGGATTATGACCTTTGAGCTAGGAGCTCATTTACAAAGGTTCTGCATCAATGAATATATACATCACAGGAACATTACAAACATATAGTACTGAGTAAAATCAGCTTAAAACAGTAGTAAATGATTAATTGACAATAACAATAAAAACTAATGTGGTCATAAATGAAAAGAAAAATGTGGTAACTAAAAACAGTTGTAAATGATTCATTGACAATTACAATTAAAACTAAAGTAGTCATAACAGAAAAGAGAATTTGGTAGATAGGGAGGAAGGCACGTGTTCTTGGAGAAGGGATAAGGGGTGATTGTGGGGAGAACTGATTCCCTTTGTCTGGAGGAGAGAGATAGGGTGGGGGCAGGGGTTAGATAGAGGAAATGAGTATAAGCGAGGTGGGAGAGGTGAGAAGGAGATATTGTGTAAAGTGGGAGTTGTCAAGAAGAAGGGGTTGAGAGGGTTTGTGGAGGCAGGGGTGAGGGTGGGGAAGTGTCAAGGAGAAGGGGGCTGAGAAGGTAGTAGAGGTAGGGGTGAGTGTGGGAGGTAAGAGGAGTAGAGGTAAGGAGGAGGAGGTGGGAAGGGGGAACAAAGGAAGAGTGGAAAGGGGTGAGAAGGCAGAGGGACTAAGATGACAGCTGTGAAGGGGAGGGATAAAAATTCATTAGGAAAGGGTAGAGAGGACATAGGTGGATAGCGGGACTTGAGGAGGGTTATGTTGCTGATAGACCAGAGCCAGATCTAGGGGGAGATAAAGTGCTGAGAGGACTTGTTATTTGGCCAGCTACTTGCTTCCAGTAAAAGGGAGCATGAGCACTGCATTTGACTAGAGAGGAGAGCATGTAGTTTAGATCTGAAATGCCCAATTTTTGGTTCAGCTAGAAGGTCACTCGGGAGAGAGTTTAGCCAGTTTGGGGCATGGTATGCAAAAGATGGCAGTCCTTGAGAAGTACGGTGGAAAGGAACCTTGAAGGGTTTGTTTTGTGACCCTCGAGTTAGCCTAGTTGGTGCAGCAGGGCATAGAAAAACTTTTGCCCTGACCTTGGAATGGCCTAGCATGGGGGAGCAATGGAGGAAAAACTCCTGTTTTCTGTACCAACTCAGGAGGAACTTAAAATAAAAGAGATGGGCCAAAGTGCTTCAGTCAAAAAAGTTAATGCAAAACAGGATCTGAGTCTGCACATTTTGGGTCCACTCTGAGGTTGGATTTCCAGGTCTGGTTCCAAACATTGTAATTTTACTGGCACCATGGATATTTTTGATTAACTTGATGCCTGAATAGTGTCACAATTTATATAAATAGTATCTCATGAAGTCTTGGGTAGAGGTGAAAAGCGGGGGTTGTGAACCTACTCAGTGGCTGGCAGCAGTTTTGGTTGTTTAGGGCTGTGCTCAATAAAACTGATTTAATTTCATTCACGCAAGTGAGTCTGCTGTTATTCTGTTTCTTGGAGAGCACAACTGTTTTCTGGATCATATCAGACAGTATGGGCAGGATTCACAAATGTGGGGGAAGATCCTGCAGCTGCGGGAAAACCTTGGTGCTAGTGGGTTTCCACTTGCGAAGCCGCAGGTCACCCGCAGCTGTGGGTATTCACAAAGGTGGAGCTGAGTACCACTGGCACCATGGAATACGGCAGCTTGTGGGTGTTGTTGTTGATGCCAGCACTGGCGTGGAGCTGCCAGGCAGTGGGACCCGCCGTAGCACCCTCCGCAACTGCTGTGGCTGAGGATAGGCCGCTCCACAGCTGTGCTGATTTCGGCGCACAACTGGGGTTGCAGAGTGAGACTTAGTCCCATTTCGCTTCGTGAATCCTACCCTATACCATCAGAGGTGTACCACTGTAACACATCCATGTGGTGTACTCTTCTGACGTTTTTATATAACATATGTATTACAGTGAATTTCATATCAGACTCATGGAAAGGTGCTGATATTGTACCAATACATAAGAAAGGAAGTACTTTGGACCCAGCCATGTACAGACTCATCAGTCTAGTTGACATTAATTTAAAAATCTTCTCAAAAATGTATTCTGGAAAAATTCAAAACACAAATTAGTGAGTCTAGTGGTTTATGTAAATTACAGGCTGGTTTAAGAGCTGGGTACTCCACAGCTGATAATTGTGTTATCCTTGCCCACCTGCTACAGAAATATATGCAACTAAGGAAGCAATATTTGTATGTGGTATTTATTGACCTTTCAGCAACCTTTTGACACTATATCTAGGGCGGTCCTGTGGATACAAATGCTCAAAAGAGGGACAGACTCAGCCCTAGTTCAAATTATTTTTCATCTCTACAAGGATACTTGGGCTCGAATGAGATGTGAACTGGTGGGTCAATACTCAAAAACCTTTGCCACTAATAGGGGGGTCAGACAAGGCTGTGTTCTGACCCCCACATTATTTTGCCTATACCTAGACCAACTATTAAAGGATTTGGAATGCCTAGATTTCGACTCACCCAGTATTAATGGTTGGAAATGTCAAGCTTTGGCATACACGGACAGCCTTGTTCTGAGAGCACTAACAAAAAAGATCTACAAAATAAGTTAGATCTTATGGGGACCAGAGTCAAAGAGCTTAAACTCTCAATCTTGAGAAAACTAAAATAATGATCTTTGGTGCAAGGCAGCATAAAGGGCACTGTTTTTTGGGGGTGAGCAAACCTTAACAGTTGCTTCAAATTAAATGTATCTAGGGGTGAACTTTGCTTCTAGTGGGTGCTGGACTAACCATGTCCCAAGCACTATTGCTAAAATTAAGAAAACAATTCTGGGCTTAAAAAAATGTAATGCTACGTATGGGGGCTTTAAACTGTCTTATGGAGTGGAAATTTGGGATGTAAAGAAAAGAGATTTACTAACAGCCTGAATATTTAAATGTCTTCACAGTATTTTAGGTTTGGGACATTCATGTCCAGCATCCTATATAAGGTCAGAGAGTTAGGTCTCGACAATATTTAATGATATCATTGATATAAAAAAGGTGAATTATTGGCTATTATTATCAAGAATGTCCTTGGGTCATTTACCTCACAAGTGTTTAACAAAATAAAAGAAGTGGATATCCATGGGCTGCATGGAATCTGGTTGGTATAATAACATACAGAAATGTCTTATAAAATATGATTTGGCAGTCTTAGAATGCTATGTTGAGAAAAACATCACATTAAGTTGCAAATACAGGATACATATTAAAGGAAAAATTATCTCCTTTTGGGCAAATCAGGAATTAGAAGCTATAACTAATACCAGATTCCCAAAGTGGTTTGCAGCACATAATCAGTATTATGGTTTTAAAAGTTACCTAGATATTCTCTCTGACACGGTTCTAAGAAAGGTTTTTACCAGATAAAAATTCAAATAATTTGACAGTAATGGTCTCTCAGCTAAATATGATAACACCAAGTCAATTCATCCAAAATGTTTCTGTAATACTGTATCTGTCAAAGATCTTATGCATGTAATGTGGGACTGCCCCTGGTATGGAAGGGCTAGAGTCCAACGGGTGGAATCATATTACAGTTTGTGTAAAGGCATAGATAAGACTGAACTAATAGCTATCCTTATTCATACTGAAGATAAATTTACCATCACTAACCTAGTCAAGTTTTTTATTTCAGCCAAAAAACAAGGAAAAGCATGATGGATAAAATTACATGTAGGCTCAGCCGTAGAATCAATTATGAGTTGAGTTAAGTCACAATAGTGTATTCATAAGAACATTGAAAGATTACTGATGTAATTTTAAAGTGTTTTAATACTTTCTTACTATTGAATTTTTTAGCATTGTGTATTTTTTTTTTGAAATTTCTCTTTTATCCTCCTCACAGCCTGCCTCCTCCGACCCTTCAGCGATGACCTCCGGACATCCCACTGCCCGGAACCCTGCCCCCACAGACCACAGATCCCCATGGAGCCATGGTTTACCCCCCGGGCGGGGACGAGGTGGAGGGTTCTAACCCTAACTTTATTTGCCGCCTTGCTGCCGTCTGTTGGGCGGGCACGGCACATCATGGGCACGTCCGAGGTCCTCGCCTTTTGACGGCAGGCAGGCTCTTTTTCCTTTTCTCCTCCCGAGCAGCTGACGCACCTCCCTGACGCTATGACGCACACGCCGACGTCCGTGTTGCTCAACGGCCAGCCATCCCTAGTGGGCTTTTGCAGTTCGAGCCTCCGCCGGGGTCATGCAAGTGCCGGCATTGACCGAATCCTCTCGAGCAGGCGAGCTGTCGCCGGATGCTCAAGCTCGTCTCCCCGCTGACCCACCGATCACCCGAGTCTGCTCCTCAATTCCAGGTCGCCGGTGGAGCGAGTGTGGCGCTCCAGCGCCTCAACCCTCAGCGCCACCGGGCCGGCCAGCATTGTGTATTTTATGTATTTTGTAATTTTTTGATTTTATAAAGATTCTTTAGTCAAGCAATAAAACTTTGAACTGAAACAACCTGCTTCCTTTTTTTATTACTGTATTACTAAAATTACTAGCCAGCTGTTACAGTTTTCTTGTTTATAGAAAAAAAAGAACCAACATATCTGCCTTTTTTGGACCGGTCAGGAAATATCTAGTTGGGACAACCCATTTTTGTTTTGGATGGAGAAGATCAGTTGTACAAAACAAGTATCTTGCTTGCTGTGTTTTTTACTTTCCATTTTCTTCCATATTTTTTTTTTTTTTTGGGGGGGGTGCTTAACGACATTCCCTATTGTGTCAAATTAACATTTTTCTGATGCACATAAGATATTTTCAAGGCTATTGACTGGCACAAGTACATTCTTAAATATATGGAAGCAGTGTTAGACAAATGATTTGTCCTATTATGTCATGCCCAGCTAAGAATATTTACAGGATAGCAGTGAAGAAATTAACTACCACAATTTCAGCTACTGGCATCATTCAAGGCACGTTATGTACATGTCTTTGGTTACTATGTTTCTTTTATAATAAAGTCCTTGTCATTCTACATGCACTTTAAAAATTTTGGACAGGTTTTGTCAAGCATTTCTTATTCTCCTATGTTATATTAGCTTCTATAAACGGCCCACTGGATTTCATACCTTAGTAAGAGGGGCTCTATATGACTGAAAGTCTAAGTGCTGTGGTTTGTTTTTATGATTAGCTGCTAAGTGCCAGCAGAACATTCACTGCCTCTGCCAGTATTTCACATGGAAAACAATATGAACCCAGCAGATTTTTCAAGGTCTGAACCTGTTTAATTTTGTTTTTAATATCCCAGTCTTTGGCTTCTATCATCTGATTAAGAAATGTTCCTCCTTTGTAAAATGTCCTGGAAAACTGCAATACATTATATTTTAAGTTGAAAAAAGCTAGGCTTCGCAGTAAGGACACAAAATCCAAATCTTTGGAAATGATAAAAAAAATTATTAAATGTTTAAAATACAGCAGAGCAGGGCTGCTTTACTGTATTTTACATATTTAATAAATGTTTTTTATCGTTTCCAACGATCTGGATTTCTTGTCCTTACTGTGAAGCCCAGCTTTTTTGAACTTTGGACTGTCTGCATTTACACTTTTGGCTCCAGGTTTGATTCTGTGCTCCCTTCTGAAAGAAATAAATTATATTTTCGCTTTCAGTAGCCACAAATGCTGATATACCCTGGGTGGCCATTTTGTATCAAACTAAGCAATGGATGGTTCAGACTTCAAATGCAGCTATTGGATACAGCGAGCTAGGGTGTGAAAAAATATCACCATACAAATATCTGGAACTTCTTATACTTTATATGTCACATAACTACTTTAGTCATTTGTATTGTTGACACCAGCTTTTTAGTATGCAGAATATTGCTTCCTGGCAGGAGAGACTGACTTCTTAACAAAGCAAGCTCCTGAGATTATATGTTATGGATCTGCTAACTCCAGCCACATTTCAATTGCAAAGCAGTTTGAAAGACGAAAGACTTCAAATATAAAAAGGAACCAATATAATGTTTCACCCTGTCAGCCAGAGAACACATGCTTTTGCAAGGGTTGACACTTGCAATGTCTTCCAGCTAAATGAGTTAGAAGGAAAAAAAATGCATTTTTGTGTTTTAAGTCCACAACAGTTTCAAGACCCCCTCCAAAGCAAACAGGTTTTCTCCAGTGATTCAGATTTGGAGGACTTGTAAGTCTAGCCATGAAAAAAGGAAAGGCTCACCTGTTCTTAGTCAAAACATTGGTCAAGATAACGCTGTTAAAGCAGCGCGGCAATAACCGTGTTTTGCATAAAGCGTGGAAACATTTAGAATGACAGGTGTATAATAGCAGTAGGGAATTACCGCTACCCCTGTCGCTGTGTGTTGTAACTGGTTGGGAATCAAGTTGCTGTGTGTGTGGTGCCTGGCTGAGCTGCTCCTATGGCGGAGTGGTTAAAGCACCAGCACACGGCAGGGTTGGAGACCTGGGGCCATGGTTCAGTTCCCCCAGGCCTCCTGGTGTTGCTACTTTTTGTTTTAGAAAAAAATTTAATTTTCCCCCCTGCCAAGTTTCTCTCCGGCCCCGAAGTCCACACCCCTTTGGAGTTTGTTATTTTTAATCTGTGTGGTGCTGGTGGCACAGCCACCCCCCCCACAAAAGAGGAAATGTCCCACTGTTCACTACAGGGACGTAGCTACAAGGGTGCAGGGGGTGCAGTGGCACCCGGGCCCATGAGGTTTGAGGGGCCCAAATCATAATTTTGATGTTTATTCAAAACTGGGGAGGGGCCCTGTAACATCACCTTGCACCCAGGCCCTCTGGGAATTTGCTACGCTACTGGTTCACTATGGTGTGCACTATTGTGCTATGGTCTGCGTTTTGCCCGCTATTTTGCTTGCGACATTTCTTGCTGTGCTGTTTTTGTTTTCGGGATTATGACCCCATGGCAAAACATTATATAGTATGAGAAAGTTTTAAAATACTGTACTAGCATTCAGTCAGTGCAGTGCCTCATTAGACTAATATGGCGGACCCCTGTTACAGCATGGCTACATAATGAAGAAACACCATTTGTAGAGTCAGAGGTTTAACTCTGAGTACTAGAGCAAGTATTCTAATCTTGCAATGCCAGGCAAAAGGCCACCCTAGTGATACCACAGACAAATGTCATTGGCATGATTATACTGTTTTCACATGCTGAAATGACTAGAGTATCTCTGAGTAGGAAATCTAGGGACAGGTTGGATAGACTGTTGCTGTCCTTCTCTTATCTCTGTTTTTATATGTTAGAAAAGAAGTCAAGGATATCAGAACATTTTTAAATTTTGCGGAATGGATGCGCAGTCATGTTGGTAGAGTACATGAAAGCTTGGGAATGCATAATGTATGGAATTGCCAGGAAGTCCTTTTCCCAGCATGTAGGCAGAAAAGTAGATGGGGCAGGAAATAAATTGATACAAAAGCATGTGAATGCTGGGCAGAAACTTCCAAATCAACAGAGAATCAAAAGCCAGTACTGTACATGCATGGGGAGAGAAGAAGGAGTGGTGAACGTACCCACTAGGAGAAAAGACAGATGGTAAGTCCAAAAATTGTCCTTTCTCTCACTCATTTTATATCCACCACTCTACAGCTTAGGTAAGACGTGTAGCAATTACTGCCTCAGAACTAAGCAGAGAAAAGGAAGGGGAACATAAACAGTGATGAAAAAAAAAGAAGCTAGATTCAAACTATAGCCTGTAATATCTTGTTATGGCCCAGTACTGCATCAATAAAAGCTATAATGTACAACTTGTGACTTTACAAGAAAGTATGCACCCACCACCATGTTGCAACTCTATAATCGGATATCCCGATACAAAGAATTTTTCCATTCTGCACAGCCAGGAGGCTGTTATGGATCTAGTAGACTAGGCCAACAGACAACAAGGAGAATCCCAGCCAGTTGCCTGCAGGCTTTCAAGATACACACTCTAGTCTATTTGGAGATAAAGGCATTTGAAGACTCCTTTCCTTCTCCTGGCAGAACAAAAAGTCAATAACAGGCAATCTGACTTATTGAAGTACTAGCCCTCATGAGGCAGTATTTCAGTGCTCTTTGGACATCCATCCAGATAGTGCCACTCTCTCTCTCTCTCTCTCTCTCTCTTAGGCTTACTTAGGTCCAGGGAAGCAAAAGGGTAAAACAATGTTCTGGTTAGTATGGAAAGCTTGAACTATGGAGCAGTTTGTAGCACGACCTGGTCTTTGAGCCACTGCTAGACAAGGCCTAAAAGAGGGAATAATAGGAAAGAGAGATAGTGCAAGGTTAAAGCTCTGCTAACTGTCCCGAACAGTCAGGAAAACTGAAAACTGATGCAAGCAGGACGCTGAATTAGTTTTCTATCACTTCTTTTCTTGTGCCTTTATTCTGTGAGTGGGCAGGAATATCAATAACCTTAAGGCTAGAATGGTAGACATAGTGGGCAAGATTCACAAAGCTTTCTGAAGGTACAAAACCTTCCCTAAGTCCCCAAAACATCCATAGCTATGGAAAAAAGGGGAAATTGCTCTGAGTGCTAGTCACAAAAACCTCTGCCGCTGCAGACAAAATACACTACGGACTGCGGAAAAAAGTGCAGCTGTGGAAGTTCCTGAGGAACAAAGGTAATTGATAAGTATGGCACAGCCCTTCAAAGGCTATTCTCAGCCAGATTTTTTCCACAGTTGCGGAAAAAATGTTACACATATTGGAGTGAGGTGTAACACTCACTCAGCAAACTGCAGCAGTGTCCCAACAATTGACATACAATTAAAGTGGAGCCCAGGCTCAGGTAATAGCATCCCAGTGGGTATATCAGTGGCTGAAGGTACAGCACCATTAGCACACATTGCTATTGAATGGCAACAAACAACCATCAGACCCAGTGCAGCCCATGAAGGAGCCCCACGGGCAGTAGAGCCCGAACAGCTTGCAGTGAGTGTTATTCCTGCAGGCAACAGGAACACTCCAGGGAGGGACGACCAGCAGCGACAGACAGCCACTGTGGTGCCACGATATTGCTAGTACTTGTGGTGCTGCAGTAGTCCCAGTTGAGGGATTGGTTGCTGATCTCTCTGTGGGTGCTTTCAGCTTCATGCTATGGCAGATATGTTGACGTCTGCTGCTCCAGCTAATTAGGTTCACTGTTGCTGTGCCTCCTAAGCCATTTCCGCTGCTGCAGATCTGCAGTTGCAGATTTTCAGCACTTGCTCAATTATCACAGCTGCTGAATTTCCACAACTGCAGGGATTTTACGGAATTCTGCACCTGCACAAATTTTCTTTAAGAAAATTGTGCAACTATGTTTCCACAGTGCTGCAGGCCTTTTTCCCGCAGCTGCAGGATTTTTGGCTTTCTTTGTGAATCCTGCCCAGTATGTACAGAATAAACTGGGTCATTTATCGAATCATCTAACCACAGTGAAAACATATGCAATTTATGTACACAATTACATTTAAAATATAATTCATAGGCTCATTTTTATTCATATTTTGGATGCTGCTGAACTGCATGCTTCTCACTGACCTTTCCAACCTCACTGTAACTGCCTATATCCAGAACACCATCTATAGAGGAAGCAGAATACGGGCTGGATTCACAAAGCTTTCTAAAGGTGCAAAACCTTCCCTAAGTCCCCAAAACTGCCGTAGCTATGGAAATAAAGGGGAATTTGCACTGAGTGCTATTCACAAAACCCTCTGCAGCAGCAGAAAAAAACACTATGGAATGTGGAAAAAAGTGCAGCTGCGGAAGTCCCTGAGGAATAAAAGGTGTGAGATAAGTAAGGCACATCCCCTGAAAGGCTATTCACAAGCAGTTTTTTTCACAGTTGCAGAAAAAATGTTACACACAGTGGAATGAGGTGTAACTCTCCCTCAGCAAACTGCAGTAGTGCCCCAATAACTGGAATCAATTAAGGTGGAAGTGAGGCACAGGTAATAGCATCCCAGATAGTATTGCAGTGGCTGATGTTACAGCAACAAATGCACACATTGCCATGATATGGCAACAGGCAACAACCACCAGACCCTGTGCAGCCCATGACAGAGCCCCACAGGCAGTAGAGCCTGACCAGCCTGCAGCGAATCCTACCCCTGCAGGCAACAGGAACACCCCAGGGAGGGAGGACCAGCAGTGGCAGTCAGCCACAGTGGTGCCATGGTAGTGCTGGTACCTGTGGTGCTGCAGTGGTCCCAGTTGAGGGATTGGTTGCTGGTCTCTTTGTGGGTGCTTTCAGCTTCCTGCTATGGCAGCAATGTTAAAGTCTGCTGCTCCAGCTAATTAGGTTCACTGTTGATGTGCCTTCTAAGCTATTTCTGCAGCTATGGATCCACAGTTGTGGATTTTCAGCACTTGCTCAATTTCCGCAGCTGCGGGGATTTTACAGAATTCCCGCACCTGCTCAAAATTTCTTTATGATTATCATGCAACTGCGTTTCCGCAGTGCTGCAGGCCTTTTTCCCGCAGCTGCGGGATTTTTAGCTTTCTTTTTGAATCCTGCCCATACATGTCCAGATGGGGCTAAACAGAATCTCAGCAATGCCACTTAAATTAACATACTTAGTTCTCATCAAGACTTTTATATCGTGCTTTAAATGCCTTATTGTGGACAAACAGGGGAAAAACAAAGGCACTATCAGTACAAGCTTTGTTATCTAAAATCAGCCAAGATAAGGCTGACTACAGTACTGAGTCAGAGATCCAGGATTATTGGAACAGTTCAAATAAGAAGCACTCAGGTTAGGATCAGGAGTTGAATTTTCCAAGGTCCTCTGGACCCACAGACTGCATAAAATTGCAAGAGCACATAAGTGGACCTTTGAAACTTCCCAGCTGATGGAACTTCAGGACAACATGATATTTTTGGTGACAGCAATTCTGAGTTAAACTCTCAGTCAGAACATGGGGAAGAATCATTCCAGTTAATACCAGCTAGTGGTGTGACAGTAGCATATTACACTGCCACCTTGGAGACTGAGGTTTGGGAGTAAGCTCAAGAATCCCATCTGTGGTCTGGTGCATCATGCCAGGAGATGTGCATGGCTCTCGGAGGGGTGGCGGATGGCATAGGTCACCTAGCATTCACACACCTTGCTGGCTACGAAGAAGCACTGGCATAAGTTGTGAAGGCTGCTGCTCACCCACCCTCCTGGCCACAGAAATTGTGCAGTCAAGGCAGTGATCCCCACATTGAGGTGGGGAACAGAGGGAGCCACTGGGCAAAATGAGGGATAGTAAAAATAAAAGTCAGTACTTACATGTTAGATGATTCAAATATGTCTAACATCCACGATCTTAGGTTAAACAACATTACAAAAAATGCCTACCTTCCCAAAGTCCTTTACATTTGGTCCTGTAGTCCATTAACCAACATTACTTTCATGATAAAAGTTATAGACATATAGATAAATACAAGTGGTTTGCAAAAGTATTCAACCCCCCCTTTAAAGTTGTCAGATTTGTCTGGATTACAAATGAGACTTACATATATTATTCCAGTCAATATTTGTACTGCAAACTCATATGCTCTAACAGTATATTGTCAAAGCCAAAATTAATTATCCGTCAGAAGATCTTTTAAAGAAAATTAAAAAGTGGAAAATGCTGCTTGCAAAAGTATTCAACCCCTACACATTAGTATTTGGTAGAGCCACCTTTTGCTGCAATAACAGCTTTAAGTCTTTTGGGGTAAGTATCTACCAGCCTTGCACACTGTTCGGGAGTGATTCTTGCCCATTCTTCTTGGCAGATCTGTTCCAGGTTGTTCAGGTTGGCTGGGTGACGCTTTGCACCTGAAGTTTCAAACAGTGCCACAGATTCTCGATGGGATTGAGATCTGACTTTGACTTGGCCACTGTAGGACATTCACCTTTTGTTGTTTAACCACTCCTGTGTTGCTTTGGCCTTGTGCTTGGGATCATTGTCCTGCTGAAAGGTGAAGTTTCCCCAAGCTCAGTTTTTTAACAGACTGAAGCAGGTTCTCTGCAGTATCTCCTGTATTTTGCTCCATCCATTCTTCCTTCAATTTTAACAAGATGCCCAGTCCCTGCTGATGAAAAGCATCCCACAGCATGATGCTGCCACCACCATTTTCACTGTGGGGATGGTGTTTCTCGAGCATGGGCAGTGTTGGGTTTGCAGCCACACATAGCGGCTCGAATTGTGGCCACAAATCTCTATCTTGGTCTCATCAGACCACAAAACCTTGTGCCACATCTTAGCTGGTCACTCTCATGCTTTCTGGCAACCAGATGTGCTTTGATATGGTTCTTTTGAGTAATGGCTTTTCTAGCCACCCTCCCATACAGGCCAGTATTATGCAGAGCTCTTGATATGGTTGACTGGTGCACCTTCACTCCACTCTCAGCCACTGAACTCTGTAGCTCCTTCAAAGTGATTGTTGGCTCCTGTGGCTTCCCTCACTGTGTCTCTTCTTGTTCGGATGCTGAGTTTTGAGGACGGCCTTGTCTAGGTAGTGCCTGGGTGGTGTGATGCAGCTCACTTCCTCACTATTGATCCAACAGTGCACACTGGGATATCCAAACACTTGAATATTATTCGCACTTTTCCTGATTTATACATGTCTATTACTTTATCTCTAACTTCCTTAGCATGCTCTTTAGTCTTCATTTTCACACCCTTCCTTCAGATTCACAGTCTGACCAATGGTCATTAAACTGAAGGAGGGTTTATCCAGAAAATGTGAGCTACTTTAATGTTTCAAAGGAGGTGAGGCCAATTGTAAGCCAATTGTGTCCTCGTTAGGGCAATATTTTTCATCTGTGTAAACTTGGAGCTTCCAGAGCACAGGGGTTGAATACTTATGCAAACAGCATATTTCAGTTATTTCGCTTAAAATATATTCTAACATGAAACCAATGTCACTTTACAATAATTATTTTGAGGGTCAGTCTTTTTAAATAAAATATTACACAGAACAAAATCTCAATGTATCATTTGTCATTCAGACAAATCTGACAACTTTCAAGGGGGGGTTGAATACTTTTGCAAACCACTGTAGTTATAAACAAAAACTTCCTCATTGGATGAGCCAGGTCACCTGTGGCCTCAACCCCCTCAGCCAAGGTTAAATATTACATCTGAGATCCAAAATGTTTTAATACTATTTTAAAACATAAAGTAAACAAAAAAAAGAGATTTAAGGTAACCATAACCTAGCCATGTGACTTCACACAGATATAAACACAAAAAGAGATGCACTCTGTTGCCTGCAAAGGTGCTGTAGCTAAAGGCAACAAATTAAAACAAATAGAAAAAAAGCTATGTACACATCAAGAACAGGTACTGCTGAGTAAAGTTACTTCATCAGCCATAACATACTGCCAAATGCAGGGGTGTTAGCCAGGCATTGGCTGTATGGTACAGCCGATTAAATAAACGTACTCAGCAGTACCAGTTCCTGGTCTGTGCATAGCTTTTTTCATTCGCTTTAGTTTGACTTCCCACAGATGACTGCAGTGATGTCAGGTGATCTCCATTCACAGTACTAGAACAGATACTTTTAACATGTAAAAACCTTGTCAACAGCAAATTGTATGACTCCTGTACATGCCAGTCTCAAAAATAACTTTATTATATACTTATCCTCCTAATTATGTCACTATCACACCCTCTTCTCATTACAGAAGGCTATAGCATCAACTTACTACAAAAAGGATAAGTACACACCCCATATTTGTGCCTTCTATTCTGCTGCCTATCCTTCAGTCTATACCCTCTGTCACGTTACCTATCTTCATGTCTATCTCACGACCAAACTCCTACCTGAACATACCTGTCTCCCTTGCCTGCTCTGGTTGTAAAAGCTTCCATTATTCAGGTTAAGACACTTACCTCTGAAAGTCTAGTACTTATACCCTTACACTTGTAGCCAACCTCATAATGACTAAAGCGACTGTTTCAAGTGTATAAATGATGTGAAAAATATATATATATTTCTCTATTGTTCATCCATGTAACTAACCTGTTCTATTGTGTTGACTATTGTAAAATATTATTTCTGTATTTGTACCTTTTGCAAGTTGTATATCTTGTACCAAATTGTCCGTTTCAGGACCTCCTTGTAAATGAGTGGGCTCAATGGAGCTATTCCAGCTAATAAACTTGAACTTGAACTAACAGTTTAAGATAGTCTTTCCCATTTTTGTCTAGCTGCAGTGCAATATAATTCCAATAGTTTTGGACAAATGGAGACAGAGAGTAACACATCAACTTGTAATAAAAAAAGATGATATATATCCATAGCCTTTCTAAAGACTATTGTTGTCATTTTTTTTTAATTCAGTATTAGGATGGGAAGGGGGACATATGTTGTAGGAGGGTCGCGCAGGCCCAAAGTCTAGAGCCATTAGTTAAAAGCTTTCATTTTATTTAGTTAGTAATCTCCTAATCCCATTCAATTGGATACTGACTTTATAAATAACTCAGTTTAACTCAGTGCCAAAACAAGTGGTAAAAGAGCCTAAAAACATGATTTTTTAAGAGCAGTCTCTGCAGGTATAGACACAAGGTTGACATGACAGTACCAATAGGGGAATGAAGACCATTAAGGTTAGCCTAACAGAGTTAGGGTTACCACCTGCCCTGACCTTCTCTGGAGCATCCGAGTTTGGTGGACTATGTCCTGACAAAATAAAGGATGAAGGATGAATGTGCTGATGTAAAACAAGAAGAAATATTTTTCTGCTTTTCCAGCAAGTTGCAAAAATCTTAAATAACTGAAATACAATACATTAAAATAAATCAAATTAAAAATCAATACAACCAATTAAGAAACTAAACCAGTTAGTCCTACTTTTAATTATTTAGAGAAAATAAGTATATTGCATCGGTAGCAGTTCCATCTCCACTTATTTTTCTTTTGCTTTCCAGGCTAACCACTTGGCATGTAACATCTTGATCATACGAAGGTCCTGGAGAGGTAGAAGAAACTCGCTCACTTGTTACATCAAGTATACATAACAGATGTGCATGTAGAACAAAAAATTTAAAGAAACAACCATACATGGCAACATTAACAAGTACAGATGAATCCCAACTGAAAATACTTTGTTTAAGGGTTAATGTTGACGGAGTATGCTTAGGCATAAGAACTGTTTTCTGTTTTAGTTGCAAATCCTGGCAAAGTATTTTAGTTGGTCATGAAGATGTGGTTCCACTCAGTCATAAGATACAAGAAAAACGAAGGCTGCGCTCCCGTCATTGCTTTTTGTCATACTGAAGTTGAGGGAGACTGTGAAGTGAATCGAACAGTTGCAACTGACAGGTATGAGGTAGTTCGGCAGATACTGAGGAGTTTAGAATGCACACGTTTGCACAAAAAGGTAAGCAATTATATCTGTACAGACCAGGGTGGAGCTAGTTCTGGTTATTGCACATTGTGCAACAGTGGATTTTTGAATTACAGGCTAGAGTACTGGTACAAGTACAAGCTTTATAAAAGGATAAAAAAACAAACAAAACCAAAAAAACAAAGTTAAATAAAAAAAAAATGGCAAAGTAATTGCTAGCTGCTTCACAAAATTAAACATAGTCATGTATAGTCCAGTGGAAATGGTGATAGGTTTGCTCAGAACAGCTGTGAATTAATGACTAAAGTTAGGTTTATGGGAGCATAGCAAACATTAACATGGAAAATAACATGCCAGTTAGTACAGGCAGCAGTTAGCAGTTGTATTATAGTCGTTCACTACAATGTAATTCCTTTTTGTTTACTGTTGTCTACTGCACCCAAATGTGCAATCCAAGCAGGGATACAAAACAATGAAAATGGTAATAAGAAAAGACAGGAAAATAAGAGAGGAGTGAAGTAGTGTGAGGAAAATAATAAGCAGAGAAAAGAGGCAGAAGTGAGACTGATTAAGAGAACTGAGACACTTTCTTAGGTTAATTGTGTATTTATTTGAAATTTGTCTACAGAAATATCATACTGAACTAAACTAATTTCCAGATGTGTACCAGGGCAAGGGGTACAGTGGAGGTTGAACAGGCATTTTACAATCGACAGCAAGATAATAAGTCAACCAGTACAATAAACATAAAATGCAATAGGCAAGAATGAATGCCAAATACAGGTGAGAGACTGAAATAAGTGAGTATACTGTACCTGCATGGCTTACTAGTCACAGGCAGGCTTATGGTAGTTGCTGAGGCTCCAAGGGTAAAAGCAGTTGATCACAAACCAAAGGAGAATTTTAGGAGAAATAAAAATGGCAAAAAGATTCAGTAGATTTGAGGTTGTTCCAGAGAATAAGGTACATTGTAGTGACTGAATTAACTGTGACTGATCAGTAATGAGAAAGGAAGGGGATAACAGAAATAGGCCCCAACTGAAGGAGAAAAGGAAGCAGACAAAGACAGAGTAGAAAGATCAGTGAGAAAAAGATACAGCTGAGTAGAATTGTGAATGTGAGAAAGGAAACTGTGAATTAGGTTCTTAGGGGTACAGGGAGCTAGTGTAGATGCTTCGAAACCAAGGTGATGATGGACACGTTTGAGTTTTTAGATGAGAATACAACTAGTAAAATTATGGAGTCCCTGAAGCTTTGCCAGGAAGGACTAGAGGATGGTTATTGGAAGTGAGTTACACTAATAGAGCCATGAGGTAATGGAGGCATAGAGGACTACTGTATCTAGGAAGAGGAGCAATCAAGGTAACAACATCTGTCATGATGTAAGCACTAAAATAAGGATTTGGTTGTCATAAGCCAAAATAGCCGCCCTAGGCATATATTTCTACTTGCTGCTAGATACAATTCAGGCCAGCTGCAGAAAGAAAAAGTGGAGGTAAAGAAGGAGAAAAATTATTCACAGATGTTTTCATCATGGTTGTGTATGTTTTTTGTTCTCTTTTTGTTTTAGATTTAAGAAATATGCCACTGGATTTTCCTCTTTTTAGTGTAAGCAGTGCCTTTTTCATGAACCTAATAAATCTTTCTACAGAGACTGTTGCATTTGAAAACCGCATTTTATTCCCAGCAGGCGCTTTTAGTTTTTATTTATTTGCCTCTGAGTCAGTCAAACCATTCAGCAAACCCAGACAAGTTCACAACACAAAGCTGCACCACTCTCCCATTTGTGCTGTTCTTTTATTGCTAAGCTATAATATCTTGAGTGCCCATTGTTTTATTCCGTGCTGATAGAGACCCAGTTATAAACTCTAGCCAGAAGCAGGTTCCAGCAGATACCAAGGAATGAAGGTTTTCAAAGTAAATACATCCTGCATGCCCTGGGGCTACAGCAAGCTACCAAGCTCCTTCAATACTGTAAGCACCAGAATCAGGTAAGACATTAGCAGGTGCAAAATGGAGCCCACTCCTTGCATATGCAAACTTCCTGAAAGAAATACTTCTAAATGTCTCTATACACACACACATTAATAACTCAAAAACCACTGCAAACAGAATTTGCAATTTCTAGATCCTAGGCTTAACAACACTCGAATGATGGACACTACATGTTCTCCATCCATGGAAACAATTGGCTTAAATGACAAACACATGACCACAGTATGACTCTGCTCTTTCTACCAGCCAAAATGCAAGTGCATATGAAACAGATTTTCCCCTGCCATTCAAGCTGGCCATATAGACAAGATATGTTATCATTAGTCTATCAGAAAAGGTTGGGATAATACTAACCCTCATCTCCATTAGCTAAATTTACCTAACTATCCTCCCATTTTTCTTCACTAAGACAAACATCATGGGCAAGCATGCACGCATCAAGCATGCCGCATGCTTAATAAGCATGCGGCATGCTGCACATTTATGTTTCTGTAAGGGAAGCCATCATTCCCCAATCCACTCCCAATTGGCACATACCTCTCCAGGATTTACCAATGAGCATGGTCAATTTAATGGCCTAATGGTGCAGTCTCAGTAGGAGAAGGTCAAACAGCATAACAGAACAAATTGAAAGCTAATTGGAGTTACAACTGAATGTTCAAAAATGGAGGGGTTGGGGGAACATGTGCACAGGCAGAAAAGGAGCTGCTTCTTCCTGATTACTGATTGGGAAAGAGTGAGGGTCAGTACATTGTGCACTATGTTTTATGTGAGGTCTATACATTCGTGGGGGGGGAGGGGACAGGTCCGAGGAGGGATCCAGTGTACTTCCCACAGTTCATGTTCTAATTGTTTACCAAGGTTTCATAGTGTTGTATGTTTTTTTCCTATGTATTCATTCTACAATATATAAACTGTAACTGAGGGTCTAGTGGTGTGTGTGTGTGGGGGGGGATGGTGGGAGAGATGAGGTGGAATCAGCCTCAGCTCTTCAATACCAGAGAAGAAGGGGGTGATCCCCTGGTGACAAGGAGTGCTTGCATGGAAATGAAGGGTAGATACTGTGATTATCTTCTGGATTGTAAGGGATTTTCCTTGCCGATCAAGCGAAAGATGGTCTTGGAAACAGGCCAACGTGGCGTTATTGTAGGAGACCCACCTCACGAAGTCGGAGCACCAGAAGCTGGTTGTGGGGGCTGGGTAGGGGGATGCTACTCTGTCCCATACTCTTCCTATAGATGTGGTGTCACCATCCTGGTAAACAAGGACCTGCCTTTAAGGTGGACTGAATGATAATGGACATGCAGGATGATTGGTACATCTTTGGGGCAAAGGGGGCTGCATGGGAGCAGAGTGATGTACGTGAGTGTGTATGCACCAGCAGTGCTCGATCCAGAGTTTTGTAAACATATCTTCGACCTACTTCACAAAGAACAGTTTCCAAACCTGAATATGGAGGATGTTAACTGTGTGATGCAGGTAGCATTGGACCTTTCAGACGGGTGGACAGGCACAGAGCGATGCTAGCCATGTGGAGGAGGGGGGCTCTAAGAACTAAACCTGGTAGATGTGTGGTGAACCATACATCCTGGGGTTAAAGAGTATATATTTTTTTTCTAACCCCACAAGACATGGTCCAGGTTGAACTACATCTTTATTCCCAGAGAGAGACTTGAGCAGGTCAGAACAGTGGACCACAGTTCAGTTTTAATCTTAGGCCATGCTGTGGTCCTGGTAGCCCTGGATATGGGTACTGAAAGGGTGGGCCCACATAGCTGGCCTAGTGGGCACATGGATGTAACTACTGGAGGGGATGAGGGGACCAGTGCCCCTCAAGTTTTCAGGCCATACAAAATGGCCAATGACATTGGCATCAGTGTGAAAGGCTTGGTAGATCAAGTCCCCCCCCAACGTTTTAGCCACAGTTATACCCATGAGTAGACATGGTATCACACTGTCACTTAGGAGACCAGGGTTCATGGCTGGAATTGGGTATCTTGGCCCTGGGCTGACAGAAGCTATGAGTACAATTTTCTAAGGCTTTGATGTAGATACAGTAGCAAAATCCACCTGCGTCTATGTCAGAAAATGTCCACCATTGTGGCCTGCAGTAATTTTCAAACGCTGCAGTGGTTTGCAACACGTGCCACAGGTTGCAGCAGGTCCAGCAGCTAGCATCACAATAATGATGCATGTGTCATTGTTTTGCCATAAGTACTGAAATTCTGAAAGCTACTGTGTCCAAGCGGCTGACACTGTTACACCCACTAATGGATAGTCTAACAGTGGTGACATAAAGTTGCTCTGGTGATAGGGCTGGCAGATCCATGATGTATCTGCTTTAGACATCCTGCCCTAAGTGTGTCATACAGCAGAAAGACAGTCTGTCATGGGATGGGATCAGTGCAGTGCGGACTAGTGCACCAGCACCCCTTATCTAGCTTTTTAAGAGATGGGCAACCATAATGGATGTGGCTAACTCTGGCAGCAGCAGCACAGAGACCTGAAGCTTCCAAAATATGGCTTGGGCTAACAAACTGCAGAGCTTCCACTGATCCCACAGTAAGGGTCCTGGGACCACTGTTTCCTGCGGAGACCCTTCTTCAGAAGATTAGAATTTCAAGATGAACCATATGTTTCGTCTCAACCTATGACTGTGTATTCACATGCAATATGTTCCTCAGCAAGAAACGAATTTTCCTGAACTGGAACTCTTATAATTTTTAGAGGATATTTTGAAATCAATTGCAGGCTCTAAGGCGTTGCCCTGGCCACAGCACACCATCAATTCTGGCTCACTGCAGCACCTCGCACATCCACATCCATGGTTCCTGCACCGCTGAGTCTACCGCTTTCCTCCTGTTGTTGTTTCCTGTCACCACTCAGTCAAAACAAATGTCTACCAAAAACCCTTAGTGTCAAAAACAGCAGCTCTGTATTGTAAATCAAACGACCAACCAGTCTGCCATTAGCTTAATTGTACCTTTCAGAAGAGACTGTTTGGGTGCCAGTGTTTTGACTGTTGTCCTGACACAGTATAGTTTCTGAAACAATAATACAGGTTTAATTATTTTTGATTATTTCCTCCGCTCCCGCCTCTCATCTTGTGTCACAGTGGTTTACCCTGTTCCCACACCTGATTTGTGATACTACAGGAAGTTTTAGACTTGGTTAGAATAACATTCAGGCAGTTAGGGCTTAGTAGTTAGACTGCAGAGCTATGGACCAGAAGACACAGGTTTGGATCCCACAACTGCCACTTACTGTGTGACATCTCACAAGTCACTTGGCCTCCCTGTGCTTAAAGGGGACAGGACATTTGTGCTAATTGACAGCTGGTTATATAAGTTCTTATTCTCAGAAATTACATGCATTCCCCTAAGTTATTTAACTGTACCTGATTAAAAAGTAATACAAAAAAACTATAGTTTGCATTGTTTTGTTTTTATGGGCAGCATTCTTACGAAGCATATGTGAGTTTGCATTACACTCAAATTGACTGACGCGCCACTGCAAATTATATAGTAACCTCAACTGGCTAACACCATAAAAATGAAAGATTGATATTTTTTTTATGTTTACAATATTAAATTCTGGTAAACCATGTGGCCTTGGGCAACTTCTCCATGCCCCTTACACAGTTAGGTCTGAAACCTTACTTGTGCATTCTAGATGTAACTGCTTTGACTTTTTCTTTTATAAATTACTTTATCATCATTTTACTGATGTGTAATTATTTGTACATTTGGTACATAATTTGTTGTAATATGTTATTTGCGGCATGAAGTGTTAATTATATATTTTAACGCATTGTATCCTTGTATCTGGACCACACCTGAAAATAGGCCCTTGGACTAGTGTGGCTTACCCAGTTAACAAAGACTAAGCAAATAAATAAATAAATAGTACAGTACGTTCTGTTACAGTTCTTTTCATGGAAACAGTAATCTGGAGTTTTAAGTATGCTACAGTTTGTGTTCAGAATGCTAATTGTGAACTGTTGACCTATTGAACTGTGCTTAGAGTTCTGTGCACAAACCGTGACATACTTAAAACTCCAAATTATTGGTTCCTCGAGGAGGACTGTAACAGAATGCTGCCCACAAAAAAACAAAACAACGCAAAATACCATTTTTGGTATCACTTTTAACTCAGGCACAGTTAAATATGGATAATTTAGGGGACTGCATATCCTTTCTGAGAATAAGAACTTTATTTTTATTTTTTTAGTCTTTGGTAACTGGGTAAAGCCCATTAGGCACAAGTGCCTGTTTTCAGGGGCGACCTGGGAGCACTGGGCGGTTAAGTGACTTGCTCAGAGTCACACAGTATGCAAGTGGAGGTTGTGAGAATCAAACTCAGGTATGGGCTGCTGCATGTACCAAGCTCGTTCACACCTCATTCCTCTGACCTCTAAGCTATACTGCCAGCCCAAACAGCTGCCAATCAGAAATGATTTCCTGTCCCCTTTAACCTCTCCGTACTCTTTCTCTGCACTGTTTGAATTTGCCTGTGCACTGAATGACAGCAGTGTTCTCTTCCCACCATCCCAATTACAGACTATAAAGAGATTCGAGATATAGTTTGTATATAGGGTGCTACAAGAGCAAATTCCTTTCCTTCCTATTGGACTGGCTTCACAGTTTTCCTATAATTTTGCTGATGCAGATCTACAGTGCCCTGCAGATAATACTAATAATCATGAGGGGTAAAAAATACATTCAGCAATACAGGTCTGAGTGCAGGCTGTTGTACAACTACACAAAACGCTCGTAAATCGCATTCTAAAAACAACATTTGGCACCATACATGTCAATAATTTCAGTCTAATCTTATCACTCAGCTTGGTCCACAACGCCTAGGTTGTCTTTATTGGCTGGAATTGTAACACAGGCATTATTCCCGAGACATTTTTTTTTGTTTTGTTACAATTAATTATCGTGAATGAACCAATTAAAATGTACCTGCAGCCTTATCACCCTGGAGCCTGATCCAGTCAGATCTCAAAAGCTAAGCAGGGTCAGCGTGGTCTGCAGAAAGATGGAGATATCCTGCAGATACCAGGTGCTATAAGAAGTGGTGATGGTCACTTTGCTGGAGGTGCCCTCCCCTTTGCTTTACGTAACCATATCAATGTCCAAGCATAGTGTTTGGGGGACACTATGCCATTGTAAGGTGCCATTTGTTGGACATAACCTTTAACTGAGGCCCCATCTGCCTGTTCTGATGGCTGCTCAGGAGGATATAACGATATCATGGTACTTCTCAAAAGGAGTAGGGGAATTTTTCCAGTGTCCTGGCCAAAAAAAAATTAAAATGAAATCCACCAACAGCTTAACCTGGTTTCATTTCCGTCAGTACTACCTGAAGGCCCCAACCCCCACCCACACTTGAGTAACCCTGAAAACTGTAACCATGTCCCAGTCCTCCTTTCCTGGTCAACAAAAATGAAAGAATTAAATGCATCATATCATCTTCAGTGGGGTTCAGCTTGTACACAGTGACAAACCCAGGGAGGACAGAGCTGAGAGGTCAACTGACTTGCTGATGGTGACACGACTGAGCCAGCGGCTGAGGTGGGATTCGAACCCTATGTGCCTAGACCTGTCATCACCAAACATGGAACACGGCATGTGAAAAAGATACAAAATGTGGGGTGTGCCATCATGACATGGAGAGAGGTTAAGAACACTGTAGAAAAAAATGCTTTCTTGCTCATGACATTTTCAGTTGATTGAGCAATAACTGATGCGCATTTCAGCTTTAAAATGTACAATGTGGAGCAATCACCAACTCTGGCATGTGGGAAAGGGGACTTCTGAGGCTAAAGATGGGGGATGTCCCTCCTAATGTAGCAAAGATGAGATGTGTGTTCCAGCCTGCGAGCTCCTGTTTCGCAGCTCAGTTATTCTAACCACTAGACCGCACTTCCTTCCCAAGGTCTTGGTAGACCACAACATCACTTGATCGACACTAGTGTACATTAGTAGGCATCAAGTACACTGATTTGACAAGAGCAGTTTAAAAGGATGAAGGGGTCTGATTCTCATTCCACTACTCTGGCATCATTTAATAAGAAATAAAAGTGGCTTTGAATTTACAATGTACCTTTAGAAGGGGGGAGGAAGCATCTTTAAACTAGAAAGCTTAATTAAAGTAATAATTGCCTGCTATGCCTGCAAGTACAACTGAGTTTTAAAGCTCCAGTTGCTATCACAACGCATTATATTTCTGAGTAACGTCAACCTTGTGTTGTCAGGAAATTTGATGGCGGTACAAATCCTTAAGCAAAAACATACTTCAGTTTTGAAACTTTGGAAGTCTGACAGAATTATTTTTCTCAAAGAATGAGACCTATGTCAAGATAATTTAAAGCAGTGATGTAATTCCAGTGGGAAGTATGGCTTAAGTATTGTCTTCCAGACTGTTGGCTTAAATGCATGTTTGTTCCTTTAAAATGGGGCTACTCAGGTTTCACCATCAGAGGTATCTCTAAGAAGGCAAGGAGGTAACTGCTCCTCCAATTGAGAAATGGTTCACATGATTTTTATGAAGTACATCTTCTATTTAAAATTCTCCAGAATAAAATGTACACTGATTGCCTACATTTAAGAGATACTCAGTTAGGGTCATTTTAATGATTATTTTACCCAATTAGCGTGCAACGAAACTTGCCGGAGACCAGGTATGTGTGTGTGTGTGTGTGTGTGCGCGAGTGTGTGTGTGTGTGGGGGGGATATGATACAGGCCTTCAAGTTCCTGACGGGAGTGAGGTGAACTGTGGGGAACTATTTAGCAGAAGTACAGAGTCAAGAACCCGAGATCATTACTGGAAACTGGTAGGGTAGAAGGTTTAAGAGGGATGTGAGGAAGGTCTATTTTACAGAAAGAGTGGTGGAGCCATGGAACAGTCTACCAGTGGAGGTGCTGGGCACCAAGACCATAAATGGTTTCAAGCATGGCTGGGACAGAGTGAAGGGTCTGATGGATGCTCAGGTGAGTAGCAGTAGGGAGTGGAACAGGGGTGTGGACCAGAAGGTATAAGACACTATATGGACAATAGGTCCAAGGGCAGATAGGGAACTCCTGCCAGACAGATGGAACTTTGGTCTTTTTCTGCTGTAATGGTCTATGTTTTTATGCTATGAATAACTGACGCTGACATTACTAACCACAAAAACGTTCTCAAGTAAGCAACTCTAGTTGCAAAGCTATGTTTATAAAGGGCCACTTCAGTATGTGAGATGATTTGTAAGTAATATTTTTCTGTGATTGGCAGAGGAGGTGATTCTGTGACTGGCAGTTTTATGGCCCTCACCACTGATTATATCTCTGCGAACACTTACGTGTAAACCTGCCTGAACTACAACACGTCGGCAAAATCAACACTTTGCCGACAGGTTGATGTCGGTGCTCAAGACAGGGGCACAGTCTCCCGGTCCTGTACCGCTGCCCTCAATCAAATATGACTGGAGTGGATAATCCTAAAGATGGGGGGGGTGGGCAGAGCCCCCCACATGGGGGGGTTTGAGGGGCAAAGCCGCTCGATAAAAAACAAACAATCCGGAAGACACACAGGAATCATGTAAATTGCAACTTGCGGTCGACATGATTCCTGTTGGCGAGATGCTGGTCAACAAAAGGGCTGTTGAACCGGCATCGTAGAGCCTTTCTCAGCCATAAGCCATTACAAAACAAATGTAACTAAAAGCAATAAGATAAAATGGAAACAAAAACAAAGAGAAACAAACATTACACATTTTAGACCGCTGATACGATTTTCCAAGGATAGTATGCACTACTGAAGACTCAGAAAGTACATTTTTTCTTCTAAGGGTAAATAGCGTGAGAAATGCAGAGTTGAAAAGAGTTGGCTAGTATGCCTTTAACAGTTTTGACAGCTATCCTTTTCACCTCCCTGGTTGGTTGGTTTTATAATCAAATGCCTGTATGATGTCAGGCACTTGCTTGTGACCCAGACATGTAGCTAACAAAACAATGAATGATTTCATAGAACTTGTTTTAAGATCATGTTGTCACTCTAAACACAGCTTATAATTGAAGAATCTCTGTTGCAAACTGGAAGCCAGGATAAGGACCCTAAAACCAGGTAATCTGGTCAAAAATGGAGGTGGCAACCCTAAGTTTGGTTTTATTTACCTCATCCCTCCCTATAAGCAAGCCCTCAGATTTCTTTGCTTGCCACAGAATTTGTTTCCTGCCACAAAAACGTATTTGTGTTGTCACATAATTCACCATATGTGGCAACTGTTCTCTAAAAATACTAGTTGTCTGCTGTTCCATGCTGTGTTGCATTCTTTATTTTGCCCTACAGCTACTCTCTATTCTAAGTACCTGATATCATCAATGACATAATATGGTCTGTTAACCAATGGCTGGACATCTGGCACCACAGCAAATAATACAACCCCCTCCCCCGCAGACATAAAACAATCCTGCTGCAGAAGCTTAGGTGCAATGCTACAGAACTTAGAGTTAAACAGCCACAGAGAACCGAGGGCCTGGTCTATATGAAAACTGCTTGCTAATGGCCCTCATGAACACTGGAAAGCAGTTACAAAAATAGTCAAGCCAATAAACCTTTTTACTGCATGTAACATGAGGAATGCAATATAACAGCACATAGTAAAATGAAAACTGACATGCTGACATCTGTGATAACAGACTGGTCTGTGTCATAATTATTTTAGCATGTATTCTATCCTATTATGTTATAGGTAAGTTGTAAAATATATAAATAATACAAGCACAAAGTGGTTAAGATTCCAGTTCTGTGCTGTTCCCAGAAACCCATTCTTGTATCTATTACACTGACATAAAGCAGCAATTTGTTATACACTGAAGCAACCTAAATGAGCAAATGTTTTACAGAAGGATCAACATGTAAACCATGTCACAAACTGCACAAGCCTTGTTCCTGGAGAACAGAATGGACTTGCATTCAAAGTGAGAAATCTGCAATAGAACTGGCAGGCGCACACACACACACACACACACACACACACACACACACACACACACACACACACACACACACACGCAGAGCTCCATTAATATATTTTAACTCAGACTCTGACCCACTGAAAATTAGGCCATATTTATTTGATATTCTAACAGGATTTTACATTCCTGATGGTTTTTGGAAATGTTGAGTGGCTAGTTGTAAGTGTCTTGCATGTCCACTTTGTGCTCCGGTCACCATTTTAAAAAACATAACGTTTCTTTCTTTCTTTCTTTCAGTCTTAAATCTGGATTATGTTTTGTACTTGTCTGCAATTTAAGGATCAGAGGAATATTAAAAAATACTGACTTCATTAACCCCTTCTTTAAAAAGGTAGTGGGTGTCTGGTCTGGTGATTTCAGAGGTCGTGTATTTGGACTACCATGTAAAGGACCTGGATTTTCATTGCAAACTCAGCTCCTCACTTTGGGCTGGTGGAGTCTGGGACATGCTGTGGAGGTAGCTTGTTCAGACTCCAAGGAGAGAGAAGAGGGCTACAGCTGGGTTGCAGCACCTCCTACAGTGTCTTGGCATAATGGCCTTGACTGTGTGGGTGACCGCATGCAGCCTGTCATGCCCTGTTTACAGAACTGATCTTACATGCGATCCCTGTGAGCAGAGGAAGGAGGGTGGAGGGAGAACCTGGGGGAAAATGAGCAGGACTGGGCAGATGACATGATTGCTACCATCATGCCCACAAAAAGGCCACTGAGGTCTCTAACTCCATTCCAGGCTGGAAGAGCTCACCTCTACTGGTCCACACATCGTAAGTGGAAGAGCTCACCCAGTCTGGAGATTGATAAGTGAAGAAAATCCTCAGAGGGCATGCCTTCCTTGGAGCTCACCTGACATGTGCACTGCTGTAAGAAGTAGGACTAAACGTAGAAGTGAAGTCCAGACCATGGAGGGGATGTTTGAAGTAAAATGAATCCATGCCTGGTGTAAGACATTAAAGTCTCCAAGCAGAACAGGGTATACATTTTTATTTATTTAGCTTTTGTTAACCAGGTAAGTACACTAGACAAGACAATTGCCTATTTTCAGGTACGACCTGGGAGAGTACAGGAATAACAGATTTAAATACATAAGACAACATGGTACAGATTAGAACAGGTTACAAGTCATGTGAGGACAACATGATTACAGATTAAAAACAGCATACAAGTTTTAGTAAGGCATAGTTTTATACAGTATGTACACAACAAAATGTCACATGTAGTAACTAAGAGCAGTACCGGAGGTACAGTTAAATATGAAGCAGATATGACACTATTTACAGCTTAGAGACCTTGTCCAGGGAAACCTCCAGTGCAGGGGAGTGCTATGATGGATCAGTTCACGGGGGTTTGGGACAGCCACAGGCTGAAGAAAGTTTAAGGTGATTCCATAGGGTGGAGCGAAGGCACACCTGAGAGTGTGAGGAACGGACCTGGGCAGGGAAGGTGTTCCACAGTCTGGGAGTGCACGCAGCAAAATCCTGACCTCCCATTTGAGCCTGTGTAGCCGGTATCTTATGGAAGGCGTGCCCCTGGGACCTGAGGGAGTAGGATGAGGAGGCAGCTGGAACAAGGAATTTCGCCAGCCCTGGAGGGGTGCCAGTGCCAAGGACTTTTCCGGTGAAGCACCCTAGGACAAAGTCTATGTGATTTCAGGGTGAGAGCCAGTTCAGCTTGCTGTAGAGGTCACAATGGTGGGTGAGACGAGGGGCAGCCAGAGCGAAGCGGCAGACATTGTTATAGGCAGTAGACCACCTAGAGAGGTGGACTTTGGAGGAGCGGACAAACAAGAGGAGCCCATAGCAGAACAAAGGGAGGAGAACCCCTCTGCCAAGAGCAATACAAGCTGCAGGAGTGAGATTGCTTTTGGCTCTGTAGGCCAAACCCAATTTGCAGTTGACAGTCTTGCAAGTATTCTGAATATGGTGGCCAAGGTCAAGCTGGGGGTCCAGCATCACCCCAAGGTATTTAAAGTTGTCAGTAACAGGGATCAGGACCTTGTCGACACCAGAAACATATAACAGAGCAAGGGGCGGCCTTAATCTTGGCCTGAGACCCAAAGAGCATGGCCTGGGTTTTTTTAAGATTGAGGACCAACTTGTGGGACAATATCCAGGCTTGGATGTTCCCCAAGTCCTCACTCAGGTGGCGATTTATGACCCCTATCTCTGGGGAATGGGTCAGGATGAGCAGGTCATCTGCATAGAGGATTGGCTTACAGTGGATAGCGGCAGCCGGGAGATTGTTCACAAAGATGCAGAAAAGCAGGGGCCCCAAAACAGAGCCTTGGGGGACACCCATGGTAACAGGGATAGTGCCTGAGAGCTCCTTCCCATACTTAGCAAGTTGCTTTCTGCCGTGTAGATAGTTGGAGAACCAACTGAGAACCTCAGGTGATAGACCATAGGATCTGAGCTGAGTGGAGAATATGGTGTGATCAACAAGATCGAAGGCCTTGGAGAGATCTATAAAGATAGCGCCAGAGAGTTTGCCTTGGTCCATAGCCGCCCCTGATCCAGGATGAGACAGTGACAAGGGCAGAGAATGTGCTATGCCCTTTCCTAAAGCCATGCTGCACAGGTGACAACAGGTCATGTGACTGAAAATACTCTGAGAGTTGCCCTGCCACAACCTTCTCGAGAAGTTTGCTGACCGCTGACATGATGGATATCGGACGGTAGTTTCCTATGAGTTTGTGGTTCCCCTGTTTAAGTATCGGGACCACCCTGGTGACTTTCCATATTTCCGGAATGACACCCGAAGACAGAGACAGATTGAAGATATTAGTCACCATGGGGGCAATCTTACTAGCACCAAGACTCAGGAGCTTCGGCTCCAATCCATACATCCCCTACCATGACATTTCTACAGCGACTGACACTATAGCGACAACAGCACCAGGTCACTGTAGTGTCAGCGCTGGACCCCTGCACCCCCTGCTCAAATCAACTCCAACTCAGAGTCGATTATTTTAAGTGTGGGGGGCAAAGCCCCCCGAAGAACACATGGTAGACAGTGGCCACCATTATGCCAACCACAAATGTGGTCAACATAACAGTGTCGCTGTAATGGCGGTTGACAGTGAAACTGTTGACCTCCAGTCATAGATCCACAGAGCAGTAATCGTCCAGGGCAGGCCTGTCTTGATGACTATGGAAGGAGGACCTACAAACATATAGAAACATACAGACAACACAAAAGATAAAGACCATTGGTCCATCCACTGTGTCTGGCTCCTACCTCAGTCCAGCAGACTCCCTATTACTGGTCAGACCATATCCCATTACAGAGTTCCCTCTGCCTCTGGCCCCTTACCGTTATCGTGCTCCTATCACACCCCCCCTCCCTTTGTGCTACCCATCTCCCAAGTCCCATTTGTCTGTCCCAGCCATGCTAGATGTCCACTGATCCTGGTCCTGGCCAAGGGAGGTTATTTGGGCTAAAAAAAGATATATATTAAACAGTGAGTGAGCAGAAACTGCTAACTCCTGTCTACGGTAATTGTTCTCATTCTCGGCTGGCAAATTGTTATTTTCTGACAGCCCACTGCCAGCTACTGTACCTGTTGCTGTATTTAATCTTGTTGTATTAAAGTTTCTGGTTGACCTATCTTGCTCTACTGTACCTGTAATTTGACCTGCCTTCCTTTACCTGTAACTTGATCCTGCCTTGCTTTAGCTGTAATTCATGATGAACTGTAATGTTGTTTCTTCTGTACTCTTCCTGGTCATACCTGGAAATTGCCATTTATTGGTCTAGAGTAACTAACTGGTTAACAAAAGCTGAATAAATACACTCAAATATACGCAGCCATGACCCAAAGACAGTGTTCCGCCTGTTGCCTATAAGGACACTATACAGCACAATCTGGTAGTAGATTGTAAGACTGTATATTACATTACACTCACTGTATTGTTTGCCTGCTTATTATAACAATTTATGATGTTGGCCAACATCGCAGTTGGCACTCTTGAACAGAGAAATTTATTAACGTAGCACTTATCTAAACCTCTGTGGAATTTATAGCACAGTGCATAAGTTTTAAACAATCCCGTCGTTATGGCAGGCCATTAGCAAAGCACCCAAGGGCTCTATCAGATGCATAAAAATGAAACAATTTCTACAACTCTATTTTTGTTAAATCAGTGCACAGTAGCAATGCTCTGCCACGATGGGGCCTTTACTGACTGCATCAGTATTTTAGCAATGTGTGCATATCATCGGAAGGTGTGAATAAAGTAAGTAGTGCAATAAGGATGGTTTTATACATGATACATTGAAGGAAACTGCATTGAACATGCAAGACATTTTTTCCAGTAAAAGCTGTTTTTTTAAATACTGGTTCAAATTATGTTATTTTTCAAGTTATGCAGACTAATTAGTTACCCCAGCCAGTGTTTCCAATTTACACTGTGCTAGTAAAGACCATGTAATAACTCTGTGATGATGTTCATGTCCTTGTTAACCTCTTCCATTGTTGGCACAATGCATCAGTGTTCTACTTGAGAAATCTCTGTTTGAGAGGGGACATAACTTACATCATACTGTTCAAAAACAGTACTTAACACTAGAGTATGATTAAAAGTGTTCGCTGTGGTTACTAAAAGGTCTGTATTGATGGAATAATAACATAATTTGTACCAGTGCTTAAAAAAGTGTCTACTGAGAAAAATGACTTACTTTTCTCCTTTAAGAGCTGTAGAACAGTTTATTTTACAGAATTCTGCTGCAGACTTGCTAATCATACTCAGTTAGCAAAAAGCCAGAGCCAGTCTTTACAGGCCAACAACAATAAATACAGTGGACTGAATTTTCAAATGTCCCGCTGCAGGTCCAGGTTTTGGTACGTGCCTACAGCAGGGTAAATGCAGAAAAAGGTTTAGTTGCCATTTTTTTTTTTTTTTTATACATTTACGGAAGCTGACATCACTTTACTGCAAAATTATGATGTATCATATACTGACACATTCGTCATTATAAAGTGCCCGATCTGCTGCAAGTTGCAGCAGTTGTGCCCGATAATAAGACCTCCTAGATATCATGACAAGCACGGTGGATGAGTGAGGACCGTGCTGCAAATCTCCGGTGCTCAGCTGAAAATCCAGCCCCATGTGTTTACAATGAGAATTACTACTACTGACTGAGCCCATGAAAAAAAATATTATACACCTGGATCCAATTCTTGTTAAATTAAATATCTTATATATACCATGGCTTGGCTGAAAGTGTAACATTTATTTAATCTGTAGGTTTTGAACTCTATGACCTTAAGAGTGGCAGAGCCACAAGAGAGATCTATAGAGGTAAAACTCTG
Organism: Neoceratodus forsteri; assembly: GCA_016271365.2. Classification (NCBI taxonomy): domain Eukaryota; kingdom Metazoa; phylum Chordata; order Ceratodontiformes; family Ceratodontidae; genus Neoceratodus; species Neoceratodus forsteri. The sequence continues at coordinate 67,724,457 of JADMNL010000030.1, forward strand.
CAGATAAAAATAAATGTGCCATTTACAGCTTGCTCATGGCATATGTCATTTAAATAATGACAGTGCTTTTCTGGCACAATAGGTCCTAATGTTCAAATCCTGGTATTTCATGAAGCAAAAATACTTTTAAAACCTTGATTCAGGACTTTGTTCTCCTCTCACGATAAATCAATCTGTTGTTGCCACGCACACTCAAATGAGCACAATCTAATGAACTCATTCGGAAAAATGACGTATTCACAACGTTTCAAATAAGTTCCAGTAAGGATTTACATCATTTAGGAATACTGATGAGTATTGATGCTTCTGGAATGTAAATACCCATTATGATACTCCTGTATTGCAAATAATTTATTTATTTTCACTCCAGGAGCATTGTCAATGAAAATAAATGCATTTACCTGACAACTCTTATTCTCACAGCTATTGTATATATAAGTAAATTAATATAAAATAATATTTATATTAAATCAGTTCCTCTAGTCCTCAAACAAGGCAGCTCTGAATCTCTGATCCACTCGAGGTTGCCTCCAATATCAATAACTTCTTTACTACCTGTACTGTCTCTCCATTACAGTCCTCCTCACCGCCCACCCTTATTTTTCCCCACTTTCCATGGCTCTTCCTCTACTCTTTCACTCCCACTTCTGCTACTCTGACTTCCTCAGCTCTGGTATCCTTAACCAGCCAACTATAACATCTGTGGTGGCTTTGATCATAAGCTCCCCCACCTCCTCCTCCTCCTTACTCCCGACACTGCTCTCCCTGTCTCTTCTTTCTTCAATCTCTCCACACTGGTGGTATTCCCAATGCTTGAAAGAGAGTCAACATTGTTCACACTCCTTAGAGGTGGTGACCACATCTCTCCCAGGAACTACCACCCCTATCTCCCTTTCCCTTTCACTGGCCAAGGATCAAGAACAACTAAGGTGCTCCTACCTATCCTCCTTCTCTGACTTCACCTTCATCCTTACCCCTGTCCAGTCTGGCTTAACTATAACCTACTCCCCTCTCTCCTCCCTTCTCTGGCTTACTTATTTGATGATTAAAAATGTGTCAATTATTTCACCAGGATGGTGTTATTAGTGGCACCACCCTCAGCCATAGGCAACAGGCTTACATTGGTAGATATGAAAAGTTCCTTAATAAGGCATAGGTGCTGTTCCCCTAGAAATGGAGCTGCTGCCACCACCCAGAGAAACAGACTAAATAAAAGGACACCGGAGCTTACTAAGAAATAACCATTGGTACACAGTATTTTTAAGAATAAATACAAGTACCAAATAAATAACAGTAAGTAATTCATAGAAACCAATGTCAGCAGATAAAGGCCTATCAACTCATCTAGTCTGCCCAAGCTTACCAAGTTACGAGACTGTGCCCACATTTCTACCCTCTCCCCCAACCGACCCTCTATGCACTTTTCCCATGTGCCTGTCCCACCCCTTTTCGACCCCCCTACAGTTTCAGTTATGATAATGCCTTCTGGAAGTTTGTCATAGTCTTTAACCTCTCTTTCTATAAAAAAAAAAGTACTTCCTAAGCCAACCCAGTGGTGCCGAGGATTTAGGCATCGGATATCACACCTCTAACCAAGCCAGAGACCTGAGTTCAGGAGCAGTGTCGGGTCACCAAGGGTTGGTTTGGGAGGGGAGAAGATGAAGCATCCAAAGGACTGCTCTCCTCTCCCAGGAAGGGGGAACATGCTGGGCAACTCCTAGAATACCACCTCACGGAGGCATGGTGGCACGGCAGTGAGTGATGCTTAGATGAGGTGGCTGGCAGCAGAAGTGTGTGTGGGTGCATGCCTCTATGCGAGATGAGGTGGCTGGCAGCAGAAGCGTGGTGGGTGCATGCCTCTACATGCGCAGATGCATCAGTACACAGCACTGGCAAGTGGTAGAAAATAGAGGAGCCAGCTAGTGATATCTTGCTAACTCTTTGGCCAGTATTACTGCCCAGGCAAGTCAGCATCTGGATTGGGACTCTTGGTAGGGGTAGGACGAACCTCCCCTTCGTGGCTAGAGATGGAGCAAAATTTAATGTTGCTGGTGAAATTCTGGCAAAATTACGAATTTCACCATGCAAAATATTTCACAAAATTCACGCATTCCTCGAAATATTTTGCACGTGAGAAATGTGGAATTTTGCTATCGAATTGCAGAATTTCACCTACGAATGGCAGAATTTCATCTGTGAGTGGTGAAATTTCACTGTTCATGAATTTCACAAAATATTTTGCATAACAACATTTGTAGATTTTGCCCATCTCCATTCTTGGCCCTGCCACAGGGGGTAATCCATGGCCAATTTATCCTGTGATTAAGTGCTGTGGGAGCCAGATGTCAGTCAGGGTTTGGCTGGGGCTGAGTGGGGTGCTGGCCCCCAGGAAAAAAGCTTGATTAAAAAAATTTACTTCCCGACATCCTTTTTGCCCCTCCCTCACCAGTTTCATGGAGTTTCCATTGGGGCTCCTGCTACCACTTATTGTGAACAACTCACCTGGTTTATTCCACAGAAGTTCTTGAATGTATCAATCATGTCTCCCCCTCTTCATTCTGTCCTCAATGTGCACAAACTGAGATCCCAAAATGCTCACCATAAGACCTCCCTTACTGCTCAGTTCAATAAACAGAGACTGAAAACAGTAAATATTGTGGTGCAACTGGTAATTGGAACTGTGCAATTAACAACTGAACTAAATACTGGAAATGCTTATTGCTCTAAAATTTAGGATAATGTTTAACTTTCTAAAGCTTGTGATAATGTTTAGCACTCTAAAACTTAAGATAATGCTTATCACTCTAAAACTTGCATTAATTCTTATCATTCTAAAGTCAAGGACCATGTCCTGATATCCCCAGAATGATGGGGGCTATGTTTTACCTCTAACTGTCTGATAAAAGAAAGGTTACCTCTTGTAGCCATAGGCAACCACCAGCCCTGAGAAGTACCTTTGTAAGATCAGACTTCTGTGACTAGCTACTTTGCCAGCCCAGTCTACTGGTCTCTCTCTGACACCTTAGGGTCACCCCACTTTGGCTATGTCTCCTCACCACACTGACCAATATATCTGATGAATAGGCCCATGGCCTGCCTTTTCTAAGAGGATAACGCTGTCACTGACCAACCTATCAACTAAGTTCCTTGTGTATGAACGAAAGTGGGGAGGGGGGGGTGCTAGTGTCAGGTCACACCACTTGCCACTGGTTGAAATTAACAAGCCTCTGGGGATGTTGGAAAATTGCACCCCTCTGTTCCTAGCTGATCTATTGAAGGGCTTGTCTGATGGCACACTGTGTTCCTCACTGATAGCTGAATCATCAGCCACACCTCCAGAAGGTGGGGTACCTACTGGTGGACTGTCCCCATTCCAAAACTAGCTGACCTGCTAGCAGATTCTGCTTGGGGGCACCTGGTGGTAGCCTCCATCCTTCCTCTGCTAGCCAACTAGCTAGCTGAACTCTGGGATATCTGCAGCCTCCTTCTGCTAGCCTCCTGAGTCAGGGCTTTCCAGTGATAGCATTCTCCCAGTTTGGCTCTACCATCCCATGGCAGCTTTTCCCTGGCTCTTCTCTTCTGGCTGCTCCTCATTTTGAGCTCTTCTGGCCTTTCTGCTCTCTGCTGTGTCTCCACTCTGAAATCCTGCTGGCAGCCTTCTTTTATACTGCTGGGAGGGGGTGTGGGTACACTGGGTGCTGGGTGGTTCCATGATTGGCTGGGGAAAGGAGCAATGCTGTTTGGTCATGCAAATTAAGGACTTGACAAACACAATCAATCAACATAAGTATTTGTTAGTCAAGCCTTGTGCCTAGCCAGGCTTAGTGCCCTCTTCCCTGCGTGTGGTGCTGCCAGCAGCTTTAACAGACCTTTCTTTCAAAAGGCAGCAAATGCTTTTAATGTGCCGCAGCAGGCACCACAGGCTCAGGCCTTCCATGACAGGCACTTTTAAACAAAAGGAAGAGTTTCTCTCGATAGGTTGGGGGCTGGGGTTGTCTTCCCACAACCAAGCACACATACAAAAAGAAGTGGCCACTGATGCAGGCAAGGGAGGGCAGCTGCCTGGCTCACATGGCTTAGCTACAAAACAGCGTTTACACTAACATAATGCTGAAGGGTATGGACCAAGGTCCTGATCACTTCTGCCATCTATGTTGACCTCACCAAAGCCTTTAACACCATTTTGCATGCCATTGTCCTCACAGAGTTTAGTAGGGCTGCTCTCACCAACATCTGGATCAAGTGGTTAAGCTCCTAATTAGCTGATGGCTCCCAAGCAGTCCCTGTATGAGATGCCCACCCCTTTCCCATCAGTTGAGGTGTTACCCATAGCTCTTAGGTCCCATTCTGTTCACAATACTTCTTCAAATCTACCAAAGCCTGTGTTTTCTCATACATTTATATGTACGTTGACAACACAAGGTCCTTGCCTTTGGATTCTCAGTCCCCAGAATGGCAGCTCTGCTTTAGCATGGCTTCAACAGTGTCCAGTGCTGGTTTGGAGCCAATAAACTCTCACTTAATGCCAAAAAATGCCTAAAAATGGTCTCCATGATCACCATGTAGCAACTGGCCATGTTCTAGTCCACCCCATTCTTTAGTTCCCAGAGTAGCTCCATCTTGGGTGAAGTACTTTTCTTTTAACACCTCTGTGTTTGATTGTCACCCCAGCTTTCAATGCCACACTGAAGCCTCCATGAAACTGTTGTCAAAATAATCCTCACATCACTTGATGAGGACGTGGTTAATAGTGTTACCTCTGAGACCACACTGACCAGACTGAAACCCCTTTTTCCAATTACTCTGTCCTTAAACTGTCACCCTTGTACTTACTATTTCTCTCTTTGCTGTGACTTATTCTCCACTCCTTGGGGGACAGATATCTCTCCCACCATCATCTCTCTAATCTCCAAATTCTGGCATAGCTCTCTTCCCTGCTACCTCAGATCTCTGCTTACCTGTCTCTCCACCTACTGCCACAGATCTACCAACTGTTCTACTTTCTGCCTTCCCCATCCAAAAACTTCTGGGACCTACAGGTCCCAGGTGGGAGGGGGGGGCTCTCCTAGGCATGGCCCACAGCATCAGGGTTAGCTACAAGGCAGCCATCAGACATCACACCAGTTCTAGTAACCGACCACTCAGCAAAGATTAAGCCAGGTAAGTCCTAAGGGGCCAATGGGATGCAGTCCAGAATCATAGTATATCTAAAGGACAAACTGGTGGTACCACTTGTTAACTTTTCAGGAGTTTGTCCAGACAGGTGTAGTGGCAGAGGACTGAAAAGTGGCTAGTGTGGTCCATCTTCAACAAGTTCTGGTCAGAGCTGGGTTGGACATTTCCTGTTTCCTGATAGGCTAAACAAGTTCTGAGACCCATATGTTAATTCTGCACAAAAGCACAGAACTGAACAAGTTCAGGCAATGGGATCTTGAATTTGGACAACTCACATGCAGAATTCATGAGCCACTTCACTCGTTCCTTATTTCCATCATGAACCTGGCTGCTTCCTTTACTCATACATAAAACCTTTTAACTAGGCCCTAAAATAAAATTCCCTTAAATTAAAAAAATAATTGAATGTTCTTTATACTCAGCCCCTCCTTATACACATAAACAAATTTAAAAAAATCAAGAACTATTCCGTTTTCATTTCTGGTGTTTCTCTGATAATCAAAAAAAAAATCCCTCTCCTTTCATTACCGGTTTGCCAGACAACTCCTTGAGTCGTACCCTGCAAAATACGAAACTAAGGTTCTGGCTCCACGTAAGGCCTGTATGTGTGTTGATGTGCGTACCCCAGTGGAACTCCGCAGAATTTTGAATTCATGTATTCCATGTTATCATACCATGTGTGTCTGTTGGGGGGAGGGAGAATTCTATTATTGAAATACTGCAGAGGTTTGAGTTCCTGTATTCCATTGTAATACATGGTTTCAGTGTTTCTCTGTGGAGAATTTTGGCACTTGAAAACGCGCAACACTGCTTGCTTCTAAGGTTCCAAACTGTAACAGCACTGCTCTCATGTCAGATTGATGGTATTATAACTTAGAACCTTACAAACAGCAGCACATGCATCAGTAGTTTAAACCACAGCAAGGAAATCCCAACTGTGATTGCACTGCTCTGCATCACTGGTATGGTGATGACGTCATCGCCACGGTGCCTATGGGGAATGTAAGACTGAAAGAAGCTGTGACAGTGAGTTAAATGCAAAATGAGGAGAGAAAAAAAAGAAACCCTGAAACCTTGCATTACAGAAAATAACACATGTGAATCCAGCTGTTAAGGTGCTATAACACCATCCATGACGTCAAACACCTCTCAAGCTTTGCTCTTGAGGAGGAGGATGTCATGGAACCCCTCGATGGTGTTACAGCACCATAACAGATTTGTTCCCATATGCTATCCTATTTGTAGACAGTCACACAGTGTACTAAATGTGAGAAAGACAGATGACTGGCAGTTGAAAACCGTTTGTGGAAGGACTATTTTACATTGTTTAGCAATATTTTATTATTTGTTTAGCGGCGCTTTTAAAACTTTTAGAGTGTTCATGTTTTTAAGCACAGTAAGGCACTTTGGGGCATTGGTTGTGCTGGTTTTACCACACTTCCAGGGCTGAAGACACTCAGCTTGTGGCCTCATGCCTTACTATGTCCCTGGCTCAGGATGACCTAGCGAAGATTATCTATGCTCTTGTCACCACAAGGTTGGATTACTGTAATGCTGAATACCTGGGGATATCTGGAGGTTTGATGCTTTCACTGCAGCTAGTGCAGAATGCCATAACCTGGATGTTGGTAGGCTTCTCATCGAGGGACCACATTATTCCGGTTCTGTGTGCCCTGCACTGGCTGCCTTTGCGTTTGCGCATTACCTTCAAGGTCGGGCTGTTGACATACAAGGACCTACGTGAGTTGGGACCAGACTACTTAAAAGAGCTCCTGATTCCTCATTAACCACTCCGCCCTCTTCAGTCCACCAAAGCTGGGTTGCTGGCATCCCCACCTCAAGTCTCAGGTCATCAGGTGATAGAGCCTTTGGGGGTGGCAGCCCCTGCTATTTGGAATTCAATCCCTTATCATATTCATACAGCCAGCTCAGTGAAGGCCTTTAAAGCCTCACTAAAAACCTTTCTATTTGATCAAGCTTTTAATTTGACCTGATTTGCTCTTAGCGTTGCCTTGCTAAATACATTTTATATTTGTTGTTTTGGTTTAATGTTTTGTAAAACACTCAGAGCCCTTGCTGGATTGAGCAATATATGAATAAAATTTGCCTCACCTTGCCTAAAACATCAATTTCATCTTTGTTGGTTTTGGTCATGCCCTGTGGACAGCTAACAAGAAGTCTGCTTTCAGTGCTGGAAATGGAAATAATTCACTAAGGGAAGAACCCATCACCTTTGGTCTAGTATCGAACATATCTGACACGAGGCTGAGGATATTGTATAACAGGAAATATTCACTTTTTTTTTTGCCATTTTCACTGGTTTCATATTAATACTAAAATAAAAAGACAGTGAATATTAGGTAACTCACTATGCAATAGCAGCACTAGTGCTCTACCAGTGAAAATAAGATGGACTGAACATGCATGCTTCTTCCTTATACAGTACGTTCCATTGTTACACTTCATTAAGTCAGTTTTATGCCATTAGGGGTGTACATTTTACATAGAAGCAGTCCTTCCTCATTATACTCCTGGAACTGCATCAGACATTTAATTTCACTCCTGTAACTGGGTCCCCGGATCCCTCCCATTTCCACTACTATCTGTGTTAAGCTTCATTAAGCAGCCTTAAGAATGTGACAGAGAGATGGTATTGGGGTCTAGCAGTTAGATCACAGACTTGGTATGCAGCAAGTTCAGGTTCAAATCCCGCTACAGCCACTAACTCACTGTTACCCTGAGCATGCCGCAAAAGCTCTAAGTCTAAGAGCAAAGCTCATGAGATATCAGGAATTAGTACAGTGTTCTGCAGCAGGTTAAACTGGGTTTTGCTCTGCTTCCCAGTACAAAAAGAACATTGAGGCAGTTGAGAGGATGCAACTCAGGCACAACCAAATGATCAGGGTATGGGGGAACAAATGGTTTGAGAGAAGCTGGTGGCCCTTAACATGCTCACCCTGTAGAAAGGGGACATGATTTCAGACTTTTGAAGACTCAGCGGGATTGACAAGACTGAACATATGGAGATGTCTGACCTGGTGTGCTCCAGCAGGTCACAGAGACAAGTGCTGAAGCTCAAAGGTGGTAAATGTATGGGTAACATTGGCAGCCACTTTTTCTCTCAAAGGCTGGAGAACCAATGGAACAGCCTACTAGCCAAAACAGCAGATGTTTATTTTATTTACTTGCAGTTCTTGACCAGGAAATGTACACTGAGCTGAGGACAGTGCATGTCCACTTGCATCCTGTGGGGTTGCATGGACCTGTTTTATTGATGATCAGAATGTTCACCTGGACATCTGGGGCAATCCCTTACTCTTTACAATGAGTGCTGGTCAGAACCTGGCCTGGACACACAACAAAGATGTGCAGAAGAGACCTTGGTTTAATGTCTCCTGCAAAGGATGAGCAGTCCAATATTAAGGCAGTATGGGCTTGCAAGGAAAGCCTGGAAAAATGTATGCTTACCAATGGAGCCACGTGGTACCCTGAGTAGTAGGGTGAGTGAGAAATCCCTATAAATGAGTACATGTTAACACGGCATTGTTTTTGGTCCATGCTTATGAAGCAGGTGAGGAGGGACTTGGAGGGACTAGTCCCTTTCAAACTTAAATTACTATTTCTGGTAAATAATTAGTTATTTCCTGGGCCTCTTGGGCTCTCTTATTTAACCTTAGTTAGGTAGGAATGGACAAACACAATGGGCCAATGGGTCCTTTTCTGCCGGCAGATGTGATGTTTCTACGTAAATGTTTTTAAGCAATTTTCTGACACACTGGGCCAGGCACATCTTGGAGCGACTTGCCTGTTCCAAACATGTCAGCTGCTGTATAATATTGTTAAAGTCATCCTTTAAAGGGTATATAAGCCTGCCTTTCTGTTTCTTATTATAGTTGGAAATCTGGATATATCTATAACCTGTTCAGTCTTGCTAATGTACTGCTTCTTGTTTTCATTGAAGTAATGTTTTTTTTCTTAATGCTCCCTTGTTGATGCAGCTTTCTCCTAGCCTCATATTTTATTTTATGTATTTATTTTTTAACTTGCTATTTATCCTCCTACTCTCCAGCTGGCCCATGACCCTCCTCCTAGGACCCTGCATGGCCCCAACCCTGTCATCCCAACCTCTGCCGGGACTTACCTTTTTCCTGACCTGACTACTCATAGTATCTCCTCCACATGATAGAGGCCATTGGGATGGGTGAGGTCCCTCTGTAACAGACAGGTTGTGCAGCCAAGAGAGAGCCCAGGTCAGCGGGTGCGGGGTCTGTGGTCCAAGCAGGGCCATCATGCTGCATCAGTTGGGCTTTTCTATTGTTCTCCCACCCCTTAGGGATGCGGCAGACAGCAGGCTGGAACAGACCAGCCAAACGGCGTCCCTCCATCCCTGCTTAATCTGCCTCAGCCTGCTTCGCCAACCGTGCTCTGCCAGGTGGCAGTCGTGTAGCGGAGATGTCACCCTTCCCTCCCCAGAGGAGGAGACTGTCTGATGGAACACTCAGTCCTCCTCTCCCCGACCTACCCTCTGATCACCCAGGCTCATTTCTGAATCTGTCATAATAATTTTATTTTACTTATTAGTTTCAAACCACAGTAATATAAGTGGAGTGGAAGTCTAGCACAATTGATGTCACTGGGTTCCAAAATGGACAGGCAAATATATACATATCAGGTAGGAAAAACAGCAAGGAAAAACAAGACTGTTTAAATGAATATAAGACACTGTACACTAGGAAGAGAAAGCAGCCCACACACATGCCTAGATTTCTGATTTCATAGCAAAGTCATTTAGTTTCTGAGTAAGGTTGTTGCTTTTTTGACATCTGTGTAAAGCACAAGAGAAACTGACTATACTTACAAAAAGGAAACAAAAAATAGCAAGCAACTTGGCGCTGTAATGCATATTAAATAAACTAAAAGCTGTAACCTTGTCATGCATTTAATCGGCAATGAAATGTCACAGTGATTCTTAAGAGAATTAATAATGAATGTGCTGTGATAAACCTCTGAGAAAGCAGATACCACTGATGCACTGTAGAGCACAGAAAAGATCCAAACAGGCCGTTTTTCCCCTCCTTGCAAGATGTTACTACTAGATACCTTAACATGCAATAAAATAAACCTGCAGAATGAACTCACCTAGAGATGCTTAAAAAAAAAACAGATAAAACCTCCCTTCTTGTGACCAGCACTTATTCTAACCTTATGCTATCCTGACCTTATGCATAACTGTTCTCAGCATGTAAATAGCTCTTCTAAGTCGCTAATCATTCTCCTTCACATTTCCTCTTGATCCCTTCCACTCTTTCCCCCTCACCCCTCTATGGCTTTCCCCCTATCCCCCCCCCGTTATATTTTCCTTGCTCACTTTAAAATGCTTTGTCCCATACCTTCTCACCTCTGACGAGGCCCCTGGGCTGATGCCATCCCTTAACTTGTTGGTTATTAGATATCAGGCTGAGTCTGTTCTCATTTTCCTGTAAAGGGTCATTTCATAAGACCCCACCCCCTCTAATATGACCCTTTGAATTCCACGTTTTAATCAAATATGCACCATGGCATGCACTGTACAATGTCACATGTATTGGAACTTCTCTAGTCATACACTCTTGTAATGTCTTGTATAATTCCTTGTTTTGTTTGCTCTCTGTCTCATACTTTCCCAGTATGTACTGTTTATCTGATGTGGAACCTATGAAACGAGCTTGTTCTCAAAGGTGTTATCTGAAATTTAAAAAAATAAATAAATAAACAGAGGTGGGGGGGTTCATGAACTGAAATGTGATTTTACATAGCTTACTGGGAGTTTGCCGTATCTCATGTGGGACATCATCATTAAATGTAAAAAAATACCCTATGCCTTCTTTTTTTAATTTATTTACAATTTTTGGCTAGAAAGATGCACTAAGCTGAGGCTTGTTGCCAGCTGTGTCCTGGGAGCACTGGGAAGTTAAGTGACTTGGCCATAGTCACATAGCATGCAAGTGGTGGCTGTGGGATTCAAACCTAGTTCTCCGGTTTTTAGCTCAGTGCTCTTAACCACTAAACAATACTGCCTCCTAGTAGTTAGTAGTAAACAGCTTATGCTAAAGTTTCTGCTAAGAGTCTAAGACCATGCTGCCCCCCCCCCCTTAAATTTACATGGTTCACACTACAATATGTAGGGGTCCCAGTCAAGGAAAATGACTATATGTAGGACTAGTGTATAGGAATGCAAACCAGGGTCTTTTTGTTAAAAAACTCTGTTTCTCTGTGGCAATCTAGAGTGAAATGCGGGAACATTTTACCCCAGCTAATCCTCCAACCCCTGTGCTGCCAGACCCTGCGAACTACATTTGTGAAAAAAAGTCTTAGCTACTGCTGAGCCAAGGAAGACTTTAGCCTTCAGAAACTGAAAAGGTAGTACTAGGCAGAGTATGCCCTGATATCTGGCTTCAAGTGAGAAACCTGTTTTATGGCAATCTGCCACTGGTGACCATTAGGACGGAGTGTAGTACTGGCGGGCATGCCTGCTGTGTCACCATTTGGCTACTGCATCCTCTTCTTTGCTCTGTATTTTAGTTTACCAAATAGTCAAATAAAAAAGTAGCAATACTAAGACTTAACTGATAAGCCTTTTTTGTTAAAAATATTATTGCTGTTTTGGTGGAGGTAAATGTTTTTCCTGCCACTAGGACTTCAGTATACCCATCCACAACAAAACCTGCTCCCTGAAAGAGCTCCTCTATCCAGATGCCCCTGACTGCTCTCTCCATTCTTTAAAGGAGGGGTCTCCTGAAGGTCATAAGGTCCAGCCTTAAGTTATCAGGGGACCAGATGTTTACAGTAGCAGCATCCATCTTGTGGAACCAGCAACCATGAGGTCTTAGGGAGGCCCCCCCCTCTGTTGAAATGTTTAAAAGGGTTTGAAATATCATCTGTTCTCACTGGGTTTTCCCTTCTTATTAATAAAATATCTGACTGTAGCACTTGTGATTATTTGTGATAGTTATGTATAATATTTCTATTTATAGTTGCTATAGCTGAGCTGTTAATACGCTGTATTCTTGTTTGTATGCTTCATAAGACACCCGGGAGTCAGTGGGATTGGAAACCAAAGAAACAAATAAAATAAATACATAAAGTACTACTGCAAAAAGATCCTATGCATTTGAAAATAGGCACAATGCCAACCACTTAACTTCAATACTGTTCCCTGTCAGCCTCTTCTCACCATATACACAACTTAACAGATCATGCTTACCACCTCTGTAAATCCCACAGCAGCCCAACACAGCGGCACCAGCTGGTGAAGTACAGCTTCATTAGGTGGGAGACCTAGGACTGAGTCTCGGCCCCAACGCCCCATGCCCTATGCCGGTGGGGCCTGCAGCATGATGCCGTCATAGGGCTCCAACCCCTGTATGAGCTGTACGCCGTGCTGTAATAGCTCCTCCTTTGGCAGGGAGTGGAGGTGGCACTTATGTCATGGGTGAAAAAGAGCTGATTTCCATGAAAGCTCCCTCCACAGTGGGCGTGTGACTCCTCCAACCTGAACATGACTCGCATTTGAGTTTCCTAAAGGCAGGACACTGCACCATACTACTGCTGGGAATACCAGGCAGGGCATACTACTTAACTGTAAGCAGTGTGACCAGGATACCCCAACCCCCACCGCAACAGCTGTTACCCCCTAGGACACTCCAGAAAACAAGCTGTCACAGGTCAGTGTACCTTTCCTGGTACAAAACAAAATGTAAATAAATAAATAAACAATACAGCATATTCTTAGGATCCTCATTCTTCAGCAACAGAGAAAGGTCACAGAGCCATTACTACTGGGATTAATGGAAGACCGAATTCTCTTTTTAGCCATTTATAGAAGGACTGCTTAGTGCTCTCCAGGGCTGATTTTCTGTTCCTGACAGGGGCCAGATTTTTTTCGTGTCCCAGAGATTACTTTATTTACACTTTTCACTGAATCAAGTAATTTAGAGTGTAATAACAAATCTCACTGTGCTATACTTTGCATTATACAATGGTAAAAAAAAATTCTGGACTCTGATTGGTCAGTGTGTCCCCGAGACAGTTACGTTATTACACAATAACATCACTGTATGGATTTGCTCTAAGATATTGATTAATTTTTTTCAGAAACAAAGATATATTGCCACACTAAAAATCGACTAGAACCTTAAATATTTTTATTTTTATTTTGTATAACATCAAGCCATTGTATAATTGCAATCGCCTTGTGCTTCAACCCGCCCAAGAATTACGTTATTACACGATAACACACACCTTGTCATGCCTTATTGCTTGATTAATTATTGTCAGGGAAACTGGCCAAATGATGATGAGTCCATACTGGAGATGCAGGTGGCCATTGTGGACCCGATTTCCACTCCAGGTCCTAGTCATCTATGCTCAGACTCAGGGATGGGTGGGGGAAGGGTTCCAACCCCTCCACTTCAACTCCTCTTGTGGAAGGATGAGAAGCAAGCTTGGTGTTATAGCTTACCATGCAACATTGGTCTCCACCCAATGCAGGTAAGTCATAGCTGGGATGGGATCAGCTATGGGAAGAAGTCTGGTTCACATTTGCAAAACTTCCTGTGCACATGGCCTGTTACATCTCCCAGGACACAGTGTCATACCCTTGCACTTACTAATAAAGAAAGACCCCCCCCGCCTCAGAATTGTCCAATCACAGTCCCATATGAACTCCTGTTTCTGTAACCTATCCCCCTCATAAGCCTAATAAAAGAGGATCGACCCATTATCTGCCCCCTGAAGTGATGATGATAAAATATAATTGGACCATATACACTTACAGTGTAGTTCTATTTTCAAGTAAAAGCTGGTTGGAATATATATCCATAAAGGTACATAGAATTTCAACGATTACGCAAATTGACAAGACACAATAACAAAGTAAATGCTACAGCACAGAAAAGCAACATGCAATTTTATAAATGTCAAAAACACAAGAGTGAAAACAATCAAATCAAATCAACTGCCCGCTATTCCTAAACAACACAATGGGCTTATGCTAGGGTAAATTCAGTGCTGCATGTACAAATTACTGACAATAACTCAGTGTAGTTAGGTTAACAGGGTTTTAGTTTGCCCAACCTGAGCTATCTAAGCCTGGCTCAATCACTGAAAGAATGGCATGCAGTGTCTTATAATACCTGGCCTGTTAAGAATACAATAAAAATGCTACACTTCACTTCCAAGTGCCTCTGGCAAATCTTTACTAAAACGCTACAGCAGCAGACTCTTGGGATTAGACAAAGGATTTAGTAAATGTAAAATGAAAAAACAGCTATTGTAAAAAAAAAAAATGCCATTACATTATGATAGCAGCTATTGAATGATAAACATGAATAGTGCTGCCCTGCGGGGCCTTTCTTCAAAGCTAATATACAATGAACATAAAACTATTAATATGAAATTCATTTAAACATGTTGCCCTGCTAGATGTCTTAAGGATGCCAAGGCCTGCAATAGTGTTTTTATGTTTTTTAAGCAGTATAATTAAGAAGAGCTATAAAATTAAAAGAAAATTATTTACAATTTAACAACAATGGATTGCAACTTCACACCAACCAAAGGAATAATCAAAGTGCCTATACCAAGGCTTGGCACTGCTACCAATAACCCCCATTCCTTTGCTCCACATTAGTTTGCTTGCCCCTTTATCAGAGGACCATCAGGACCCATTAAAAAGAAAAATGTTCCCAGATTAAAAAAAGCAAAGTGAGAAAGCAGTGCTAGGGATAGGGGTTGAATTATATGAGAAGAGCATTCTATGAATGCTATTATCAGAGACAATAATGAAGTCTTTAAAAATAAATCTTAACAGAAGCTCGGCAGCAGATGGAACTTGAAAATGGAAAGCATACAGACTTAAAAATGTTCAAGTGGAATGCTGCCAAAGTGACCGTATTATGCTGAACTAATCTCCATCCTAACACAAACATGGGTGGGAAGATGGGTGCTAGACTCGGGGGGGGCAGGCAATTTAAGGATTCTGGATCTCTCTAGGGGTGACATTGTTTTCACCAGTGTTGGGCACACGTACCCAACCAGACTTCTAGTTTATCTGCAGAGTGATTTCCAGCGTTGGGGTGGGGGGCACAATGCTGAGTACTCTTGAGGAAAGGGAGGTGGTCAGTGTATCATGGATGGATGGAAAGAAAGAGAACAAAAATGTAAGAGCAGCCACTGCAAGCAAAGATGTAACGGGGCAGGGATGGGGTGAAGTAGGGTTATAGCATTAATTGGTGGAGCATATTAGCATAAAGTGAGCATATGAAGTGTGCACTAGCTTCAAGATGGCATTGCTACTGTTTACATCAAAAAGGTTTGGAGCTCATTTAAACACAACCACACTGTCGTGTAAGGTAAAGGGAAAAAAACTAATCTCATGACATAAATCCTTAATTGGGCGCATAGTTGCATCTTCTACTTCGCTGTCTTCCCCTCTATCTTTCACTTATGGTTGGGGTTCACATTTGAACACCATTCAGAGAGAATGGCTTCTCTGTTCTAACTGACCCGCCCAACCTGACTTTTTGAAATTCCAAAATCCTTAGCAATGGATGCAAGGGAAGCCTTTGGGGTCTGCAAGGCTTCTATAACCTTTACTCTCTGTACAAAAGACAATTTGTTTCGTTTTGCAGCCACCCTGGAAATTCTGACATCAATCAAGTACAACATGTTTTGATATCTGCCCACTAAAGCATCCCAACAAAGCGGAACAGCTGTCCCATTTAACCAAACAATCTTCCAATTGAAATTAATGGGGACAAAATCGGTTACCAGGGAAATGTCCCTAATAACTGAATGTCCCCATTAACTGCATCCCTATTAAGTGGCTTGCACTGTATTGCATAGGGAAGGCTAGAAAATTTGGACACTTTTCCTTTAACCTCCTTGCACTTTGTTTGACCTCTCAGTGGTGCCTTATGGCTAACACCACAGGTCATGCAATGTAAAGCACTTTGAGATACAGTGTGGCACTATATAAAACCAAATTTCTTTTCTGTTCTTCCTCTAGTCTACTTAACCTTCTTGAGCTCTCTTTAACCTCTCCTTGAGGCCTTATGGCCGCTGCCACTGTTCATGGAATGCAAATCACTTTGTGATACTGCATGGCACTACACAAAACCAAGTGTCTTTTCTTTAATCTCCCCTCCCTAACTTCCTTCCATTACAGGCAACTTTCCAAATAGGGCTCTTCCAGTCCTAACAGTTATATCCCGTTTAAAATGAAAGGGTTTTACTACCACTAGGTTTTTACTGCTAGTGCCTTGATGTTCTCGTTTCTTGTTGATGGCTCCATTTCACAGTGCTGCTCGCCGGGACTGCTCAGGATGCAGTCGGTACAGAGTAAATTCATCAAGGTGACATATTGTATTTCTCCAGGTTGCTAAATCCAAGGCTTTGATGACAAGGATTTTATAAACGTTACGACAAGCAGCAAATAAAATCCAGGCCCTCACAAAATCCTAAGAACTTGGCAGCCTGAAAAAAATGAAGTTGATGCTTCCCTGTGCATGAAGTGAGGATGAGTATCATGGGGTTCTTCCTCTTTAGTATTAAAATTAACTTTCAGTAGGTGCAATTTCAAGGTTTGATGCAACTGGAACAATTTTTCAATTATGGCCTCGCTAATGCTGTAATAATTTGGCACAATATCAATAATACACAGGGTGACATGCACCAGCTCACTGGCTCCAAGGACCTAGCCAAACTCTATTCTTCACTGAAACCCTGTGCTAAAAAATAAACACTGGCTTTTGTTCTGCATAAAACCAATCTCTGTTGTCTGACTCGTAGAAATGCATTTCTCTCACTTGAAAAAAGTGGCAACAGTTTCAAGATTCTGGTTTTATATATACTTCATAATTTCACCCCCCCCCCCATTTTCCACGGGCAACCACCATGGTCCTGTCCCATCCAGGATCTTCTCCTGATGTAAGGAGCGTACAGGTATCTATCTATGCCCAAAACCATCCTTCCACATTTTGAATTCAGGATCTAAAAGGTTATTGTTTACAAATCTCATTTTGATAATTTAATTTACATATATTTTCATATTGATTAGATGTTAATTACTCACCTATAGTTAGTTTGCATGTTGCATCACAAGAGGTGTTTCTCATGGAGAGGTTAAGTTAGTACAAGTTTACACAGCATACTAACTCGTACCTGTTTATGAAGCTGGGCTGCTTGGACATGATGAACCTAGAGTCTATTGCTACCTTAAATACTGGTACTTACATTTTTGTTAATTGTCAGATGCCAGTATCCTGTATGTCTATACTGTAATGTCACTTTTTTTTTTTTTTTTACATTCTATTTATTCGCTCCGGTGGACCAGGGCATCTCTTGGAAGTGCCCACTTGACTGTCGCCTCTACTCCCCTGCCTGAGACCTCCCTCCTCTGGGACACTCTTCCAAGGACTTTTCAGCCCCCCAGATCACCCCCCCGGGGGGAGGGACCCGCCCCATCTACTTGGCGGCCTTTCTGCGATTAGAGGGTCAGTCCTGATCGAGGGCCATGGGGGACCATTAGAAGGATGGTACAGTGTTGGTGATGTGGGCTAGGTCCCAGGAGCCTCAGTTGCCTCCCTGGACCTCTGAGGTATTTTTGCTTTGCGGCTTTCCTTCTGGACTGTGGTCATGGACCAATGTGCCGACATCTGCTGCCACTACACCCCAGTCACTGCACCGCAAGTTCCTTGCACAGTCCCCGATCTCCATCAGGGGCTGCTTGGCCTGGATCCTCCCCCAGGAAGGGAGAGCAGTCCTCCAGATGCTCAGTCCCTTCCCTCACCTGCCGACCCTCAGTGGCCTGAGTCCATTCCCGGACATAGGTCGCCGGCATGGCGCAAGGTGTGGTGTCCAGCACCTCAACCCTCAGCACCACTGGGCTGGCTCTACTGTAATGTAACTTGTCGTACGAAATGTTCTGCCTTATGGAATGGGTCATTCCAGAAAATAGGCATTGTAATCAGCATACTAGCCCTGTTATCAAAATAATAAACAAATAACAGTATCACTATGTTAGGTTCTTTTGTTGTCACAAAGATGCAAATGTAAGAAAGAAAGAAGACCATTGGCCCACTGTATTATTTCCACCAACAACTCTGGTCCTGATCTACAGTGGGACCAACAGACATACAGGGCACATGCTGCCAGAAATCCTCCACAGCCTATGCACCCTTACAGAATCCTTAAACTCCTGACATGCAGGGCATGGAGGTGTACCAGAAGAGAGGGTCACCAAGTTTTAAGTTTGTATCAGACAAGGTCCACATGGAGCAAGAGACTGTGGGATACAACAGTTCTCCAAGGACTGTCACATTCCTGTATAAGCCAACCATTTTTTTCGGCCTCCTGGCCTCTTCTCCATTTTGGAAAGCTGGGAGTAACAGGTTGGAATCATCTGAGTCCCACAGGTGTATGGGGAGGCTGTGCTTACAGAGTACAAAGGCGTTATAGCAGGGTCCCCCCCAGCATAATGTTGGTGCCCTCTGCACGCTCTCTCTGCAGTGCAGGAATTGTTTTGGAGGTTGTACAAGTTGCAGTCCTGCTCACCCCCACTCCCCCGTGTTAGTCCCTCGCCCACGCAGAGGCACAGCTGGGGTTGGTGAAAGCTTCCACTGGGGGAACACATCACTCTGTGGATAAGAGTTTGCTTTTGTTTTTGCAAAGGGTGTGAGACCATGCAGTGTAGAGCTCTGGCAGCTATGTAGCACTCCAAATATCTCTTGTAGATCTGACCTTTAATAGGAATACTGTAACCCCTTTTTTCCCCCAAGGTGCTTGTCTAGTTTACACTTGAAGATAGAAACAGTGTCGACTGCACCACGTGTTCCAGAAGTCTGTTCTGAGTGTCCACCACTTGTTCTGTGAAGTAGTTCTTCCTGATATATCCCTTGAATCTTCCTCGTTTCAAAGATATTGAGGGCCCTCTTGTCCGCCTTGTATATCCTGAAGAGCTGCATTTGGTCAGATATTGGTACCCCTTTTAGATGTTCAAAATTCAGTAATGGTTTTAAAGTAAATTTCAAATATATTAATATTGCAGTTTTGCTGCCAAAATTAACATTTTGTAGATGGTCTTGTTCAGGTGGGAAGGACCCCACCTGGGGGGAGACATAGATGATAGGAAGAATCAGGGGGATCTGAATATGTGACCCAGTGAGCTGGAGCAGTGTACCATAAGAGAGGGTTGGAGCAATTGTATGGCATGATAGCGTAAGGAACTACAAGAGGAACAGAAGGAAAAGAATCATAATTTTGGCTCTACTGAGCCAGTAAACTGATCCCATTCACTTGTCAATCTGGCACTAGGCCCCACATTCAAAGATTTTCTGACATCTGAGTTTTGAGAGTCCCATATTCAAAGATTTTCTGACATCTGAGTTTTGAGAGTGCTCCAAAAATTTAGATGGCCTCTTGTTTAAAATTAAAGCCACCACTCAGCTTCGCTGGACCCCATGCACGAGGACACAATTTCCTGCCTTCCCTGCAAAGGTAAGTGTGGTAGTGGCGCTTCTACACAAGGGTGGTAAGGGGACCTAAAAGTTGGGTGAGCATCAGTGGAGGTTGGCAGGCTGAAGACTGAATCCACCTAAAACACACTGGTATCCCAATACGCCTCAGCCCTGCCCAATGGATCTTAGACCAAAGGAGGGGCAAGCACTGCTGCATCAGTTAGCTGAAGGACGATCAAGGCGGACCACTGGTGTCTGGGTGGGGACTGAACATCAGAGGCTAGACAACCAAACCAAGACGTCAAATTTGAAATACGGAAAAAAATTCCCACATTCAGGAAGCAAACTGAGAATGGAAAATGCCATCATTTTTTTTCCCTTGTATGTCAAACAAGACTGTCTACAAGGGCCTTTGAAAATGTGACCAAGGTTATCGATGAGAGCTACTAAAGTTAAACCACTGCCCTCTCTCTGTACCCCCTCACCACAAACACTAGCACAGACACTTTCTTAAAAAGTGGAGAGCATTATGCAGGCTTTCTTGGTCTGTGTTTTATGGAAGCTGGCCTTTCACAATCACCACAAGAAATGAAAAAGTGAGGAAGGCTAGTATAGAAATGCAATGACCGTAGACTTGTGGCATGTTTTCTAATAGGATTAACTGGACTAGAGAGATTAAGAGCCTGTAGCAAAAGACTCTGGCAGTATTGCATTGAAAGGTTTAGCTAGTTTAAACAAATGATATAATTTAATCAACATCCCCTAGGTTTATGTGGTCAACATATACATAAATATATAAATACACATATATATATATATATATATATATATATATATATATATATAGTAAGAATGAAACCACACTACAGTGCGGTGAAAGGAATTGCACCTTCTGAGCAAAGAAATACTACAGGTAAGCTTTATGTTTCAAAAAGGTTGCCTACCTTTATTCAGCCAAGTAGATCCAGCATCAATTGGTAGCAACAGCAACTATAGTTTATTTTTTACTCTAAGTACAAACAGACTTTGTGCAGGGTTGGGCAGAAAAAACAGAAATCCTTTCTGGTGCATCATGCCAACTATGCAAGTCAGCAGATAGGCACAATGATGCACGATCAGCTGATGTTTTTTCTGAGTCCCACCTTCCTCAGAGCTCTGAGGGAATTTTTCTTCTGTCCTACCCTGCACAAAGTCTGTTTGCAGTATGTTGCAGGGATGTGAGCAGGAACACTGCAGCGCTGAAAGACGAGATGAAATTCAATAAGGGCAGTCCCAAAAGGACAATCCAGATTCCAACAAATACTCTAACTTACACAGTTGGTACAATCTAACTTCTGGGTTTCAAACTATGGGTCATACAGAATAGGTCCTAAATATCTCTAACTGCATTACAACACTGGTCCAGGGCAAGGCCCTGATTCGGTACTCACAGACTCCTACTTCCAGCAGTCTCACTGAATGGCAACTCTGGAAGCAGGGCATTTCGGTTTTGCAGAAATTCAGCAGCTTCCTCGTGTATCTGGATGTACGCTGTGGCTGAAAAACTCTCTGGCTCAATCCCTCAATGATATCTTCACCCCCTGGGAGGATATTTCTTCCCCTACCCATACGGCAGGCAGCCCATTCTTTCTACCTAAATGTATCCCAGCACCAGTGATCTGGGTGAACTGACATGACTCTCCCAAGATCCAGAGCATATCAAAGCAACCTCTCTTTCTCTCTCTCTCTCTCTCTTTCTCTGAATAGTGCTTACTCAGAATACTCACAAGTTAAACCCATTCTGACTCTTGGGAATACAGGCTAACAACCCCAAAAAGCAGCAAGTCAAAGCTTAAGCCCCTAAGCAGAGGGCTTTGTGTCACAGTGTGTCCCACTTAAAGTCTCCCACTCAATCTGGTCATGCTAGCACTATCTAGCAGCTCTTACACATCGCTTCAGTGTCTGATTGGTTGATGGGAGGGCCTCGTCTAACTCCTTCCCTCTGACTGGTTGATTTGTGTGGGTTTTATGGTGAGGATATATGTCCAAGAATCATGTGGGGGCAACTTTCTGTGCAGTTTATGACCATGTGAGGTATATCTGCGTCTTCACTATTCCATTGGGCACAGGCTCACCGTTAACCTCTGGTCCAATTTCAACAGTTCAATGGGGTAAAAGGTAAATAAAGATGGCAGCACCCTTGCCTGAATTGGTCTTTTTATCATTTCAAAATGTGCTGCCTTCTGCTGTTACTTGTGAACATTTTCACCATTTGTACCAGTCCTGTTTGCCAGTCCAGTAGACTAAGCGTTATGGAGGAGCATGGTCAAACGTTACAGCCTTCCACTCGGTGCGGGTGGTATTTAAGTGGAGCACCACCAGCCACAGTTTCCCAGATGCTTTTGGCAGGGAGCCAGCAATCTCCTTGTCAACAGATGAGCTGATACTGAACTTGCACTTGATGAATCTGCCAAAATGTGGCACTTTTACCTTCGATAGTCGAACTTTTGACTCACTTTGGGAAAACTTAAAAAATTGGCTAGTTCATTAAAAAAACACTTTAGCCCTAGTGAGATTGCTGTGGCTAGTCCCATGATCATCTCTTTACCCATCCCCAGTCATTTTCCACCCCTCCTCCCTCCACAAGCATTTTTTATTAAAATAAAAACATTCACAGCACCTCACACTGCACCTGGTGCTGACCGAGTTATTTTTTGAAAATCTGACTGAAGGACCAGGGGAGGGTGGAAGAGGTTAAGACTGACTGGGGTGATTGACAGGATATAATGGACACCCTCAAACCAGTTTGCAGTATCCTGCTGCTACATTTTATGACCTTTTGCAATTTCTACAGCAATCAAGATACTGTTGTACTAGACAATGATATAGTAGCTTGAAAACTGGTGTTATTAGGAACTTTCTGTGTGCAGGTCTATAACATATCAATCTGTGAAAACATTATGCATGGAGACTGCAGTTATGCATTATGATCCGTGGTAGTTATTACAGCCTGAAGTAAAAATGATTCAACATGACTTTTATAACTAATTTGCTGTTGTAACGTTTTACAAAAAGATCTAGTTGGAAACTGCAAGAAACTTTCCTTTATCATACTGGCATATAAAAAATGTTAACTCTATCAGTTTTAATAAATCATATTATGTTGAAAGCAGCAGTTCAAGTTACAAGAATTACTATACTTCATTACGCACACCTTTCCAGCCTCCAATGTTCTTCTCTGCTATTCATTTTTACTCCCAAATTACACTGCGGCAGGCCCATTCAGTTTTATGGACAGCATGAGAGAGCTTTAGTTTTGTGACTAGGTCATCTTACTAACAGAAAAAGGTGATGTCATGAAATGGATGTTCAAAAACAATTGAAAATACTGACGAGAACTTGGGCTAGCCATACTTAGAGGAGAAATTTCTGTCGGTCTGCAAAACATATTAGCACAGAGCAACTGGTAGAAGTACATGGCTGCCCATAACATGTTGGTGGACACCATTTTAACTGGAAATGCTGAACTATATTACATGGCAGAAAAACGGTATTTTACGTTACTTGAAAAAACTGATTTAGGGCCTGGTCCTCATAGATAGGTCTGGATATGCATGTGGAGTTAAGCACACAGTGGCTGGGGGTGTGTGTGTGAGGTGGGGAGTGGGACTGGACACCAGACCACCAACTGGATGCCTAGATCAGTGCCTCAGTGCATTCTTTGCCCTGCAAAGAGCAGTAGACTGTGGGATATGCTGCTTCCAGATCCGAGACTGTGCTGTAGTTTACACTGGAGGGGTGCAGCTGGATGAGAATAGCTACCCCAGACAAATTTCCAACAATGAAATACCACTGCACTCCAAAGGAGAAAGTTCCAGTTCAAACAAAGGCACTTGATGTCCCAAATTTAAAGGTCTCCAAATGACATCATAATTTAAATCCACCAATGGTGATACATGAAGAAGAAGAAGCATTTATATTGTGCTTTTCATACACAGTGTATCCCAAAGTGCTTTACAAGCAATGCTAGGCTGGTAGTGAAGTGAATGAATGTGTAGTGGCGGCCATATCGCACATCAACCCCCCACACACAGCCTGGACAAATAATAAAAATCATAAAATATGAAACAGACATGCATTTGGGAATGTGGAGATGTAAAAAGGACGCAAAATAAAACCCAAATTGAGAGTAACATTACAGGGTGGAGTCTAATATCACAATCTAATTTCAAAATATCAAAAGTCAAGTGCAACATCCTTTTCTTTTAAAAACAGTGAGAAAAACAAAGAGAAAAAGAGAGACAGTTGATCGTAGAACTCTTGCAGGCATGACAATGGTGATCGTGGGCTGTTGAATTGTGGAGTACGGAAGTCCCCCTAGGATGGCCCTACACCCCCACAGAGAGTATCAGATTAAAATAAGGAGGTCCATGACCTCAGCCCTCCATGGCCCATATAGAAGGGCTGAGGAGAACAGATGAGGGGTCATCAGGGCCTACTCATTTCTTAGGGGGCAGTGCAGGCAGGGTGCACAACCATTACTGTAGCATCCCCCTCATGTAATGCTGCCACCCTCTGTACCACTGAAATTCGGTTAAGAATCATACATAGTGTAAACACACCCTGGGAGCCTACCCTCCTCTCAGCCTTCCCATAGATGCATAGGCAGAGCACTATCAGGTACAGAGAACCAGCATAACCAGTGCTGAGGGTGCCGTGGAGTGCTCCTCTTGAGTAGAGGAGGCAATCTGGTACTTTTCCTGGCCCCATAATTGTTACGGAAGGGGTCTTGACCATTTGTGGACCAGGCTCTTAATGCCTTAAAATACTAATCAAGAGGATAGCTTAGCTATCAGCTGGAGAATGCTGTGTTATATGCACAGTTTTCCTTTAAAGACCACTGCATTATAGAGTATGAGAACTGAGCTACGAGGAGCAGTGTTTTGTCAACACAATAAGCAATAATGTAGTATGCCTGGGAGTAAAAGGCTGATACACGAAGCTTTGGGTTTCCACAGGTTTCTGCCACAGATGTTTGTTCCAGGATCATAAAAAAACCATACATGCTACATAATACAGTATTCCAGTATCTAAAAAGGATAACACTTTCAGATACAAGTGCAGCTCTTTAAGATGCAAATAGGGAAAAGGACATGAGGACACTCAATGTCAACACAGGGAGGAAGGTTCAAGGGAAACACCTATAACCAGGCTCTCACCCCCTGCCTGTTGGAACCAAGTTACTAAAGAGTTAGAAAATGAAAGCAGAGCCGTGAGTTCTGGAATATTATAGGCTGTCTTTCTAGAGTAGTGCTGGCCTGCTGAGACACTGTGGGCACGCTATATTTGGCTGCTGCTTGCCATTCCAAGGTCATCCCTGGAAATGAGCGCCAGCTCTGTGTGCCTATCCTGGTCTCAACATTTTAAATAATAATAATAAAAAGAAAGAAGTGTACATATAATTTGTTCTGAGTCCTCAGCTCAGCCCTCTATACCTCAGAGAAGTACAGAGATCCTGGCCTGAGAGAGAGGGAGAGAGGCAAAAGGCAGTCTGGCACCTTCTCCCTCACCCTTATGGGGAGGGGGGGGTGCTCTCTGACCAGAGGCAGCAAGGAAGCTGCTATAGAAGAAGAATGCAAGATGGAAAGATCTAGATGACTAGAAAGATGAGACCTGTAGAGAAAGACAAAGAGATAAGAAGTACCGAGAACTGAGTGTTCAGAGACCCTAAGGTCTCACAGCAAGAGGAGGAGAATGTAGTTGGAGAAGTGGGGTCTCCCCTCAAGGATGTCACCCTAGACATCCATAAGAAACCACTCTAGGTTTCAAGGCAGCAGAGAAAGGCAGACTAAGCATGCATACAGACCCATGGGGGACTCGAGGAGTAATCCTGTGTCAGCAAACCTTTAGACTACCCCAACTGTGTGCATCACATATGTGCAGCGAGCATGGCTTGTCAGCAGTATGTGTCTCTGGCAGGGAAGGCTCAGGAAAAGTTGCCTCACAGTAAGCTGGAGCTGAGAGTAGGTTACAGGGAGGCCTGAGGAAGAGGTACCTCTATAAAATTAGGCCTCACAGGGGAGAAAGTGACAGCAGACACCAACTAAGTGCACCAGAGGGTGGGCTACTTTAAGATTATGACCAGATGCCCAGTTCTGTGTGGATGCAGTCAGTGTGTGTAGATTGCCTGTAATTAGTTGTACTGGACTATGATATCTATATAGAGGGTTCCCTGTAATCCAGGGACCCTAGGAGTAAGCCCTGTGTTTGTTGTGGAACTATACGTTTGTGTGTCCCTCTTAGGGGAAAAAGTATGTATTGTGTGGTCAATAAATGTGACCTTTACTTGACTGTACCACCCCTACAGGACAATGGACTTTTTAAGAGTTTATATAGTTACTGCAGTACATAACAGCTGTGAGGGATCCCTTGTAAGTCCCCAGTGCCTGGACACAACTAAGAACCATGGCAGGTTCCTCATCTTGTGAGGTGGGGCCTGTAAGTACCTTTTGGCTGGGAGACTGCCTACACACCAAAAAGAACTACTTCACAGAACTCTTGGAATAGACTACCAGTGGGTATGCCATTACTAAGTCGATAATTTTACCACGATCGACATCACAGTGACAAAAGCCACAGGTCACTGTAATGTCGGCTTTGGACCCCGGCATTGATTTCTGGGGTCTTGTACCCTCTCCCCGAATCAACTTCGGCTCAGAGTTGATTATTATAGTTATGGGGGGTGCAGAGCTCCCCGCATGGGGGGTTGGGGGGGCAGAGCCCCCCAAAGAAACCAAAGTCTCCAGTGAACCACTTTATGCCGACCGCAATTACAGTCAACATAAAGGCATTACTGTAACATTGGTTGACAACGAATTTGTCGACCGGTCATCATGGATGCCTGCCAGAGCATGTAGTATTCACTGACACTGTATTATCCTTCAGGATCAGCCCCAGCAAGTGTTTTAAAGAAAATGGGGTGATGGATATTCCCAGTGAACCAATGAGGGGGGCACATAATGGACTGCTAGTCTTCTGCCCCCCCCCTTAAATATATATCAATGTATGTATGCACCCAAGCACATTCCAGCTATAACAAATCACGTGACAGGTATATCTGCTGCAAAGGCAGGGGAATGGACTTGATGAATGATTAGTTACGTTCCCATTACTTAAATCATATGTTCTGTGTAACCTCTCCTGCTCAAGCAACTCCAACTGTGCAAGCTGCAAAGGGGGATAAAGTAGAATGGTTTAGAAAAAAAAATGTGCTTCCACGCAGAGGCATCATTAGGGTAACAACAATAGATCTGGAACCTCAGCCCTTAAATGGTACACAGATACACAGAAACGTGATGACAGACAAATGATGATGGGGAACTGTACATATTTTTCAGAAAAGTGTTATCTCAGCAGCGGCGTTAAGCAAATATTCCAAATATTCCAAATATTCCATGCCATATTAAAACATCCAGCGTTCAAGCCCCCAAGGCCCCAGGTCAGAC
Source organism: Neoceratodus forsteri (assembly GCA_016271365.2). Taxonomy (NCBI): domain Eukaryota; kingdom Metazoa; phylum Chordata; order Ceratodontiformes; family Ceratodontidae; genus Neoceratodus; species Neoceratodus forsteri. The sequence continues at coordinate 67,751,608 of JADMNL010000030.1, forward strand.
AATGCCCTCACTCCTAGATGCCACGGTACTGAATTTCAAAACATTTTGCTGGGGATATCCATTTCCTTTGGTCCCAGAAATTGCAAAACAATGTACAGCAGGGAATGCATTACATTTTCAATCATCCGATTCCATCTATTGCTGGATAATGATCCAACCTATTTTTTATACGATAATGTGACAAATTATCAACCGTTATTGTATTTTAATATATGGATATTGAAAATAATACTGTAGAAAAGTATACAAAAAATTGTGGTAATATCACTGCTCCAAAAGTGATAATACCGTTAGATGCACCCTGATAACAGTATCGTTCAGAACCCGTAATACTATCGTTCAAAGCCCTAAATTATACTATTATCACTAAAACTACAGAGTGTGAGCACAGGACTCTCCTCCACCATGTTCTACTTGCACTGTCAGACAAACAGCATCCTCAATGTGGCGTGGGTAGAATACTTTAAACAAACATGGCAGCCGTGTGTCGCTTACCGAGACTGTACTACATCCTCGGGTAATATCAACATTTCTCCTTTTTATTCCTGTGCAGAAACAGAATTATCTCATTGATCCTGCAGTACCAAAAACGAAAAGGTACAACTGCCTATCAATTTCTGTATAACGTGCGTATGGGGGGATAAAGAGAGAGAGAGATAGTGTGGCAGTTGTCTGGGACTGAGAGAGTCCTTCACTGAAACAGCTGACCGCCCATCACAAAATGTTTAAAAAAAACCTGATCCATATATTAAAAAAAATAACAAATACCTTTGTGGGCATTTCATGGGAGTAAATCCATCTCGGGGTTCTGGGGACATGAGAACCTCTTGAGCTTTGCTCTCGAGGTTCCCTTTGTCCCTAGAACCTCTCCATGGAATTATTCCCTTGTAATGCTCACTAAGGTATCTATTATTCTGTTTTTAAACAACACTTTTATCCAGTGAACTCCATAATAAAAGGGGAGTTTTAAATATACGTCTGCCACGTCATGTTCTTCTGAAATCTGATTACTTCAGTTGCATAAAGCTATTTGCTTGTTCATAGTGCACTGAATTGATCAGCATGTGTTTAAAAGAAACCATGCCAGGTCGTGTAATGATGCATTGTTTAAAAAAATGTTTTGCGCAGAGCATGAATTAGGCATTGGAATTGAACTGATTCCTCTTTTCCATTCTCCACATGTATAATTCAATAAAAAAAAATGTTGCCAGTACTTTTCTGAATCAGACATAGCTTATCTGCCTGGATTGCTACCTGCAGTGTGTCAGTTTTCTTACTGGATGTTAGCTTGTTACAACTCAAGTTATCGTACAGTACATGATTACAGTGAGGTTTAAAAAAGCAGTCTGAGGCTGCTTGTTCGACTAAATACCATCTTTCTGCCTTCTGTACATTTTAAGCCTTTTAAATAATGGATTAGGAACATTTTCAAAGTCAAGTAAGTGCGTTTGCTTAATGCTTAAGGACAGTGTGGTGTTTCTAATGAGACCAGATTGCGCTGCATGTCATTTCGGAGTGATTTAATTGTCACAAAGGAAAACATGACATATTGTGTAGTTGGGTTTCAGAGTTTACAGAGTATCAGCCTATCAGCATGGCTGTGTTTGTAAATGAAGTTTGTTTCATTCTTCACAGTGTTTAGCAATACTAACAAAAGTTAGGCCGGCAACCCAACAGATGTGTTTGATTGTCGCAAAATCTGGTAGCTATAGCAGATTGTAAGAAATTTAGACTGTGATGCCAATGATGGAATGTAAACCAAGTGAAGCGCATAGTCAATATCATAAAACCGCAGTTCTTGCCAGCTGTGAAAAATGGTACTGTCTGCTTCTGGTTCAGTAAAAGGGCCCTTACTGGATGTCTACTGTGATATTTCTAGTGTCAGTAGGGTGGGCCAGTGCCATCTTTTCTTCAGTTCTATAAGCAAATAATGAAGGTAAAAAAGAAACTGCTTCACCAACATTATTTGTAAGGTACCCCAATCCAGTAAAGAAGCCTAAATGCTCTCTTACTAAACTGAAAGCAGCCAGTGGCATTTTCTTTGCCCTCCCACAATACAGTGGTGCATTGTGCATGCCATGGGCATGTGCAGGGGGTGTGGCAGGCTCAACTTTCCCTCACCATGCTAATCAAGCTTGCTTCACCCCATGTGCATCCCCAGGGATCACTCAAATGGCAAATTACAGTCTATCACTTGCCCCAGAGGAGGTAAGCATCTGCTAGAATGCTCAAGCCTCCTCCCCCTGACAGCCCTCTAGCTGCCCGGACTCATTCCCCCTGTACTGTGCTATTGGGTCACCCTTCCTACAGCTATTTCTTAATAACTGTACATTCTTTCCATTAAATTACCAGATATATGCAAAATGGGCTACATCAGTTTTGGCCCCAGTTTCCAGTTAGCATGATACCAACGGACTAAAATCCACAACTGCACTAGGTGATTCAGTACTTAAAATAACTAACGTAGATTAAGCAGACCATATCATTGTGGATAGTATCCACAATAAATTGTTGGTATCATAAGGTAGGGAACTTTCCCCCAGATGGCATTAAGGCACACTCTACCAGAAGTGCAGCAGCATCAGTGGCAGCAGGAAGGAATGTGCCACTGGCATAAATTTGCAAAGTTGTTACCTGGCCCACGGTCCACACGTTCACATCCCATTACTGCCTGGACACACAGATGTAGATGCTCATACTCAAGCTATTTATATAATAGTTTTATGCATGACAAATGTTGGCTTACCAGATTTTAGACTTCACAGTGTTTGTTTTTAACTTCATTCCTCAATGAAGCATTCAGCGATGATGAACATGCAAATGTACTGACTTACAGGACGCTGAGTTCCTATTTTATAATCACAGGGGTGTATGGAAAGTAATCTGGCTTGTATAGCGCCATTCATACTTAATCCCAAAGCACTTTACAAGCCTTGTAGAGTTGCATCAGTCATTAAGGGGAAATGTCCCCCTGTTACCGGGCCCCACCTCAGAGTGAGGCAGGGCCCAATTAGCATTTTCAGAAAGTGTAATAATTTTCTTACAGTCTGTTTATTTATTTAGATTTTATCTGGTTTTGACTTGAAGCATCTCTGGGGTGCATGCTCCCCAGCTCATGCGTCATTCTTGGGACAGCCACGGGAGAATGCATAGATATCCTGTATAGTCCGAGCTATCAATAGCTCTGGTTTGCAGTATATGTTCTAGTACTATACCAAGACCAGGTATAGTCTCTGTATAGCATCGGGATGTGTAAATTGCAAACTAGAACTATTACTAGTTCCGACTATTCAGGATATTTATGCATGGTCCTGCAGGTGCCCCCTGACTCATACATCAGTCTCAAGGTGGCCACAAGAGGCTGTGGGTGTGCTGCTAGGGGATTTATAGTTAAAATTCCAGTGGGAGGGACAGCAGGCTCAACCAGATAACATCTAAATAAATAAACAGACTGTGAGTAAACAAATTATGACACTTTTCGAAAATGCTAATCGGGCCCTGTGTCACACTTAGGAGGAGCCCAATTACAGGTATATATTTCCCTTTAAGCACGCACAAGGAGGGTAGGGAAAACTGAAGGATGTTAAGGGGACAAAGGGAGAGAGATCTAGAGAGAGAGATCTAGAGAGAGAGAAGGGAGAGCGATCGAGAGAGAGAGAGAGAGAGAGTGTGCACACTTATATACAAGATGTTTTGGTGATTTGTTCAAAATCATAGGGGCAAAGGTGGGCTTCAGTCTTCAGTCTATAGGTTCATAGCTCTGTGCTTTAATTAGTAGACTAAGCTGCCAGTCAGCAAATACTGCCACAAGCCACACAACATTCTGTCAAGGATTTCTGTATTTATCTTTAAATAATATTGTTCAAGTAGCTGAACTGCTACTGCAGTTCCACAGGAAGCATATCAAAATTCAATCATTTTCTTAATACGTGACTAACAATTTCATTATGAGTTTCCAGAGACAAACAGCAAAAACACTACAGTGTTTAAGACCTGTATCTTAAACACTTTAGAGGAACAGTTTTCTTTAAAGTCAAATTCAATACATGTTTTCTGTTTGTGGAAGTTATTTATTATCGAAAATATAACGTGCATTAGAAGATATGTCAGGCTTGGTAAAGGTCCTATAGTGAGTGCTCCATTTCAGTTTTATGTAAGCAAGCAAGCAAGTAAGATTTTATTTATAAAGCATCCTATCTCTGGGGCTCAGGGCATTGTACAATGTACAGACAGTAGCAATAAGTTAAAATAATTACACATCCAAAAAACGTGCAGTTAGTAATCAAATTAAGAGCAGCATTTTCAGACGAAACAAAACAGCAGCAGGGTGATCCAAAACAAAGATCAATATTAATGCTAAATCCCAAAGACTTCCCTAAAAATATATGCTTTCAGTCACCGCTTAAACGTCTCCAGAGAGGGGGCCATCCTTCAAGGACCTTGGAAGCAAATTCCACAGAGCCGGTGCAGCCACCACAAATGCACGATCATCAGGTATTTTTAGCCAGGCCCTGGGAATTGCTAAGAGGCCCTCCTCTGCAGAGCCAAGAGAGCAGAGGAAGTCAGAAGATCACTTAGATCGGTAGGACCAAGACCGTGTAGGGCTTTGTAGGTTAGAAGGCCCACCTTGAAGGTGATTTTCTACCTCACCGGCAGTCAGGGCAGATTTGTGTGTCTCAAATATGTGGTGTTCACTTTCAAAAGCATTTTGGGCTGGCAGTATAGCCTAGAGGGTAGAGGAATGAGCTGTGAATGTGCTTGTTACAGCCAGTAGACCAGACCTGGGTTTGGTTCTCACAACCTCCACTTGCATACTGTGTGATTCTTCTGCCCAGTGCTCCCAGGTTGCCCCTGAAAACAGGCACTTGTGCCTAGTGGGCCTCATTCAGTTACCAATGACTAAAATAAAAAAAACAAAAGGCAGAATAAAACTATTTTACTTTACCTAATAGGAGACCATCTAGGGCACAGCCAGTCCACAGTGTTCTTAAAAAGTATCCTACCATTTAAGTGGAGAATTGATCAGATTATACCATAAGACTCCTTTCTGGTATATAAGTATCTTAGTGGATGGCAGCATATTAATGAAACAAAATCAAACACTACAGTGACAAAGTGTGATAAGAGCCATATTGACTAGCCAGTCAGGGGTGACTCTAATCCAAGTTAATCTCCCTTTTCTGCAAACAGTTCAATTTTGAGATTGGAGATCAGCAACCTATAAAGATCAGTAGTCTTTCATAGGTTTTTCTGAGCCACTAATCGTAACAAAAAAAGGCCAATCCACAGTTATGTTTGATTTATTTAAGACTAGCATAATCCTCTGAATAAAGATACTAGACACAAGATATAAGGAATTTCATTGATGAAAAGTAGTTACTTAATAATTTTTCTGTTCTTAACTCTCTTCTACAGTATAAAGAATAAACTGCACTTGTGTGGGAATGCACTGTATAAAAGGTTATGAATATTTAATGGTGCAGTAATTGGTTATATCAGAGTAATCATTGCACTGTAATTAACTTCATTTCCTGCTTGTTCATTTGATATTTTCTGGAGTCTTTAATGTGTTCTGGTGACAGGGAGCACGTCCGTAGAATCTGAAATTCTTGAGCCTCCATTTTGACAAGGCCTGCGCCAGTTTACAAGTATGGATTTCTACCCTTTCTTTTTTGTCATGCACTGCAGGTTTCCACCAGTAGTCCCTAGCAGTTTTTCAGGTTTGGGCTGATTGTTGAAAGAGGTATTCCAGTCAAATAGTCAAGCCCTACAGCTGGAAAGATAATTTTCCAAACAGGTACCCCCCCCCCCACAAACAGTAATGCTAAAAGGAAGACTGCCACATAAGCCAAATGAGTATTTATAAAATAGAAAAGGTTTTAAGTCCTATTTAAAGCGGATAATTATTTGTATAGGGCAGTTTACAGTACTACAGTCAATAATTCTGAGAACTTGCAAATTTAAAAATGTGGAGCATCCCCACTAAAATGGAGCCTTCTTTTATTGTAAGGTGGCATATTCAGATTAATTGTGTAATGTGAACTGTATATATATATATATATATATTTTTTTTTTTTGATTAGACAGAAATTCTCTTCTAGGAATTTAAAAGGGTACAGATCTGTATTTCAGTGTATTATATACAGCACCAGCAAGCAAGGCAAAGTTATGCTTTGTGCTTCATAAATTACTGTATTTGCATATTTGGGGTGAAATGCCTCACAAGCTGCATCTAAAATAACAGTATGTTATCTAGGCAACATGGCACAACTGGGCCTAGGTTGATGGTGGAATTACCCATGCCTCCTGTGATGGGGCATGAGATGTAGCCTAACTGTGGATGGCCTTAGGTTAGTAAGGGCACTGGGGTGAGGTACAATAAAGGGAAGTGAGAAGATTGATGGATGGCCTACCTTCTTCCCATGATTATATGACTCAGTGTAATCAGTTTGAAAGTGCTGTCAACCTATCAGTATCGTTTCTATCCATTTTATAACATATGTTAATATGGGCAGATATGTGTCTCTTACAGTAGAAGAGTGTTACCACATGCAAGTTTGGGTGTGAGTATCGCAAACTGAAGCCAAACATTAATCCATTAAAACACTGTCAAGTCAGACTTGGTGCTTGGCCACCTGCCTCCAGAGATGGGTGCTGGGACTCCCTAAACTTGCTCAATCACAGAAAAAGGCATAAGACTCCAGCGTAGGTACAGTAAAAGCAACAAGTACAGATGAAATTTAAGAGTGCAAGATTTTGTTTTCATGAAAGTGTCATATAATAAAATAGAACACCCCTAAAATTCACATTCATGACGGAATGTTGTACAACTACATTTTGCTGGTGCCAACTGTGAATATTTAGTTTTCTGGTAACTAGAAAATCTCTTCATTCTTTATTTTTCAGTTTTGGGATATCTACAAAAACGACCCAGTGAGAGTAGCTAAGAACTCCACAATCTTTGTTATCTTTTTTCTTTTTAACACTCGTGTTTGTCCAACATAGCTCAGATGTAACATCTTGGGCTACATTTTCAAAAGACATAGGAACTAAGTCCCGCATCACAGCCATAGCTACTGAACGAAACCCCGACACCTGCAGAGTTTTGTATTTATAGCCTGTACAGCTGTGGGGGATGTTACGCCTGATACCACCAGGTGTAACATTTTGGCACAGTTGCACCAAAAAACAGCCTCAAGCTTCCATAAATCATGGAACAAGTCGTAAACTGGCTCCACCTTTGAGAATACTGTAGCTGTGGGAGAAACTACAGCTCCACAAGTGGAGACCTACTTGTGCCATTTTTTTTTTACTTCAGCTGCTGCAATTTCAGGGGCTTTGAAAATCTAGCCCTCGTTTTCAGAGGGATCCTGCTTCTACCTATTTTTACAGCTAGGTGGGCCGAAGTACTGGGAGGTTAAAAGACTTGCTCAATAGTCACACAGTAAATGGCTATGATGACTTTGAACCTGGATCTCCTGGGTCACTGTTCTGTTCTCTAACCAATACGATACACTGCTTCCTGTTAATTAAATCAGATCTCAAGTGATTTAAGGGCTGCTCAATTCTGATATCTCCAAGACTTCTCCAAAGACAAATCTTTTGATAATGACAACTGGTTATTATGAACTTACTGATTTTAAACTGGACAGAAATCTGCATGACAAGCCTGAAAGTGACAAGTTTTTAAAAACAGAAATTGAAATTAGTGCACATCTTGTGCTGTGTATGCACTACTTTTATCTGTCCCACAATGGGTGCAGTCCATGCTTTTTCATGCTTTGGGCCATCACAATTTCTTTCACAATGGGGCCAAATTTAAGAGTCTGGCCAATACAGTAATATTCCAGTTCTGGGGTCTTAATCAAGTTCGCCATAGTGATAGTCATTTCGTACACAATTCTCAGTTGTGAAAATAGTTAATGCCCACTCTATAACCTCATGGTCCAACTTTGGCATGGATAATGGTACTTTGACCTGCAATCCTCCATCTCATGGCCCAGATATCTCAGAAAAGGCAGAAGCATTCCACTACATCAGGAGGAAACAAAGAAAACTAGGTGGGTTAAAGCAAACACTAAGCTTCTGGGTTCTACACCAGATGTAGTATTAGAGGATAAGCAATTTTGCTCAAATTTCTGGACTAACACTCCACCTCATTTTTGACCTACTGTACAAGGACCCCCTCTAGGGGATTACTAGTTCTGTTTGTATTACTGTACCAACACACCACCTTAACCTTGACATGTAGGGACCATACCTCTCAACTATCCCTGATTATGAGGGATGTCCTTCATTTACCCCTCAAAATTGCTCTGTGCCTCATAGGACCCTCATGGAAAAATTGCTGCTCACATAGAGAATGTGCTGCAAATTCAGACTTTAAAGCAAAAATTGATGATATTCTAAGATGATAAATCTAAAATAAACTTTGTACAAGTAAACAAAATTGTTTCCACAGTGTTCTGAGCTTTTATCTCCATGTTTGAGGATGTATTGTTTTTTATGAAGGTCTGTGTCCCTAATTGTCCCTCATGCTGAATGTCCATGTCCCTTATTTTAGTGCCAAAATTTTGAGAGGTATGATAGGAACGTCTTCTAAATAACACCAGGTCTGATCATCCTAGTATCAATGTTTCTCATCTGTGACCTCTAGAGACCTACTGTAGAGGATACAGAGGATGCACAGTATAAGGATAATACATGTGCACATGTGTCTTATGAGTTTTTTCACACACCAGAGGTGTGTAAGAGTTTATTAAACCAAGCACTAAAGCATTAAAATGTCAACACTGTGAATCAGTTTTTAGTAGTAATGATATGATACTTTTCAGGCATCCAGAGGAAAAGGTACATCCTGTTGAAAATTGGAACATGAACCAGAGCATCTAACAGGTGTTTTAAAACTAAACCAAAACTGGAACATCAATGGAAGCATTCACAAATATTTTATTTAGAGAATTTGAGCTGTAACGCTAGGTTTAGCAGTCTGTCTTTTCAGAGTTTTCACCAAAGACACATAGTTTGCAGCTCATCATAAATGGACATCGTAAACTAAGATCTGTTGGAAACAAAGGGAGAGGGGTTAAGGGCGAGATAATGTTAGTGCACAGTGTCAATGTGAGAGCTAGGGTGTGTCTGAAAAAACTGCATCTACTGCTGCAGCTTGTTTATTCTTTTAGTAGTGGTTAAATAACAAGAAACAAAGCTGACAGAGAAAAAAATCTGCTGGAGACGTGCGAGCAGCTGCAGGCTTGCCAGAGGTGAGGTAAACGGCTATGCTGTCTAGAGGATGGGGAGAAAGATTTTGTCCACTTAGACACAGAATACTATGTCAGCTGTAATGCTTGGAGTTTAGAACATTTGTATTTATCACTGAAAGGTATGTGTCAAACTGTTGTAAAGGTTTTAAAATGACAATCTAAGTGAATGAGTATTCCAACGATATCAACCAGTTATCCGGTTATTACGGAGCTCCATAATAACCAGGTATCCAGTTTATATCACTTAAGCAAGTTGTTACGGCTTTTGACAGACATGGTTTGCAGGCTGATAAACACTGCAACCAGTAATTATAGCTAGATGATGTGCTCAGTCTTGGGGTGGTGTGGAGGTTAAAACTGGATATCACTTCACCCCACACATACACATGTGTAATCCATGAAGTAGCAAAGGCAGCAGTCCCAAGAGAAGACACAGGCTTGGCCTTTTGGCAACAGGATACGTGTCTACGTGAAGGCTAACAGGTGGGAGGGGGCAGGAATGAAGTAGGCCTCCATGAGCTAAGAGTAGGACAGGAAGCGAAGGGTTTGAGAACTGCCTTGGGGAAAGGGGTAAGAGTAAGGTCCACTGGTAACTGGGGTAGATTGCCAGGTTGATACCATGGGCAGCAAGATGAAGAAGCAAGGAGAATTCTCCAAAGGAATAAAATAATAGGGGAAAGACTGGAAACTTATAACATTATTTATCACATAAAGAAATAAATTGTTTACTGTATATTAGTTATTATGCTTGAGAAATGTGCATCTACTATTCAGTGCTAAAAGAGTCCACTGAAATGTAAAACTGGCTCTACTGTGACCATCTGGAAGGAGCACTGTTGCTATACACTAATAAGCCATGTAAGTGTACAATATCTGATAGTCATCTGTTGAACATGTAGTGACCAACATTGTAATCCAAGCCGTGCACTGCAAAATATTTAATGCCTTTACACATCCATATGTTTTCTAATACTACCATCACTGTCAGCGAGCCACAGAAGTGCCCCTTTGAAGATGGAAATATTATGACAATGCACATCATTGTGAAGGCAATTATATGCTGCAATAACCATTTTACAATGACCCGTATGGACTATGTTTCAAGAATTCAATTTCCAAATCTACTTGAGCAAGCACTTATCTTCACATTCAAGTTCAGGTGTTTTGCAGGAGAAAACAATTATAAACCTGTTTCAAGTTTACCATAAAAAAAAATGTAACAATATTAAGAGAAAGGCAGCCTGTCATTCATGCACATAAACACCAAGACTACATTGGTCGATACCTTGTATCACAGTACTCTAGGGAGCCAAAGGCAGCTATCAGGATTCACTAGCTATATATCCAATGGGATTTTTATGTATTTTCCTGTAGATAAGCACTGTAATGATCTGAAATTCATTATTAAATATGCTCACAGAATGATTGATTTTATATAAATAACATACTCTTGTATCATGCTGAACAAAAGATGGCATAGTCAGGGCAATTGATTAAAAAACATTTTTTCTCTCTCTCTCTCTCTCTCTTTCTTTCTTTTTTTAAGACTGATGGCCTACAATAAATTTCTGCCAGTTCATGTTTCTATATACCAATGTAAGGCAGACTATTTGACATAGTACTGCATAGTGGTTAAGGGCATTGAGCTGCAAACCCTGAAACCTGGGTTTGAATCCCATTAGCCCCCACTTGCACACTGAATGACCCTGAGCAAGTCACATAACTTTCTTGTGCTCCCAGTTCACGCCTGGAAACAAATTCCAGCTTACTGTGCCTTTCCTGGTTAATCAACCCCCCCTCCCCTTCCTCTGACACTATCACCAAACTAATTAGCTTGTTAGGGAGGCAATGTAGCTTAGTTGTTAGTTGTTAAGGTACTAAGCTGTGAACCTGGACAGCAAGGTTTATCCTCCCACTATGTGACCATGAGCAAGTCCCTTTGTTTGACCGTGACACTCACCCTCTCTCTCTCTCTTTCTCACTCACTCTCTCTCTCTCACCCTCTGTGCTTGCCTTTCTGAGTTCTTCTGACTCTCTCTATCTTGTCACTCTTGTTTCTTCCTCACACATGACCAAAGGTAGTTGCCAATGTTTGGCGCTATACTTCATGACTTGTAAAGCACTTTGGGATACAGTACATATGAAAGGCACTGTAACAACTATATGCCTCTGATGCACAACACATCTCTTTCATTCACATGCAGTGAAGTGCAGCAACAAAGGTTTGTCAGTGTACTGTATCTTCACTGTAGCATTTGGTAATGAGTAAGATTTTGGAAATGGTAGAATGCTGAATGTGCAACAATCCTTCTGAGTCTCGTCATGAGGGAAGGGTTAAGTATGCTGTTTAAAATAATCTTAACTCCATTGCTTTTTTTTTAACTTTGCTTTTTATTGCAGCTGTCCAACAAAGTAATATATACAGGTATGCATGATCAATAGTATGTCTCAATAAATTCAAGCGATTACTACAGATCTCACATTTCTAGGTGTAACAGTGGTACATTTGCAATAAGATCATACATATCCTGATAGCTTCCTACCAAGAGAAGTTTTCCTGGCTCCCTCTATCTCATCACTCCCTTGGATTTCTAGCAGGTGCAAGGGGAGGCGGGGGCAACAAGAAAAGAAAAGGGGGGGAGAAAGACCAGTACGCCACCTAGAGGATCCACCACAACCTGGCACTCCTCTTCAACAGAATCCTGTGTTTAGGGTACAAAGTTGGGATATTATTATTATATATGTTATCTACATAGTCAATCGTGAATTAAACTGCTCCAATCTATTACTTAATGAGAAGGTAAGTCTCTCCATTTTATAAATTTGATTAGTTAGGTCTCTCTAGGTTGCAATGTTGGTTGTCTGTGGAGCACACCACAGATTAGTCAAGCATTTCTTACTAGCAGCCACCATAATCCCCACCAGATATTTGATCTGTCAATCTGGACACCCTCTCGTGTATGATAACAAAAGATGTAACAAATTATACAATTTAGCAGTGAGAAGTATTAGTTGCACCTCAGATGTGCTTTGCTCTAATTCAAGATATGTATTAATTTTGGGAGACTCCCACATTACGTGTGTGTGTGTGTGTGTGTGTGTGTGTGTGTCTGCACTTTCTCCAGCAGGTGGACTCCCCTGGAGGCAGATGATGGCTTGTCACCACTGGTTGTGGAAAAAGTGGTTTATGTGTTTCCACATAAATTCCCACCATACATGTGAACTAGTATCCCTATCAGTCGCCTGACAAGCCCTTCGCCATTCTGAATCCCCTATGTATATGTTTATCATCTCACCCCATCATTGTGCTATTGTGAGGGTATTAACCAGCTGTGTTGCTTTTATTGATGGGTACAGACTAGATACTAGATGTGAGGTTTTCCTGGAATGGAAAAAAAAATAATAAAAGAGAAACTGAGAGACCGGAGTGTATCTGAGTCTCTGGCTGGCACTGGTAAAGAATTTAGGTATTATTGTATCTAAACCCCACACGTTTCAATGAGATGAAGTCTAAGCAGACCAACTATGCTATCATGATTCAATGTTAATATATGGGCGTACTACTGGCACATCTTTCATAGGAGATGAACATCCCATAATCAATCAGTTTTAATGTACTGTATAGTGTGCTCACCTGGGGATTGCTCAAAATTCACAGTACTCTATATTAACAAGAACCCTTGCCACTTTACACACACATTAAGATAAACAGATGCCCTCTCAGGAGGTCTCGTGTCCATAGGTTTCACCTTCCCTGGATCTCTGCAGAGGTCATTAACCTGCTCAAAGCTCACAATTCTGCCTGGAATCTCCACAAAGCCTATGACTTTCTGGAGGATTTGTTGCGATACAAACAACTACATCACACCTGACAGATTCTGGAAGGTTATTCACTCCCTGCTTGACACTCCCTATGCAATATTCCTCCCCCATCCTCAAACTAGGAATCTCACCTATGGAAGGAGAGGGGACTACTGCATCATGAATAGCTGTACTCTTTGGGCATGTTCTTAATGTTCCATAACTAGGTAATAAGAGTAGAGCAAGGATTTTAAACAAAAGAAGGTTGGATATAATTGCACAGTTCTATGTGCTATCGGCTAATATAACATAGCATTGACCAAAACAATGACTACACAGCAGCGAAGAGGAAAATGGCGATGAGTACTACAGCATGCTCAACAAACAGTAACGGGTGCTGACTTTCTCTGCAGGGGAGCAGCAATGTGTACTGACTTTTTATGTGGGGGCTATGCCCCCCACAACCCCCACACCACCCCAAATTAAGATAACAAAGTCCACTGAGGATGCATTTCAGGGAGAAGAGAAACTCGGGGGGGGGGGGCATATGATATATTCCTTCTCCAAGGGTGGCTGCAACTCGGGGAGGGGAACAAAGTCAGAAAGGGGTGTAGAACAGAACTGGGAGGACACAAACTGCAGCACAACATGGAAAAAAGTAGAAACAGATAAATTAAGAAAAAAAACATGAAAAACACTACTGCAGGCATAGAACCCAGGTTTGCTGTGGCTAGACAGCAGACACACAGCTAGTACCTCTAACTGCTAGGTTACAGAGCACCACGAGTTTCTGCCATGAAACAGCTAACTACAGTTTCAGCCAGCTTACTGTACACTATCTCACAACCTTGCTAAATACACAATGCGCTCTTAACCCTTAGACTGCCAGATGATTTAGAACATATAGGTTTTTAAGGTCGTGTATACATGCCGGCAGCAGAACAAGAGTTAAACCCATGTCACCAAAACACAGTCACTCTTTTGACCTCGTTATAATTACCTCACTGATATTCCTTCGCTCTTATCACTGGATACCTAATTGCACCATTAGCATGAATATTTGTTCTGCTAAGAAAGAAAGCAGATAAAACAACCAATAACATCTTAAATTTTAGAGAAGATAAGGAATCATAAATTGTGAGGTTTCAGTCAGAAACAATATGATACAAAAATGGTTGGTAGTGTCCCTTTAAGATGAACTTGCTGGTCTTTGACTATGCAGATGCAGTCTACAGTGCTACTACAAAGTCTACACTTGCCAGGCTGGACTCCCTTTTTCATTTCTTCTTCTGCTTTGTCCTTCGTGCTGCATTACTGCTCTCTATATGCTGATCTCTCTTTCCCACCCTGAGGCCCAACATCTCTGCATTGTGCCTCCTTCATGGCCCAGTACTGGGTTGCCTCTGTTCCCACTTATCTCTCCGTAACCCTGCCATCCTTCCTCCTACTATCTCTCTCCATTCATCTGCTGCTCGTTCCTTTCACATTCTCACAGTATAACTGTAGCAGGCCAGTCTGCTTTCTCTATAGATCTAACTTCCTGCACGTCGGAACAGCCTTCCTCTCCCATCCTCATCCATCTCTCTTCCTCCCTGCACTCTCTCAAACCACTCTTACTGACACGCTTCACAAAAGAATGCACTTGCCGCTAGGCTGCTTCCTCTTCTCCCCACTCTACAACCACCAATGTCCTATCCAGGCCCCTCTAATATTTTACCCATTTTATCCAGTTTTACCTACTCAGTTACATAGCCTACAACTTAGTGTACTCTATAATCTGAATTTTATGTCTCACTGGTTCTGCACAAATGTCTTGTCTTACACTGGCAGCACACTTCCTGAGTTCTGGATCTGGCTACCCCATAACCCATGTTTATTTACACTTTTTACATTGCTTTTGTCTTTTTCTGAAATGTGCTACTCGTGCTGTGATTTTATTGTGTGTTCATGCACCTATTACTGTCACCTTCTTATTGATGTTTCACTCCATGTTGTATCCTCTCCAGGGGTCACACCTGGAAATGAACCCCAACTCAGTGTGTCTATCCCAGTCAGCAAATTTTAAATATATATATATATATATATATATATATATATATATACACACACACATGTAGAGAGAGGTTGTCATTTTGTTATTGATGTTTCACTTCCTGATGTATCCCCTGCTGGAGTCGCACCTGGACATAAACCCAAACTTGGTGTGTCTACCCCAGTCACCAAATGTTAGATAGACATACATAAATATATAAATATATATATATATATATATATATATATATAGAGAGAGAGAGAGTGTATGAGAAAGAAGAAAAAAATATATATATATCTAGATTATAGTGGTGTGGTAGTGCCACTATAGTTAGGGTTGAGCAGGCTAATCAATGTTAAACCCCTAACTTTGCACTTGAATAGCTTTGCCCCTGCTCAACAGATCTGCACAAATGTTTGCACACTTGGTCTTGGGGGCAAGGTCTCATGATGAGCTAAGTTTCGTTCTGGACAGATATGTGAATTCTGAGATACAGACAGTGAAAAAAGTGAAACAAATGTGTGTTTTGTCCTGTTTTTTTTTCTTCACCTAGTACCCAGATGGTTTGGAACTTTGGTCCGAAATTTTCAAGGTAGAAAGGGATTGCCCCAGAATGGTGCATTTCGTTGGTTTGGTGAAAAAATATTAATCCATTCCAGTGTTATAGGGATTTTAAATTTCAGTTCTCAGCATGCTCCATATGCTCTTCTGGATAGCTGTTTCATACAAAACAAGAATTTGGCCATACAAAACAGGACTCTGTTTTGTGAGGGGTAATCTTGTTTCAAGAGAAAACATTTTTTCTTTCATATGGCAGCCATCTTGTTTCTGTTATTTAGAAAAATAGATTAGAAAAAACATACAAATCATATCCTACAGGGACACCATCACACATATTTTGCTAAAGAGGACCCCATTAGCTGTATTCTGCAGTTAGTTTTTGGAAAAAAGACCCAGTAATGTGTTTTTAAAAATTTGGAATATATATATATATATATATATATATATATATATATATATATTTATCTTTCTATATATGCTTCTTTCACGTGCCCATGCCGACTCCTATCCTCAGTGTCTTCATGCACCCAATTGACCAGGGGTGGGGGATACTGCTCTCTACTCTGTCCCTGCCTCAGCAACCCCTGAGCACCCCAGATTACCCCCCAGGCAGTGCTTCCTTCTGCTTTAATTGATACAGTTCTCTGTCCTGCTCATTCTGTGAGTCCTTATACTTCCTGAATGCTATCTTTTTCTCCCGAACCTTTCCCACCAGCTCTTTTGAGAACCATAGTGTTTTTTTACTTCATTTTGTTTTGTTTTATTTGCTTCATACAGAGACTTATTGCCTCTGAGATGGCAGTTTTGATTTTCTCCTATTGTTCTTCTACCCCTCCTTCCTGCCCATTCGCTAGTGCATTCCTTAGGCACTCACCCATTTTGCCAAAATCAGCCCTTCTAAAGTCCAGTACTTTTGTCTTTGTATGTCTTGACTCTACAGTTGTGTTTATTGTGAACCACACTGTTCGGTGATCGCTAGTTCCCAGATGGCTACCCACTTCTAAATCTGTGATCCTCTCACCATCTCCATTTGACAGTACCAGGTCTAAGATTGTTCCCTCCTGAGTGGGTTCCAACACTAGCTGTCTGAGGCATGCCCCATGCAGGGCATCAAGAATGACCCTGCTCTTGGATGTGGCTGCAGCACATGTGCTCCAGTTAACATTGGCATATTCAGGTCCCCCATCAACAAAATCTCCCCTTTTTCTGCCAACACCCGTGCAGATTGTGGTGCCATTACCTGTCTCCAAGGTGACCCACAGTGCCTCCTCTCTTCCCTGCTTACTATTTAATTCTGTTGCTTTGATCCCTTCTCTTACATAGAGAGCTACTCCTCCTCCTCCCCTTTTATCCTCCCTTTCCCTCCTCTAGATTGCATACCCTGGTGTGTTTACATCCTAGTCATGGTTCTCTGTGTACCATGTTTCTGTGACTTCCACAACATCCAGGTGTCCCTCTTCCATCAAGGCTGCTAAATCAGGAAGCTTGTTACCCAGACTATAGGCATTGGTACTCATCACCCTCAATTTTTTTATGGTCTTAGCTCTTTTAGCCCCAACCCTGCCCTTACTGTCTTTGGCTGTTTCTCCATTTACCCCTGTCCTGCTCCCTAACGACCTCTCTACCTTGGTGTTTACCTCGCTGATGACCCTGTTTGGTTTGGATTGGTTGATATGAAACAAGACACCGGACTTCATTTTTTTCCCACATTCTTGTTTTGTATGAACCAATCCACTTTTGTTAGAATGATACAATCTCATCAAACAGGATTGGTTCATATGAAACAAGAATTTGGACTTAGTTTTGTTTTGCACACCTGAACTTCAACACGACTTATAAATTGGGCAAAAGAAATCCTGAATCCTGACTGTCTGAAAGCTGTTTTCAGCCATGCCCTTATCAGGATATAACCCGTCAACTGGCACTAACTGTGCCATAGTAGCCTTAGAGCATGAGTATATCACTCTGCCACCCTGAACAGAAACCGTGCCTGACAAAAAGAGTGGTCATTTCTGAATTTCCGAACTAAACCAGACAGAAAAAACAAAAACAAAGAATATCGGACAGTTCACACACACACGAAAAGACAAAATGTGTCTGTCTGTAATTGGCAACATCACTGTTCTCAACAGAACTCTCACCCCTGCTGCTTGCTGTAGTTAAAGCTGGCCACAATAATGTCAGTGAAGCAAGAGCCCATGGCTTTCAAATGCAACTACAGTCTATCCCAGTCATTTGTTAGTGATCAAGCAAGCATGCGAGCAGCTATAAAAAAAAAAAAAACAGTGATCCAGACCCGCTCCTCCGCAGCTTTTTTTATCTTATCTTCATAAATTAAAAAAACAAAAATTGAGTATGTGTGAACACTGGGAAGTTACAACTTCAATCTACTAAGCGATCTGAGAAAGTGCTAAGTATGGCAGCTGTAGTGGGACACACTCACTGTCAGTCAAACTGTATGGTCTGCGTGAGACAAACAGGCTCTCAGTATTTGTACCTCGCAAAGACACCACAAAAAAAGAGGGTGGGAGGGGGATGTAATGTTACTAAAAGCACCAGTGAATACCTGGCAAACATACAGAGAGCCCTCTACTGTTAATAAAACACAGAAAAAGTACTATAATGGGGAATTATTTTTCATCAGTTCATCTATTAAAACCTTTTTTATACTTTTACCTTTTGGTTTTTGTTCTTTAAAAAAAATAACTACTTGGGGGCAGATTTTATAAGTGCAATAAGACACTCTGAGGTGTGGGTTATGGTCTGATAAAAGCACTTTCCAGGTGCTAAAGGCACTCGGCACAAGTGCCTCGTGCCTCATAACACACCTGGGGCATGCTCTTATCAGGCCATAATACATACCTCATCATGTCTTATTGCTTGCATAACTCCAACAATATTTGGAGTTAAGGGACACTATATATCAAAGGAGAGATCTCAATCAGTTCTACAACACCTACACATACTACCCTCAAAATAAACGTTCAGGGCTCATATAAAAACTTAATTCCCATAGCATAATGTTGCACCTTTAACAGCGCATAATTCCATCAGTCTTTGGAGTTAGGGGGCAATCTATGTGTCACAAAAAAGGTTTCAATGCATACTACAACACTAATGCATAACACCCCCCCCAAAACAATTTAGGGGCCATATAAAAAAATCATAACAATTTAAAAATGAAAATTCCCATAGGATGACACAGCAATTTTAAGAAGCGGTAATGCTGTCAGTCTTTTGAGTTAATGGAGAAGCTATATATCAGAAACAAACGTCTCAGTGAGTGCTACAAGAATAAGTTCCTAAGGAATACAAACTGAAAATACATGTATAAAAGATATAACAATTAAAAAAATTTAAATTCTCATAGGATAATATTGCTACCTTAATAAGCTGCAACTCCATCAATATTTTGAGTTAAGGGACAATGTATATCTCAAAAATAATGGCTCAGTGAGTACTACAACAGTAAAACATGATACCCCAAAACATTTAGGGGCCATATAAAAATATAAAAATTAAAATATTAATTCCCATAGGCTAACACTGCAACTTTAATAAGCTGTAACTCCATCACTCTTTGGAGTTAAGGGACAATCTAGATCAAAAGAAAGGTACCAATGAGCACTACAAGACTAAGTCCGTACAAAATACTAACTGAAAATAGACATATAAAAAACATAACAAATACAAAATGAAAATTCCCATAGAATAACATTGCAATTTTAACAAACCATAAGTCCACCAGCAACTGGAGTTAAAGGAGAATTTATATATATATATATATATATATATATATATATATATATATATATATATAAATATATATATATATATATATATATATATATATATATGTGTCAATATGTACTACAACACTAACTGATAATCTCCCAAAATATTCATGGGTATGTGGCACCCCAAAATTATCTCCAACCATCACCATAATGCCAAATCTGCAGTGTAAGTTCTGATCATTATCAAAAATGCATCAATGGTGTATCTCGTCTTCCACTACAACCATAGTTTATTAAACCAAGCACTAAAGCATTAAAATTTCAACACCGTGAATCAGTTTTTAATAGTAGTGATATGATACTTATCAGGCATCCAAAGGAAAAAGTACATCCTGTTGTAAAATTGGAACATGAACCAGAGCATCTAACAGGTGTTTTAAAACTAAACGAAAACTTGAACATCAATGGAAGCATTCACAAATATTTTATTTAGAGAATTTGAGCTGTAACGTTAGGTTTATTAGCAGTCTGTCTTTTCAGAGTTTTCACCAAAGACACATAGTTTGCAGCTTGTCGTAAAAGGACATCGTAAAGTAAGATCTGTTGGAAACAAAGGGGAGAGGGGTTAAGGGTGAGATAATGTTAGTGGACAGCGTTAATGTGAGAGCTAGGGTGTGTCTGAAAAAAGTACGTCTACTGCTGCAGCTTGTTCATTCTTTTAGTAGTGGTTAAAGAACAAGCAGCAAAGCTGACAGAAAGAAAAGCTGCTGGAGACATGCGAGCAGCTGCAGGCTTGCCAGAGGTGAGGTAAATGGCTATGCTGTCTAGAGGATGGGGGAGAAAGAGTTTGTCCACTTAGACACAGAATAATATGTCAGCTGTAATGCTTGGAGTTTAGAAAATGTGTTTTTATCACTGAAAGGTATGTGTCAAACTGTTGTTAAGGTTTTAAAATGACAGTCTAAGTGAAAGAGTATTCCAGCAATATCAACCAGTTATCCGGTTATGACGGAGCTCAATAATAACCAGGTATCCAGTTGATATCACTTAAGCAAGTTGTTATGGCTTTTGACAGACATGATTTGCAGGCTGATAAACACTGCAACCAGTAATTATAGCTAGATGATGTGCTCAGTCTTGTGGTGGTATGGAGGTTAAAAGTGCATATCACTTCACCCCACACATACACATGTGTAATCCATGAAGTAGCAAAGGCAGCAGTCCCAAGAGAAGACACAAGCCTGGCCTTTCGGCAACAGGATGTGTGTCTACATGAAGCAAATTACACAGCAAACCAACCAAAATTTACTGATTTATGGGCAAAAAATGAAAGGCACATCTTTGATCATATACAATCAAGCACTGGCAGTTGACAGGGACACTTAACATATTTTTTTTCTTTGAAGTGAGCCCCACAAAAAACAATTAGCACCAAGCACATTCTGCAGCCAAAAGGATGTGTGCATCTATGGAGGGATGGAAGTACAGGGCCCAGAGGGCCCTATGCCTCCCTAGCCAGATCAATGTGTTTACTCAGGCCCCAAAGGGACCTGCGTGAATGAGGATACAGTTCTAAAATCTCAAAAAGTGAGGCAATGTTTTGCAAAATCTGCATTAATGCACCAGTTAGGGTTCAGACTAAAGCAACAAAAGTAGGGAAATGTGGTGTTAGGGTTTCCAACCCTAACTCCCAACCCCCACCCCTCAAGCAAGAAAAGGACAAAACATCACGGTTTTCGCTGTCCTGGCTCTTGGCAAATCAGGGCTGGGGTCTTCCTTGGGGTTCTCAACCCTAATGCTCACACCACTCCATGACCAAATAAGACAAGATGTGCTATGTTTTGTTCAAGCAGAGCCTACAGGATTTTTGGCAACATGTGTGGAGACGCAGTTCTGTATGTTTGAAGACAATATCACAATGGGGTTAGTGCTAGGGTTGAGAACCCCAAAGAAGATCCCACCCATTGTTCAACTAGAGTCAGGAGAGCAAAGACCATAATATTTTTTTTCTTTTTCCTGTTCGGGTGTAAGGGTGGGGAGTTAGGGTAGGAAACCCTAACACCACATTTCCCTGCTTTTGTTGCTTTAATCTAAACCCTAACTGGTGCATTAATGCAGTTTTGTGCAAAGAATACATATTTGTCCCCACAGAAAAAAGCTATTAAATATTTCCCCATACCTGATGGAATTCAATTAGCAGACAGGCAGTCAGCTAACTGCTACCACTTTCTTAAGGTATTATTATTAATACCTTAATAACACACTGTTACCTGACTACCTTATTATAACATGCACATGCAACAGAAACCTTAATAACCTATGTAACAGCAACCTTAATACATGTAAATAATTACCTTGATAATATGTAGTAACAGCTACCTTAGTAGCTCAAGTAAAACCACCCTAAAAAGCTGAGAACCTCTCACAACTACAGCCTCTGAAAAGCAATAGACTACAAAGAACACAGCCTACAAAAAATACTTTAGCCTAAATTCCTATCACTCACATAACCCCCCCCACACACTTACAAAGCAGCCATGTCCCTCGATGCTCCAGCTCTCTCTCTCTCTCTCTCTCTCTACCACAGGCAAGCCCCTCTCTGTTGCTTCTGCAGCCTCCATGATGCTGCTGACTGAATACTGCTGCTGCCAACTCCCATGTTGCTCCTAACTGTAAACTTCATGACGCGCTGACCCAAAGATGCCACTCCACTCCCAAGCACCCATCCTGAATGTCCAGCCAGAGCACCCAACCATGCACTAAACACTATTCCTGCCGCTCTGACCAACAAATGTGACACCATTCAAAGCCTCATGCAGAATGCAACTAGAGGACAGTTGGTCACAATCGCCTCTCCTTTTATAGGAGGACACCACACTATGGAAAATGAAAGGGGCCAAAATATAAAATGCCCCAAAATGGGCAGTACATTATGAGAAGAAAATACCTAAACTATTCAGGCATACCACTACACTACACTATAGAAAAATACCACACTTTAGAAAAAACACTAAACTACTTACACTAAAATCAGATAACCAGGAAATAATTGCAAATGCTTACCCCCCAAAAAAAGACCAACCAAATGTAATATAGAAAATATCTGCTTGTTAAGTCACACCTACTTATGCAAATACTGACATCTCAGGCCCTAACAAGTTCATTAAGGCTACTCACCCTTTCAGTTTGTGGCTTCATGATCTCATTAATCCCTCGATGGTTCCTCGCATATACACTTAAAAGGCAGATATTCTTTCTCTCTTTTCTCTGTCTCTTTATATATATATATATATATATATATATATATATATATATATATACAGTATGTACACTTATAAAAAACATCACATATTCCCTATATCTGACAGTAAATAACACTGCATATATAACTACATTGCTTATTGCAATATAATGAACACCCTAGTCTCTAACTATTACACATCTATACACAATATACCACTATACACGTCATTACAGTTATATTAACTGCTTAACTATACATGGTAACAACAATCTTATTAACAAAGGTAACAGCCACCCTGAAAATCCCCAAACATCTAAGAATTACAACCCCCAAAACAACAAAGTAAAAAACAAAACTACCTGCAAAAAAGGTCCTAGCCTAAACCACAACCTCCCTCCAGTCCACCCACCAAACATCAGTTTCCATTGATGCTTCATCCTTCTCTTCCAGGCCCACTGTGCTGCTGCTCCTCTGACCCTGCTACTCCTCTTGTGCCCTTACTGTTGTTCCTCTGTCCCTGCCACATGTCCTGATGCTCTTGACTACAAAAGAACGAAATGGCTCTCCCAGTCAACTATGCCACACCGCCATGCCGCCAGCACCATGCACAGATGTGCACACCCCCACTACACTACAGAAAAGCACTATACAAAGCACACGCCCCTCCCCCCATTACATATGGGAAAGCACCACAATAAGAAAAAACACCAAATGACCAAGAAAAACACACTAAGGGAACCCAGAAATGGCTAGGAAAGAAACAAAAAAGACCAACCTTATGAAATATTTAAAACATCTCATTGATAAAGTCCACATATTCATGAAATGCTGGGGTCAAACAAACTCATGAAAGCCACTTGCCCTTCAGAGCTCATGGCTTTATGGCTTGTTCAACCCCTTGATGGTGATATTTCCTCATATCTGATACTTCATACAGTATATGTAATAGATAATCCACTCTAAGGTGTGCAGTCACACTCTGATATACGCACGTCTTGGTGTGCATTGCTAAGCATGGGGGTTGCAGGCCGAGAAAGTATCAACCGCCCAAGGTGTGTGTATATAGGAGTGCAACTGTACACCCTAGAGTGGGTTATCTATCTCATAAAATGGCAAAATTGTTTTGGAGAGGGGTGCAAGTGCAGGTGTACAGTCACACTCTGATATACGCACGGTCATGTGATGTGTTTCAACCAACCAAGATAATTTTTCTACCCATTTTATAAATGTATATACGTATGTGTATATATGCATATATATTATGCATATTCAGGCATTTTTAGAAAAGTAAAACCTTCCTTAAATGACAGTCCAATGCAGTCTTAAAGCAGCTGACTAAGTGTGCTTATCTAAATTTCCTCCAGGAAGACAATCGACAGGGTAGGCACAGTAATGGCAAAAGCTACCTCACCCAACTATACAAAGGCAGGATGAAGGACCATCCAGGAGCCCCTCTCCCCAAATCCTGGGCACAGAAGTAAGAAATCAGGAGGTTACTCACATGCATAGGCCCCAGTCTGTGAGTGACCTTACAAGTTAAGAACAACCCCATGAAGGAGACCATCTGATTCACAAGAAGCCAATGAAAGCCACTCAAAACAGGCCCATCAAAACCTTTAAGGTGGTTTACTATGTCAGGGAAAACTGCTCCAAGTCTGCTATCTTTTTAAAGCAGAGGTAAAAATGTGTTGTTTTCGACAGGATACTAAAATTATCACTTTAATTTTCCATCCAAAAATCTGATATACAGCTTCGGGCTAGACACAGTTTGTGGGTTGTTTTGTACTTATAGTTAACCCTTCACCTTCTTGAGGAGCCTGGCATTCCTTCAACCCTTTCTCCAAAAATTCTAATCATGCCACTGGATCAGGCATCCTATGACCCCAGGTACTCTCTGTCCAGCCCTCCATGACCCCAATTTATATCACAAGATTAAACTCACTGGTTTATGACAATGTGTTGGTCAGAGCAGTTATACTTACAAGGTGAGGGAGGGGGGCTAGTGGTCCTGGATGTTGAAACTGGGCAGAAGAAGTGTGCAGCATCATGCAAATGTGCTTCATATGTTTTCATTTTTCTATCCCTGACCCCCCTTACTCTCTGAGGTGTGATCTTCAGTTTGACACTCTGCTGGTAGGTCTGTGTGGGTTAGGACTATACCAGCTCCCTTACACTCTGGACCTCCCAAAGCCTGATGCAGGACATCAAGTCATCTAGCTGGTCAATGTCAGCAAGCTAAATACGTTTTTTTTGTTCTCCATGTAGCTTTTTTGCCTTGTGGCATGCGAGTAGGCTTATCCGCCCCATCCCAGCCCCCCCAACCTTGCTGCCACCTCTATCGGGAAGTCACCTGACCTCAGGTCCACAACAGCTTGCTCCCACAGTGGGACTAGGAGAGGGAGAGCCTTCACCCCCTCACACTTCTTTGTCCAGGTTGGTGGATGGCGGCTCCCTGATGATGGCACGGGTCAGGGAAGAGTGCAGAGGGCTTCATGAGACTGCATGGCCTTTTCCTTGTTCTGTTCCCACCAATTTCAATCACAGACAAGCAGCAGTGCATGCCATGTGGAGGCACACATGCACTATGCCAAACTGGCGTCCCCTCCCTCATGTGCCATCCCAGCCTGTACTTCCACTGGGCCTCCACCTGGTGACATTTAATGGCAAGCCTGACAAGCAAACTCCCCCCCCCCCAGAGAGGAGAGGAGAGCAGTCCGGCGGATACTTGACGCTCTTTCCCCTGGACTACCTTCAGCAACCAGAATCTGCTCCCACACCCGGGTCATGGTAGTGTTGCTGCCCCGCCACTTGGCAGGGTAACTTAATATAGTTTTATTAAACCTTGAAATGCACTGCAAAAAAACTTTTGTTTTTCAAACCTGGTATTTCAAATGGAATGGCAAAAGACAAAAAAGAATATTCCTCCTATCAGTTTGTGTGTGTTCAGCAACACGACACCAATGAATGTAAAACTCCAGCTATGTTGAGTGTGGCTAAACATTTCTTATGCCTATAAATACTATAAAAAATAATAATTTAACATACCAGCACAGTCCTCAAGCTTTACATTGCCAAAATCAACACTGTATATAAAGGAATTTTAAAGATATTACAACTGTTATAGGATTTTATATGCACCTTGAGATAACACTCTGGTCTGCTGCATTTGCGTTTGTTTTAGGTTCCTGAAAATGTTTTACCATGAAGAGGTGTGATTCTGAATAAACATATTTTTGAGAGAGGAGATTATTATGGGAGAACTTCTTATACCTCAAGAAAAGAATATATTTTGAGTATTTTTTTTACTTTTATTGAAAAAGTTCTATTCTATGTTGGAGGTAGATAATTTATTTCCACTCCAGAACGCATTGCTTAATTACCATTTTACAACCAGTGCTCCCAGGTCACCCCTGAACACAGGCACTTGTGCCTAGTGGGCCTTACCCAGTTACCAAAGACTAAAATAAAAAATTAAAAAATAATAATAATTACAACTTTAGTAACACATGTAACAATCACTCCATAAACACATGTAACATCCTTATTAACAATGTAGCAATCACCTTATTAACACACATAACAAGCACAACTACAGCACCTGCAAAACCAACACAGAACTTCACTAACTAAACACCTCACACCAGCTTCACTTACTGAAGAAATGGCCATGTTCCTCAATGCTCCAGCATTCATTGCAGCTGCCAAGCCTTCCATGCTTTTGGGGACTCCATGCAGCTCCTGTCGCCTTAGTGCTACTGCTCACTGCCACTCCTGATCCCCAACTACAACAGCCCCAGACTGAATATACTGCTCTGGACTGTAGATGCCACTCCTGAATGCAGATGCTGCTCCAGACTGCAACCTCCATCTGCATGCCTTGTTGTCATCAGCAAACTAAGGGACAAACTGCCATAGCCAGGCTTCTTTATATAGGGGGAACAGTACACTATGGAAAAACAAAAGGGGCAAAGAAACTACAGATACCAAAATGCCACTACACTACAAAAAAAAAACATTATCACCAAAAACCCAAAAGAGAAAACCTTGAAATGGCTGCAAATATGATCCGAACTTAAAAAAATCCATCTTTATGTATTATATAAAATGAAGGACAGCTAAATCCTATATGGAGAAATCTTCTGACTTGAGGGCTAATTAGCTCAATAATCTCACTTGTTTTCAGGTGTCTTAGGTTATTAAGTTAATTACTCCCTTCAATGGTATATTCCTCTGTATACTACACTTACTTATCATGTATTCTCTCTCTCCCTATATATATATTTCACCAGACACAAGTCTACAGGGAGGGTGCTATAGGACTCAACAATGGAACTATTCGATATTAAGAAATGCGGGGTGGACATGATCAAAACTCACAAGAATTAAATTAAAAGACTGTGCCATTAAAGATACCTTTTATCTTTTTATTCTAAGCAGCACATGAGAGCTATGGCATTCCAAGCTAGGCTTGACATATGTGTGGAAATTAGTCCTAAAACTATGGTACTGTAATGACAGTGTTAGTAGTTTGGCACAGTAAGAGTTCAGAGTGCAAAACCGGGCTTTCCATTTGCTACTATAATTATAAAAACAACTCCAGACACTTAGAGAGCAGCAATTCATGAAATTTAAGGACTTGCTATACCAGAGATTTAGTTTATATCTTTCTTACCCTATTAAACACGGAGATCCCTGGATATGTCACATGTGCCAGTCACTGTCTTTCTAAACATATTAATCATTTTGCATGATGTAATTTATGACTGTATAGTCACAGACTAGCAGAAGGGGGCATATATTAATAAACTATATTACCACCTAAAACCTAAAAGAAAGCCGGAACAAATAAAATATCCATGTTTCCAGCAATGTGCTAGCAGGAGGAAATTGTCAATGTCATTTTATTTGCATATCTGGCAGACAGACCCTCACAGAGAACACCTACAGCACAGTACGCAGGTATATTAGTTTGCCATTTGTTTTTAACTGCACACTGTCAACTTGTTTCAGTTTTAATTACTTTGCATGTGTGCCTTGATTTTTTCAGCTATTTAAAGGCTACCAAGAAGCATCTGACAAATCCTTCTGGCACTTGGTTGGTAATAACAGTAGACAATTTTTTTTACTAGGTTACATGCTACCATTCCAGTTGTAAGAAAAGTGATGCCAGCTAGTTACTTAAAGATAACCACACACAAACTTACTTATCAGGAACTAACAAATTATTTCACTGATTACTTCTCCCAGAGCAGTCAAGTCCACCACAGAACAGTACAGATTGATTTTATTGTAACCAAATTTGTTACATCACCATCTGAAGTTCAAATGGCAATGAATCCCAATTACCATAATTACTTTAGCGGTAAGCTAGGCATGCACCTACATCAGTGTAACAGTAGCCAAAGTAATTTTCTATTCCTGAAACATCATTTTATAACTACAAATTCTTCATTCTTTATAGTTCTGTTAATTTGTTTATTGAAAGAAAAACCTAATTCTTTTGCCCATTATGAAAGTTCATCTGTGTATGCACGCAAATTTGGATGATCTTGTACCCTACTGCAGTTGATTTGTACCATTGGTGCATGTGTCTTTGTGGCTAATGAAAGGTATTAAAATCTTCTGTAGCCATCAATAACAGACCCATCTAATTGACTCATGCAATTTGTCCCTCACCGTGAGACTATAATACCACAAACAACATATGTGATTACTTACTTAAAGTGTAAATGTTCTACTGAAAGTAAAATATAACTAATTCACACCAGTGGAGGGAGTATGGGTTGAAGCAGCTTGTCAGATTTTTCTGAACTCCAGCTATTTCTGCTCACTTCAGAGATGCCCACTTTTCTTTCTGCTGGCAGAACTATAGGGAGAGCCAGGCATACCACACGTACATTATGTGGCCTTGTCCAGTACTCCAACCTTTTTCTGGGAGCCATAGTGGGAGCTATCCAAGCTCTACGGCAGACCTTTACTCCTGTCTAGGAAACTATTTCTGCTGCACCAATGTCGTAAAAGATACAGAGACCTGAACTCTGGATACCTGCTTGGAATTTTGTTAATGGCAGCCAATAAACTCATTACCCGCCTTTGGTTCACTGGACAAACCCCACATATACCTTCCCGTTGTAAACTTGTTAGACAAATACATACCATGGAAAAAATAACTTTCTCTCTGAATGACCATTTGGAATGCTTTTCCTCCAGCTGGAATTGTGGTGCTTCTACACTGTGGCCAAGGACCCCACTATGATACTCTAAACCCTTTATATTTTTCTGGGACTGGTGACTCCTGTCACTCTGTAGTACTGTAGTTGGGATCCCCTCCCATCCAATACATCATTACCGGCTTTTTAGGGATGAGAAATAACACCCCTTATAACAAAACAATACTAAGGGAACCCAGGCTACATTTTGTCTGCTGGAGACTGCAGCCCATTACCCCTTCTGGGTCCCCTCCCTCCCAGCCACCACACAGCTAAAAGACAGAGTGGGGTGATCAACCTACTCCCGCATACAGTGTATCAAAACTATTTCTCAACAAGGGGACATGCTCGCTCAGTGCCACAGAGTGCAATCCCAATAGTTCATAAATAGGTGAAGGATGTGGTCATCTCTCATTCAAACCTTGATGTTTCAATTTATTTTGTATAACCACAATATGTCCTGACTGTAAGAACTGAAGAAGTAATTGTTGAAGACCACTGAAAATACTCTTTTTCAATAAAAAACTATATTAACAAGTTAAGATATATTATTGTGATGTGGCTCTAAAATAGACATTTGCCTCTTACTTGGTTTTGATATGCACAAGTGCCTTGGCAAAATTTTGCAAAAGGCAGTTGTATATAAATGCTGCCGTACGGTGTTGTACAATTGTCAAGCTCCAACTTCCAAAAATATGAAATGGTAGAAGACTCCCTAAATTTAAGAGGACTTTGGCAAGTTCTGTTACCCTCCCCCTTCAGTTTTCTGCTCTTTGTGACACTGTTTTGTGAAGATTTATGTTTTTTGCTGAAATGAGGCAGATACACAACACAGGATTATGCACCATTCAGGTACTCCACTCGAGCATGAATTATTACACATTTAAGTCATCAAAGTACCATCACTGTACTGACATTGCTAGCCATATTATTTTTTCTAACGCTGTTGTTAGCATATTCCTGCCACAGAAGTGTGTGTGTGTGTGTGTGTGTGTGTGTGTGTGTCGCGTGCGCACGTGCACACTCATGCATAGTTGTATGAAACACCAGTTATAGCCAGGGTTATGGAAGCTATGTCATCCTTTGCTTAATGCAGCTATTTGTCAGTTTTGCTGCACACATACTGTACTTTGTATCTGGCAGCCTGGCACTAGCTTTTCTCTGTACCAAAAACCAAGTTAGCAAAATGTCTGTCACTTCCACAATTTCAAGATAGTACAGTCCACATATACAGTCATATGATGTTAGCTAAGGCCCACAACCTGAAACCAAAGAAAATGACCACCGTTTCCACAGAAAAAGAACTGGTATAGTATTTACATATATTTGTCATGGCTTAAAGATCATGTGCAAAACATCCACGTATATATAGATCTGCTACATTTTAAGATTCACTTACATGGTACTGATGAGTCCTCAGTGTTGTTTGCTGGTCTTTGTTGCTCCTAGAATTAGAAAAGTCAGATTGTTTCCCTGACACCTATTGCAGTTTACACACTGGTTTTGTTTTCTACATCCCACTACAATGTGTACAGAATGTCTAAAGTGTTGATGTCATCTGGTGTGCAAGTGGGACTATGGCAAGATATTGGCACTAATGCCAAATGCATGCCATTCACTTTTCTTTCCTTAGTAAGAGAACCCACTGCAAAACAATCCCCGTAGCCCTGTGCCAGCCCTATCCCTCACTTCAAACTATTTCAACACTACAAAGTAACCTTAGTAAGAGAAATCTGTAGTGCTGGTTTTCATGGCTGAATGCATGAGTGCGCTCCAACTGCCTTAAGGGTAGCTGGTCCATTCCACTGGGGTGTCAAACAGACGAGGCATACTGATGAGTCCTGGTAGGATGAAACACGTGTCTATGTCTTCTGTTAGCACCCTTTGCAAACTGTGTGAGAGGCCTTTCGGCACCATGCAGTTCTGCTTAAAGTTGGACCAGCATAACATTCTGCGGTGATTTGCATATGTAGCCCATGATGCTTTGCATTGTGGGGGCATGTGTGATTTTGTATTTTCTTGAAACTTGGCTTCCCAGCCAAATGCCCTTTGGGGTAACCCTTGCCTCAGTGTTTGCGCACAGAGGTTCTTTGTCTTTTAAACTGTACAGAGGATGCACCACTACATAACGTAGCACCCAAACTGCTGAAAACTGACACTTGCCCAGAATTTGCATTTTTGGATCTCTAGCAGATAAATATCTGGTTGTATAGCAGTTGTTATCCTTAATTTGGTAAAGTGACTCTTCATCGAAAATGATCACTAGAAACCTCAGACTTAGCATTTGAAAAATGGGAGCTGTGACTCAGCACACGTTTTGCAGTGGGTTCACTTAGAAAGAAAAGAAAAATGAAATGACACACGCTCAGCATTAGTGTCAATACCCAGCCACAGTCCTGCTTCCACACAAAATGACATCATGATGGTACTGATATCCTTAGTACTGCTTGGCTCATTGTGTGTGCAGATCAAGGACAGCACAACTGAACACAGCAACAAAGCAGAATACAATAAAATGCACTATATGGATGTATAATACAAAAAATATACAACATACAACTAGTAAAGGTATTTTGTATTGATTTTTGAAGACTGAGTGCAAAAGCAGTGTGGTGCACGTGATCTTTAACCATGCTGCAAATCTGAATAAGAGTTCTTAGAGGACAAGTAAGCAGCCTTTTTTACCAGTGCACAATACTTAAATAAGGCTTCACAGGGAGGTAAAGGAAAGATTGCTGTTTACATTGATGTTAAAACTGCATTTATAAATTTAAGGTAAATGAAGTTCTGTAGCATTTTAAAAAATTTGTAACACGGCATTATGGACAGCCGTGCCAGGGAGCCCCGCGATAGGCGCAACGCCATCACGTGGTGCAGGAGCAACACGGCATTGTGAGCCAATAATGCCGTGTTGGTGTTGTAGGAAGCGCGTTCACGAGCCCAACTCAGCATTATTTCTCATAATGCCATCTTGGGTTTGCACGTTCCCGAGTCCAACACGACATTATCGTGTCATAATGCTGTGTTGCTCCTGTAGTGGCCACGCCAGCCAGAGGGTGGCAAGTAGCGCTGTGGGCGGGCGTTGGGTATCCCTCCGAACGGGGCATAGAGACTGCAAGCAGGGGGAGTGCCACGGGTGTCTGCAGGGGGTAGAGTTAGTCAGCACACACAGAGGCAGACACACGGAAAGAGTCACTGGGAGTGTAGTGAGAAGGCACATGGATGTGGAGTTTCATTTAAGCAACGGCGCGGTCCAAGAAGCACACCACGTGACGCACCCGGTATGCAGATTAGGTGCTCCACAGCGGAGCACAACTCAGGAGAACGGCAACTACAGACCTCCGAGTCAGGCTGTGATGCGAACGGCCACTCCGTACCACGGGAGACTTCAGCAGAATGCCAGACTTACAAGAATCTCCTTCTGCAGCCATACCTGTTTTCAGACACATCGGTATGTAACAGAGCAGTGTAATCGCATGTCAGAGTAAGAATAAAGTCTAC
Source organism: Neoceratodus forsteri (assembly GCA_016271365.2). Lineage (NCBI taxonomy): Eukaryota > Metazoa > Chordata > Ceratodontiformes > Ceratodontidae > Neoceratodus > Neoceratodus forsteri. The sequence goes on from JADMNL010000030.1 coordinate 67,783,956, forward strand.
GAAAGTTGCCTTAGTCTCCGGTGCCTTTCTTGCTAATCAGTCTCTAGTCTGCTTGCCCTACTACACATCGAGCTTGTCCGTGTTACAAGAGCATTAATCACTGGCAGAGGAGGGCTCTACTGGTGATTAATGCCCTTGAGGTTGAGCCCTTGGGCTTCGCCCTCGGGCAACAATGCCCCCCCAGCGGGCATTAATCACCGGTAGAGCCTTCCTCTGCCAGTGATTAATGCTTACGTAAACAACAGCCTTCAAATGTGAAAAACCCTCTGTGTCAGCTCTATGAAATGGCCGTCAGACGTCAGATGGAATTACATCATAGGAGTGAGTGTCACAGCTGCATAGCATTCCTTTCAGTGCCATTACATGCTATACTTCTTTCAGCAAAATAATCAAAATTATGACTTAACATGTGTATTATTTTTAGCAATACACATGTAAGGCCATGATTTATATTTTTTTTTTTTACATAAGCAAACAAATATTTTCATTTTTATTTGGCCATAGGAACTGAACAATGGTATAAGTCAGCAAAAACCTGGTGGTCTACTGGTTAATGAAGTGCAGCTGGTTGGTCCAGTGCAACAGTACAAACTTTGAAAGACTTGCATGCTTTGCTCTCGAGGTTTACTAAGTTGCCATGACAACCTCTTGAAGTGAACACAGCATCATTGTTCACTGTTGTCCATCTATTATCCTCTATATAGTGGTTCTGATAACCAGGTAGGCCCACTGGAACAAAATACTTTTTTTTCACTGGCGACACAGAATTAGTTACATAAGGGACTATACAATGGATCAACATCAGTAGTGACAAGAAGAGCAAGATGAGAATAAACAACTCAAACTAATCAGTTATATATGGGCAAAACGGGAGAGCAAAACTTACAACAATAATACAAATTACAAGGATATACAGGCATTTATACAAACAGTGGGAAAACACCCATCAAAGCCTTGCTAATTGTGAGCTCCAGTATTGCCAAGAGTGACATGCATGTGTGCACAGTACAATTCTGCATAAGTTATGCCATGCAAAGTAGGAGGAACTATAAATGACTATTGTTCCAGTTTTAGGGTCAAACCAAAACAGCATATTTTTGGGGATACTGAATATTGGACATTTAGCCCAATATTACCATACTTACTTTACTGTCTTAATAAGATAATACATGTCTAAATTTAATGTTTTCTAGGTCTGTGGTGTTGTAAAAGTATCAGCGTTTAAAATATCTCATAACTGTAAGTACTTATTCCACTGTGTGTTTCAGTGTCCTGAACAACTGCTGTATTTCAGACATCAGTTGGTTGTCATGGTGAGCACTATAATGTCATAACAAGTGCACTATGGCATCCAAAAATATTGCTAAAAGCTTTTAGACCAACTTTACGCTGCAACTTACTGCACAACCTAGGAAAGACAAGAGACAATCTAAATAAAGATGTTATTTAGTAAATTGTAATAGCTAAACAGAGTACAAACTGGTCCTTCTTTTCCACTCCTGTTGTTTTGACCTTGGTTTCCAACCCCTTAACTACCACTGATCCCTCCACTCTCCCTCACTCTCCTCTCTCTCGAGGGTAGATACCTCTTCCATTCTGCCTCTCTTATCGCAAAGGTCTGGTTTGTTTCCCTCCTCCCCCCAATACCTCAGCTCTCTCCTGTCTTGCCCACTCTCCTCCTCTTACTGCTTCCATGCCCCTGACTCATGCTCTCCCGGTCTTTTATCAAGTCCACTGCAGGACAGGCTGTTCTCTTTTATTGACTTCCTTGGAAATTATGATGATGCTGCAAGCAAAGGATTACAATGTCACTTGCAGAAAAGCAGCCAGAACAGATAACATCCAAATAACAGAATTCCTGTTTTCATGATAATTTCATAAGTAAAATATTAAAGAAGGTCACGATCTGAAATATAAGTTAAATTGTGTGTACTTAATTGTATTATTTCAAAGCTGTCCCTATGATCTTGGAGGTTTTTTAAGATTACAGACACGCTGTTATGTTCATGTATACAATTACTATAATCTTGCGACAAATAGTCTTCTGCTTACTTTCTCGGAGGGGTGTCTAACAAGGAGTGGGGAATACAGAAAGTATAAACTGAACAAGGAAGATTGTCTTTCTCTGTACACATTTCATTACAGATATATGGATGCAACAGCCTTGGTGCTATTTGTCATGCTTGTGGGTTTTTTCATGGTTCCCACTGTTCTTGATGGGTAACAGTTTAATATTCTTTATATCAACCGCACACAGTGGAGTTATTGTAAACAAGCATATGGCATACACTGGACAAAATGAGATATTGTGAGGAGAACTGGGGCAAGCACTGTACAACTGCCCCTCACATAGTATGCTTGGATCATTTTTCCAATGTCTGTCTGTGTGTGTGATTCATACTCTAGTGTTCATTGCTGTATGTACATGAAGTTGAGTAAAGATAGAGTAAAAAAAAGTGTTATATATTTTATTTTAGTAGATACTTGCTTTTTAATGAGCAACTGATGCCTCCCAGGAGAACTTTGAAAAAATAATTGGACACAATTCAGCTAATATTTTGCATTAGTTCTGTACTCCTCTTCTACATTATTTATTACTAAGATCATCTGCATGAAAACAAAGTCCTGATTCAGTGATTTCTCTTGCTTGTTCCCCACTTGAGGTCACAATACTCTGATTTGTCACATCACAGTAATTTCCTTGGCAATAGATTGCGATGCCACAACAGAGGAGTTTGACTTTAAGCGGGGAATGTGCATCTGATATAAATGAATCTAAGCAAGGTTTCTCAACCAGGGCACCATGACTCACATGGGGTCCATGAAGCTACAGTGAGGGAGGGAGGTCTCAGCAGGCACGGCACAAAAATCACACACTTCAGATTAAATTACACTTTAATATTTACATATATAGCCATTTTTGTTCTTAATTATTGCTCAATGAAGTTAAACACTGCTAAAGATTAAACACTGTTTGGAGACAGGGGTCCTCATGCAGATCTGGTAGTGGCCAGGGATCCTCAGGCATGTCTGGTCATGAACAGGGGACCCTCAGGCATGTCAAGTCCTGATCAGGGGGCCTCAATGACAGAAATGTTGAAAGCCCCTTAAAGGGATAAAGATGTTGTGTTTATTTAAATGTCCCCATTGGTTAATTATTGGGAGGAGAAAGCTACTGAAGATGTATGAGACACAAGCTGAATCTTGTCCAAAATATTATGTTTTTGCCAAATGTCCCCTGAGGTGTCAGCAACTTATGAATTATGAAATACCTGAATTAACTACCATGTGAGGCTTTTAGCTTAACACTAGAAACCAGAATCTCAGATCACATAGCAAACAACTGGTAATTGTAAAGGCTAATGGAAATAAAAGAAATAATTTCTTTAATATTTGGGCAGCATCAGCATGGAATAAACTCCCTAGATACATAGTAGACTCTGGATCTATAGATATATTTAAGGCTAAACTGGATAAATACCTCAATTGGACAAATAATGGAGGAACAGATGCCCACAAGAAGTGGGAGACAAACAAATGGGCCTATCGCCTTCTCTTGTCTTACAGTACCAAGTAACTTATTAAGCAGCTGTAAGCAATGGTGAATTCTGAAATTACATGATGTAGGAAAATGGAACTTTTTTGTTGCAAGGAACTCAAAAATGAAAATGGAAACCTGCACAGAAAGGCTGTCTCAGTGTCCTGTTTTAGAGGCACTGCTAGCAGTTAAGATAAAGAACATATGATGTTGCCTGCTGCTGGGACTTCCAAAAGAAAATGTCAGTAGCTAGCATTCAGATGCTAAGCTGAGTATTATTGCTTATTTTCTGATGATCAACTAGCACTGGCCCCTCCCCTATATCCACCCAGCCATGCATCAATAGTCTAAATTATTCCACTTTGGGGTCAGGCTTTTGACAGTAGCATTTAATAAATCCCTTGCCAGAGCATTCCCAAAGTAAAAGCACTTCATAAAGGTTACACACTCTTGGGGTTTTAATCACACCTACTACAGGAGCAGAATCTTACAACCCAATAAGAACTCGAAGTATCTGACTTGGTTCTTGGGATGAGTATGTCTACATTGTTGACCAGTAAACCAGCTTCCTGAACAGAGGCTTTTAATTCCTGCATTATTGAGAAGTTCATTATCTTCCCCAATGGTGGCCAGATAGTATCAATATTTCAATTGGTTTCACCAGCATCCAGGTTACCAAGAAACATAAAAGCTGAAATATATGATGTGACACTTATAAGACAATTACATGCCAACGCTGTAAAATATTTCATTTACAATTAATTTGCACTCCAAGGAATCATAGGAAACAGTCTTAGTGAGCTTCACACAAAGCAGAATTTCAATCTGCATTAATTACCTGTAACCTTTGAAAAAATTCTCAATATCTTTCAAAACAAGCGGCATCATAGTTTAAAATTTTAGAATAGCTAAGCAATGAGGCATGATAGATTTTGACTGTATTAAACATGTATCTTTTCTATCTGTTACAAAAACCTAGACAATCGCTAGATGTAGAAAATACATCATTGCACCTTGAACAGTCTCCTGGAGCTTACTTTTTAAAAAGTATATTTAACAAACAAAAACATATTGGTTCTGCTCAAATACTGGGCATGATACAACTATAAAGAAGCCAGGACACTGTAAGAAAAAATCATAGTAATGCATTCATCTTAACTATTTGAATAATAGCAGAAAGACTTTCTCTAAAATGCACAGTTGTGGAATTCGGCTTCTAAAGAAAACTCAGTAATTCTCAAGTATGAGAACTATCAACTGTAAATTCCAAGAACAAAAGGCATTTAGAACAATAAGGCATGAGGTGAGCAAATACCCATGGCTCAGTGTGTGGCAAGACAGACTTACTGCAGCACTTCATGCCCTTAACCAACTGGTAAACGATAAGATTTGCCCCTCAAAAAGTTAAGATTTGTATTACCATAAACACTGGAGTGGGTTACTGCACATATAAAACAATTAATTTAGTCAGAAATGTGTCATTATGAGACACTTCACAGATTTAAATAATAACCACTAAGTTAACTGCGATCTTGCCAAATGTTATAACAAATGCTACTTTATGGTCACGTGATGTGGTTCAGCCACTCACGTTCTTTCATTTCTCCCTACTACTTTATAAATACACTTACAACACAGGGCACTGATATTCCATCAGAGTATGAGGAAACAATATGCACATTGAACATGAGGAACTGCATACATTTTTGCGAACGGCATGGCACACAGTCATCAAGATTCAGAAGTATATGTACTATAACACCACATTTCCCCCTTTCATATTTTTTATGTTTTTGCTTTTTCTTGCAACTCTAACACTTGCCTAACATATTTGATTTTCTCCCGTTAATTTACGTAATTGTTAATGGTTATTTAAAAACAGATCCTCTTAGAACATGAAGGAATGATATGCACTGAAACATGTGGGCTTGATTTTGTGCTTAGAAAATGAGAAACTGTATGATATGCACTTAGAAAATGAGAGACTGAATAATACACACTTAGAATATGACTGACATAATGATATGCACTTAGAACATGAGGGACTAAATGATATGCACTTAGGGATGAACTGTATGCATTCAGAACATGACTGAGAATGATATGCACATAGAACATGAGGGACTGAATGATAAGCACTTAGAAGATGAGGGACTGAATGATATGCACTTTGAAGATGAGCGACTGAATAATGTGAACTTAGAAGTTGAGTGACTCAGTAATGTGCACTTAAAATGAGGGACTAAATTGTATGTACTTAGAACATAAGGGACTGATGTGCACTTAGAGCAAGAGTGGCTGGCTGAATGATACTGGATGTGCTTTGAACACAAAAGGATGAATATTATGGGCTTAGAACATGAGGGACTGAATGATATGCACTATACATGAGTAAATGAATAATATGTACTTAAAATGAGGGACTGAATGGGACCGAATGGTATGTACCTAGAACATGAGGGAATGATTTCTATGCACTTAGAACATGAGGAGGGACTAATGTGCACTTAAAGCTTGAGGGGCTGGTTGAGTGATATGCATACTGAACATGAAAGGATGAACTGTATGGACTTAGAATATGATGGACTGAATGATACACACTTGGATCATAAGGCATCCATTATGTTCCTAGAACATGAAGGTATGAAAGGTGTGTACCTAGAGCATGAGGAAAGAAATGGTATGCACTTAGAATACAAACGGCTGATGATTTATGAGGGGATGGCATAAACTCACAACATAACTTGACTCTGTCCCTAGCAAGGAAACAATCCTGCAGATCAGCTGTCTGGAGACAAAGATGCAATGCAACTGAATGACATCACAGTTTATAACAAATCCCACGTTCTCATCATGTACAATGAAACACATAATTTAGCAAATACTACTTCTTTTGAAAAAAAAAGCATTTTTTTTTTTAAATACTGAAAGGTGCAGCTAAAGCATTAAATATCAATTGCACTACAGTAGCAGCAGCCACACACAAAGCACACAGAACACACACCAGTGCACCAAAAAGATGTGTCTGGCCACATCTGTGTTTCAAAGACCCAAACAGAACCTTAAAGCAAACACAATACATCATCAAAAGCCAAATATTTTCTGACCAAGAAAACCTTAACCATTGATCTACAATGTATTGATAATAACTAACAGTAACAAGAATGGGTTTCCAAAGATGCATCACCAAGTGCAGTGCTTAAGAAAAATAAATTCATCCAGATGTATTAGATTAATTCCAATATACATTCATCATATTGTCCAAAATTGCACTTTTCTGGGGGGAAAATATTATTTCTTCTCTGGTTGCCTTTCCCAAATGTTTCACAAAAAATGCTTTTAAACTTGATATCATCCGAAAATGAATATTTGCCCTCTGTGCATATGTATAAACTATATATAAATATACATTCGAAGTGCTGCAGTGATATATCATTTGCAAATGGCAAGTAGTGCTTCAGGTGTTGAATCAGTAAATAAAGACAAGCTGCTATCCTATCCCAAGGAATGACTTGTATGAGGACTATTCTTTAACAAGCCCCTCCGTTCGTCGGTGCAAAAATGTTATTACATTTTAACCCTTTCAGGTACGCCCCTCCTGATAAATAGAGGCTGGCTGTCAGACAGTCTCCTGCTCTGTTTGCACGATGGAATGAGAATCACAATAAACTCCAGAAATCAAGGGCAATGCTCACCTATCCAACCTGCTACTTTCTGATCATATTTACCCCAGCACACAGCAGAAAGCAAAAAGTAGAAATGCCTCCTCATAGAAAAACAAATTAAGTAAACCTTTGAAAGCACTTGGCTTTACCTCTAAAGCTTCCAAAGTGACAAAGCTGCAAATTGCAAATCCATCAATGAGGTCTTCTTCTGCAGAGGACGACTCTTTCCTTTTTCTCCTCGGGGGTCGGGGTCGGGATGAGGACGGATTCCCATTGTCTTCCCTCTCGGATCCAGAGGAGGAGAACAGCAGCAGCAGAGAGGAGGCAGCAGCACTGGTCCTGGAATTCGCACAGACTGTTCCGCCTTTGGATCTCCTCGCCGCCCCATCTCTCTGAGATCTCGATCGCCTCTTTTTGCGAAGCCCACAGCACCGTGGGCCATCCATAGCCGCCGCCCCTCCCACAAAAAAACCGCCGCGCCGGTGCTCGGATCGTGCGGGTCAATCAATCTGACCCTACTGTGATTCCACACCCGAAATACAGAAAGGGATTACTATAGCCCCAGCCAAGGGAAAGCAATGGCTGATCACAGGTCGCCTTTTGCAAAAACTCGCCGAGCCGACGGCGCGCGGCGCTAAGGAGCACCAGGGAACGAGCGTAAGGCCCTTGCGCTTCGCAGCCACGGGCACAGCCCCCCTCGCTTTATTCTAAGGAAAGCTGGTGCCGCTACGCAAACCTACTAAGCGGAGTGCGTAGCACCGAGCGCCAAAGACGCAGCATTACGCAAGAACCGTAGCAATTTGGCGTAGCGATGCTCGTGAGCCGTATCATGTATGATGGGGCTGTTGTGCTTGTGTGTGCAAGTGGGCTTCACTATTGTTCGGCAGGGGTGCCAACTTTTATGTACCGGTGCGCCTTGCCAACAGCTATAATTTTTCCTATGGCCAGTGTCCCTGGTAGTCGTTTTTGCAGGCTTCCCTCATAACATTGTGGGTGCTTGAATAAACTTTCTGGGTACTTGAGCACTCCAGCGCCCACGGAGTTGCTCTCTCACACTTCAGTGCCTATGGATCCTAGAACACTACATCATTCACAGCGGGCAATACAATCCACAGGTCCATGCACTACTTCTCTCAACTGCCCTGATTTTCAGGAATGTTCTTGACTCTGCCTCAAAAATGTCCTTAGTCCCCCCCCCCTAAATTTCGCATTTCTGTCACTGAAAAGTACGGATTTGAAACATCCAGATAGTAATTCAGACTCGTTCTTCTTCAGAAAATGGTTTTCATATAATACCACACAATATAGCAGGCTTCTTGAGCTAATATTACAATTTTTGGTAGAAGGGTCCTTCAGAGTTGTAATTTGTCCCTGATTTTTAAGCCTTTTCTCTGATTTGCAAGATAGGATGTTGAGAGGTACAATAATAATAATAATAAACTTTATTTCTTAAGTGCAATTCAAAATATCGAAGTGCTTTACAAAATAGCAAAAATGAAATAGATCATAAATAGTTAAAATACAGACAGTAATATTAAACTCCATCCTTATTAATTACTCATGGCAAAAGGCAAAACTAAATAGGTATGCTTTCAGTGTGGATTTAAAGCTCTCTCACTGTCACCTAAGCCCATAACTACCCCCCCCCACCCCACTTACCTTGGTGTGCAATGACCCCCTCAGGTCCCTCACTCAGCACTAAGTGGTAAGGAACCCTGGGTGCCCTTCACTTCTGCATGCACCCCATTCACATCTGACCCCTAAACCATGCCTTCAACTGCCTGAGATTATTATGAATGAGAGATCATTTAGGGATAGCCATGGTTGCAGTTGAGACCCCCATGATTTCTTTTCCAGTTCTTATGCCATTTGCAACCCCTAAGATTGCAGAAAACAATGTTTCCCTAGTGTTTATTTATATATAATGTGGTGGGCGGAAAATATTTGAAACCCCTATGCTTCTGCTCAAATTAGATTTTGTAACCTGTATGATTCTGCTGAAATGGCACTACTGGATCCTCTCTACAACTCATGGATGTTGTGTAGTCCCACATTCTACACTACATTTGAAGCATAATTTCATAGTGATCTACGCTGCTAATTGAGCAGCCAGCTTTGTTAACACAAGAGCACAGATTCCCACAGTACGCTGAGCTTCTGTCTCATGTGGTTCAAATAAATTCTTTGACTACTCTTTACTGTAACTGCAAGCAGTGTCTGTGCAATGTATTTGCAGCCCCTAATCCCTTCCTCTCGGTGGTACCTGGAAATGAGCCTCAGCTCAGTGTGCATTTCCCGGTCACCAGTTTTGAAAAAAATAGATACATACATACATACGTCTATACATAAATACATAAATTAATAAATGAAGAAAACAGCAAAAGAGTGCACTTCAGCCCCTCGAAGGTGCACCAGCCCACAGAAACTTATGGCAAAATAACAAAAACAAACAAAAGCTGGGCACACACAAAAGCTGAGAATAATAAAGGAATTTTTATTTAAAAACAATGCATAGCAGACACACGGGCTAACACCCCTATGCATTGACCCAGTCACATGGGTCTTCTTCAGGGGTACATACATGCATCCATAAATAAATAAAGCCTTTCTTTTCCCCATAAAAATGGATGTACCTCTGTTGGCCTTTCTATAAACAAAGTAAGTGATTTGGCATAGTTGGTTAGAACAAAAATAAATTTTCAATACATTAGCTTCAGGCCTCACAGTGTCCTTCTTCATGTCAAGTGCTCCCGAAGATGTGCACAGTGAGGCCTGAAAGCTTGCATACTTAACATGACATGTTGGTCCAATGAAAGGTATCAAATCACCTGCTTTGTATACTGCTTTTCCCCACATTTTATCTAATATTTATTTTAGATCTGTATCAAAGGATGACCCAAAGAGATGCAGCATTTTGTTTTTGTCAGGCTCCCTTAGCACAGGAAGGCACAAATAGTTTCTAGGTAAGTGTAAAAATTTGCTATGTATACCTTGTATTTTATATATATATATACTATATATATATATATATATATATATATATACTGTATATTATTTGCATTTAGTTCTTTCTGCACAGGTATCAGTTGGGATGTAGCAGTTACAGGGACAAAGCCAACATTCATGGAAAAAAGTCAAAATTCTTATCAGAGACAGACCTACTGGCATTGAAAGCAATTTACTATCTGTGCTGTTCATTATCATGGCAGGACCCCTGGCCAATTTATGGGAGAGATTACAAAGTGTCTTTTCATCCCAGGACACTGCTTGCTAAATCATACACTCCTGTTGCCACAGGACTTGGGACAGAAAACTGATGCATTTGTCTAATGTCCAGACCAGACTGATTGTCCAACCTAGCTCTCAAGACACAAAGAATGTTGAATCTATGACATCAGAGTGGCATGTTGGGTAACATGTCATGGGGGGGGGGGGCAGCTGGAGAGTATTAAGATCTGGCAGAGCCTGAAAGAGACGATCAGATTTGGGACTATGAACAAGCTGCCATCTAATGGTTCAAGTCTGCCCTGATTCACCAATGTGCCTTGTGTGGTAAGCCACTCTACCTTGCTAAGAAGAGAGAGAGAGAGAGATAGGTTTTTCTGTGTGCAACCAACAGTTCAAACATTTTCTTTTCCATTTGTGCAGATTTACTGTCCTCCATAGTTTTCATGTAATGTCCTGTATTATCTGTGTAAATATCTGGAAATATTAAAATATTATATATTAATGTACTTCTTATTTCTGTGATTGAGTCCCTTGAAATGCAGCTAACTGATTTATACTTGACAAAAAACTGCATTTTCACCTCTGAAGAGAAGGCTACTGTTACCATATTCTGTTTCTGAAATAAGAAGTTTTTAGCTGTGACACAGATAGGTGGATCAGTTGTTCTCAAGCAAAGAGTGCTGTACTGTGTGAGCAGTGGCTCTAGAGGAGATGCCCCTCAAAGAATGTTTAAGTTGAGAGATGGCAGTTACTGAGTACCCTGGTATGCATCTGAAGGGTGTAAGAAATCTGGCAACACTGGCAGACTGAATCTGGGAGAGACTAGTTTGCAACAAACTGGAGGCAGAGACTGTGATCTAAAACAGTTTTGCCAGTATAAAGGTTATCTGTCCAGTCACAGAACAGGATATATTAAAAGGGGACTGTATATTCTACCAGGTTTTTTTTCTTGTTTTATTAATCAAGAGTAGACAGAAGACATTATGTCAAGTCATATGAGAAGCGTTCCATGCTAAATCTAAACAAGCTGTGCCGGAAAAATAAAATGGGCTATGAGGATAGCCAAACACATGGGCAGAACTCACAGCTGTCCTTGAAAAAAGTGACCAGGAAAGCCATGTGAAAGAGGTCATTGCTAGCCAAGGTTGTGAGGTGGAGGATAGGAAGATTACAGCTGTGCCAGAATCTTTGAGTAGGGCAGCTGTACAAACAGACCCAATACAAATGTTGGAGATTGAGCTTGCCTTGGTTGAGGTGAAGGCAGAAATTGAGAGGCAAAAGGCAGAGGTGGAGCTACAGAAGAAGAAGTCAGAAGCTGAGGAGGAGAGGCGAAAGGCTGAGGAGTGACAGAAAGGAGTACCATCACAAGATCCAGCTGAGTGAGAAGCAGGAAAAGCAGCACCAGCACAATATCCAGATGAGGAAGCTTGAGCATGACAGTCAGATGGAGATTCTGTGCCAGAGGACATTTTTTTTTTTTATTTAGTTTTTGTTGACTGGGTAAGTGCACTAAACAAATCCTGCCTGTTTTCAGGCACAACCCGGGGAGGGGGATACAGATGAATGCCAACTGACCTTGAACCAGATTAAGCTATTGGTGGTATTTTTAGTGAACGAGGGGAAATTTGGCCAGGGCGCCAGGGAAATTCTCCTACTCTTTATGAGAAGTGCCATGGGATCTTTAACATCCACCTGAACTACCACCAGAAGAGGCAGATGGGACCTCGGTTTAACATCTCATCTGAAAAATGGCATCTCAGGAGTGCAGCACCCCTCTCATGCTGCACTACAGTGTCAGTGTTGGGATATTAACCCAAGTGCCTGGTGTGGGGATAGAACCTACAGCCTTCTGATCTCCCAGCCTCAGATGCGAGTGTGCTACCTGCTGAGCCACTGACATCACTACAAACTGTGAGTAATGGCATGAGGGGTTCAACCCAGGAAGCCAAGATTAATTCTAAAGTGTTTCCCAGATATCAGGAGGAGGAGGAGAAGGAGGAGAAGGAGGATGATCTTGATTTGTTTTTAAGATTATTTGAGAGAATCTGTGGGCAATTTGATCTGGGTAGGGCTTCTTGAGCAACTCACCTATTGCCACTGCCTGCAGGCAAGGCATTAGAAACCTTTACCAGGATAGACACAGATGACTGCATGTACTATGATAAAGTGAAAAATACCTCCCTGAACTGTTTTGAGTTAACCCCCAAGGCCTATAGCAACAATTTAGAGGGTTAGAGAAGGCACCAGGGCACAGCTATGCTGAAATGTGTGTGCAACAAAGTTACTTGTTAGAACACTGGACAGAGGGTGCAAAAGCTCTTTCTGTACTGGAATTTTTTTCTTCTTCTGGAAAAGTTTCTAAAAACTGTACCTGCGGATCTGAGAATATAGTTGTTGGATAGAACTCTGAGCTCTGTGAATGAAGCAGCTGAGGGGGGCTGATCAGCTTATATCCACCTGACCATCTTCTCATTACAAAGGTAATGGGGAGGGACATCAGGTGGTTTTAGGGGAACCCTATGGGGCAGCCTAAAGGAAGTCAGCCTGTACCTAAACCAAAGGGGAAGTCTCCTCCTCTCAAAAGCATTGAGACAAGTCAATGCAGGTGCTATATCTGCCAGAAACTGGGGCATTTGTCTTATGATTGTCCAAAAATTTTGAATAAAGGGGTTAGTACAGTAGGAGGGGATAGCTTAGAGAGCTCAGCTTACAGCAGATAGTGGCTGTCCTGTTGGAAGTTGGATTGTCCCTTTCAACAAGTTGTTCCTATGTGTTGTTCAGAAAGTAGCAATGAACGGTCTAGGTAAGTAGAAAGCCAGAACGTGTGGTACGCATACAGAAAAAGCAAAAACTCAGTAACTGTTGATACGAGTATGTGGGAACTGTATTGTGCTACAAAAAACTGAAAGGATGGCCGACACACTAACTGGGGTTAGTATGTCAGCCATCTGTTTGGTTTTTGTAGCACAATGCAGTTAAATTGACCACATGCTTTTTGCAACAGTTACCGAGTGGTTGACATTTCTGTTTGTGCACCATGTTTTGGCTCTTGGTTTAGACATCTGTTCAATGCAACATTCATTTTTCTCCGTGCCCTATACTTTGAGCTCTATGCTTGGGTGAGTACAAGTCTGTACAGCTAATTCCCAACAAGATGTGAAGTAGTTATGAAGACTTTATGAGAAATGTGGAATATTGCTATTTGCTAGTAATGTATAATGCTTCGGGGTCATTGAATAGAGCTTAACACATAACTTAATAAACTTAAGTAAAAGCGTTTGCTTTTTCTAATGCCCATGTTTTATGACTGTCCTGTTATATAAACATTTTGCAGACTGGGTCTCGAATGGAATAAAAAGAAAATTGGTATAGACATTCCCCCATCCCAGACTGATTCTACTGGATAGTAGTAAGTAGTCAAATTTTATTTTTATACAGGTGAAGACGATAAGCATTGCCTGTTTACCCAGTTCACCTGTTATAAATATACCTGATTACATAACTTACATGAATGTAGAAAAACGTTATACATTAAGCAAGAACAAAATACACATACCAAACAATCACATTTACATTTCATAGGCATTTTCAGTGGCGGAACCAGCATTACTAGAGATCCTGTGGCAGCAGGACCCTTTCGTGACATTTACATGGCATAGAACCAATCCAACATAACATAATATAATATATTTCCAGCATAACAAAATTAATTTTATCATGGCTTACTATCAAGTGCTGTCATGTTCAGTACAAGATGATAAGTACAGAAGGTTTTTGCCTTTCTGTCTATTTGCTGATGGCCCTACCCCATTTAGTCAGACCCCATTCTTTTTTGCCACAGAACCTTTTTTTAAATCCTGGGTCAGACGCTGGTGTTTTTAAAAACAATGGGAGACAATTCAGGACTCTAATCTATCCAGACAGTTCCATGACCTGGCTGTTTCAAATACAATGGTAGCTTTTTCCATCCAGGTATTGATAAACAAAAAACATTGTTAACATTTGGGGTCACAGGAACTTATTACATTACTTTTTCTCATGGCTAAGAGGGCTAACATTAACTGGAGATGTGTAAAAAGTACATCAGTGATGGAATGGGTCCCCAGATACAGGTCATTATCCCCATGGAAAGACTAATGTAGTTTGACAAGGGGAACTTGGAGGTTTTGTGGAAAAATAAGAAGCAGTCTTACTGAGGGTTAGGTCAAGGTACATTTGAGTATTTCAAGACACTTCTTGTCCAATCATGAACAAAAGAATGGAGACCAAAAGTTATTTTAGATGGAGGGAGACCTTTCAAGGGATTTTCAGGTTTGCAGCCAAATATTCACAGTTAGGATCACAAGAACCCAGTTACAAAAAATGTCCCTCCAAATCTGAATTTCATGACCATGGTTTAATGCCAAAGACATTTTCAATTAAACATAATCTTATTACTTCAGACTGCATTTTCTCATGTTACTTATTCCTGCTGTGACATCATACTCATCTGCTTATGACATCAAGTCCTGTTCCCATGGAAATGGTTTGACTGTCACAGGCAATGGATAATTATATCAAGGCAGAAAAAGTAGCATGATCAGACAAAATCGAAGGGGCATAGAGTCTGTTTTAATACAAATGTTTTCAGTAATAATAAACAATGCAGTTTCCTAAAATTCAACTTTTAGGCGGCATAAAGATTTGAGTCCTGTCACTGCTGCCACTGTTTTGCACAACACTTAAAAATCCCTTTAAGGGGGGTGGGAGTCAGACAAATCAGTTAGGCATCCATAATAATTTATGTAACTAGAAACATATAATTGACTTAATTTGAAATTCACCTGTCCCTCTGTATGTTATTGTCTTATATATAAAATAATTTAAAAGTAAAAAGTCCTTTGCTTTCCACAAATGCTGAACAAAATTCCCAATGAATCATGTATACTGACTGTAAATACTGTCCCTGTTATAAAATGAACAGTTCAAAATACAGTTGCAGCCAGCGACAAGTTGTTTATCTGGATATACTGCAACTTGCCACTGGCAGCAATTATAATTATTTGAATGCACTCGGATATCCTTGGTTAACAGTGATTATTAGTATCATCAGCATTGCATGTATCTGCTATTTAAGCAATAAGACATGACAAGGTGTGTGTTATCATGTAATAACGTCACTCCTGGGGTGGATTGAACATGAAGGCAAAGTCGAAGTGCTTCCACCACCTAAGGAGGACGCGACATATTGGGCCAAACACATACCTTGAGTGCCTTATTGCAATTATATAATGGCTTGATGTTATACAAAATAAACAAAACATTTTAAAATGTTTTTAGTAGATTTTTTGTGTTTCTGAAGAGAAAAAAGCAACTAATCATGGTCCAAAACATCCAAGTGTTCCAATAAATCCATACGGTGATGTTATTGTGTAATAACATCACTGTCTCAGGCACCCACTGACCAATTAGAATACAGGACATTTCCTTGCCATTGTACAATGATTTTTAGCCACTTAGTTGATCTGTGTAGATATCTTGTTGTGTGTGCTGGTCCCATTGCTGCTTTGCTGCCTTCATGACCATTTCCCCTATGTAAAAATAATTTAGTCTCTGTGGGACATTTTAGTGAAATAAAGACAGGATAAATAAATACCTTATCAACTTTGTTATGCAGTCAGAAATGCTGTAATGGGAGTGACAGCAAGGCACCAGACTGGCTGTAGTTTATGATGTAAACCAAGAAAGGCCACTAGCAGAAGCTAATTAACAAATTATCATAGGTGAGATTCTTTGTCTTGACAGCACCCAGACAATACTGTATATTGGCAGTCACAGAGAGTGATGAAATAAATTGCTCTTCTGTGGGAGAAGCATTTAATCTCTCCAGCAATATTTATTTTTTGTATTTGAAATTAAGCAACTGGGAAAGGCACGCTGAGACAAAACATATTTCCAGGAGAGACACAGTGGGAGATTTCCAGGTGACACCAAGAGGGATGGGGTTATGTGGGAAGGAGAGGCAAACAGTCAACAACTGGAACAAAAAAATGTGAATGCCATATATCAGGACAGAAATACAATTGGTGCAATAAACCCACAAAATAAGATTGTCAAAAATACTAAATGCATGCAGTAAACTGAATCAAGTGAACTGCGGCCTCTGGGTCTTAAAGTGAAATCCTCTCCAGTCTCATCCACTAGCACCTGAAAATGGCCAATGTACTCAGGGGATTAGTTTACCTAGTGCATGCACATACACTGGGTTTTCACTTTTGAGGTAGGACAGAATCCAACTCAGGTTTTAAAGCACATAAATTAGTGTTGAATAATAAAAAAGTTCAGGTTTTGGTACTAAACAAAATAATAAAAATCAAACATTACAGGTCAAAACAACAAATTCAATTTTGAAGAAAGGAAACTCATAAATAGCTTGGATTATGGCTGGACTCCCAGTTTAGATGGGATGTGCATATATATGGCTTTATCAAAAAACTGCATGCTAGGTTAGGGCTTTCTATAGAGTTAAGAGATGTATCCTTATGGAAGCTAAAATACAAATTATTAATACTATGGTAACACTGCTCTTTGATTATGGGGATGTGGTTTACGGGGGGTGGGGGGGGAGCATCCAGGATCCAGGAGAGAACTGGACAGGCTGGATGTAGTTTTTTAATCGGGTTGCCTATTTCATCCATGACATCCCTCAGCTGACACACCACTGTCTCCTGTACCAATCTCTGGGATGGATAAGCTTGATTGAATGCAGGCATTTGCATATTTTGTATTTAATGTATCACAGTGTAGCACAAAAAACTCCACCCTTATTAAGTAATTTATTTCAAGCTCGCACATCACGAAATGGTCTAAGGACAGCTCAAAATTTGGAATTCAAAGTCCCAGTATTAAGAACAGCAAAAGGGAATTCTGCTATTGTCAGTTTTGGACCCAGAGCTTGGAATGCTCTGCCACAAATTTTAAAATCAAAAGTCTCATTGAGTTCAATAAAACCTTGGGTTATAAGTGAATCTTTACAGCCTAAGAGCTGTTGTTAGCTAAGAAATGTGTATTCTGTAACCTTCCCTAGAATCTGTCATTGCAATAATCTGCACTTTTCTTAAATTATGAAAGTTTGATGAAAATTATGCTCTTTTTTAATGATGTTGTATAAAGTATTTTTGATACTGTTGTGTATGCTGTATGAATGATGGACCTCACTGTAAATGAGCTTCTGCTCAATTGGGCTATCCTTTTCTTGATTTCAAGAATAAACAATTACTACTACGACAAAATACAAAATCACACATGCCCCCACAATGCAAAGCATCATGGGCTGCATATGCAAATCACCACAGATGTTATGCTGGTCCAACTTTAAACAGAATTGCATGGTGCCGAAAGGCCTGTCACACAGCTTGCAAAGGGTGCTAACAGAAGACATAGACACATGTTTCGTCCTACCAGGACTCACCAGTATGCCCCGTCTGTTTGACACCCCAGTGGAATGGACCAGCTACCCTTAAGGCAGTGTGCCTTGGATATAATGTGGTGAACCCATTAAAATAAAAAACTATTTAAAGACAAAGAACATCTGTGCGCAAACACCGAGGCAAGGGTTACCCCGAAGGGCATTTGGCTGGGAAGCCAAGTTTCAAAAAAATACAAAATCACACATGCCCCCACAATGCAAAGCATCATGGGCTGCATATGCAAATCACCACAGAATGTTATGCTGGTCCAACTTTAAACAGAATTGCATGGTGCCGAAAGGCCTCTCACACAGCTTGCAAAGGGTGTTAACAGAAGACATAGACACGTGTTTCGTCCTACCAGGACTCATCAGTATGCCTCGTCTGTTTGACACCCCAGTGGAATGGACCAGCTACCCTACTACTACTACTAACTCACGCTAGAGGAACTTGGTTTAATGTTATTCTGAACAAGCAAATGAAATGAATTCAGAAAGCTTCAACCATTAGCTACCAAATCAGGAGAATTTAAGTGGCTTTAGCCCTGTTTACACAGCAGCAGCATTTCACTTACTGATCTGTTGCCTTCCTGCTGCACCGTGATTTGATTTACATTTTCCATTTACACTCCCAAGCTTGATGCACTGCAGATCACAACGAGAGGAGTGTCTGGGGGCCTGTGGGAAAATGACACCGGCAGTGACTCGTAGCTGGGAAATAGGGGATCGCAGAGGATCAAGTACATCAGTCGTTCACACTGCGGGATAATATGCTCGATCCAGTACACGTCCCCTCTTTTCCATTGGATTAAAAACCAGACCTGGAGTGCACTTATGGTGATGCAGTGAGTGTCTACACCACTGTTTTCGCAGCACATCAACCGGAGCACATGAGTTGATGCACTACAAAGACAGTGGTGTAAACTGGGCTTTTGTAAGATCATTACTTGGCATTCTGAGTATTTGTGGTTGGTATAGTAAGAAAAGCTAGGTACAAAATTGACAATCTTTTAGAAAAATAAAGGAATAAGAATTCAAAATTGGGTTCAAAGAAAGTTGAGGGGGAAGAGAGAGAGAGAGAGAGAGAGAGGAGAGAACAAATGATTCATACATGTGATATGTCCAACTTGCTTAAGAGGGAGATTTGGGTCAAATTAGGAGGGAGATTGACCTGCCAACTTGCTTAAGAGGGAGATTTGGGTCAAATTAGGAGGGAGATTGGCCTGCTAGTAGGGAGATGCCGTAACATCATGAGTTTGTCCTTAAATGGCATCAAAAAATAAGAAAAAGTCATTACAAAAATGTTATGTATTTCATTTTGTCAAGAATAAGCACTAAAAAGAATAAATAACTAGTTATATAAAGTTAGCAGATACATTGTTCATCATTAATTTAATTTTTATGTGTCTTTATCTGCCCAAAAAACATGGTTATTTTGGACAGAATTTTACTTAAGCAGGAGATTTTGTTTCCCAGGAGGGAGGGAGGGAGTTCAGTAAAAAAAAACAGGAGTCTCCTGCGTAAAGAGGGAGATATCACATGTATGATGATTTAGACATGTCAGAGCTGTGCAGGATTAAAAACAAAACCAAAAAAAAACACATCAGTGAAGACAGCAATTAGGAATTAAACATTAAGAAGGAAGTAAAGTTTGCAGGACCTCTTAAAGTCTAAGAAAACCAAGTGGGAGACTCACAGGTACGTATGGTTCAGAGGAAGTACAGTGACGTGAGTGAGTATTATTGAGCATCTCAGTTTGAGTAACTCAATAATACTGCTCCTACTGAGAGCGAGTGGGAAAGAACACTGCTAAGCAGGTTACGGTGAGTGTAGTAGTGAGCTGCACTCACTGGAACAAGACATAGCCATTTGTTTGGCCAAACCCTGCTGAGCTGGCCACTTGGCGTAGTGGCTACAGCCACTCGCGCTTGACCTGGTGGACCCATGTTTGGATCTTGGGTCTGGCTGCAGGAGAGATTTTTTTCTGTTTTTATTTTCATCATTCTTCTAAGTCTGCTCCTCCTGGAGTTAATAATATTAAGATTGGGGAGTGCGGGGGGGGCTTATCCCCCGCATAAAAATAATTTTTTTTTTGCTGGGAGATAATGTAAGTGACCATCACTGTTTGTGGGGGTTGCTGTTATCCTGCTCGTCCTTTTGAGGTCAGGCACTCTGTGATTCATGGTTTGTGGGCGGTGATATTAAGCAATCACCATTATCATATAAAACTGGTTCAGAGCCACATCATAAAACAGTCACCACTAAACACAAAACAGCTGTGCTGCACAGACTGAAGATACAAATTCCAAAACTTTGGAAAGCTCAATAACTATTACAAATTAACTGTACCATGGAAGCGCCCCAATACAACTGCTGGTAATATCTCATGGATCTTGACTGTGTGCTTTTTCAAAGCACTTTAGAGTGATTTTCCATCTTTGTGCAGATCAGCCACTACTTACATATTATGGTAGCTGATGCCAGTGATAGTCATTCCAGGTACTGTTTGCAATTTTATTGTCAAGTCAGTATTTCCATGGAAGGAATCATTAGGTGCTTTTACACACAGGTCTATGTAATGGAATAACTGTTACGGAAACAGTATTCCGTTACATCCCTTATGTGTAAAAAGCATTTGTTTCGTTCCCTTGGTGAACGTTCATCCAAACCGCAATCTCTGCTTCTTGCGGTTTGCACGAACATGTTTCGTTTGCTCTGGCTGTGTAAAACAGCCATTCTGGTACCACTACAGAAACTGCCATTACAGCAGCAAACTCTGAGGGAGCTGAAACAAATGGAGGCGGGATTAGCTGGAATACTCGCAGGGGTGTGAAAGGAAACCCGAATGCAACAGAGTACATCGACGCCACACAGGTAACGTTTATTTCATTTTACAAACCTGTGTGTAAAAGTGCCTATAGTTTGTCACCAACAAGGTGACCAGCCATTCCCTTCACCTTCCCGATTGCTCTGTCACACCCCCAAGCTCAGACACATAATGACATGTGACCAGGTAGAATGCAGGCGCATGAAGTCAATGGACTTCATTTCAATGGCATTTTATAATGGCTAGCTGGAGAGTAATGAAGGCCACCTCTTGACTAACAAGGCTCTTGTTAGTCGAGTGGTGGCCTCCATTAATCTCCAGCTGACCACTATTATGCATACAAATGCCACTAGAGTTCCATTGACTTCAATGGTATATGCCTCTGCAATCTCCCTGGTCATATTTCATTATGTTTTTTTTTGGGGGGGTGCATGACAGTGCAATCAGAAAGTGGGAGGGATCGACTGGCCACCTCACTGAGGCCAACCTATGATCCTTTCAGCAGAAATACTGATGGACTATGAAATTGTAAAAAGTACCTGTAATGACTATTACTGGCATAAACTATCACAATATGTGAATAGCAGCAAAATTCTTATAAATTCCTTTAAATGTAATTTTTGTTTTTCAGGAAAAAGTGAACAGTGAACTGGAGTGCAATGTTGCTGCTGGTTCTGTGTGGGTGTTTCCATGGTACATCTATTTAGCTATAAAGTCATTAACCTTTCCAAAATGTTGGGATTTATTTGTAACTTTAGTCCATGCTGTCTCATAAAGTATGAAAGCTGATAAAAAGTGCTTATGAAATTAGGTGTTGCGCTATGTAACTCTTCCATAATTTAAAGTAAGACAGTTGCCATGTAATGTTCTGTTGAGACTGGAAGCGATGTCATGTGAAGATGAGCTGTGCTTAGAGAACAACAATTTACATCTATTAAATTAGGCAAGTGGCTATTTTATTAATCACATCTTAATGTGTTACTAAAATACCTTCTACTTTTATAATAATTTCTTTATATATAAAATCTAACTAGTGAGTTTTTTTACCTTTACTCTTTAAACACCTAGTAAAAAGAAATAAATAAAAATTGTGTATTGTGATATTAGAAATTCTCAAGCACTATGGAACCCAAATATGGTATTTCAATGAGAAAATGTAGATTTCTTTCTTTTTTAAAATAAATATACACTTCTTACAGTAACACATTACACTTTTTTTGTTTGTCTGTGTATATTTGCAATTAATAAATGAATAATTATGTTCTGTTTTTTTTCTTCCCAAGTATAATATGGTTAGAAAAAATATCACCTGCTAAATAAGGACAAAAGCTCCCAGATGAGCAAATCCGTCAGGTGTGGATGAGACCAAGAGCCCTGGCACCACACAAAAAGACACTGACACTTTAACAAAAACTGCAGAAACCCCAAAACATCATGCTGCCTCAATCACAAAACTTTTTTTTTCAGTTTAAGTTTATTAAGGTTTTCCAGGGGTCATACAGAATTTAAAAAGCCAGTACAGGTAAGTCATCAGGCAATCATGCTTGCGGGAGGCAGTATAGTGCAGTGGTTTAAGGTTATGAGCTGCAAACCTGGAGACCTGGGTTTGAATCCCACAGCCCCCACTCGCATACTGTGTGGCCTTGAGCAAGTCACATAACTTCCCTGTGTTCCCAGGTTGCACCTGTAAACAAGCTTTCAGCTTAGTGTGTCTCACCTGGTAAAACAAAGGTTAAAAAAAAAGGTTAAAAAATCATGAGGGCATACCAAAGTTCGGGTCGGAATTCATAGCTTCACAATTATTATCAGTGTAATAAACTAGTGTGACATAAACCCTGGTCTCTACATCAGTCAATTACTGCATGTTGTATCTTCTTCCCTAAGCAATTTAGTAGGTATGCGGCCCTTAAGGAATGATCTCTGCTCTGTGTGTCATTAACCATAGTAGCCATTCGTTTAAAAAATTTCTAAATGTATCCTTCTTTTGTTGCAGGCTTACTGTCAGCTTTTCCATCTGATACATTTCCTGAACAATTTTGTTCCCTGTGTTCCTGCTGGGGGTGTTCTGTTTTAGCCACAGATGTGTGATCACCTTTTTGGCTACTGTCCGCCAGAGTCGCAATTGTTTTCCACACATACTTGCCACAATGTGATCTCGGAAAACTAGCAGCAAAACCGCTTGTGGGATCTGGGTAACAGAGTTCATGACCAGATCATTTAGAGCTCAACCAAAAGCTTTTGACTCAGTTGAGGCAATAAACAAATCATATATAACTTTCTTGAAGGCAGTTCAGAAATTGAACACAAAATGGGAAACTATCATCACCTGGTGTGACACTGTTGAACGCCGGTTGAATGAAAATGAAAAAGTCAGCCACATTTCTTTCAAAACAGCATTCTGCTTTAACTGCAATATAAGAATCAAATACTGCCCTTCTCTCATCAATTATCTGACACAACATTGCTCAAGCATGCAAAACAAAGAATCTAGAGAATGCTGCCAGGAAAAACAATTTGATAATAGTGGGCTTATCAGTAGTTGAGCCTGTGGAGAAAATTACCTGGGACATAGTCCCTGAGATTTTTTTCTTCCACATTTGGTTACACAAATGCAACTATGTTGTCCATCGTTAAAGCTTTTCAACTCCCTAGCCATTTCAAGCAGGCACAACCTGTTAATACTTCAGCTTCCTTGGTCACTCCTGAAGCTTTAAAGTCCCACAGTCTTAATACAATTTTTTCTTGAGAGTGATCTGGAGTAAACAATAAAATAAGTGTGGCTGAAGGGGGCACACTGAACTTTTTTAATTCAAAAGTTTATATTTATCCTGACATTAACCCCCAAATACATGCCTGCTGCAGACATTTTCTCCAGTTCAGAGGGGCCATGCAGGAGCTTGGTGTGTGATTCTCCTTGTTGTATCCGTGTAAGGTCAGAATAATTATGGATTCAAATTGGCATATTTTCTTTTATCTGGACTAGATGGCAAATTTCTTAAAGAGCCACTGACGCTTTGAGAACTTTGGAAAACACTATATTTGGAAACAAAGCAGCTTATATTTCTCATTAGCTCTGTATTCCCTTATCCCCGTAGTTATTTCTGAGGGCATTTTGCATAAAAGCAGCATAGTTGTTCCTTGATGGTTCATCAGCTCCTATTGCTTCTTCTTAACCTGATGTCATAATACTCTGCTTGTGACATCACAGTTATTCCTATAGAGGCAGACTGTGATGTCACAACAGAACATTATGATTTCAAGAAGGGAGTAAGCTAAAGAGGCAGATACACTCTTAGGTATAAATATCTTGCTTTTATAGGAATTTCTTCTGTAATATATAATGTAGAGGCAAAATCTATAGAAGACCTATGAAATACAAGCTGAACTGTGTCCAATTATTATGTTTTTTTAACATTTTCCCAAAGGTGTCAGCTGCTCTTTAAGGAGCAGAGTCTCTGGAGGACTTCAACAAGAACATTCCACATCAGAAGATTCCAAAGAATCTGACACAGAAGCTCTTGTTACTGTCGCCAGTCAAAGCAACTCACTCAGTGTGGTCATAGTAGTTGATCAGCAGTGATTATTTACTCTGGTAATACTAATCAATTTTTCATAATGGTTGATTGATTCTTTTTTTTTTATCCTTTTGCTTCTTTATCTTGGTAGACACTATAACAGTATATCTTATAGTGCTGGACTTTATTTTCTAATACACCGTTAACTCCATAAAATGGTTATGATGTTAACAATTCTGTACTATATGTTTAAAGGACAACT
Source organism: Neoceratodus forsteri (assembly GCA_016271365.2). Taxonomy (NCBI): domain Eukaryota; kingdom Metazoa; phylum Chordata; order Ceratodontiformes; family Ceratodontidae; genus Neoceratodus; species Neoceratodus forsteri. The sequence continues at coordinate 67,808,438 of JADMNL010000030.1, forward strand.
ACATCCCGATACAGTGTAAATTTTATTTGTTTCCTTGTCAACAGACAACTCTTTTCCAGTAGGTGATGGGGATATATGCATTTGCTTTAGTTTGTTTTCACTGTTCATGCTAGTCCCCTGTAGCTATGCAGTGGATTTCCATTTTATGGTTGTTGAAATATCATTGTTCATGAGTGCAGTATTAGCATATGAGAGCATGATGTCAAATCGCCCATTCATACCAGGTATCTTTATGCTAAAAGTACAAATATCCTGAAAATAACCCTCTGGGAACATACACATTTAAAGCATTTTAATGAGAAAAACCCTGTATTATAACTCAGATAGTCTGAAAAGGTAACTGAAGGTAAATGTGGTATTTCACACCTTGCTGTGACTAGTTTTGTTGAAATCTAATTAAGCAGACAGTCATACTGTAGAGTCGAAAGAGTACTTTCACATCACATTCTCATATGCTAATGAAGCTCTCAGGGACAATGGGATTTCAATAACCATAAAATGGAAGCCCCCAGGATAGTTACTGGAACTACAGTACAAGTTGCACTAAACTGCCCCACCAATGAGTTGGTTTAGCATTGTTTTTTACAGTTGGCAATGCATTGACAACTTTTACTGCATTGTTTTCCAACACTTAATCAGCTTAAGAGCAATGTTTATAAAATGTTTTTGCTACTTAGTTGGAATGCACCTGAGGCCCAATCAGAATGCAATGCAAAACTGAGTTGAAACTCTTAAGAAACAGTTTGTGCAAGGTTTTGTACTGAATACAGCAGCACTTATGCAACTCAATCAGAAATGCTAAAGCAACTCATTGACGGAATAGTTTAATGTGACTTGTACTGTAGTATGAACAGTGAAAATATACTAAAGCAATCACATACATCCCTAACAGCCACATGAAAAAAGTTGACTTTTGACATGGGAACACATACAATTTTCAAGATATGAGAGTAGTTTGGCTTTAAATCACAGACAGTTTAGGTAATTTTTTTATACAGTTGTCATGTAATGTTAAGAAATTGACTAAGGAATTTTGGCTATGTTTCAGGTTATCGGTACTAATTATACCCTTAATGAATTATATAAATCTGATCATTCCTAGGGAGAGGTTCAAAGTTTTATGGATCAGGACTTGTATTTTTTCTAAACTTAATTGGTAATCTTATTAGTTTTGGGGCTAACTCTGGATTGATGTATATATTTTTTATTCTTCTGACAAGTAGAAGCACTCTGAAATGTTAGCCACCTACTGTATGGTGATTATTATTACTAACTTTAATTTATTTTTGCTTCAATCTGATGTTGCTTTTCTCCAGCCACTACTTCAAGGACTTTTTCTGGGCTACAAATTAAGTCTATTTGCCTGACTATTATTAGATATTTTTTCTCTGTGTGTGACTAGTCCTGACAGCATGAAAGTACATCTACTCACATATATTATAGTAGACCAACAAGAGATTTACAGAATATAAGCTTTCAGGCTACAAAGCGCCCTTCATCAAATAATAATGACAGACCATACAGAGAAATAACCTTAAATACATTGAGCAGACCTGATAAAAAATACACATGGATGTGACAGTTCTGTTGATAAGGAAGTAAATAACTGGATACACTAAGGTTCATACTAAGGTTCTTGATCAGGAATATCAGGCTGAAAGCTTATATAAGTTCCTGTCTTTCACCCGTAACGGGAGAGATGAGCACCAGACAATATAAGACTGTCAAGTCTATTTTTAAATTTATTTTTGGATCCACTTACAACTATCTCTACTGGAATGGAGTTCCAAAGGTTCACAATTCTCTCTAAATGAAAGTATTTTAATTTTAATGTGTCAAACTTCAGACATCTATGCTATAGTGGATGACCCCTAGTATCCACAACTAAGTGTTTAAAGTCCAGGCCCATCTCTGTCATTAAATGTGGGCCCTGTATTATAGCATACATTGACAGAAGGTCCCCCTTAGTCTGGTTTCTAATGACATAAGGCCAAGCTGGCATAACTTGTCTTCATAACCCAGCTTCTTCATACATGTCTTTGTTTAGTAATCCTTCTCTGAAATCTTTCTTCTTGTAATATGTCTTTGATATGTGCAGACACAAAAATAACAGTCTTTAACATCTTAATTGGGTATAAATCAGGCTCCACTCCTTGGACAGAATGTGACAGCAGGAGGTATATAAATTGATAAATACTAAGGTTATAAGAGCCTCCCTAAAACTGACTCTCTGTGTGCATATATGTGTATTGTGTGTGTGTGTGTGTGTGAGCTTAGAGGCAATTACATGTGTGTATATATATATATACACACACACACACACACATATATATATACACTATAAATGCATATATATTCACAAAGACACAGCAGACACACAGTATGATCAAACATATAAAAATATATAAATAAAACCAAGTTAATGTATACATATATCACACAGGTAAAAGATATATAAAAATAATAATATGCACAGGAAATGCACATGCACATGAGGAAGGAAAAAGGCAGTTATCAGTTTAAATTCTGTAACTGGTCGTGAAACTAAAGTCTACATTCAATCCATTATTTTTTTTATTTTTTATTTTCTATTTATGCCTCCTTCTCACCCCCTCGGCTCTGGTCTTCCTCAGAAGCACATGGAGTCATTCCCCTACAGCACACACCCTACCTTTCCATCCTCCATCACCCATGTAGCCTCGGTTGTACCCCTCGGGTGGGGACGGGGTGGGCCCAAATGCCCCGACACAGCAGTAACGTCGGTCGAGAGGATGCCAGGTGGACGGCCGTAAATCAGGGGTAAGCTTCTGGTGCTCCATCTCCGCCAGAGCTGAGAGGCATTTTCCCTGTTTTCCTCTGGGGAGTGGCTGGTGCCCTGCCGTCAAGGCGTATCCGGCATCTACCACTCCCCCACTCCTTTTCTTTCCTCCGCAGTGCCTGCTGTATCTCCAGACTCTGCCAGAGATCAGCACAGCACCGAACCAGGATCCCTGTCCCTCCTTGGGAGAGGAGAGCTGTCCTCCGGACGCTCAATCATCTCCCTCCCCTGCTGACCCCCCAGCAACCCAGGCTCGCTCCCGAACCCGGCCATTATTTTTTCTTGTACTGGGAAGATGTAATAGACAACATTCTGGGATCCACATGTGTAACTCCCCTGTGTCATGAATTGCTTGCTATGATTGTTGATAAAGTCTAAAGTGGAAATGTGCTCAGATTTAGAAATACTACAAGATGTGGTACTTCCTAGTGTTCTGTTGTTTTGGTCAAGTATAAATTTGCTTCTGACAATCAGGTTTGATAAATTAGGTGGTTGTATGAAACACAGTAAAGGTAGTTCTTGGCAGATACATTTCAAGGTGTCATCCTCACTGAATATTGGCTGTCAGTCCCTAATAATTTGTTGTAGGGCTCCAGATCAGGGTTCTATATAACAACCAAGGGTGTCCAATTGGTAGTGGTCTTTTCTTTATAATGTAGTAGTAGTTCTCTTGGCATAAGCGTGGCATGTTCCACAGATCTGTCAATTTCTCTAGGGGAATATCCCTTTTCAGTCAATGTGTTTTTTTTTTTCAGTATGACAAGGTGTTTCTCTCTATCCTCCTCATGCAAACAGATTCAATGGTGCTGAAGTGTTTGATTGTACATTACAAATTTCTTACTGTGCCTAGGGTGATTGCTGTTTTTGTATAGGTATCTCTGTCTGTTAGGTGCCTGTAGATACAGGTCTGTAAGGTTCTATCTTTGATGGTAACTGTAGTGTCCAGGAAATTAATACTAATGTCAGAGCACTCCAGGGAAGTTTAATGGATGGGTGGAGGATGTTAATTAAGTTTTTGATTAAATTCTTTAAGTGTGTGAGCACCTTTATATTGGAAGTATGCGAGTGGTCTGATTGTACATTGTTTCGGAAAATAGTCTTCCAAATTTGCCATGAAAAGGATGCATATTGTTGAGCCATCCTGGTGCCCATTGCCGTTCCCACAGTTGTCAGTCAGAATACATTCAATAGTTCTTGCATTAATTTTGGGTGGCTATCATGGTGCTATCCTTCTTCTTGTAGGTATTTAAGATAGGCTGAAATTCCATCAGTATGTGGTATATTAGTGTAGAGGGAGTTCACATCCATCATGTCTAAGATGGTATTAGGTGGTTATTCTCTGAAAACAGAAAGTTTAGAGAAGTGTGTAGTGTCCTGCATATATCTCTCTCTCATTCTTTGACATGTGGTTTTAAAATGGTTTCTATAGAAGCAAAGATCCCTTGTATGGGTACCATTGACATACGGCATTATACATTATACAGCATATCTGTGTGTAAATATATATATATATATATATATATATATAGATAAATATATAACATTTATGGTTCAGAATACAGCAAGAAAAGTAGGGGAATGTGGCTTTAGGGTTTCAAACCCTAAAACCCCACCCTCACCCCTAAAAAAAACAGGGGTCCTGTCTTCCTTGAGGTTGTCAACCCTATAGTTCATCCCATTCTATACACTCTAGAAACATACACACCTAATGGGGTGAGCTTTAGGGTTGACAACATCAAGGAAGGTGAGAGCCCTGATTTTTTTAGGGTGGGGTTTTAGAGTTGGAAACCCGAAAGCTACATTTGCCTACTTTTGTTGCTGTAGCACAAACACTAATGTTGCATTAATGCAGTTTTTTGCAAAGAATGTCCTTACTTTTTGAGATAGCATAGTCATATCCTTATTTGCCTGTGGGAGCGTGGGGTCCTCTGGGCCCATGCTTCTATGCATAAATAGTTTTTCACATAGTGTAATCATATCCTTATTTCTCTGATGGAGCACAGGGCTCTCCTGGCCCTGCACTCCCATCCCTCTATAGATGTGTATATGTATGTTTATGTAGAAGCACAGGGCCCAGAGGGCTCTGCACCTTGATGTGTAGGACAACACCAACCAAATTGTCAACATAGCCTACTTATTATCCCACCTCATGAATCTGGTACTAAAAATTGTCACATCTCCATCAAAATGTCATTCCACACCACCATAGTGTCATTCTGTGCCACAGGCATGAAAAAACATTTTGGCCAAGATTTGAAAAATGACAGAGGTCAAATTCATAAGGTGAGGTGATGTAAGGAAATGGCTATATTGAAAATTTGGGGTGCAAATATTGAAATTATGAAAGTTACGAGGTAGCGTAGGTAAATTTCAACATATGCACATAAGTTTGCCATTTTTGCATATTTTGATCACAACTTTTCGACATACCCTTCTCATGACTACACCTCATGAACAAGTGTAGTGAAAGGTTTGAAATCCTACCCAAAAGATGATTTTGCCAACCGATCACAAAATTGCCTTTTGGGCAGTATTTGCAAAATGACACCAACATTGTTCATGAGGAGTGATCTCAAAAATGGTATGTTGAAAATTTGGTGTCAAAATATGCAAAAATGGCAAGGTCATGCACCAAAGTTCAAAATGCTATTGAAATACAGTGAACTGCACTTGCCTTAGTTTCTCATATTGCAGTCACCAGTTCCAGCAGCAAGACATGTCTCCTGTAGTAGACGGGACCTTTAGCCAGGGATATGTTCAGGTGAGTGAAGGTGTGTGGGGGGCCTGGGGGTGCAGGGTGGTGGATCTGAGTGTGAGGTCCAGTGGGGGAAGGGGTGCAGTTTGCAATGGACATTTTTTTTTACTTTCAGAAAAAAACATTGAGGGACCATTTTTTTTATTTCAGAGATCCAACAAGATTGGGGGGGCACTAGACCCCAGGGAAAGTAAAGGAAACATGGGGAGCAGAATGGGATGGTGGTGGGCACCATTAAACACCAGGGACAATTAAAAAAGGGACAGAGATGTGAGGTTGGGGGGTGCCACTAGATATCAGGGGAAAAAAACAAGATTACAGGAATGCGATTGGAGGGAGTGGGTGTCACTAGACACCAGGGATTTAAATGAAATATATACTGGACACAGAGGGAGGATGGTGATGCCACTAGACACTAGGGAGAAATAAAAAATATGGGGATAATGATCGGAAGGTGGGGGTGGCACTAGACACCAGGGAAAAGTGAATAAAATCACAGGGACACGATCGGAGGGTAGGGGGTGCCAGTATACATCAGGAAAAATACAGTTATTATTGGGATATCAATTGGAGGGTGAGGGCTGCCACTAGATGCTAGGGAACTATAACTTGAAGTTGGGGACAGCAATCAGAGCTGATGGAGCTCATTGTTTTATTGTATTTTTGTGCCATCAGCTTGTGGCAAAACGGTTTGGAATATTGGTCTGGCATTTTCAGGGTAGAAAGGGCTTGGCCCACAGATATTTCCTTTGCTACTTTATGAAAACAATATTAATCTGTTGTAATGTTTCATAGTTTTAAAATATCGGTTCTAAGCATGGTCAGAGAATACGAACAACCCCTAAGCAAGCCACGAAAAAAGATTTAAATAACCCAAAATCTTAAAACTACACAAAATTAAAAATGGAGTAACATTTTTTTCACCAAAGCAGCAAAGGAAACATCTGTGGGCCAAGCCCTTTGTACCCTGAAAATTTCAGACTAAAATTCTAAACCTTCTAGCTGCAACGTATTGGATAAAAACAGCAAAAAAAACAGTGTTCAGCAGAATTTTTTTTGTATGAACAGAATACAAAAAAAACAAATCAAGTCACAAAAAAGGAGTTAAAAACAAAGAAAAATCACCTTTTGGGGGTCCTTTTACCAACAGTCAACTACAGAATGCCCCAGTGGAGTCCCAATGACCAACCCACACTAGTTGGTCTCCCCCTACCATGCCACTTTTTGTGTGTTTTAATTTTTTTTTCCTAAAAAATGAAAAACAAGATGGTGCCATATGAAAAGACCTCACAAAATGGGTTCCCCATAAGAAAACTTCACTACAGCTATTTTTTTGGCTGATTAAGCATGCTCAGAACCCACAATTTTAAAATGTAATAACTTTGGAATGGATTAATATTTTTTTACCAAACCACCCAAGCAAATACTTTTGAGGCAGGCCCTTTGTACCCTGAAAATGTCAAACTAAAATTCCAAACCATTTGGGTGCCACGTGATGGCAAAAAAAAAAAAAATGGGTGATTTTTTACATTTTTCACTATGTGCAGCTTGGAATCTGTGCATTCAACTGGAATGAAACTTGGCACTTCAAGATAGCCACCCTATGAGACCACACATGCAAAATTTGTGCAAATCTGTTGAATGGTTGCAAAGTTATTAAAGTGCAAAATTTGGGGTTTAACATAGAAAGTCCTGCTCAACCCTAAATAGTGGTGCGATTGCACTTCTATAATATATACATATATACACACACATAAGTGTCTCTGAGTGCACACACACACACACACACACACACCTTTAAGAAGGCTCTTAGAACCTTAAAATTTAACAATTTATAAGCCTCCTGCTGTCACATTCTAGCCATGAAGAGGAGCCTGATGTAGATCCAATTAAAATTTCAAAGATGTTTTTTGTCTCTGCACATATCCAGCTATTTACTTCCTTATCAACAGAATTGTCACATCCATGTGTATTTTTTAAATCAGTTCTACACAATGTATTTAAGGTTATTTCTCTGTATGGTCTGCCATTATTATCCGATGAAGGGCTCTCTCTAGCCTGAAATCTTATATTCTGTAAGTCTCTTGTTGGTCCAATGAAAGTGATCAAACCACCCACTTTGTTCATCTTTTTGTAGAAGGACCAGTACAGCTGCAAACAATTCTCTACATCATGGAAGATACCGTAATCTACCAAGTCATATAGCAGCTTCATAACATCGGCAAGAAGGAAGCTCAGTTGGATAGTGACATATATTTCCTAACCCAATGCAAAAAAAAAAATGTTGTCCCTAAGGATCTTTCTATTTACATTCCACTAAGAATCCCTTACAGTTCAAAATATGTTGAACAGTTCTGCTGGAGGACTTCAGAGTAATTGAGTAATCAACTCATTCACAGGGTATACCCTAAAGCCCTGTTTACACTACACCATTTGCAGTGCATCAACCCATGTGCAGTGATTGATGCACTGCAAATGTCACTGTGTGGACACTCACCAGAGCACCTCAGGATGCCTTCGGATTCAGTTCTCGGATTGGAGCAGGAGAGGGTACCCATTTCAGATCAAGTGCATTTTCCTGCACTGTAAACACAATAATGCGCTTGATCTGCTGCAGTTCTTTGATTTTCTGGAATCTGGAACACGTCCCCACTGAAGGAACAGCCACCCTCCAGAGGCACTGGAAACATTTTTGTAGTGGGGGTGCTGAAAGTCATTGAACAAAACTGTATAGGAAGCCATAAGGAATTGTACTTTAACCAAGGGGGTGCTGCCACACCCCCAGCACCCCTAGTTCCATCACCTATGCCACCCTGTGCCGTGACTCGTGGCACAGCAAAAGGGCCTGTGTAAACAATTAATTGCTACTTCCACAGACAGTGCAGCGAGCGAGGAGCGGTGGATATTTTCAACCACTGACGCCATGTAAACAGGGTTTAAGAAAGTTGTTTTGAAAACAGAGTTTGAAAACATTTCTGAAACAGTGGAAGGAAGGACAGTTAAGTCAAAACCAGAAATCCAGAAAGAGATCCCCCTGAACTACCAGAAAACATTAAAGAGAACTATGTTCCACAAAAAAACATAAAGCTAAATACCCTCCAGCAAGCTAGAGATTACAGCAGAACAGAATTCAATAACAACATAGAACAGCAAGGTAATGTCGCTGAACATCTTTCTGTTGTTAATGTATCCTACCACATACTGACCACTGTGGAATTATCTGCACTGTCTAAGGGACTTTCATTCTGCCCAACAAACTTGACAAAATATAGTTCTGTGGTGAACTAGAAGAATATTTTCGTGACTAAAGAATTTTTTTCACAACAAAGAAGAAACCCCAGACATCAGCACTTCATCAGAAAAGAAAAATAAATCATCTGATTTTACCCTACAGAGAATACCAAACTGGGCACTTACATTCAAAGTTTTCATCAGAAAGTTAATTGTCAGATCCTTAACAAGTAAAAACAAATATGCTATAGACCCCCTTAAGAAAGGAGAGTAATACAGTCACTGAAATCCAGCCGTAAGATTGGTTTCTGGGATGCTAAAAGTACCCCTTACCTGAACCCTCATGAGGGACAGGGACTTTGCTGTATGCACTCCTAGGCTCTGGAACTCCTTTCCTGAGCAGGTTCACTCTGCCTCCTCCCATCAGTGCTTCCGAAAATCCCTGTGGGGGTTTCTGAAGCTGGCCTCAGCGTGCGAGTGTCCCAAGTCTCCCTAGCATAATGTGTTTTGCCAGGGACCTGCTATTGATACATTGCTCATCCCTCGTGATCCAATTTCTCACCAAGGCACTTGACTGCGCTATATTTGTCCAAGTCTAAATATTGTTGATTCTATGTACTTTACCACTTTCTGTCATAGTAGTTCACTACATGCCTAACTGTTTTGTGACTTAATGTATAATGTTATTCAATGTACTTGCTTTACCTGCTGTTCTGTTCTGAAGTTTCTGTACTACCTGTTGTACTCTCCCGGGTCGTTCCTGAAAATAGGCATAATACTTGTCTAGTGTACCTACCCGGTTAACAAAGCTAAATAAATAAAGAAAGAAAAAGCTGACAAAGACTTTGCAGTTGTGATCTTAAACAATGAAGATTATGTGAATGAAGCAAACAGGCAATTAACAGATCATGTCTAGTACAGGGAACTGGCTAGTGATCTGACTGCACAAGACACCAACGAAGTATGGGACATTATCAGATCAGTTCCTAAGCATGTCCAAAACAAGCTAACTGATCTCATCTATGGTGAACCTAAGCTAGGTACATTCTACATGCTGCTTAAGGTTGATAAACTTGGAAATTCAGGCAGACCTATAATATTTGGCAATAGTACCCTGACTGACAGAAGGGATCTCTGGTTTTATGGAAAGCATTTTAAATCCACTTGTCATAGAAAGAGTCAACTATATTCAGGACACGCATACACTTTCTGTTTTTAGAGATTTACCGCCTACTACCATCTTAGCCATGATGGATGTTAGCTCCTTCTACACTAATACCCCACATACTGGTGGAATTTCAGCCTGTTTTAAATACCTACATAAGGAAAGACAGCACCACTACATCCACCAAAAATTTATTTCAAGACGCATCACATTCTGACCTACAATAACTTCAGTTTCAACAGCAAACATTATGTTCAAACTATGGGAACAGCATTGGGCACCAGGATGGTTCCACAGTATACAGACTTTTTCATGGTGAATTTGGAAGAGGATTTCCAAAACAATGTATTATCAAACCACTCACATACTTCCAATATATTAGTATTTATGATATGGATAGTACTGACACACTTAGAGAATTTCATCAGGAACTTAACATCCTCCACACATCCATTACACTTTCCCTGGGGTACTCTGACATCAGCATTAATTTTCTTGACACTACAGTAACCGTCAAAACTAGAACCTTACAGACCTGTATCTACAGGAAACCAACAGAGACAGAGATACTTACACAAAACCAGCAGTCACCTAAGGTGCAATAAAAAATCTATAATGTACAGTCAATCACTTTGATATCACTGAATCTGTTCAACTTGAGGAGGAGAGAGATAAACACCTTGTCACTCTGAAAAAAACACATTTACTAAACAGGGCCACTCCTCTAGAGAAATTGACAGAACTGTGGAATGTGCCACACTTATGCCAAGAGAACAACTAATATAAAGAAAAGACTGCCACCAACAATTGGACACCCTTGATTGTTACATACAATCCTGATTCAGAGCCCCTACAAAAAATTATTAGGTACCTACAACCAATGTTCAGTGAGGATGGCACCTTGAAATGTATCTTCCAAGAACCACCTTTACTGTCTTTCAAGCACCTATACAACTTACCCAACCTGATTGTCAGGAGCGAAATTACCTGACCAAAACAACAGAACACTAGGATGCACCAAACCTTGCAATATTTCAAAATGTAAAACTTGTGAGCACATTTCCACTTCTGACTTTATTAACAGCTCCCCCAACAAGCAATTCAAAATATGGAGAATTATACACATAGGCCCGGATATTCATCCTGCGCCAGGCTGTGGCGCAAGCCTGGGCATAGCTCAACTTGACTGTGCAGGGGCGTTGACTGGGTGATATTAAACAGAGCTGCACCACGGCACAGCATCATTGAATATCGCACCCTGGCCACCCGCAGTGTGCATGGTGCAGTGGCACTGCACCAGCGCAAGTGGCCAGAGTGGAGCAGGGGGATGCGCTAGCGCAAGTTCCATTGCGCTATGTGCAACAACAGCAATAATCAAAAGTGTACATGCAAATGGGGCCATAATGTATACAAGGTGCAAATGGGGCCATTTGCATGTCATTATGGCCCCATTTGCATGCAGGTGCACCGATCCCCGGCAAATTGCGCCTGGCACCCTGCCAGACAGCAGCCGTCGGGGACCGACGCCCCCTGCACAGCGCAGCTGTGTGCCCCTCTGCCCAATTGCAGCCATTTGGAGCTTTCAAATTCATCCAATTTCCCTGGTGGTCCAGTGGACCGCTCGCAGCCCGATCATGGGTATAAGTAAAATTAAATGTATTCACATATCCCTGCTGGTCCAGTGGACCACTCACCACCCGATCGTGGGCTGAAGTATGTAAAATAACGTCCAATATCCCTGGTGGTCCAGTGGACCACTCGCAGCCTGATCACGGGCATTTGTATTATAAAATTGAAGTCCTATATCCCTGGTAGTCCAGTGGACCGCTCACAGCCCGATAGCAGGCATGTGTATCAAAAAATAAGCCCAGTATTCCTGGTGGTCCAGCGGCACACCCCTCCTCACCAACCCACTAAGCCCGGCCGCCCCCTTCCCCCCTGGTCAGTGGCAGGTGGCAGCACCCCACCTGTCTGCTGCCCCGCCACCCGCCGACTGACACCATAGGTAGGGCTGTACGCCCATTGGTCCACAGTGTGAGCCAATGGGCATGCAGTTATTGTATTGTTAATATTCCAGATATGTGAATGGATCCATTCACATATCTGGACTGTGTAGCAGTACATGCTGCACGCCCATTGGCTCACACTGTGGACCAATGGGTGTACAGCCCTACCTATGGTGTCAGTCGGCAGGCGGCAGGGCAGCAGGCAGGTGGGATGCTGCCACCTGCCGCTGACCGGGGGGAAGTGGGGCAGTGGGGCTCAGTAGGCGGGTGGGGAGGGGTGTATCACTGGACTACCAGGGATATTGGACTTATTTTGTGATACAAATGCCCATGATCAGGCTGCGAGCGGTCCACTGGACCACCGAGGATATAGGACTTTAATATTCTTAATACAAATGCCCGCGATCGGCTGTGAGTGGTCCACTGGACCACCAGGGATATTGGACCTCATTTAATTTAACTTTGGCCTGTGATCGGGCTGCAAGCGGTCTACTGGACCACCAGGGATATTGGACCTCATTTAATTTAACTTCAGCCTGCGATTGGTCCACTGGACCACCAGGGATATTGAACCTCATTTAATTTAACTTCAGCCCACGATCGGGCTGCGAGCAGTCCACTAGACCACCTGGGATATTGGACCTTACTTTTTTACCTTTTGCCCATGATTGGGTATTGGGGGTGCTGCCACGAAGGTGCAGCCAGAGCTTGGGTGGCCACCCACAGGTGGCAACTGCCATGTTGCGCCCTGCAATACAGCAGCTCACCTGTGGGTGACCAGCCATTGTTCCTTTTTTTTTGGCTCACCTGTGTGCAGTGCAAGTAGGGGTTGTGCATACATGGGCTCAGCACATCCCGGGCTGAATATTGGGATGCGCAGAGTATGCATGGGCACACCCCCACCTGCGCCACATACATAACTGATGCACTTCGGCGCATGGGAATTTGTGCTAGACACAATTCCCATTTGAATATCATGCCGGGGTGCAACCCTTTTGAATATCTGGGCCATAGATTCTAGAATGTTGTCTATTACATACAATACAAGAAGGGCCCAATTCCAGAATGGGTTACGCATGTCGCAAACTGACTTGCGCCAAACAAAATGGTGCAGGTAGCACTTTGCACCATGTGTTACGCCAATTGGTATTCCAAAAGACAGCCTGTGACATGTCACAGCTGCCTGCTGTCCTATGCCAGTAGGTATGCCATAAACCCCTGAGACACAGCGTGAGGAGGTTTATGGCAACAGTTGCGCCCTATTCTGAGAGGGTGGCTGGTAGAACAGCACATGTGCTATTCCAAGACAACCCCCGGAGACATTGGTCTAAGCACAGTTTGACCAGCTATTAGCTGGTCTAACTGTCTGTTGCATCCACTGGGGTTGCTGGATTGTGCCAGTGCCCCACTATGTCCTCCTCACAATCCCACAGATGACTCCCACCATCCTTCAAAGTGTTAGAGATGCCCTTTGTGGGCTGCTGTTACTCCAAGGCCCAATCACCCTGAGATACAATGAATGCCCTGCAAGGCTATCCCATGCCCCCGTACCCCGATACATAACACTGCCCTGAAGGGCAATACATCCCCCATGCCCTGAACCCCCATATGGCCGGCAATATACCCCACAGGGATGGCAAACCCCCCCAAGGACAAGCCCATTCCTGATTCTGTGCTGCACTGTGCACAGTCAGTACAGTGCACACCACAGACCTCCTGCAATCCCTGGTGGTCTGCCCCCCTACAGTGCAGTCCACCCCCCACAGCCCCACCCAGTGACTGGCAAAACCACCTCTAACCTCCATGGCCAGCCACTGACTGAGCACCCTCCAAGCATATACTGCTGTATAAAGTACATGCTCAATCAGTCATTTGAGTGCATACTGTATAGAGTAGTATGCACATGGAGGGAGCTGAGTCAGCGGCTGGCTGTGGAGGTGAAAGGTGGGTTTTGCCAGTCGCTGACTGAAGCCGGGTGGGGAGGTGGACTGGCACCTCAGGGCGGGGGGGCTACTAGACTACCAGGGTTTGTGGGGTACTGTTGGGTGTCCGGGAGGCTGCCATCAGGGCAGGGGGAAGGGGGTGCTTGAATAGCCCTGTGGGGCATTGGTATAGCTCTGGGGTGTGGGTATTTGGGGGGGCTTGCCATTCAGGGATCCAGGGTGGGAAGACTTGCACCCTGTAGGAGGGCAGTACTGCGGCTTGTGACACCCTGTATAGGTGCACCATCCCTTTAGTGTACCCTCTGTGTGCCGCAAGTCACAGAACATAGCCACTGGGGACCCTGTCTGTTTTGGAATCAGGTGCATGGTCCCTGGCATATCGGCATATAGTGCAAGTCGCAATTGCCAGTGACTTGTGCCATATGTCTTGGAATCGGGCCTGAAGTGTCTGCATATAGGCTATGTGGTGGAAAATGGGCAACCCTTTCGAACCTGAATAAATTTATACAGGCATGACATAAAAATGAAGTGGGACAACATTTCTTCCAATCTGAATAATCCATCTCTGACATCTCTGTCCTGGTTCTCAAAGGACATTTCAGAAATACATAAGAAAAGTGGGCTTATAAGGTCCCGCTTATTTTGTTGTCTCAGTACAACAAAAAATAATGAACTGAATGTAGACCTTAATTTCATGAGCCATTACATAATTTAAACTGATAACTGCATTTTTCTTTCCTCAGGTACATGTGCATTTCCTGTGCATACAATTATTATTATAGTTACATATGTTATCTCTTACCTCTGTGATACACATTTTTAGTGTATCTTTATACATGAACATGGTTTTATTTATATATTTTATATGTCTAATCATACTGTGTGTCTACTGTTTTCTTGTGGCTATATAGGTATGTTTATACAACATATACATTATAGGGGTGCAGTATTGCCCCATAGTTAGGATTGAGTAGGGAGTTCAGTGTTTGCACCTTACTAGCTTTGGCACCATTTGACGAAAATAGCTGAAATTTTGCTTGTGTTGTCTAAGATGTAAGGTCTAAACCTGTAGAAAGTTTCATGATGGCAGCCTGTCTGGTTTCCAAGATCTGCTTATGTCATTTTTCGGTACATGTCAAATTTATTTTTCCTATACTTAACATAGGATTTGGGTTTGGTCTCACTTACAGCCTACATGGAATATAATTTTTTTTGCAAAACTTTCAGGATAGAATAATGCTGTTGCAAGACAGTGCTTTTGGAAGGTTTTGTGAAAAATATTAAATGGTTCCAGAGTTATAAGGATTTAAAGTTTTGTCTTCTTCTGTTTTGAGCATGCTTGGTAGGGTTTTTAGGATAATGTTCTGATACAACACCAAAAAGTTGGTGCCACAAGACTGTTTTTAGTTCTGTGAGATGATATGCTTATGACTCAACATTTTCTTTTCATTTTGTGGCAGCTGTCATTTTGTTTCTCACCTCAGTAACAAACAACTAATTCAAACTTTTATTACAACAGCCATAATAACAACAATCACAACACCAAAAAAAAAAAATGAATCTACCTCAGTAGAGCATGCTAGTTAATTCTGAGGCTTGTTTCAGTCAATTGTAATTATAAATATTATTTTACTTATTTCCCCTGGCCATGTTAACATCTTTCCCATTTTTTGAATTATGACATGCTTTTCTGTGTTGCACCATTAAGGTGGTGTGAAACTAAATTTGACTTGCAAAACTACTTTTGTAATTGTAATTCAAAAAAAGTCTGTTAAAAACACATTTTGCTTACCCAGCATAATGTTTTGTTTTGCAGCAGAAAATTGGTTTCTCATCATGAAATGTAATTGTGCACCGTGATTTTTCATTTCACAGCAGAAAATTGGTTTGTTAGCATGAAGCTTTATTATGCACCACGATTTGTCATTTTGCAACAAAAATTGGCTTCTCGACTTTAAATTTGATGGCACAACAGAATTTTTTGTTTTACAGCAGAAAATTGATTCCCTGGTATGAAATGTGATTGTGCACCATGATTTTTGTTTAATGACAAAAAATATTTTTTTGACTTGAAATTTGATTGCACATCAGAATGTTTAGTTTTGCTACTTAAATGGGTTTGTCGCCATGAATATTGTGCATTTTAATTTTCCATTTTGAGGCAAAACAATTGGTTTCTCAATATCAAATTTCACTGCCGATTATAATTTATTATTGTGTGTGACAAACTGGTCGCTGGACATGAAATTTGATTATGGTTTATAACTTTTAGTTTTGCGTAGTGCGAAATGCAAAACTAAATTTGACTTGCAAAACTATTTTTTTATTGTGATTCAAAAAAAGTCTGTTGAAAACACAGTTTGGTTCTGGATCTTAACTTGTACTTGTGAAAATGAAAATTGGTTGTTTGTTATGCCATTTGACTGTGGATAATAATTTCTTGTTACAGGACTATAACTGGTATTGTGATATTAAACTTTCAGTGCAAATCATAATTCTTTTGTTCAGGGGCTTCAATTGGTATTTCGACATGAAACTGCATTACAAATAAAATTTTGCATAGCATGTCAGATTGGTTGCATGACATGACATTTGATTGCCCACCATAAGTTTTTGTTTTGTGACAGAAAATTGGTTTATCAGATTTGAATTTGAATGCACCTAATTATTTTATTTGTTTCATGTCAAAAATTGGTTTCTGGAATTGAAGTTTGATTGTGCATCATAAGTTTTGGTTTCATGACATAAATTGCTTTCGTGCCATGAAATCTGATTGTGCACACAGTGAAAACAACTCTTCTCTTGGCATAGGGCCCTACATGTCTGCACCTGGGGGTAGCAGAGGGCCCTGCGCATTGGCTCACAGATGGACTCTTTCACCTGTATGTCTGTATCTGCAGCTACATAGAAATGCAGAGAACACAGAGTCCTGTACTTCTGCAGCCCATCTGACAGCCCCATGAAGGCTTGACATAAATTACTGCATGGAACTACAGAGCATGCATGGACCCTGCACTTCCATTGGTGGATCGAGTCTTCCCTTTCTTCCCTTGGGACCTGCACACCCAATAACTCAAAAAGAAAGGAAATTCTTTGCAAAAAAACTTTGTTAATCCACCAATTAGGGTTCGAGTTAATGCCACAAAAGTAGGGAAATGTGGCATTAGTGCTTCCAACCCAAACTTCCCACCCTCAGACCCCAAGCTGCAAAAGGGGGGAAAAAATCAGGTTTTTGGATCTCTGAAGTCTTGGCAACTCAGTGGTAGGGTCTTCCTTGGGGGTTGTCAACCCTAATGCCCCCATTCCCTGATCAAACATGGTCAGATATGATCTCCTTTCCTCACACATGGCCTTCATGGCCCTATGTGAAGAAAGCTACAACACACTGTATTGGTAGCATGTGGCAAGACATACTTCTGTACCCTTGAATAATATATCAGTATAAAGCACTGGCTTGGAGCTGTACCTTGTGCTTCAGATGGGAGGCCATGGGCTGGGGAGAGGGGTGAACATTAGGTTGACAACCCCAATGAAGACCCCACCACTGATTCAACAAGACTCCAGAGACTCAAAACCCTAATGTGTTTTCCTTTTGCTGCTTGGGGTGTGGGGGTGAGGAGTTAGGGTTGGAAACACTAATGCAACAATTCCCTGCTTTTGGGGCATTAACTTGGACCCTAACTGGTGCATTAACCAATATTTTTGCAAAGAATATATTTACATAGACACATAAGTGCCTCTGAGATCTCTCACCCACATACACAAATGCATGCATGTGTTCACACACACACACACACACACACACACACACACACACACACACACACACAGTCAGCTTCTAGGGAGGCTCCTAGAACCTTAGTATTTAACAATGTATAGGCCTCCTTTGTTCAGATTAAATCCATGGAGAAAAGCCTGATTTATATCAAATTAAGATTTCAAAGAATGGTTTATTTTTGTCTCTACATATATCAATTTCTTTATTTCCTTATCAATAGAACTGTCACTTCCTTTTTTTTTTGTTACTAGTTGTACCCAATGGGCCCCGATTCTCAAATAGTTACATCTGGCATAACTTGACTTGCGCCAAAAAAAAAATGTTGCAAGTAGCAAGTTACACCAGCAGTTGCTACGTACCGCATTCTGCAAAGCAGTCTATGACATGTTGGAGGCTGCTTGCACCAAAGTGGACTTACGCCACCAGTAATACCACAAAGCCCCATGACATGGCACTAGGGGGTTTATGGCATCAGTAGCACCCTATTCTGTAAGAGCAGCAACAAAGTCCCCAAGGGTGCTATTCTACAACAACCAGGGGGGAGAACCGTCCACGTAAGTTACACCCCCAGGGGTTGCCTGCATGTGCAGCCCACCCAAACCTCCCATGGTATGCTGCCTTCCCCTCAACACTGCCCTGTCTCCAGCACATGTTTACCCTGCAGGACAACCCCTGTCCCCCTTACCACAATGCCCTGCAGGGCTACCACATGCCCCCGCCCCTTGTACAGGTATATATATCCTGCAGGATTACCCCATGCTCCCGACCCCCTGTACAGGTATATATGCCCCACAGGGCTACCCCATGCCCCTGACCCCTGTACAAGGTGAAAGCCCCACAGGGCTGCTGCATGCCCCTGCCCAAAGTGCCATTTAAAAAACATGCAACCCGCAATCTGAGATAATGCCCCCCATCCCTGATTCCCTACAATTTGTCCATACACTGAGTATCCCTGGTAGTCAAGTGTCCCACCCCTCCCACCTGGCAGCACCTGACCACCCACTCCCCCTCAAGAGCTGTCAGAGGCTGGCGACTGGCACAACCCATCTCTCACCACCATGTCCAGCCATTGACAGTGCTTTGTATGAATGTGTACTACTGTAAATAGTACATGCTCAATGAATGACAGTTCATTTATTGAGTGCATACTATTTACAGTAGTATGTGCTCATACAGAGCGCAGTCGGTGGCTGGCCATGGTGGTGCTAGGTGGGCTGTGCCAGTCTCTGGCCTCCAATGGGTCTTGGGGGAGCGGGTGGTGGGTGCTGCTGGGTGGAGGGGTGGGCCACTTGACTACCAGGGATATTGGGGATATAACTCATACATAAAATATTAGTGGCACTGCAAGGACTGGGATCGGGAATGGGACCTGGGGGGGACACAGCCCTGAGGGGCATTTATGTATTGGGTGATTGGGACCTGGGGGGAAGAGTAGCCCTGCAGGGCATTTACATTCAGTTTGGGGGATTGGGGCTGGGGGTCCCACAGCCCTGTGGGGCATTCCAGGTGTGTGGGGGGACACTTGTGCCCTACTGCTGGTAGGATGCAACTTGCGACATGCCTCTCAGTTATGCCCTGCATTTGGTATGCCTGTGGGCATGTTGCAAGTCTCAGGACTTAGCCGCAGGGACCCTGGAAGTTAGAGAATCGGGTGCAGGGTCCTTGGAGCAACTGCACCCCTCGCATGTCACAATTTGTGACATAAGTAGGGGTGCTTCTAGAATTGCGCCCAATGTATTTAAGGTTATTTCCCTGTATGGTCTGCCATTATTATCTGATGAAGGGCTCTGTATACCCTGAAAGCTTATATTCTATAAATCAATTCTTGGTCCAATAAAAGCTATCGAATCAGCCACTTTGTTCATCTTTTAGTACAAGGGTTGATATAGCTACAAACAATTCTCTATGTATTATAGTGAAATTCCTATATATAAGAATAAAATAAACAGCTCACAGATTATTAAAAGGCATGTTTCATGGCTGGTGGTGCTAAGCAGTAAAGGACTACTCTGGCACACTGGCAAACCCTTGCTTGTACCTAAACTGGCAATAGAGGAGGACAGCAGATATGGTGACCTAGCATCTAAGACATCCCCTCCCAGGGAAGAGTTGAGCTACTCTTCACATTGGAATGGCTCCTGGTGGCTGCATGGGGGTGGTGCACTTGGGAGCCTAGGTGACCATGTGCTGTCATGCAACCCTGCAAGACAGCATGTGTATGCTAGTAAGATGGGGGGGGCAGAGTATGGGAAAAAAGGAAAATTACACATCTTGAAGAAAGCGTCTGTCCTACAGTGGGGCCTGACCTGACCAGGGCAAGGAACGCAAATGCTCAAGGGAGCAATGATGATGGGAAGGTGGTGGTGAACATGTGGTCTGGTCACATAGGCAATGAACGATTGATAATGGACATCCTACATAATTACGGCTACAGTAATTTGCCCCTATGTTGTTGTAGTCTAACTTCCTCCTTTAGAAATTCTATCACCCTCCTTGTCAGTCTGTGCTCCCACCATCCTTGGTTGGGGCAGCAACCTTAGTCTCCAGCATGAAAGAGTGCTCCAACTCTACTTGGTGCCATGGAACCAGGGTTTAAATGTGTTATTTTTAAGAATCTGTGACCATATGCTATGACTTAGTAGATGATATTCTCTTACTGCCCAGATTTTTCTTGGGAAGGAAAAAATGGATAATTAATTGCTAAAGTACACAGACTGGAAACAACCTTACAATTATATAAAAGGTGCAATGTGTTATTAAAATAAAAGTCTGGTTCTTTTAAGAAAGCTGGGAATAACTCTACAGTTTCTCACAAAAATACTTTGGGCTCCTCAGTGGTCGCGCTTATTTGATTTCACAATACCAGAATTCCTTCAAATTATTTTTAATAACAGTTCAAGAAGTAGACTTGAATGTTCATTAATTTCATTGTACAAAGCAATTATTAAAAATATAAAGTCTTTTACTAACAAAGTAAAACACAACTACTAAAATTGAAAATGTCCTGTTTGGTAGACGTGATTACCTGCTAAGCTCAGCTTGCCCTTCCATTATATCATTTCCTGCCCCAAGTTTCTATGACATGGCTGCATCCTTGTTCTAATTTATGGCTGATTTATATATGAATATATATGTACTGGTAACACCTTCAGGTAAACCCAATACATTGTTTTAAATAACTTTTTCATAGGCTTTTAAACTATTAAGAGGACCTTCCCTAAAAAACAAAAACAAAACAAAAAAACAAGAAGTAAAATGGTGGAAGAGGTATGACTAAAAAAGGTGGGGGGCATAGGTATGGAAAGATGGCTCCTACAACACAACCAAAAATCTATAATTTGCTGCTTGGAATAAGAACATATATTTGAACATCTGTGTAAGCCAGTGTATTGCTATATATTTGTTAGTGCTGCAATATTTTATATAGATTAGTTTGTTGTCCATTTTACAAAGTTGCAATTGTAAATGAGAGATCACTCAGTTGTTAAACTAAACTAAAATGAAGAGGGGAACCCTTTTTTATATGCCCACTGCATTTATCTCTTCCACCTGCTCAGTGCCCAGACAGTTGAGGGCTATCATGGCTGTGATCTTCCTTATAAAGGAAGGTGGGGGGAGGGCTGCCTTCCCAGCCAATGCCACTCCATGACAGGATGGCAAACTGTAGTTGAATGCCATGCAGCTCACACCATCCCTCCATGAGAGCCAAATACCTAACCTCTGTGATCCTTAGCAGTCCCCAGTGTGGGATACTAGGGGCCTTGTATTTGCCACTGGGCTGACCAAAAAGAAACATTTATTTTATATAAATAGAATTTAAATACCCAAGATTGCCTTGCAACTGAGGGAAAAATGTCTCCTTATGTGTCATTGCTTCCCACAGCTAGATTAGTCAGCTGGATGAGACTGAAGCATGGCGCGGGGGCACATGGCTTGCTTAGAGTCACACAGTAGTGAGCCAGTGAGTGTGATGGGATTGTATTTATTTATTTAAAGTTGGCAACCAGTAAAGCACACTGAGATGAGGCTCATTTCCAGGTGCGACCTGGGGAAAAGGTACAAAGAGGAATCAATGACATTGGTATTATTGTATAAATTAGAAGGAGAGATGTGTACAATAAATACAATATAATACAATGAAATACATACATACATACAGTTGCTGAAAATATATAATACCATAACACCATATCATATAGCATGGGGGGCTGTCACAAAATGGATGCATGGGAGCCTCCTTGCTCTCATCAGGGCTAGAGATAAATGTTGGGCCAGTTTCAAGGTCTCAATGGAACAGACCATATTCCAACATTACAGGAGGCTCAGGAATGAGTACAAAAAGGCTATCAGGGTTGCCAAAAGCGACTTCTGTAAAGCTGCCTTGCAGACCTCAGCTAAGGACCCTAGGAACTTCTGGAGCAATATTAAAAGCATAGTGAGTGGCTCCTCCTCCTGTGAGGCTCCGGACATGCTCACTGATGGTGCTAGCTGTAATAATCCGCTAACCATCGCAAATGCATTGAATGCTCACTTCTCAGACCTGTCTGCGTTCACCTTATTATTCTCCTCCACTGGTCATGATAGTCCTATCCAAGTCCCTCTGCCTCAAATGGCACCTTCCCCCCGTCCTCCATTCCATCTCAAGGCTGTGACAGTAAAAGAAATTCAGAGATTGCTAACTGGTCTCTTACCCTTTTCTAGTGCTGGCCTTGATGGCATGGAACCAAAGCTTCTCTGCCTTGCCGCTGCCTACATTGCCTCCCCTGTGGCCCATATTGTCAACCTATCCTTAACCTCTGGGGTTATCCCCGACCTGTGGAAGGTGGCACGGGTTGTCCCTGTGCTCAAACAGGGCAACCCCAGGATCCTTGATAACTATCGTCCGATTGCCATTCTGCCTGCCATCAGCAAGCTCCTTGAGAAAGTTGTGGTGGGACAACTCTTGCATTATGTCCAGGCTCATGAGCTTCTGTCTCCCTTGCAGCATGGCTTTCGAAAAGGGCACAGCACCACCTCTGCACTGGTCTCTGTCACTTCTAGGATAAGGGCTGCTATGGACCAGGGCAGACTCTCTGGGGCCATCTTTATTGATCTCTCTAAAGCCTTTGACCTTGTTGACCATGCCTTGCTATGCTCTCAACTTGGGTCTTTGGGCTTATCCCCTCTGGCCCTGAGTTGGTTCTCCAACTACCTTCATGGAAGGCAGTAACTGACCAAATATAGTAAGGTGCTCTCAGACGCCACCCCCATGGCCCCTGCTTTTTTCCATCTTCATCAATGACCTGCCCTCCCTGGCAGCCTCCTGCAGGGCTGTTCTGTATGCTGATGACCTTGTTATCCTCACTCATTCAAAGGATATTGGAGTCATTAACCACCAACTGAGTGAGGGTTTCAGGAGTGTCCATTCCTGGATATCATCCCATAAGCTGGTTCTAAATCTTAAAATGACCCAGGCCATGCTGCTCGGTTCCCTGGCCAAGTTAAAGGCCTCCTCTTTTCCTATGTGCATCTCAAGTATTGATGGCACTCCTGTTCTCACCACCGATTCAGTCAAATACCTTGGGGTGACACTTGACCTGCAGCTTGATCTTGGTCAGCATATCCAAAATGCGTATAGAGCTGTTAACTGGAAACTAAGTCTGGCTTACAGGGCAAAGAATAACCTTACTCTGGCTGCTCGCCTAGCACTGTCTAGAGGAGTGTTTCTACCATCCCTCTGTTATGGGCTCCTTTTGTTTGCCAATACCTCCAAGATCCACCTCTCTACTCTCCCCACCCAATTATTTGAATTTTGTTGTGGGCAGTTTCATGGGTAAGGTACTGGGTACTGGCACCCCCCCTGGACTGGTGGAGCTCCTTGTGCCAGCAACCCCTGCTACCTACCCCCTAAGGTCACTGGGCCCTGCTATCCTTAAGGTTCCTCCTACTCATACCAAAATGGGGACAGGGACTTTGTGTCATGTGCCTCTAGACTGTGGAACTCCTTTCCTGTCCAAGTCCGGACCTCCTCCCAGTTGGGCCTACGCACCTCCCTGTGGAACCACTTAAAGCTCTCATCAGTGTGTGACTGTCTTACCCCTCCCTGATTAGCCTGGTCCTCTGCACAGTATACTTGAGTGTATTCATTCCATGTATCTTGCAAATGTGTACATTTTGTATATATCTGTATATATATTGCTGGTGACGTTGTGTCAGTGACGCTGTACCTTAGCATATTGACTATGATTACTGTCGTGACCTGAGATATCTTACTATGTATGTTATGCTTCTGACATCTGTGTATCTGCCCTACTTGCTTCAAATTGTACTCTGTATGTTCTTTGATTTCCTGTACTGTCCTGGGTCGTACCTGAAAATAGCCATGTGTTTGTCTAGTGTACTTACCTGGTTAACAAAAGCTAAATAAATAAATAAATATAGGGGGGATGCAAACATAAAAGGTATATACAGACATAGAAGCAGTACATTAAGTAAGTATTGTTTGAGAGAAAGCAATCTGTATGTCAAAACTGAGCAACATGGGACCCGGGAGGTGTAGGGCAGGATGGGGAGACACTGTAGGGAGAGCACAAAGTGGAGAGGGAGAGGTAAGAGGGGAAAGGGAAAAGGGGAGGGGAGGGGAGGAGAGGAAGTAGGAAAGGTGGGGAGGGAGATTATGGATAAGGAGAAAAGAGGAAAAAAGAGAGAAGGAGAGGAGAGGAGAGGTAGTAAGAGGATTCAAGAAATCAGGAGGTCTGAGTACAGGTTCAACAGGTGGGGAGGGATTGGGAAAGAGCATGTTTTAGAGTGGGTGGAGAGGGGTAAAGTCGGAGGGAGATGGGAGTGGGTTCCAGATGTGAGGGAGCAGGTAAGAGAAGGCAGCCAGCCTGGAATTCAAGTGGGGGCATGGGAGGAAGAAAGAGTGAGGGTCTCTGGTTTGGAGCTGGTACATGAATGGAAGAGAGAGAGAGAAAGAGGTAGGGGATGAGCGTTCCAATCCAGTATTTAGAGATGTGTGTAGAGGCATGAAGCTGATGGCATGAGGAGAGGGAAGGAAGAGACAGTAAAGAGTGCAGTGATGGGTACAGGGGGGAGCATTAGAGGCAAGACAGCAGAAAGCATTAAATAGAGTGTCAAGCCTAGAGAAGGTTGAGGAAGGGATGGAACTGTAGACTATGTCAGCATAGTTGAATACATGGAGAATCATTTTTGTGAGAAGCTCATGGTGGACTGGGAGGGAGAGGGCATCCTTGTTCCTGAACATTGCTCCCAGCTTTGGGTAGAGTTTGGAATGATTGTGGCTTATGTGGGTGGAGAAGTCCAGGTGGCTGTCAAGCCAGACACCCAGATAATTACAGGAGGGGACTGAGTCTAGGGAAGAGCCATCGAGGGTGAAGAAGGAAGGAAGGGAGAGGGTGGAGTTTTGAGAGTTTTTGAGCAGTACTGAAGGTCATTGATACTGTTTTTTTCATGTAGACTCTCAGTTGGTTCTCTTGGAACCAGAGTAGAACCTGTGATAAGTCGCTTTGGAGTTGAGATTGAACCACAGAAGTAGAGGAGCCTGAGGCGTAGTTGATGGTATCGCCAACGTGGAAGTATATATGTGAAGAGGTGCAGGCAGAGGAAAAGTCATTCAAGAAGATGGAGAAGAGGATGGTGCCAAGGATGGAGCCTTTGGGGTGCCAGCTAGGATGTGGGGAGAGGACATCCCCAGCAAGGATGCACTTGGTGCGCCCAGTGAGGTAGGAGTTAAATCAGCCCACTGCAGAGGAACAGAGACCAGCAGAATTAAGTTTGGAGAGGAGGAGGGGATGAGAGACAGAGTCAAAAGCTTTAGTAAGGTCAATACAAACAGCAGCAGTGATAAGCCCACAGCCCATACCTGTCATGATGGTGTCAGTGACTTGTAGCAGAGAAGTCACAGTGGAATTTTTTTCTGAATCTGGATTGAAAGGGAGAGAAGAAGTCGGAAGAGGAAAAGAAGTTGGAGAGCCCAGTGAGGATGAGGAATTCCTGTAGCTTGGCCAGAGAGAGAAGGAAAGAAATGGGATGATGGTTGCCAGGCGTGGTGTGATCCCTCCCTTTATGAAGGGGTATCTGGTAATAATCATGCAGTAAAAATAGCGTGGACAAAAAAAGCACAGTGCTATCAGTGCTTTCTTTAATAGTGCTTACATCAACACAGTGCTTCCTCAATATTAGCACATCAATAACAGCGTATCAATCTGGAGATACTTCAATTTTTCAACCTCCCATTCATGTCTTATATAGTTCTTTGTGGGGGTGGTCATTGGTGTCTGAGAGCCTGTCGCTATCACGGGAGAACATCTGCCAAACCGGTGATATCAGACCCCGCAGCAATACCACCACCAAACTTTGCATGTCACTTTTATAATGCAGTGTAAAAAAACTGTGTACCAGCTAAGACACGAGATGAGGCTCCACGACTAGCCATCTCTCCACCTGCAACCCACCTCAGTACTCACCCAAGTCACTCTGTATCATTTCCATCCAATGTGTTTAAACAGTATGAACTTAAATTCATATTAGGAGTTATTCACAAAGAAAAGGACCCGTTAAGTCTGCTTACAATCTGAGCGCCTATGTCAAGGTGTCCTAGTTGGTAAGTCATGTATGAGGATGGGAGCAAGGCATCAAATTGCAAATTGCAAATTAAAACAGCACTGCTAAGTTACCTACCCACCTGCGGTTATGACTTACAGCTGTTATGTGTGGTCATGATTATATGCCACACTATTAAACAAGCACTGTTTTGATTGGCGCTATATGAGAGGCATGATTTTCACAGTGATCCTTATGAAGGCATATCACTTTGGCAGCTTTCCAGGCCTGGAGGACTGTGCCTAGGCAGAAGGAGAGATTTAACAAGTGAGAAAGGGGGGAAGGCCATGAAAGGAGTAGAGATTCTGAGTAGATGAGGGTCAAGGCTATCAGGGCTCAATTTGTGTGGTTTTAGTGCCAGGAGAGCCCAGAGAACTTCTTGGGATGTGACCAGGGAAAAATGAAAACCCTCAGAGGTGAAGGTGGTGGTGGTGGTGGGGGGGGGGATGTGTGGGAGTGTGAGGGTTGGTTGGGAGGGCACAGGTGGCGAAGAAGGAGTTGAGTATTGTGGAGACAGTGGGAGGGTCAGATGAGCCTATTGTTGACTAGTAGGGAAGGGGGAAGGGCTTGGTCGGGGGATTGAAGAGGGGAGTTAATGGTCTTCTAGAAATTAGGAGAAGCACGGTTTTGTTGCAGGGAAGATGTGAAAAAAAGCTTTAGCAGATCTTATGGCTTTGGTATATGGGTTTCTCAGCAAGCAGTAGTGACTGTAGTCAACGGGGGAGAGGGAGGACTTGTAGTGAGTCCAAACACGGTCCAGGGATTTGCAGAATTTGATGACTTCAGCAGTGCTCCAGGGGTGATGGCAGTATTTGAGTCTGCAGCATCAGAGGGGGCAATGGTGCTCCAGGCAGTGGTCAGAAAATGGCAGAAGATGGAGAGTGCAGAGTCTAAGTCTGAGGCAGAATAGACGAGGGGCCAGTCCAAGGAGGAGAGGTCGCTGAGGAGGGATTTTAACTTGGATCTGTGTATTTACAGATCTGTGATCTAACTACTGTCACATTGTCTTCCATGTTAAAATGAATAAATGAAATGGTTTAAGTGTGTGGTCCTCAAATTCTAAAAGCCCGTGAAAATATTTTTCAAAGAAAGCATTGGACTTACCTTCATGTTTTATTAGTCCTGGGCAAGACTGGGTTTAGACCTAATGGCACCCCAAGCAAAACCACTTGTGGTGCCCCCATTGACAGCTCCCACTCCCTTCTCTCCCCTCCCTTTTGTCCCACCTCACATCCAAAAAAGGGGTAAAAATACTTTGAACACAAGGAGGACAACAGCAATTTTGGTTTTTATAGTAATATATTTTTTTTGTTTTATTTGCATTTCAAGCTGATATCTGCTTCTACTTTAGCATGCTCCTTCTGTGCTGATGCCCCAAGCAGCCACTTGGTCTACCTATGCCTAACATCACCTCTGGTCCTAAGATATAAATATCCAATTATACAGTGGAGTAAATTGAATGTGCCAAATGCTGCATCCTGATTGGTTGGCTGGTACCTTTCCCAGCATGGTAAATCCTCCAGTGTAACCACGGAAAAAGTGCCAGCCAACCTTATCTCATGCCAGTCTGGTCGCTTTCACTTTAATCGAAACTGCCGCCATTTGTCCTGTTGCCGCTTCACTAAAACACAGCGGTAAATATTAAAAAAATGACATCCTCCTTCCAACTATACGGACCTCAATAGTAACAAAATATATAAAAAAATAAATAAAACAACATTTGCCATTGTATAATATAAATTTATCCCTCCAGGGTGTGGGTATACTGGAGGACTTAACACGACTGGTGTGGTAAATCCTCCAGTATACCCACACCCTGGAGGGATAAATTGCTTAAATATTCAGTAAATTAAGTCAAGGCAGCAGCCATCTCAAAGAATCTTGAGACAGAAAGGGATGCCACTGATATGCAGGATGCGCTTATCAACATATAGCTTGCCTCTCAGTGACATCACTCACACAAGGTTCCTTAAAATGGCTGCCACATGATTTAATTTACAGATGACAGAGATATTTACATCTCAGGACTGCAGACACCTACAGGTAAACTTAAAATCTCATTGAAAAGATCTTTCCATGGGCTTTCAGAATTTGAGGGACCCCACATGCTCACCATTCCCTTTAATTACCTTAATTAGCAGGATAAGTGATAATAGTAGGTAGATCCGTTACATTGTACTTTGCCTTTGCTACTGCTTATAAAAGAATAGACTTCTGGGACATCTCATACTTTTTTTGTCCTTAACAAATTTTGAATCACAGTGCTGTATCCTTCTGAAAGAACCATGTCATTGCTTTTGACCAATGTGCCTGTACTGTACTGTTCTGGTAATAGGAAAGGTGCACTGAGCTGGATTTTTTCCAGGTGTGACCTGCAGGAGGAGAGCAGTGAGTTATACACATTGTAACATGGCACAAATATGAGGACTCCAGGAGAGAAGGTGATAGGTCTAACAGGGTCAGGTGTCCCAAAGAGCAACACGGCATTATGGCACAATAATGCCGTGTTGGTTTGGAACGCTTAGACAAATAACTCTGTGCAGAGTGTGAACGTGTTTCACCAAGTAGGGAAGCAGTGAATTTGTTAAAATATGTCCACCAATAGGTGGCGCGAGTAACACAACAGCACAGGGTATCGGCAAGGGAAAAGAGGAAGAGAAGAAATGCCTCTGTCGGTGCAGTCACCGTAGTCAACAGGAAACAGCAGACAATGGGGAACTGTGCAGTCCTGGAGG
This sequence comes from Neoceratodus forsteri, assembly GCA_016271365.2. Classification (NCBI taxonomy): domain Eukaryota; kingdom Metazoa; phylum Chordata; order Ceratodontiformes; family Ceratodontidae; genus Neoceratodus; species Neoceratodus forsteri. The sequence continues at coordinate 67,837,470 of JADMNL010000030.1, forward strand.
TACTGAGCGAGTGAAGGTGTATTGCTGAAGTCGCTGAGAGATGGGAAACAGCACATGACAGTAGAGTTGAGTAAGACATCGGTGCTAGGGAGACGCGAAGCTCTCAACAGGTGAGAAAGCTCCACCTATTGGTCGTAATTGACAGGTGAACAAGGAGCGGAGAAGACAACTCTCAGGTTTCGGAGATCATCAAGGTATGCAGAGACATATTGCCCAGCATGCAGTAGAGCAGGGATGAAAAAAAAATGAGGGTAGTCCACTGTAGTAGGCAGCAGAAGTACGAGAAGTCGCAGGGTCAAACAGAGCCGCATGCGAATAGTGAAACATAGAGCACAGTTGAAACAGTAAAAAAACTAGTCGCCACTGTATTACTGGAGGTGGGGCGATCAACGTGCACGTGCACCGATCCAGCAGCAGAAAGGCAGGAAAAGTAAGAAGACGCTACCATAATTGGAAGTGCTAGATAAGTGTTTTTGGTGATTACTGTTAAACAGCAAGATAAGACCATCTGAGAAGTAGTACGAGTACGTGAGTGCCGTGTTACAAGCGCATTAATCCCGATGAAGGTGGCATCTAATGGGAGTTAATGCATGGCTGCTGACTGTTCTACGCACTCGGCCTCCGGCCTCGGGCCACAACAGTCCCAACCATGCATTAACTCCCCATTAGATGCCACCTTCATCGGGTATTAATGCTTACATAACATATATAGAAACAACAATGGGTACTTGTACATGAACAATAAAAATGAGTTCAAGTAATAATTTCTAGCAAGAGAAAACATAATGCATGAAATGTGCAGAGCACATAGGTTATGGGGGTAGCAAGGATGAAAGCTACTTATCTACAATTATTTGTTTTAACAATAATGTTCATGACTTATATGACATGTAAGGTGCTGTCAGACCTCTACCTGACTATCATCTCATTGGGATTTCAATAAAAAGGAGATGCCACACCTCTAGCTATCCCAGTCAGTGTGATGTTTAATATAAAAAATGAATCACTGATTCTGAATGTAGGAGAACTTACCTTGAATAATTCCAGAGATAGGCATGACAGAGCGCCTAAACACGAACAGCTTCTGAGAGTCGATATTGCCCTTCCCCAGATTTCTAGTTCATTATCAACCTTATTTTCTAAAGAATGTTTCCAGAAGCACAGAATGGAAGAACCCTTTTAAAAATAGGGCCCATCTTTAATCTTTACTGAAGCTACAGATCTTAATCCCGTCTGAAACCAGAAATGTTCCTGACAAGCAGACAATAAACTAGAATATCAGAAAGCTTTGACAAAACAGAATGAATCTAAGTATCAATGGTACTAAATATACCAAAGAAGGTACATATGAAATAATTATATGTCCAGAAAGAAGCCTAATGGGCTTCCCATGGCAATGAAAAGTTAAATGGCTGGAGGGATGGGGTCTAAGACATAGCATCAATCAATTGTAGTGACAAAGAAAAAAATCAGACGCAGGCCCCTTACCCTCTACTACCTGGTAGCCTGTAGCTCTACTGCTGTACCTGAGCTTCCTAGAGAGGAAATGTATACTGTGGCAAAGGACATCCAGCACTGAGTTCAGACCCCCCCATCACAGCACACAGTTGCTTAGAATTTTCACAGTGAACAGTCTGTTTGCAGTAATGTTTCCCAAACTGCATTTAAACCTCAAAGTCGGAGTTGTAACGCTTAAAGTTATCAGTAATATACAACGCCAAACCTTGCTCAAAATCTAGCATTAAAATCAGAAATAATATCTAACAAGCATTTGTCAATGCTGAATGTTTGCTTGTTGGTATGGGCTGTGCAGGTGTTTGGTACTCATAGGCACCACACTACAGACTAATTGGTTGTTAAACTTTTTTTTTAATTTTGACCCAAACTTTGAAGATACTTGTTTTTGATTCGCCTTATAGACATGACATGTATCATTTATAGTATATTGACAAAGATGTCATTTTGCACCAGAGTGTGAAAACATCTCCTCCAGGATTTAAAAATGACATGTCACATTTATGAGCTGGTGGAAAATGGCTATGCTGAAAGTTTGGAGGTAAAATATTAAAATTAGTGAAGTTATGGAGTGAACATTGAAATAGTGTAACCTTCAGTCATAACCTAGGCATTTTACCATATATGTACACCAAACTTTCAACATATCATTCTTATTACCCCACCTAATGAACCTGGTAGGTCAAAATTTTCAAACCCTCACCAAAACATCATTCTGTGCCACTAAACGTCATTCTGTTACCACAGGTGTGAGAACACATTTTGGCCAGGATTTGAAAAATGACAGCTGACACATTCATAAAGTGGTGTGAAAAAATTACTATGTTGAAAATTCGTGTCAAAAGATTTAAAATGATCAAAGTAACAGGTTAGCATAGAAAATGTTCATGTATGCACATAACTTTGCCATTTTACATATTTTTACCCTAAAATTTCAACATTGCCTTCTTATGACCCCACCAAATGAATAAGGGCAGTGAAAATGTTCAAATCACCCAAAGGTGATTTCACCAAGCAACCATGAAATCGCCTTGCGGGCTTGATTTGAATAATTCCACCACCATTGGTCATAAGGTGGGATCACAAAAAAACACCATGTTGAAAATTTGGGGTCAAAATATGCAAAAATGACAAAGTTATGCATCAAAGTTCAAAACCCCTTTGAAATACATTGAACTGCATTTACCTTAGTTTCTCATATTGCAGTCAGAGGTTCCAGCAGCAAGACATGTCTTCAGTCGGAGAGTATATCTTCAGCCTGTGACCTGTTCAGATAAGTGAGGGTGTGTGGGGTTGTACTGGAGGTTTTGGGGTGGGTGCTGAGTGGGAGTTGGGGTGAATAGGGTCAGATCAGCGAGGGATCATTTTTCTGCAGGTTAAAAAAAAACCATTGAGGGATGGTTATCTTTATTTCAGATCATGGGGATGGCAATCAGAGGGTGAGGGATGCCATGAGACACCAGGGAAAGTCACAAAAAGTAATAGGGATGGTGATCAGAGGGTGAGGGGTGCCACTAGACACCAGGGAAAGATAAGTCAATTATGGGGACAATGACTGGAGGGTGGGGGGTACCACTAGACACCAGGGAAAGTAAATCAATTATGGGGACAGTGATCAGAGGGTGTGCAGTGTGACTAGACACCAGGGAAAGATAAATTAAGTATGGGGATGGCAATCGGAGGGTGGGGATGCCATGAGACACCAGGGAAAGATAAATCAAGCACAGGGATAGCAATTGGAGGTGGGGCAGCAGACAACAGGAAAGATAAATCATGCCTTTGTGGCTTTCCATTCTTCCAGCTCCACCTTCTGAGCCACAAACAATGAATTAGAGAAAACCACGCTAATGCAATCTGATAATAAATTGGTAGATTGTCTCATGACAAAACACACATGGTCACCCTGTATATGAAAACAAGATTGCATGTATGTATTCATTTATTTAATATTCAGATAAAGTGACACCTAATCTACAGGAAAGGCAATTTTTGAAGGTTACTTATGTTTCCAGTTAACCATTATCTCCAGAATATGACCCTTCCTATCAAGTAAGTAAAAAATAATATACCTGTATAAACATTTACCAGACAGTCTTTAATGGTTCAAGTCAAAGGCCAACTATAATTAAATGTATCTGGTTTTTTCCACAGGTTTTATACAAACATGCAAAACATAGAGAATATGCAATAAACAAGCAAAACGTCTGTGTCTGTGGCTCGGTCGGTAACACACTCACATCTTGAGCTGGAAGATTGGAAGTTGTGGGTTCTAGCTCCACAGCAGGTACTTGGGGTAATATCTAAAACTGACACTGCAGTATGAAATGGGGGAGGCTACTACATTATTGATGTGCCATCCTTTGGATGAGATATTAAACTGAGGTCCCTTCCACTCATCTATGGTCACTATCCAGGTGGAAGTAAAAGACTCCATGGCACTTACTGAAGAAGATTAGGAGAGTTTCCCCGGTGTCATGGCCAACATTCCCTGTCAATAAAATAGGTCACTGCAACCCACCCCGGATGCACCTGAAAGCAATCTATCATAGTGTAGTGTATGTTTCCGGTCAAAATTTATAGACAAACAAAATAACAAGTACTATTGTTAAAATATGTTATTGTTAAAATACGCATGGGTTAGATACAGACCTCTCTCAGGGGAGGAAATGGACAGGAAATGATAGAAAGTATACTTAGAATGGCAGAAAAAGGGAGATATTGCTGATGGGTGATCTGAATATGCCAGATGTTAACTGGAGTGCAATTGCAGCTGCCACTTTGAAGAGTACAGTTATTCTAGATGCCCTACAGGGGGCATGCCTTGACAACTAGTACTGGAGCCCACTCGAGAGGAGCAATATTAGACTTGATTCTCTCAAATGGAGATGGAGAGAGGATCACAGATGTAGAAGTGGGCAGCCATCTGGGAACTAGTGACCATAGAACAGATATGTTCACAATAAACACAGCAATAGAGTCAAGCCATACAAAGACAAAAGTAGCTGGACTTTAGGAGGGCTGACTTTGCCAAAATGGGGAGTGCCTAAGGAATGACACTAGCAAATGGGCAAGAAGGAGGGTGGAAGAACAATGGGGAATAATAAAAACTGCCATCACAGAGGTAACGAGCCTTTGTGTGAAGCAAATAAACAAAACAAGACGATGTAAGAAACCACTATGGTTCTCAAACGAAGTGGCAGTGAAGGTTCAAGAGAAAAAGAAAGCATTCAGGAAGTACAAGGAATCGCAGAAGGAGCAGGACAGAGAACTGTATCAGTTAAAGCAAAAGAGGCTGGAAGGCAGTCAGAACAGCAAAGGCCCAAACCGAGGAAAAGATAGCCAACTCAGTTAAGAAGGGGGATAAAACCTTTTATAGGTACGCAGGGAGCAAAGGAAGACCAAGGGAGGGATAGTGAGGCTTAATAAAGGGAGGAGGGTGCAGAGGGAGACACTGAAAAGGCAGAGATACTAAACAAATATTTTTGCTCATTTACAAATGAAGAGGGGGAGGTACATAAAACAAACAGTGGTAACACTCTGGATACAGAAGTTGATACCATCCCATTTACAGAAGAAAGGGTTCTGAAAGAACTCTTAAAACTGAAGGTGAACAAAGCAATGGGGCCTGATGGGATTCATCCCAGAATTCTAAAAGAGCTAAGGTTAGAACTAGTGACACCACTGACTACCCTTTTTAACAAATCATGGGAGGATGGAGTGGTACCCGAGGACTGGAGGAGGGCAGATGTGATTCCCCTTCACAAAAGTGGGAGCAAGGCAGAAGCAGGAAACTACAGACCTGTTAGTTTAACCTTAGTGATAGGGAAAATGATGGAATCACTTCTGAAGGAAAGAATTGTCGAGTATCTAGAGGCCAGAGGGACACAGGACCCTAGGCAGCATGGATTCACAGCGGGAAGGTCATGCCAGACAAATCTGATAGATTTCTTTGACTGGGTGAACAAAGTAGTAGATCAGGGAGGGGCTATGGACATGGTCTACCTAGACTTTAGCAAGGCATTTGACACAGTCCCACACAAAAGATTAATATACAAGTTAGCCAGCCTGGGAGTGGGTCCCAAGATGACAGCCTGGGTAAAGGATTTTTTTTTTTTAGTTGTTTAACCAGGTATAGCACACTAAGCTGAAAGCTTTTTTTACAGGAGCGACCTGGGAGCACAAGGAGGTTAAGTGACTTGCTCAGGGTCACACAGTATGCAAGTGGAAGCTGTGGGATTCAAACCCAGGTCTGGTCTGCTGGATGTCACCAAATTTGCAGCTCAGAGCCTTAGACCACTGCGCTTATACTGCCTCAGAGAATTGGCTGGAGAATAGGACACAGAGTAATAGTAAATGGAGTCCACTCAGAGGAAAGGAGGGTTACTAGTGGGTACTGAGGTTCAGTATTAGGACTGGTCCTCTTCAATGTCTTTAGCGTACATTGCAGAAGGACTGGAAGGAAAGTATGTCTCTTTGCAGATGACACTAAGATCTGCAACAGAGTTGATGCACAGGTGGGGTGGAAAGGATGAGAAGGGACTTGGCAAGGTTAGAGGAATGGCCAAATGTATGGCAGCTTAGATTCAATGCTAAGAAGTGCAAGGTAATGCAGCTGGGAAACAAAAACCAGGGAAGAGTACACAATGGGGGTGAGATACTAACAACAACAAAAATGGAAAGGGACCGTGGTAGTCATATCAGATGACCTAAAGGTGGGCAAGCAACGGAGAGGGCAGCAAGGAGGGTTGGGGGTTACTGGGATGCATAGGGGAGGCATCACCAGTAGAAACAAGAAGTTATTATCCTGTGTACAGACAGCTGGTGAGACCCCATCTGGAGTACTGTGTGCAGTTCTGGAGACCCAATGTCCGCAAAGACATAGACAGGATGGAAGCTGTCCAGAGGAGGGCATTCAAATGGTGCAGGGTCTGCACCAGAAGACATCTGAAGAGAGACTTAAGGAGCTTAATATGTATAGCCTCGAGGAAAGGAGGGAGAGGGGGACATGATAGAAACTTTCAAGTACCTCAAGGAATCAACAAAGTCCAAGAGGGTAGCATCTTTCAAAAAAAGAGGTGTGCAAGAACAAGAGGGCACAATTTGAAGTTGGGGGCTCAGAGGTAATTTAAGGAAGTATTTTTTCACAGAGAGGGTTGTGGATGCATGGAACGGCCTTCCGGAGGAGGAGGTTGTGGAGTCAAAATCAGTGGTGGAATTCAAGCATGCATGGGACAGTCATAAGGCAATTCTGGGGGTGGGGTAGGAAGAAGTAGGCTGCTGGTTAACTAGAACTGCAGCTATCCAGTAGGTAGGAAATGGGCAGACTGGGTGGGCCAAGTGGTCCTTATCTGCCGTCAAATTCTATGTTTCTATGTTTCTTTTCCCAGCAGTCTTTCTTTAGCATTTTTTGTTACTTCCATTGGGTATGTTTAATACCTTTTATTATTGGCTTCAAGTTTATGCACTATAACATCTGTGTACATTATCCTCATTGGTCCAATAACATTTATCACACTCTGTATGTCTAGATGCTAGTTTACAGTGACTAGTGGCATTATCCTTCATTCTGTATGCTAGCATTTCTTCTCTCACTATATCCTGTTTAAGAATCCTATCCTATGACACTTTCACAAACTGCGACTTGTACGCCACCTGCGACTGTACTAAATTCCTGTTTTCTTTAGGCTGACCAGGTACTTTACCAAAACAGTGACTCCATCACACAGATGAGGTTCAAAAGGCTAAAACATGTCTGTGGTTAGCTGCGCACAGCTACAATAGGTCACATGTAAAAGACTGGCTTGGTCTTGCTGATACTGTACATTACCAGTCTACCTTATGCAGTGATTTGTGTACAGCTACCCATGACGCTTCGCACTGAGTATGGCAATTTAGTGTATACATCTGGTTGGGAGAGAAACACCCAAGGTAAATGCCACTTTTTCTCCCCTTCATTCATGTCACTCTGTGCAAACTGCATCTTGTATGCTACTTGTGAATGTGTGTCAGTGAACTCAGCTATAATAGTTTTTAAATGCATGCATGTATTAAAACTTACCACTACTAATTTGTTTCCCCCATTACTATTTACAATCCTTTATGACTCGATTATCATTTCTTGTCTGCTATATGCTCCTTTGTTTACTGTCATTCAAAACTCAAAAACAAGTTGATTATGGTTCATGGATACTAAAGTCTCCATCCTGACTAGTCCTATATGACATTTTCAAATTCTGACTGAACACCGTTCTGAGGAATTTCTGAAAATTCTGACTAATTCCACAGAATACCACTGGAAGCAGAAATGTGTGATTTATGTAGTCCACAGCAAGCTAATCCATGGTTTAAATTAAAAGACTTTTGGAATTCCACAGAAGTTATTGAACAATTCCAAAAGGTATTTCAGAAACTGAATTGTCTGTCTGCCAGAATGCTTCACCCCTGATTCATAATTTTTCATTAATTAATTCCATTGCCATATTTCTAGCCTTTACTTTTATTAACGTTTTTCATTTGTAAAATCACAGGTGTTTCCATAGTGATGTTTTCAAGTCACATCATGAATACTTCATGTGCTGTGAGTTTCCAGTTTTGAGATTTGTTTTTATACTATTTCCTCTGACTTTTTTCTACTGTTTATGAGCCACGTCACACTGTTTGACAGTGACTCAGATTACATATTCTTGCACGTTTATTTTCCTTAAAACACTTTACTCTAATAAACACCAAGAGTGAAGCTTGAGGGCTTTATAAAACCAAAGGTGTGCTTAAAATTTCATTACACAATCCCTCCTCATGTATTATTTTTTATAACTGTTGACTATTAAAATTTAGATGAGAAAATTTGGGTAGGTATGGCGATAGCCACCTATGCTGGCTCGAATGACCCTTTACAGAGATGTTCCTGCTGGTTTCCTGATTTAAACTTTCACAACCAAAGATCTTGATCTGGGCAGGAGCATACATTTTTGGGTCTACTTGAAAGCTAATTGATAGAATTCAGATTTCCAGAAAAGCAAGAATGTTTCCATCCCAAACTGTTACTGTTTTTGTGAGATTGTACAGTAACAGGTACAGGTTTTTTATTTTATTTGTCTTTGGTAACCAGGTAAGGTCCACTAGGTACAAGTGCCTGTATTCAGGGGTGACCTGGGAGCACTGGGGGGTTAAGTGACTTGCTCAGAGTCACACAGTATGCAAGTGGAGGTTGTGAGACTCAAACTCAGGTCTGGTCTGCTGGATGTATCAAGCTTGTTCACAACTCATTCCTCTAACCTCTAGGCTACACTATAGGTTTTAGTTAGATGCTGTCATATGCCTTGCATTGTAATGAATGATTGACAGCTCTCTCAGCTATATCGGGTGGAAGCACCAAGTAAGGTCGACAGTAAACCTGTCGACCTCCCACACAGCAAAGGTATAATACTGACCAGGTATTGTAGCCAGCTTCTAGCCCCCAGTGTTTTTCTGCCATGTATGGGGTTTCTGCCCCACAGCCCTCAGACTTCAGGATTCCAACTCCAGGTCGGAGTTGGTCCAGGAGGGGGTTGGACACTTGGTGGAAGCGAAACATGTAAATGGACCATTACAGTGACTGTCGCGGTCATTTTCCATGTTTTGCCATCGGGTGTTGGGCAAAAGGGGGCCACCTGTATGGGGTACACCATTACACACAACTATGTGTAATGGCACTTACACCTGGTTTTTCCTATGTAATTATTACAGTCTGTATTTCTTCCTTCATTGGTCTATTCATTTAGCTTCTCCTACATGTTTGCAATAAAAGACTGATTTAATTTTAAAAGTGTGAAGTCTCTTCTTTTTTATTTCACCGTTATCTGATATGCAGTACTCATTTTGAATGAGCTTACACTCCTTAGCCTTTCTTGTGTTTAAACTTTCTACTTATTTCCCATTTTGAAAGCATCTCTCATCTTCCTGATGTCCAGAATTTCTTCCATTATAGCCTCACATATCATTACCTCTGTAAGGTTGCTCTCCTTTAAAAATTAATCACATGTTCACTTAACCTTCTCCTTCACATACTGTTCCATTTACCATAATTAGAACAGCCATGCCTCTTAATAATTCCTTTTCAGCAGTTATCTCAGCAGTTCTCTTTTTATAATCTTATACAATCATTCTTTTAGCCTGCATCACCTTTTCTCTCTAGGGTATTCCTATTATGCTTTTGCTTCCAGCATCTCTTGATTTTTTTTAAGAAATCTTATCAGATTTGTATGCTTATTTTGCAGAGAGGTTCTCCGTGCTGCATTGCTCTTTCTGAGCCTGGATGGGATATTGCAAGTAATGCTAGAAATATGTAAAGAGCAAGTGACTGGCAACTGTGAATTATAAATAGAATAATAAACAGGGAACCACTCTGTGTATTACTACATATACATTTTAGGCCATTATGATTATGTATAAATATCTTACCATACGTTTGAGCCGCACTCCTTTAGCTCTCATCATGGTTGCCCCATAACTGATGTACTTGTACACTTTTTATATTG